>CM068367.1:1191440160-1192078322 GCA_034769895.1 Magicicada septendecula | reverse complement strand
TTTTCTTTATATTAAACATTTTATTTTATGTGAATTATTATTTTATATTCAAAATCATCTTTTTTATCCCTGGTATTGGGGTGGCTTATTTGTGTTGTAACATAATGTCTCTCCTTCAAAATTGATCATTTTGATAAAAAACTAGCATAGTTTTTATGAAATTATCAGTTGTATATAATCTTTTTCCTTTTTCTTTCTTGTTTGTTTCTTCATTCTCATTTCTCTCCTTGCTTGATTCATTCCATTTTATTTGGATCTGTTTTTATTTATTTCCATTAGTGTGTTCTCCCTTTTATATAATTTTTTCCCTAACTTTTTAGTAGCTGGTTTCTTCCATTACTACTCATTTTTCTGAGACCAGAGGAACATCATCTCTGCTCAGTTTATTTTTTGATTGCTGGACTTTTTCAACAGTCAATCTTAAATACCTTTTTTGTCATCTTGTGACTTAATTAATAATAATAATATATTTTGGGATGTCCACCTTGTGGTTTGATTTTAGATCACCTTGGCCTTTTACTCATTCTTCCTTCCGCTGTACCTTTGCTATATACTGTCATCTACTCATACAGTTGGTTGTTTTTATTTATTCATATGTTAATTTCATCATTTCCATCCTTTTATTAGTTTGTTTTTCTTTTCTTCTTGTGATCATTTTATTATCTTACACATCTTTTTTCTTTTTCTTGGTTGTTTACCAATATTCTGCATTAGCCATTTTCTGTATATTTGTTTTATACATAACTTCTCTTTTTTCCTCGTACCAGTTTTTTTTATTTATTTTTTTTTTATTTTTTTTTAATACATTAAATTTATTATAATTTCAGGTATTTATCTTAGCAGTTTTTGGTTGATTTTATTTTTGTTTATTTTATTTTGTTTTAAATATTATACTTAATAATTTTTGTAAGTTAGTTTTTCTTACTTTATAGGAATTTTTGTAACTTATTCCTTTCTTGGTACTTTTTGTTTAAATATTATCGTAAGTTTGTGGTTCTTACTTTTTTATAGGAATTTTTGTAACTTATTCCTTATTGTAGTTTTTTTCATATTATACTTCATATGTCAACTTTATTTGATTGTAAGTTAATCTTGCTTTGTAGGAATTTTTGTAACTTATTCCTTTTTTTAATACTTTATATTAGTCCTCATAAGTCATCGAAATATTGTCGTAAGTTGTGCTCACATAATTTTTGAATTTTGGCATTTATTATGGTTTATTATGCGTTCCATCGGTCGGCCGTTTCTTCTTCATCATCAATTACTTGTCTTCCTCCCTGAGGTGTGTTTGATTGGTTTCCATTATTTCTTGATGGAATCCAAAGTTCTGGTGGGTTGCGTTTATTATACGCTATTCGGAAATTCTCCGTTGGATTACTGCTGAAAGGTATCCAGTCATAATTTTCTTCTTCGGGTTGGTTACTTCCGGATGGTGTGTCCCTTCTCTGGTTACCGCTTCCGGATCTCACTCCTACAACACTGTTCACCTGTTGTACATTTTCCGCATTCTCTTCCCTGGGGTTTTGGTTATCACTCTGATCGTTATTATTGTTTTGTTCATTTGATGGTGGTCTTGGGTAATGCCTCCCTTGATTATTTCGAGTGTTCCCTCGTATAAAGTGTACCCTTGGCTGATTGTTATTATTACGGTTATCTCCGTTTCCTCTTTTATTATTATTTTGATGATTTGTTTTGTTATTATTCCCATAATAGTTATTATTGTTGGGGTAATTGTTTGGACGCTGGTTTGGTCCATTGCCCCTGTAATTGTTATTGTTCTGATTGGTTCCGTTGAACGGTGGGATGCCCTGAATATAATTTGGGCGGTTACCCCTATATTGATAGTTATTATCATTCCGGTTTTGGTTACTCGGGTCGTTGTACTGGGGTTTGTTATAGGATGGATTGTAATTTGGTGGGTTTCGGTTTTCCTCCCCACGGTTATATTTCAAAATGACCATTCGGTTACGTCGATACTGTCTATCGTTTTCATGGTCTTCTAATAAACTGGCGATTCCCTGTATGGTTTTAATTTGTCCCTGTCTCCTGGCCCTCTGCATAGCGTCCTCATAGTGATAACCTAGTTGTATTACTAGGGATTCTTCTGGTATTTTTGGCTCGAGATTTCTCGCTAGGCATACCTTTCTTAAGAAGTACAAGGTTAGTGTATGTCCTGCCTGCGGCTCATATCTTCCATTACTAATATCATTCTTCACTACATTTTGAGTAGATTCGGACCAGTATTTTTTGAGGAATAAGGCTTTGAATTCCTGTGTACAGCTGATTTCTAGTCGAGTGGCAGTCCACCAATTGTCATTTGTGTCCTTAAACATCTTGTCGATGAGGCTCCTCACTGTCGTCCATCTGGTTTCCCGGTTTTTCTCTATGAGTTCCTCCACTCTCTTCAGGAATTCTATTGGGTTTCTTCTGGAACTCCTAAAGTTTATCACCTCTCTATTTTCACTGGTAATATTATGAGTGTTATTACAAGGCTTCTCCCTCAAAGCGTCCAGCTCTTCCTGCATCTGTTTCTCCCTCTGACTGATTCATATTATCTTCTCTTTATTTTCTTGAGTTTGTCCGTCGACCTTGTTGATAGTGGTGTACACTCTTTCAACGCGTTCACTGATATCAGTTTGGATTTCCTTGTGCCTCTCCTTCAGCTTCTGGAGCACCTCATGTTTATTTTTTATGCACTCTTCGGTGGCGATTTGTTGCAGTTCTTGAACTCTGATTTTTCCTTCCTCCACGACGTTATTTATTTTGTTGGTCAACTCTTCCCGGACAAGTATGTCTTGGTTATAGTCTGTTTTATCTCCTCTTGGCGATCCACCGACTGTTGCCTCAATTCTCCCTTCGTCTTCTCGCTGTCTTCCTTCAATTGTCGTTGAAGTGTCTCATTATTGTTCTCGACCTTATTGTTTAATATCTCAAGATCTTTCTTTATTTGCCAGTTCAGCTCCTCACTCTTCTTTTCTAACATCTCTTGGCTTCTCTTCAAAGCTTCATGGTTTCTTTCCATCTTATTATTTAGAAGTTCTATGTCCTCCTTGATTTGTTTCTTTAACTCTTCACTATTTTGTCTGAAGAATTCCCTGTCTTCTTTTGCTTCTTCCTTTTGTTTCATAAAATTTTCATCGGTTCTCTCCTGGTTCTTGTTCAATTGTTCCATAATCATCCTCATCATGTTCTCCATTGATTGGGTCGGTTTGTCTGTTTGGTCTCCGACCGTTACTTCTACTTCCGGTTCAGGTAGTGTTGGATTTTCCGGTTGGTCCTCTTGGGGATCCTCTTCGAACAACTCCCAGATCATTTCTTCAATTTCTTCCATCTCTTCTTGGTCGGTATTTTCAGTTCCTTTCCTTGTTTGGTATCTTGTAACCATGGAATGTCTCCTCATAATCGCTGCTAGTCTCCTTTTCTAGCCTCACCGGTTGGTCACCAATCTGTAACGAAACGATCTGGTCATCTTCTGAAAAATGTGTACAAGTGTTGTATGTATGTAGTGCATTCGTCTCACACTGGGGTCGTTACATCTATTCTTGCGCTAACGATGTCCGTAGCGATGCTATAATTACCAGTACAACATAGCAGTAACCATACCTGTTTTTAAATAGGGGTGTGTGAATCCCAGGTGGCGCCAAATTGTTTATTAAAACAATTAAACTTATTAACTAATCTCTTAATAGGGTGTTCTCAGCGATGACGGCCGGAGCGTTCAAATAATTCCAGCTCGTTCAGCCTCCTGAATCGAGTAGGTAGTTGTTCGAATTGCAACGTGAGCGCTGGTCGTCAAATCTAGCTTTCGTTAACAAACACAAGTAATACAATACACTCCCTATGAAATGAAAACAATAGTTACTCTTTGTTCTAGTTATTTTAATAGTTGATTTGTAATATTTCAGTTTGACAATTAATATTATTCTGGTTGATTAATAATTTTGCACCGACATTTTACATGAAACACTTTCTCTCAGGCTGACGAAATCGATTCCGAAACGAGGTATTTACTCCAGCATGGTTGCAGTTTTGGTTAAGTTACAATATACTCGTTCAAAATCGGGATTCTTTTGATTACAAGACAAATAATTCCTATGATTACAATAAAAAGTACATTACCTTACTTTAAGTGTACTTAAAAAATAAGGTGTGTGGTTATAATCTGTTCTGTAGTGTCATTAAATGTGTTTATAAAGTTCGTATTCACACAACAGGTTATGTATTATGTTAACAAATTTTCAGTGTGTTGTTTTTCTTAATTAATCTTTGAAAGAGAATATTTGGTTGACAGTGAGAGTTCCCATTACTTTTAGAAATATTTAAAGTGAGTTTATTTTTTGGAAATAGGATAATTCAAAGATACTTAACACATCAGATGACTTGGTGTTATCAATCATTGAGTTGGAAGAGGATTGGGCTGCAATCGTTTTCTGTTTTCATTACTCTTGGGGCTTAAGTAGTTCTGGCGTCCTTTTCATATTAGATGTGGTCATATTTTCATTTAATTTCCTGGTAATATGATCCTTGGCATCAGTTGACAGTCCCAGTTGTTCGTCTGCTTCTTATTCGATCATCGTTTTGAATTTCGTTTACTATTTTTACATTTTTTGATTAAAAATTAGTCGTTCAATATTCGGCTTCTGTTCTGCAAGAGTGACGCTTTACGAGTAACGATATTCAACCGTAATTCTGTCCCTAACAGCAGTTGCTATGGTTACCAATTAAATTTGATTGGCTTAGATTGACATAATCCATTTTTATCAAAATTTGAATTCTTTTCAAAATCCTTGTATATCTTCTGATTGCTTTTATTCCTCTATCTTCCCTCCTAAGTATTAACTATTATCACTGTTATTTGTATTTCCTTTCATAGATTAATTTGATATCCCACAAGTTTGGGTTATTTTAGGTTTTATGATTTTACAATTATTTTAATACTTGTTAATTACATTTCTTTTTTTTTTAAATCCTTAATATTTATAATATTTTGTTTTAAAAATGATTTACAATTTATCCTTGGTTAGTTATTCACCTCGGATTTGCTAATTTCTTTGTTAACTTATTACAATTTGTAGTTGTTTGTTCTTGACAGTTAGGCATTTTCCTAGGCCTAAGTAGCCATTATTTGTATTTACTTATTTCGTACAAATTATGTCTCTTTTTATCTTAATGAGCTTAGCTTTGTTATTATAATTGGTTGTGATATTTATTGATGTGTTTTGACTGTGTTGTAGTGTTATTATTATGTTACTATTATTTTATAAATCATGAATTGGTAATCATTTACTAGATGGTTTTCCCGTTTACATTTCTTTACTTTCTTATTTATTTAATCTGCCAATAAAACAATGTGGCTATTATTTACTACTTTTGTTCACATAAAATATAACATCTAGGTCTATGGTCTGTATAATTCTTCCAGCCATCTCCTATTCATAAACTTGCTTAAACAATTATTTAATAATTATTTGATAACATTTGTTTACAGTTCATTTCACTTTATGTCATTTTTTGGGTGATAAACATCATCACATTTTTTGAACTTACTTTAATAATGATCCCTTGTAACTAGGGGTGTTAATTGATTTGTTTTAATTTCTTAATTTTTTAAATACTCTTTACTTTCACTCCATGCTAACACTATCTGTTTTCTCTTTCATGGGATTCTCCCTTTTAATTATAACTACATTCAATTAAATTTAACAATAATGTTCTTTCTTAATTAATACTGTCTTCATCACTTTTCAGTGTTCATTATACATTAATTAACTGTTTACACTTAATACTATTCATAACAACTTTCTTATTTACTAATATATTTCACTGTTAATCTTTTAGTGTTTCTTATTGATTTACTATGTGTTTATGCTTTTATCCTTCACTATTTTTCACTATACAAACATTCTTTGTTATACATTATTCTCATTTAATCATCACCTTCACTTTTAAATTATTTATTGTTTATTATAATTTATTTAGCATTTTTTCTTTATCACTTCATTTTGGGATTTTTACACTTCCACTTTTGCACTTCTAAAATGTTTTTGGTGTTAAGTGTTTCTAAATGGGCCATCCCTATTATTACTTTCTCACTACCGTACTATCTCTTTCATTACAAATATCATTAACAATATTAACAATTTTATGTCTCTATTGATTTTAACATTACTTCTAACTCTAATATATGGGTTAGTTTGCTTTTATATTTAACATTCTTTAATTGGGTTACTTTCAATTGTCATTTACTTTATTATCCATTAATTGATAATAATATTTATTTATTAATTAAGTTATTTATTGGTTTCTTTTTCAACCTTACATTGAGTGTATTGTTTCTCCTGCTTTTCTTCTTTATTACTTGTTTGTGTCTTTTCATTGGGTTTCCTTTTTATTTATTTCCCTTTATCTTAGGTTTGTTTCTTTTTCATTTTCTCCTTCTTCATTTTCAGTGTTCTTCCTTTATATCTTGTTTTTCCATCTTCTCCTTTGGGTTCATTTTAATAAGTGGCATTGAATCATTCAATTCCTTCAATTGGTTTCATTTTGCTTGGTTTCGGTATTTTCCCTTCTTCATTTGGTTTGCTTAATCACTTTCTTCTTCATTTGGTTTTATTCTTGTTTGTTTCTTGTTGTTCCTTTCTTCTTTTGTTTTCTCTTGTTGGGTCAATCACTTGGGTTAGGTCATGTCGTAGTTTGTCGTGTCATTGTCTTTTGATTTTCTTTATATTAAACATTTTATTTTATGTGAATTATTATTTTATATTCAAAATCATCTTTTTTATCCCTGGTATTGGGGTGGCTTATTTGTGTTGTAACATAATGTCTCTCCTTCAAAATTGATCATTTTGATAAAAAACTAGCATAGTTTTTATGAAATTATCAGTTGTATATAATCTTTTTCCTTTTTCTTTCTTGTTTGTTTCTTCATTCTCATTTCTCTCCTTGCTTGATTCATTCCATTTTATTTGGATCTGTTTTTATTTATTTCCATTAGTGTGTTCTCCCTTTTATATAATTTTTTCCCTAACTTTTTAGTAGCTGGTTTCTTCCATTACTACTCATTTTTCTGAGACCAGAGGAACATCATCTCTGCTCAGTTTATTTTTTGATTGCTGGACTTTTTCAACAGTCAATCTTAAATACCTTTTTTGTCATCTTGTGACTTAATTAATAATAATAATATATTTTGGGATGTCCACCTTGTGGTTTGATTTTAGATCACCTTGGCCTTTTACTCATTCTTCCTTCCGCTGTACCTTTGCTATATACTGTCATCTACTCATACAGTTGGTTGTTTTTATTTATTCATATGTTAATTTCATCATTTCCATCCTTTTATTAGTTTGTTTTTCTTTTCTTCTTGTGATCATTTTATTATCTTACACATCTTTTTTCTTTTTCTTGGTTGTTTACCAATATTCTGCATTAGCCATTTTCTGTATATTTGTT
The DNA here is from genome assembly GCA_034769895.1 of Magicicada septendecula. Lineage (NCBI taxonomy): Eukaryota > Metazoa > Arthropoda > Insecta > Hemiptera > Cicadidae > Magicicada > Magicicada septendecula. The sequence goes on along the minus strand of CM068367.1, from coordinate 1,192,070,873 downwards.
TTATACATAACTTCTCTTTTTTCCTCGTACCAGTTTTTTTTATTTATTTTTTTTTTTATTTTTTTTTAATACATTAAATTTATTATAATTTCAGGTATTTATCTTAGCAGTTTTTGGTTGATTTTATTTTTGTTTATTTTATTTTGTTTTAAATATTATACTTAATAATTTTTGTAAGTTAGTTTTTCTTACTTTATAGGAATTTTTGTAACTTATTCCTTTCTTGGTACTTTTTGTTTAAATATTATCGTAAGTTTGTGGTTCTTACTTTTTTATAGGAATTTTTGTAACTTATTCCTTATTGTAGTTTTTTCATATTATACTTCATATGTCAACTTTATTTGATTGTAAGTTAATCTTGCTTTGTAGGAATTTTTGTAACTTATTCCTTTTTTTAATACTTTATATTAGTCCTCATAAGTCATCGAAATATTGTCGTAAGTTGTGCTCACATAATTTTTGAATTTTGGCATTTATTATGGTTTATTATGCGTTCCATCGGTCGGCCGTTTCTTCTTCATCATCAATTACTTGTCTTCCTCCCTGAGGTGTGTTTGATTGGTTTCCATTATTTCTTGATGGAATCCAAAGTTCTGGTGGGTTGCGTTTATTATACGCTATTCGGAAATTCTCCGTTGGATTACTGCTGAAAGGTATCCAGTCATAATTTTCTTCTTCGGGTTGGTTACTTCCGGATGGTGTGTCCCTTCTCTGGTTACCGCTTCCGGATCTCACTCCTACAACACTGTTCACCTGTTGTACATTTTCCGCATTCTCTTCCCTGGGGTTTTGGTTATCACTCTGATCGTTATTATTGTTTTGTTCATTTGATGGTGGTCTTGGGTAATGCCTCCCTTGATTATTTCGAGTGTTCCCTCGTATAAAGTGTACCCTTGGCTGATTGTTATTATTACGGTTATCTCCGTTTCCTCTTTTATTATTATTTTGATGATTTGTTTTGTTATTATTCCCATAATAGTTATTATTGTTGGGGTAATTGTTTGGACGCTGGTTTGGTCCATTGCCCCTGTAATTGTTATTGTTCTGATTGGTTCCGTTGAACGGTGGGATGCCCTGAATATAATTTGGGCGGTTACCCCTATATTGATAGTTATTATCATTCCGGTTTTGGTTACTCGGGTCGTTGTACTGGGGTTTGTTATAGGATGGATTGTAATTTGGTGGGTTTCGGTTTTCCTCCCCACGGTTATATTTCAAAATGACCATTCGGTTACGTCGATACTGTCTATCGTTTTCATGGTCTTCTAATAAACTGGCGATTCCCTGTATGGTTTTAATTTGTCCCTGTCTCCTGGCCCTCTGCATAGCGTCCTCATAGTGATAACCTAGTTGTATTACTAGGGATTCTTCTGGTATTTTTGGCTCGAGATTTCTCGCTAGGCATACCTTTCCTAAGAAGTACAAGGTTAGTGTATGTCCTGCCTGCGGCTCATATCTTCCATTATTAATATCATTCTTCACTACATTTTGAGTAGATTCGGACCAGTATTTTTTTAGGAATAAGGCTTTGAATTCCTGTGTACAGCTGATTTCTAGTCGAGTGGCAGTCCACCAATTGTCATTTGTGTCCTTAAACATCTTGTCGATGAGGCTCCTCACTGTCGTCCATCTGGTTTCCCGGTTTTTCTCTATGAGTTCCTCCACTCTCTTCAGGAATTCTATTGGGTTTCTTCTGGAACTCCTAAAGTTTATCACCTCTCTATTTTCACTGGTAATATTATGAGTGTTATTACAAGGCTTCTCCCTCAAAGCGTCCAGCTCTTCCTGCATCTGTTTCTCCCTCTGACTGATTCATATTATCTTCTCTTTATTTTCTTGAGTTTGTCCGTCGACCTTGTTGATAGTGGTGTACACTCTTTCAACGCGTTCACTGATATCAGTTTGGATTTCCTTGTGCCTCTCCTTCAGCTTCTGGAGCACCTCATGTTTATTTTTTATGCACTCTTCGGTGGCGATTTGTTGCAGTTCTTGAACTCTGATTTTTCCTTCCTCCACGACGTTATTTATTTTGTTGGTCAACTCTTCCCGGACAAGTATGTCTTGGTTATAGTCTGTTTTATCTCCTCTTGGCGATCCACCGACTGTTGCCTCAATTCTCCCTTCGTCTTCTCGCTGTCTTCCTTCAATTGTCGTTGAAGTGTCTCATTATTGTTCTCGACCTTATTGTTTAATATCTCAAGATCTTTCTTTATTTGCCAGTTCAGCTCCTCACTCTTCTTTTCTAACATCTCTTGGCTTCTCTTCAAAGCTTCATGGTTTCTTTCCATCTTATTATTTAGAAGTTCTATGTCCTCCTTGATTTGTTTCTTTAACTCTTCACTATTTTGTCTGAAGAATTCCCTGTCTTCTTTTGCTTCTTCCTTTTGTTTCATAAAATTTTTCATCGGTTCTCTCCTGGTTCTTGTTCAATTGTTCCATAATCATCCTCATCATGTTCTCCATTGATTGGGTCGGTTTGTCTGGTTGGTCTCCGACCGTTACTTCTACTTCCGGTTCAGGTAGTGTTGGATTTTCCGGTTGGTCCTCTTGGGGATCCTCTTCGAACAACTCCCAGATCATTTCTTCAATTTCTTCCATCTCTTCTTGGTCGGTATTTTCAGTTCCTTTCCTTGTTTGGTATCTTGTAACCATGGAATGTCTCCTCATAATCGCTGCTAGTCTCCTTTTCTAGCCTCACCGGTTGGTCACCAATCTGTAACGAAACGATCTGGTCGTCTTCTGAAAAATGTGTACAAGTGTTGTATGTATGTAGTGCATTCGTCTCACACTGGGGTCGTTACATCTATTCTTGCGCTAACGATGTCCGTAGCGATGCTATAATTACCAGTACAACATAGCAGTAACCATACCTGTTTTTAAATAGGGGTGTGTGAATCCCAGGTGGCGCCAAATTGTTTATTAAAACAATTAAACTTATTAACTAATCTCTTAATAGGGTGTTCTCAGCGATGACGGCCGGAGCGTTCAAATAATTCCAGCTCGTTCAGCCTCCTGAATCGAGTAGGTAGTTGTTCGAATTGCAACGTGAGCGCTGGTCGTCAAATCTAGCTTTCGTTAACAAACACAAGTAATACAATACACTCCCTATGAAATGAAAACAATAGTTACTCTTTGTTCTAGTTATTTTAATAGTTGATTTGTAATATTTCAGTTTGACAATTAATATTATTCTGGTTGATTAATAATTTTGCACCGACATTTTACATGAAACACTTTCTCTCAGGCTGACGAAATCGATTCCGAAACGAGGTATTTACTCCAGCATGGTTGCAGTTTTGGTTAAGTTACAATATACTCGTTCAAAATCGGGATTCTTTTGATTACAAGACAAATAATTCCTATGATTACAATAAAAAGTACATTACCTTACTTTAAGTGTACTTAAAAAATAAGGTGTGTGGTTATAATCTGTTCTGTAGTGTCATTAAATGTGTTTATAAAGTTCGTATTCACACAACAGGTTATGTATTATGTTAACAAATTTTCAGTGTGTTGTTTTTCTTAATTAATCTTTGAAAGAGAATATTTGGTTGACAGTGAGAGTTCCCATTACTTTTAGAAATATTTAAAGTGAGTTTATTTTTTGGAAATAGGATAATTCAAAGATACTTAACACATCAGATGACTTGGTGTTATCAATCATTGAGTTGGAAGAGGATTGGGCTGCAATCGTTTTCTGTTTTCATTACTCTTGGGGCTTAAGTAGTTCTGGCGTCCTTTTCATATTAGATGTGGTCATATTTTCATTTAATTTCCTGGTAATATGATCCTTGGCATCAGTTGACAGTCCCAGTTGTTCGTCTGCTTCTTATTCGATCATCGTTTTGAATTTCGTTTACTATTTTTACATTTTTTGATTAAAAATTAGTCGTTCAATATTCGGCTTCTGTTCTGCAAGAGTGACGCTTTACGAGTAACGATATTCAACCGTAATTCTGTCCCTAACAGCAGTTGCTATGGTTACCAATTAAATTTGATTGGCTTAGATTGACATAATCCATTTTTATCAAAATTTGAATTCTTTTCAAAATCCTTGTATATCTTCTGATTGCTTTTATTCCTCTATCTTCCCTCCTAAGTATTAACTATTATCACTGTTATTTGTATTTCCTTTCATAGATTAATTTGATATCCCACAAGTTTGGGTTATTTTAGGTTTTATGATTTTACAATTATTTTAATACTTGTTAATTACATTTCTTTTTTTTTAAATCCTTAATATTTATAATATTTTGTTTTAAAAATGATTTACAATTTATCCTTGGTTAGTTATTCACCTCGGATTTGCTAATTTCTTTGTTAACTTATTACAATTTGTAGTTGTTTGTTCTTGACAGTTAGGCATTTTCCTAGGCCTAAGTAGCCATTATTTGTATTTACTTATTTCGTACAAATTATGTCTCTTTTTATCTTAATGAGCTTAGCTTTGTTATTATAATTGGTTGTGATATTTATTGATGTGTTTTGACTGTGTTGTAGTGTTATTATTATGTTACTATTATTTTATAAATCATGAATTGGTAATCATTTACTAGATGGTTTTCCCGTTTACATTTCTTTACTTTCTTATTTATTTAATCTGCCAATAAAACAATGTGGCTATTATTTACTACTTTTGTTCACATAAAATATAACATCTAGGTCTATGGTCTGTATAATTCTTCCAGCCATCTCCTATTCATAAACTTGCTTAAACAATTATTTAATAATTATTTGATAACATTTGTTTACAGTTCATTTCACTTTATGTCATTTTTTGGGTGATAAACATCATCACATTTTTTGAACTTACTTTAATAATGATCCCTTGTAACTAGGGGTGTTAATTGATTTGTTTTAATTTCTTAATTTTTTAAATACTCTTTACTTTCACTCCATGCTAACACTATCTGTTTTCTCTTTCATGGGATTCTCCCTTTTAATTATAACTACATTCAATTAAATTTAACAATAATGTTCTTTCTTAATTAATACTGTCTTCATCACTTTTCAGTGTTCATTATACATTAATTAACTGTTTACACTTAATACTATTCATAACAACTTTCTTATTTACTAATATATTTCACTGTTAATCTTTTAGTGTTTCTTATTGATTTACTATGTGTTTATGCTTTTATCCTTCACTATTTTTCACTATACAAACATTCTTTGTTATACATTATTCTCATTTAATCATCACCTTCACTTTTAAATTATTTATTGTTTATTATAATTTATTTAGCATTTTTTCTTTATCACTTCATTTTGGGATTTTTACACTTCCACTTTTGCACTTCTAAAATGTTTTTGGTGTTAAGTGTTTCTAAATGGGCCATCCCTATTATTACTTTCTCACTACCGTACTATCTCTTTCATTACAAATATCATTAACAATATTAACAATTTTATGTCTCTATTGATTTTAACATTACTTCTAACTCTAATATATGGGTTAGTTTGCTTTTATATTTAACATTCTTTAATTGGGTTACTTTCAATTGTCATTTACTTTATTATCCATTAATTGATAATAATATTTATTTATTAATTAAGTTATTTATTGGTTTCTTTTTCAACCTTACATTGAGTGTATTGTTTCTCCTGCTTTTCTTCTTTATTACTTGTTTGTGTCTTTTCATTGGGTTTCCTTTTTATTTATTTCCCTTTATCTTAGGTTTGTTTCTTTTTCATTTTCCTCCTTCTTCATTTTCAGTGTTCTTCCTTTATATCTTGTTTTTCCATCTTCTCCTTTGGGTTCATTTTAATAAGTGGCATTGAATCATTCAATTCCTTCAATTGGTTTCATTTTGCTTGGTTTCGGTATTTTCCCTTCTTCATTTGGTTTGCTTAATCACTTTCTTCTTCATTTGGTTTTATTCTTGTTTGTTTCTTGTTGTTCCTTTCTTCTTTTGTTTTCTCTTGTTGGGTCAATCACTTGGGTTAGGTCATGTCGTAGTTTGTCGTGTCATTGTCTTTTGATTTTCTTTATATTAAACATTTTATTTTATGTGAATTATTATTTTATATTCAAAATCATCTTTTTTATCCCTGGTATTGGGGTGGCTTATTTGTGTTGTAACATAATGTCTCTCCTTCAAAATTGATCATTTTGATAAAAAACTAGCATAGTTTTTATGAAATTATCAGTTGTATATAATCTTTTTCCTTTTTCTTTCTTGTTTGTTTCTTCATTCTCATTTCTCTCCTTGCTTGATTCATTCCATTTTATTTGGATCTGTTTTTATTTATTTCCATTAGTGTGTTCTCCCTTTTATATAATTTTTTCCCTAACTTTTTAGTAGCTGGTTTCTTCCATTACTACTCATTTTTCTGAGACCAGAGGAACATCATCTCTGCTCAGTTTATTTTTTGATTGCTGGACTTTTTCAACAGTCAATCTTAAATACCTTTTTTGTCATCTTGTGACTTAATTAATAATAATAATATATTTTGGGATGTCCACCTTGTGGTTTGATTTTAGATCACCTTGGCCTTTTACTCATTCTTCCTTCCGCTGTACCTTTGCTATATACTGTCATCTACTCATACAGTTGGTTGTTTTTATTTATTCATATGTTAATTTCATCATTTCCATCCTTTTATTAGTTTGTTTTTCTTTTCTTCTTGTGATCATTTTATTATCTTACACATCTTTTTTCTTTTTCTTGGTTGTTTACCAATATTCTGCATTAGCCATTTTCTGTATATTTGTTTTATACATAACTTCTCTTTTTTCCTCGTACCAGTTTTTTTTATTTATTTTTTTTTTTATTTTTTTTTAATACATTAAATTTATTATAATTTCAGGTATTTATCTTAGCAGTTTTTGGTTGATTTTATTTTTGTTTATTTTATTTTGTTTTAAATATTATACTTAATAATTTTTGTAAGTTAGTTTTTCTTACTTTATAGGAATTTTTGTAACTTATTCCTTTCTTGGTACTTTTTGTTTAAATATTATCGTAAGTTTGTGGTTCTTACTTTTTTATAGGAATTTTTGTAACTTATTCCTTATTGTAGTTTTTTCATATTATACTTCATATGTCAACTTTATTTGATTGTAAGTTAATCTTGCTTTGTAGGAATTTTTGTAACTTATTCCTTTTTTTAATACTTTATATTAGTCCTCATAAGTCATCGAAATATTGTCGTAAGTTGTGCTCACATAATTTTTGAATTTTGGCATTTATTATGGTTTATTATGCGTTCCATCGGTCGGCCGTTTCTTCTTCATCATCAATTACTTGTCTTCCTCCCTGAGGTGTGTTTGATTGGTTTCCATTATTTCTTGATGGAATCCAAAGTTCTGGTGGGTTGCGTTTATTATACGCTATTCGGAAATTCTCCGTTGGATTACTGCTGAAAGGTATCCAGTCATAATTTTCTTCTTCGGGTTGGTTACTTCCGGATGGTGTGTCCCTTCTCTGGTTACCGCTTCCGGATCTCACTCCTACAACACTGTTCACCTGTTGTACATTTTCCGCATTCTCTTCCCTGGGGTTTTGGTTATCACTCTGATCGTTATTATTGTTTTGTTCATTTGATGGTGGTCTTGGGTAATGCCTCCCTTGATTATTTCGAGTGTTCCCTCGTATAAAGTGTACCCTTGGCTGATTGTTATTATTACGGTTATCTCCGTTTCCTCTTTTATTATTATTTTGATGATTTGTTTTGTTATTATTCCCATAATAGTTATTATTGTTGGGGTAATTGTTTGGACGCTGGTTTGGTCCATTGCCCCTGTAATTGTTATTGTTCTGATTGGTTCCGTTGAACGGTGGGATGCCCTGAATATAATTTGGGCGGTTACCCCTATATTGATAGTTATTATCATTCCGGTTTTGGTTACTCGGGTCGTTGTACTGGGGTTTGTTATAGGATGGATTGTAATTTGGTGGGTTTCGGTTTTCCTCCCCACGGTTATATTTCAAAATGACCATTCGGTTACGTCGATACTGTCTATCGTTTTCATGGTCTTCTAATAAACTGGCGATTCCCTGTATGGTTTTAATTTGTCCCTGTCTCCTGGCCCTCTGCATAGCGTCCTCATAGTGATAACCTAGTTGTATTACTAGGGATTCTTCTGGTATTTTTGGCTCGAGATTTCTCGCTAGGCATACCTTTCCTAAGAAGTACAAGGTTAGTGTATGTCCTGCCTGCGGCTCATATCTTCCATTATTAATATCATTCTTCACTACATTTTGAGTAGATTCGGACCAGTATTTTTTTAGGAATAAGGCTTTGAATTCCTGTGTACAGCTGATTTCTAGTCGAGTGGCAGTCCACCAATTGTCATTTGTGTCCTTAAACATCTTGTCGATGAGGCTCCTCACTGTCGTCCATCTGGTTTCCCGGTTTTTCTCTATGAGTTCCTCCACTCTCTTCAGGAATTCTATTGGGTTTCTTCTGGAACTCCTAAAGTTTATCACCTCTCTATTTTCACTGGTAATATTATGAGTGTTATTACAAGGCTTCTCCCTCAAAGCGTCCAGCTCTTCCTGCATCTGTTTCTCCCTCTGACTGATTCATATTATCTTCTCTTTATTTTCTTGAGTTTGTCCGTCGACCTTGTTGATAGTGGTGTACACTCTTTCAACGCGTTCACTGATATCAGTTTGGATTTCCTTGTGCCTCTCCTTCAGCTTCTGGAGCACCTCATGTTTATTTTTTATGCACTCTTCGGTGGCGATTTGTTGCAGTTCTTGAACTCTGATTTTTCCTTCCTCCACGACGTTATTTATTTTGTTGGTCAACTCTTCCCGGACAAGTATGTCTTGGTTATAGTCTGTTTTATCTCCTCTTGGCGATCCACCGACTGTTGCCTCAATTCTCCCTTCGTCTTCTCGCTGTCTTCCTTCAATTGTCGTTGAAGTGTCTCATTATTGTTCTCGACCTTATTGTTTAATATCTCAAGATCTTTCTTTATTTGCCAGTTCAGCTCCTCACTCTTCTTTTCTAACATCTCTTGGCTTCTCTTCAAAGCTTCATGGTTTCTTTCCATCTTATTATTTAGAAGTTCTATGTCCTCCTTGATTTGTTTCTTTAACTCTTCACTATTTTGTCTGAAGAATTCCCTGTCTTCTTTTGCTTCTTCCTTTTGTTTCATAAAATTTTCATCGGTTCTCTCCTGGTTCTTGTTCAATTGTTCCATAATCATCCTCATCATGTTCTCCATTGATTGGGTCGGTTTGTCTGGTTGGTCTCCGACCGTTACTTCTACTTCCGGTTCAGGTAGTGTTGGATTTTCCGGTTGGTCCTCTTGGGGATCCTCTTCGAACAACTCCCAGATCATTTCTTCAATTTCTTCCATCTCTTCTTGGTCGGTATTTTCAGTTCCTTTCCTTGTTTGGTATCTTGTAACCATGGAATGTCTCCTCATAATCGCTGCTAGTCTCCTTTTCTAGCCTCACCGGTTGGTCACCAATCTGTAACGAAACGATCTGGTCGTCTTCTGAAAAATGTGTACAAGTGTTGTATGTATGTAGTGCATTCGTCTCACACTGGGGTCGTTACATCTATTCTTGCGCTAACGATGTCCGTAGCGATGCTATAATTACCAGTACAACATAGCAGTAACCATACCTGTTTTTAAATAGGGGTGTGTGAATCCCAGGTGGCGCCAAATTGTTTATTAAAACAATTAAACTTATTAACTAATCTCTTAATAGGGTGTTCTCAGCGATGACGGCCGGAGCGTTCAAATAATTCCAGCTCGTTCAGCCTCCTGAATCGAGTAGGTAGTTGTTCGAATTGCAACGTGAGCGCTGGTCGTCAAATCTAGCTTTCGTTAACAAACACAAGTAATACAATACACTCCCTATGAAATGAAAACAATAGTTACTCTTTGTTCTAGTTATTTTAATAGTTGATTTGTAATATTTCAGTTTGACAATTAATATTATTCTGGTTGATTAATAATTTTGCACCGACATTTTACATGAAACACTTTCTCTCAGGCTGACGAAATCGATTCCGAAACGAGGTATTTACTCCAGCATGGTTGCAGTTTTGGTTAAGTTACAATATACTCGTTCAAAATCGGGATTCTTTTGATTACAAGACAAATAATTCCTATGATTACAATAAAAAGTACATTACCTTACTTTAAGTGTACTTAAAAAATAAGGTGTGTGGTTATAATCTGTTCTGTAGTGTCATTAAATGTGTTTATAAAGTTCGTATTCACACAACAGGTTATGTATTATGTTAACAAATTTTCAGTGTGTTGTTTTTCTTAATTAATCTTTGAAAGAGAATATTTGGTTGACAGTGAGAGTTCCCATTACTTTTAGAAATATTTAAAGTGAGTTTATTTTTTGGAAATAGGATAATTCAAAGATACTTAACACATCAGATGACTTGGTGTTATCAATCATTGAGTTGGAAGAGGATTGGGCTGCAATCGTTTTCTGTTTTCATTACTCTTGGGGCTTAAGTAGTTCTGGCGTCCTTTTCATATTAGATGTGGTCATATTTTCATTTAATTTCCTGGTAATATGATCCTTGGCATCAGTTGACAGTCCCAGTTGTTCGTCTGCTTCTTATTCGATCATCGTTTTGAATTTCGTTTACTATTTTTACATTTTTTGATTAAAAATTAGTCGTTCAATATTCGGCTTCTGTTCTGCAAGAGTGACGCTTTACGAGTAACGATATTCAACCGTAATTCTGTCCCTAACAGCAGTTGCTATGGTTACCAATTAAATTTGATTGGCTTAGATTGACATAATCCATTTTTATCAAAATTTGAATTCTTTTCAAAATCCTTGTATATCTTCTGATTGCTTTTATTCCTCTATCTTCCCTCCTAAGTATTAACTATTATCACTGTTATTTGTATTTCCTTTCATAGATTAATTTGATATCCCACAAGTTTGGGTTATTTTAGGTTTTATGATTTTACAATTATTTTAATACTTGTTAATTACATTTCTTTTTTTTTTAAATCCTTAATATTTATAATATTTTGTTTTAAAAATGATTTACAATTTATCCTTGGTTAGTTATTCACCTCGGATTTGCTAATTTCTTTGTTAACTTATTACAATTTGTAGTTGTTTGTTCTTGACAGTTAGGCATTTTCCTAGGCCTAAGTAGCCATTATTTGTATTTACTTATTTCGTACAAATTATGTCTCTTTTTATCTTAATGAGCTTAGCTTTGTTATTATAATTGGTTGTGATATTTATTGATGTGTTTTGACTGTGTTGTAGTGTTATTATTATGTTACTATTATTTTATAAATCATGAATTGGTAATCATTTACTAGATGGTTTTCCCGTTTACATTTCTTTACTTTCTTATTTATTTAATCTGCCAATAAAACAATGTGGCTATTATTTACTACTTTTGTTCACATAAAATATAACATCTAGGTCTATGGTCTGTATAATTCTTCCAGCCATCTCCTATTCATAAACTTGCTTAAACAATTATTTAATAATTATTTGATAACATTTGTTTACAGTTCATTTCACTTTATGTCATTTTTTGGGTGATAAACATCATCACATTTTTTGAACTTACTTTAATAATGATCCCTTGTAACTAGGGGTGTTAATTGATTTGTTTTAATTTCTTAATTTTTTAAATACTCTTTACTTTCACTCCATGCTAACACTATCTGTTTTCTCTTTCATGGGATTCTCCCTTTTAATTATAACTACATTCAATTAAATTTAACAATAATGTTCTTTCTTAATTAATACTGTCTTCATCACTTTTCAGTGTTCATTATACATTAATTAACTGTTTACACTTAATACTATTCATAACAACTTTCTTATTTACTAATATATTTCACTGTTAATCTTTTAGTGTTTCTTATTGATTTACTATGTGTTTATGCTTTTATCCTTCACTATTTTTCACTATACAAACATTCTTTGTTATACATTATTCTCATTTAATCATCACCTTCACTTTTAAATTATTTATTGTTTATTATAATTTATTTAGCATTTTTTCTTTATCACTTCATTTTGGGATTTTTACACTTCCACTTTTGCACTTCTAAAATGTTTTTGGTGTTAAGTGTTTCTAAATGGGCCATCCCTATTATTACTTTCTCACTACCGTACTATCTCTTTCATTACAAATATCATTAACAATATTAACAATTTTATGTCTCTATTGATTTTAACATTACTTCTAACTCTAATATATGGGTTAGTTTGCTTTTATATTTAACATTCTTTAATTGGGTTTCTTTCAATTGTCATTTACTTTATTATCCATTAATTGATAATAATATTTATTTATTAATTAAGTTATTTATTGGTTTCTTTTTCAACCTTACATTGAGTCTATTGTTTCTCCTGCTTTTCTTCTTTATTACTTGTTTGTGTCTTATCATTGGGTTTCCTTTTTATTTATTTCCCTTTATCTTAGGTTTGTTTCTTTTTCATTTTCCTCCTTCTTCATTTTCAGTGTTCTTCCTTTATATCTTGTTTTTCCATCTTCTCCTTTGGGTTCATTTTAATAAGTGGCATTGAATCATTCAATTCCTTCAATTGGTTTCATTTTGCTTGGTTTCGGTATTTTCCCTTCTTCATTTGGTTTGCTTAATCACTTTCTTCTTCATTTGGTTTTATTCTTGTTTGTTTCTTGTTGTTCCTTTCTTCTTTTGTTTTCTCTTGTTGGGTCAATCACTTGGGTTAGGTCATGTCGTAGTTTGTCGTGTCATTGTCTTTTGATTTTCTTTATATTAAACATTTTATTTTATGTGAATTATTATTTTATATTCAAAATCATCTTTTTTATCCCTGGTATTGGGGTGGCTTATTTGTGTTGTAACATAATGTCTCTCCTTCAAAATTGATCATTTTGATAAAAAACTAGCATAGTTTTTATGAAATTATCAGTTGTATATAATCTTTTTCCTTTTTCTTTCTTGTTTGTTTCTTCATTCTCATTTCTCTCCTTGCTTGATTCATTCCATTTTATTTGGATCTGTTTTTATTTATTTCCATTAGTGTGTTCTCCCTTTTATATAATTTTTTCCCTAACTTTTTAGTAGCTGGTTTCTTCCATTACTACTCATTTTTCTGAGACCAGAGGAACATCATCTCTGCTCAGTTTATTTTTTGATTGCTGGACTTTTTCAACAGTCAATCTTAAATACCTTTTTTGTCATCTTGTGACTTAATTAATAATAATAATATATTTTGGGATGTCCACCTTGTGGTTTGATTTTAGATCACCTTGGCCTTTTACTCATTCTTCCTTCCGCTGTACCTTTGCTATATACTGTCATCTACTCATACAGTTGGTTGTTTTTATTTATTCATATGTTAATTTCATCATTTCCATCCTTTTATTAGTTTGTTTTTCTTTTCTTCTTGTGATCATTTTATTATCTTAGACATCTTTTTTCTTTTTCTTGGTTGTTTACCAATATTCTGCATTAGCCATTTTCTGTATATTTGTTTTATACATAACTTCTCTTTTTTCCTCGTACCAGTTTTTTTTATTTATTTTTTTTTTATTTTTTTTTAATACATTAAATTTATTATAATTTCAGGTATTTATCTTAGCAGTTTTTGGTTGATTTTATTTTTGTTTATTTTATTTTGTTTTAAATATTATACTTAATAATTTTTGTAAGTTAGTTTTTCTTACTTTATAGGAATTTTTGTAACTTATTCCTTTCTTGGTACTTTTTGTTTAAATATTATCGTAAGTTTGTGGTTCTTACTTTTTTATAGGAATTTTTGTAACTTATTCCTTATTGTAGTTTTTTCATATTATACTTCATATGTCAACTTTATTTGATTGTAAGTTAATCTTGCTTTGTAGGAATTTTTGTAACTTATTCCTTTTTTTAATACTTTATATTAGGCCTCATAAGTCATCGAAATATTGTCGTAAGTTGTGCTCACATAATTTTTGAATTTTGGCATTTATTATGGTTTATTATGCGTTCCATCGGTCGACCGTTTCTTCTTCATCATCAATTACTTGTCTTCCTCCCTGAGGTGTGTTTGATTGGTTTCCATTATTTCTTGATGGAATCCAAAGTTCTGGTGGGTTGCGTTTATTATACGCTATTCGGAAATTCTCCGTTGGATTACTGCTGAAAGGTATCCAGTCATAATTTTCTTCTTCGGGTTGGTTACTTCCGGATGGTGCGTCCCTTCTCTGGTTACCGCTTCCGGATCTCACTCCTACAACACTGTTCACCTGTTGTACATTTTCCGCATTCTCTTCCCTGGGGTTTTGGTTATCACTCTGATCGTTATTATTGTTTTGTTCATTTGATGGTGGTCTTGGGTAATGCCTCCCTTGATTATTTCGAGTGTTCCCTCGTATAAAGTGTACCCTTGGCTGATTGTTATTATTACGGTTATCTCCGTTTCCTCTTTTATTATTATTTTGATGATTTGGGTTGTTATTATTCCCATAATAGTTATTATTGTTGGGGTAATTGTTTGGATGCTGGTTTGGTACATTGCCCCTGTAATTGTTATTGTTCTGATTGGTTCCGTTGAACGGTGGGATGCCCTGAATATAATTTGGGCGGTTACCCCTATATTGATAGTTATTATCATTCCGGTTTTGGTTACTCGGGTCGTTGTACTGGGGTTTGTTATAGGATGGATTGTAATTTGGTGGGTTTCGGTTTTCCTCCCCACGGTTATATTTCAAATTGACCATTCGGTTACGTCGATACTGTCTATCGTTTTCATGGTCTTCTAATAAACTGGCGATTCCCTGTATGGTTTTAATTTGTCCCTGTCTCCTGGCCCTCTGGATAGCGTCCTCATAGTGATAACCTAGTTGTATTACTAGGGATTCTTCTGGCTCGAGATTTCTCGCTAGGCATACCTTTCCTAAGAAGTACAAGGTTAGTGTATGTCCTGCCTGCGGCTCATATCTTCCATTACTAATATCATTCTTCACTACATTTTGAGTAGATTCGGACCAGTATTTTTTGCGGAATAAGGCTTTGAATTCCTGTGTACAGCTGATTTCTAGTCGAGTGGCAGTCCACCAATTGTCATTTGTGTCCTTAAACATCTTGTCGATGAGGCTCCTCACTGTCGTCCATCTGGTTTCCCGGTTTTTCTCTATGAGTTCCTCCACTCTCTTCAGGAATTCTATTGTGTTTCTTCTGTAACTCCTAAAGTTTATCACCTCTCTATTTTCACTGGTAATATTATGAGTGTTATTACAAGGCTTCTCCCTCAAAGCGTCCAGCTCTTCCTGCATCTGTTTCTCCCTCTGACTGATTCATATTATCTTCTCTTTATTTTCTTGAGTTTGTCCGTCGACCTTGTTGATAGTGGTGTACACTCTTTCAACGCGTTCACTGATATCAGTTTGGATTTCCTTGTGCCTCTCCTTCAGCTTCTGGAGCACCTCATGTTTATTTTTTATGCACTCTTCGGTGGCGATTTGTTGCAGTTCTTGAACTCTGATTTTTCCTTCCTCCACGACGTTATTTATTTTGTTGGTCAACTCTTCCCGGACAAGTATGTCTTGGTTATAGTCTGTTTTATCTCCTCTTGGCGATCCACCGACTGTTGCCTCAATTCTCCCTTCGTCTTCTCGCTGTCTTCCTTCAATTGTCGTTGAAGTGTCTCATTATTGTTCTCGACCTTATTGTTTAATATCTCAAGATCTTTCTTTATTTGCCAGTTCAGCTCCTCACTCTTCTTTTCTAACATCTCTTGGCTTCTCTTCAAAGCTTCATGGTTTCTTTCCATCTTATTATTTAGAAGTTCTATGTCCTCCTTGATTTGTTTCTTTAACTCTTCACTATTTTGTCTGAAGAATTCCCTGTCTTCTTTTGCTTCTTCCTTTTGTTTCATAAAATTTTCATCGGTTCTCTCCTGGTTCTTGTTCAATTGTTCCATAATCATCCTCATCATGTTCTCCATTGATTGGGTCGGTTTGTCTGGTTGGTCTCCGACCGTTACTTCTACTTCCGGTTCAGGTAGTGTTGGATTTTCCGGTTGGTCCTCTTGGGGATCCTCTTCGAACAACTCCCAGATCATTTCTTCAATTTCTTCCATCTCTTCTTGGTCGGTATTTTCAGTTCCTTTCCTTGTTTGGTATCTTGTAACCATGGAATGTCTCCTCATAATCGCTGCTAGTCTCCTTTTCTAGCCTCACCGGTTGGTCACCAATCTGTAACGAAACGATCTGGTCGTCTTCTGAAAAATGTGTACAAGTGTTGTATGTATGTAGTGCATTCGTCTCACACTGGGGTCGTTACATCTATTCTTGCGCTAACGATGTCCGTAGCGATGCTATAATTACCAGTACAACATAGCAGTAACCATACCTGTTTTTAAATAGGGGTGTGTGAATCCCAGGTGGCGCCAAATTGTTTATTAAAACAATTAAACTTATTAACTAATCTCTTAATAGGGTGTTCTCAGCGATGACGGCCAGAGCGTTCAAATAATTCCCACTCGTTCAGCCTCCTGAATCGGGTAGGTAGTTGTTCGAATTGCAACGTGAGCGCTGGTCGTCAAATCTAGCTTTCGTTAACAAACACAAGTAATACAATACACTCCCTATGAAATGAAAACAATAGTTACTCTTTGTTCTAGTTATTTTAATAGTTGATTTGTAATATTTCAGTTTGACAATTAATATTATTCTGGTTGATTAATAATTTTGCACCGACATTTTACATGAAACACTTTCTCTCAGGCGGACGAAATCGATTCCGAAACGAGGTATTTACTCCAGCATGGTTGCAGTTTTGGTTAAGTTACAATATACTCGTTCAAAATCGGGATTCTTTTGATTACAAGACAAATAATTCCTATGATTACAATAAAAAGTACATTACCTTACTTTAAGTGTACTTAAATAATAAGGTGTGTGGTTATAATCTGTTCTGTAGTGTCATTAAATGTGTTTATAAAGTTCGTATTCACACAACAGGTTATGTATTATGTTAACAAATTTTCAGTGTGTAGTTTTTCTTAATTAATCTTTGAAAGAGAATATTTGGTTAACAGTGAAAGTTCCCATTACTTTTAGAAATATTTAAAGTGAGTTTATTTTTTGGAAATAGGGTAATTCAAAGATACTTAACACATCAGATGACTTGGTGTTATCAATCATTGAGTTGGAATAGGATTGGGCTGCAATCGTTTTCTGTTTTCATTACTCTTGGGGCTTAAGTAGGTCTGGCGTCCTTTTCATATTAGATGCGGTCATATTTTCATTTAATTTCCTGGTAGTATGATCCTTGGCATCAGTTGACAGTCCCAGTTGTTCGTCTGCTTCTTATTCGATCATCGTTTTGAATTTCGTTTACTATTTTTACATTTTTTGATTAAAAATTGGTCGTTTAATATTCGGCTTCTGTTCTGCAAGAGTGACGCTTTACGAGTAACGATATTCAACCGTAATTCTGTCCCTAACAGCAGTTGCTATGGTTACCAATTAAATTTGATTGGCTTAGATTGACATAATCCATTGTTATCAAAATTTGAATTCTTTTCAAAATCCTTGTATATCTTCTGATTGCTTTTATTCCTCTATCTTCCCTCCTAAGTATTAACTATTATCACTGTTATTTGTATTTCCTTTCATAGATTAATTTGATACCCCACAAGTTTGGGTTATTTTAGGTTTTATGATTTTACAATTATTTTAATACTTGTTAATTACATTTCTTTTTTAATTTAAATCCTTAATATTTATAATATTTTGTTTTAAAAATGATTTACAATTTATGCTTGGTTAGTTATTCACCTCGGATTTGCTAATTTCTTTGTTAACTTATTACAATTTGTAGTTGTTTGTTCTTGACAGTTAGGCATTTTCCTAGGCCTGAGTAGCCATTATTTGTATTTACTTATTTCGTACAAATTATGTCTCTTTTTATCTTAATGAGCTTAGCTTTGTTATTATAATTGGTTGTGTTATTTATTGATGTGTTTTGATTGTGTTGTAGTGTTATTATTATGTTACTATTATTTTATAAATCATGAATTGGTAATCATTTACTAGCTGGTTTTCCCGTTTACATTTCTTTACTTTCTTATTTATTTAATCTGCCAATAAAACAATGTGGCTATTATTTACTACTTTTGTTCACATAAAATACAACATCTAGGTCTATGGTCTGTATAATTCTTCCAGCCATCTCCTATTCATAAACTTGCTTAAACAATTATTTAATAATTATTTGATAACATTTGTTTACAGTTCATTTCACTTTGTCATTTTTTGGGTGATAAACATCATCACATTTTTTGAACTTACTTTAATAATGATCCCTTGTAACTAGGGGTGTTTATTGATTTGTTTTAACTTCTTCATTTTTTAAATACTCTTTACTTTCACTCCATGCTAACACTATCTGTTTTCTCTTTCATGGGATTCTCCCTTTTAATTATAACTACATTCAATTAAACTTAACAATAATGTTCTTTCATAATTAATACTGTCTTCATCACTTTTCAGTGTTCATTATACATTAATTAACTGTTTACACTTAATACTATTCTTAACAACTTCCTTATTTACTAATATTTTTCACTGTTAATCTTTTAGTGTTTCTTATTGATTTACTATGTGTTTATGTTTTTATCCTTCACTATTTTTCACTATACAAACATTCTTTGTTATACATTATTCTCATTTAATCATCACCTTCACTTTTAAATTATTTATTGTTTATTATAATTTATTTAGCGTTTTTTCTTTATCACTTTATTTTGGGATTTGTACACTTCCACTTTTGCACTTCTAAAATGTTTTTGGTGTTAAGTGTTTCTAAATGGGCCATCCCTATTTACTTTCTCACTACCGTACTATCTCTTTCATTACAAATATCATTAACAATATTAACAATTTTATGTCTCTATTGATTTTAACATTACTTCTAACTCTAATATATGGGTTAGTTTGCTTTTATATTTAACATTCTTTAATTGGGTTTCTTTCAATTGTCACTTACTTTATTATCCATTAATTGATAATAATATTTATTTATTAATTAAGTTATTTATTGGTTTCTTTTTCAACCTTACATTGAGTGTATTGTTTCTCCTGCTTTTCTTCTTTATTACTTGTTTGTGTCTTATCATTGGGTTTCCTTTTTATTTATTTCCCTTTATCTTAGGTTTGTTTCTTTTTCATTTTCCTCCTTCTTCATTTTCAGTGTTCTTCCTTTATATCTTGTTTTTCCATCTTCTCCTTTGGGTTCATTTTAATAAGTGGCATTGAATCATTCAATTCCTTCAATTGGTTTCATTTTGCTTGGTTTCGGTATTTTCCCTTCTTCATTTGGTTTGCTTAATCACTTTCTTCTTCATTTGGTTTTATTCTTGTTTGTTTCTTGTTGTTCCTTTCTTCTTTTGTTTTCTCTTGTTGGGTCAATCACTTGGGTTAGGTCATGTCGTCGTTTGTCGTGTCATTGTCTTTTGATTTTCTTTATATTAAACATTTTATTTTATATGAATTATTATTTTAAATTCAAAATCATCTTTTTTATCCCTGGTATTGGGGTGGCTTATTTGTGTTGTAACATAATGTCTCTCCTTCAAAATTGATCATTTTGATAAAAAACTAGCATAGTTTTTATGAAATTATCAGTTGTATATAATCTTTTTCCTTTTTCTTTCTTGTTTGTTTCTTCATTCTCATTTCTCTCCTTGCTTGATTCATTCCATTTTATTTGGATCTGTTTTTATTTATTTCCATTAGTGTGTTCTCCCTTTTATATAATTTTTTCCCTAACTTTTTAGTAGCTGGTTTCTTCCATTACTACTCATTTTTCTGAGACCAGAGGAACATCATCTCTGCTCAGTTTATTTTTTGATTGCTGGACTTTTTCAACAGTCAATCTTAAATACCTTTTTTGTCATCTTGTGACTTAATTAATAATAATAATATATTTTGGGATGTCCACCTTGTGGTTTGATTTTAGATCACCTTGGCCTTTTACTCATTCTTCCTTCCGCTGTACCTTTGCTATATACTGTCATCTACTCATACAGTTGGTTGTTTTTATTTATTCATATGTTAATTTCATCATTTCCATCCTTTTATTAGTTTGTTTTTCTTTTCTTCTTGTGATCATTTTATTATCTTAGACATCTTTTTTCTTTTTCTTGGTTGTTTACCAATATTCTGCATTAGCCATTTTCTGTATATTTGTTTTATACATAACTTCTCTTTTTTCCTCGTACCAGTTTTTTTTATTTATTTTTTTTTTTATTTTTTTTTAATACATTAAATTTATTATAATTTCAGGTATTTATCTTAGCAGTTTTTGGTTGATTTTATTTTTGTTTATTTTATTTTGTTTTAAATATTATACTTAATAATTTTTGTAAGTTAGTTTTTCTTACTTTATAGGAATTTTTGTAACTTATTCCTTTCTTGGTACTTTTTGTTTAAATATTATCGTAAGTTTGTGGTTCTTACTTTTTTATAGGAATTTTTGTAACTTATTCCTTATTGTAGTTTTTTCATATTATACTTCATATGTCAACTTTATTTGATTGTAAGTTAATCTTGCTTTGTAGGAATTTTTGTAACTTATTCCTTTTTTTAATACTTTATATTAGGCCTCATAAGTCATCGAAATATTGTCGTAAGTTGTGCTCACATAATTTTTGAATTTTGGCATTTATTATTGTTTATTATGCGTTCCATCGGTCGGCCGTTTCTTCTTCATCATCAATTACTTGTCTTCCTCCCTGAGGTGTGTTTGATTGGTTTCCATTATTTCTTGATGGAATCCAAAGTTCTGGTGGGTTGCGTTTATTATACGCTATTCGGAAATTCTCCGTTGGATTACTGCTGAAAGGTATCCAGTCATAATTTTCTTCTTCGGGTTGGTTACTTCCGGATGGTGTGTCCCTTCTCTGGTTACCGCTTCCGGATCTCACTCCTACAACACTGTTCACCTGTTGTACATTTTCCGCATTCTCTTCCCTGGGGTTTTGGTTATCACTCTGATCGTTATTATTGTTTTGTTCATTTGATGGTGGTCTTGGGTAATGCCTCCCTTGATTATTTCGAGTGTTCCCTCGTATAAAGTGTACCCTTGGCTGATTGTTATTATTACGGTTATCTCCGTTTCCTCTTTTATTATTATTTTGATGATTTGGGTTGTTATTATTCCCATAATAGTTATTATTGTTGGGGTAATTGTTTGGACGCTGGTTTGGTCCATTGCCCCTGTAATTGTTATTGTTCTGATTGGTTCCGTTGAACGGTGGGATGCCCTGAATATAATTTGGGCGGTTACCCCTATATTGATAGTTATTATCATTCCCGTTTTGGTTACTCGGGTCGTTGTACTGGGGTTTGTTATAGGATGGATTGTAATTTGGTGGGTTTCGGTTTTCCTCCCCACGGTTATATTTCAAATTGACCATTCGGTTACGTCGATACTGTCTATCGTTTTCATGGTCTTCTAATAAACTGGCGATTCCCTGTATGGTTTTAATTTGTCCCTGTCTCCTGGCCCTCTGGATAGCGTCCTCATAGTGATAACCTAGTTGTATTACTAGGGATTCTTCTGGTATTTTTGGCTCGAGATTTCTCGCTAGGCATACCTTTCCTAAGAAGTACAAGGTTAGTGTATGTCCTGCCTGCGGCTCATATCTTCCATTACTAATATCATTCTTCACTACATTTTGAGTAGATTCAGACCAGTATTTTTTGCGGTGTGTACAGCTGATTTCTGGTCGAGTGGCAGTCCACCAATTGTCATTTGTGTCCTTAAACATCTTGTCGATGAGGCTCCTCACTGTCGTCCATCTGGTTTCCCGGTTTTTCTCTATGAGTTCCTCCACTCTCTTCAGGAATTCTATTGGGTTTCTTCTGTAACTCCTAAAGTTTATCACCTTTCTATTTTCACTGGTAATAATATGAGTGTTATTACAAGGCTTCTCCCTCAAAGCGTCCAGCTCTTCCTGCATCTGTTTCTCCCTCTGACTGATTCATATTATCTTCTCTTTATTTTCTTGAGTTTGTCCATCGACCTTGTTGATAGTGGTGTACACTCTTTCAACGCGTTCACTGATATCAGTTTGGATTTCCTTATGCCTCTCCTTCAGCTTCTGGAGCACCTCATGTTTATTTTTTATGCACTCTTCGGTGGCGATTTGTTGCAGTTCTTAAACTCTGATTTTTCCTTCCTCCACGACGTTATTTATTTTGTTGGTCAACTCTTCCCGGACAAGTATGTCTTGGTTATAGTCTGTTTTATCTCCTCTTGGCGATCCACCGACTGTTGCCTCAATTCTCCCTTCGTCTTCTCGCTGTCTTCCTTCAATTGTCGTTGAAGTGTCTCATTATTGTTCTCGATCTTGTTGTTTAATATCTCAAGATCTTTCTTTATTTGCCAGTTCAGCTCCTCACTCTTCTTTTCTAACATCTCTTGGCTTCTCTTCAAAGCTTCATGGTTTCTTTCCATCTTATTATTTCGAAGTTCTATGTCCTCCTTGATTTGTTTCTTTAACTCTTCACTATTTTGTCTGAAGAATTCCCTGTCTTCTTTTGCTTCTTCCTTTTGTTTCATAAAATTTTCATCGGTTCTCTCCTTGTTCTTGTTCAATTGTTCCATAATCATCCTCATCATGTTCTCCATTGATTGGGTCGGTTTGTCTGGTTGGTCTCCAACCGTTACTTCTACTTCCGGTTCAGGTAGTGTTGGATTTTCCGGTTGGTCCTCTTGGGGATCCTCTTCGAACAACTCCCCGATCATTTCTTCAATTTCTTCCATCTTTTCTTGGTCGGTATATTCAGTTCCTTTCCTTGTTTGGTATCTTGTAACCATGGAATTTCTCCTCATAATCGCTGCTAGTCTCCTTTTCTAGCCTCACCGGTTGGTCACCAATCTGTAACGAAAAG
This sequence comes from Magicicada septendecula, assembly GCA_034769895.1. Lineage (NCBI taxonomy): Eukaryota > Metazoa > Arthropoda > Insecta > Hemiptera > Cicadidae > Magicicada > Magicicada septendecula. Next base: position 1,192,048,031 of record CM068367.1, on the reverse strand, counting down.
ATCTGGTCGTCTTCTGAAAAATGTGTACAAGTGTTGTATGTATGTAGTGCATTCGTCTCACACTGGGGTCGTTACATCTATTCTTGCGCTAACGATGTCCGTAGCGATGCTATTATTACCAGTACAACATAGCAGTAACCATACCTGTTTTTAAATAGGGGTGTGTGAATCCCAGGTGGCGCCAAATTGTTTATTAAAACAATTAAACTTATTAACTAATCTCTTAATAGGGTGTTCTCAGCGATGACGGCCGGAGCGTTCAAATAATTCCCGCTCGTTCAGCCTCCTGAATCGGGTAGGTAGTTGTTCGAATTGCAACGTGAGCGCTGGTCGTCAAATTTAGCTTTCGTTAACAAACACAAGTAATACAATACACTCCCTATGAAATGAAAACAATAGTTACTCTTTGTTCTAGTTATTTTAATAGTTGATTTGTAATATTTCAGTTTGACAATTAATATTATTCTGGTTGATTAATAATTTTGCACCGACATTTTACATGAAACACTTTCTCTCAGGCGGACGAAATCGATTCCGAAACGAGGTATTTACTCCAGCATGGTTGCAGTTTTGGTTAAGTTACAATATACTCGTTCAAAATCGGGATTCTTTTGATTACAAGACAAATAATTCCTATGATTACAATAAAAAGTACATTACCTTACTTTAAGTGTACTTAAAAAATAAGGCGTGTGGTTATAATCTGTTCTGTAGTGTCATTAAATGTGTTTATAAAGTTCGTATTCACACAACAGGTTATGTATTATGTTAACAAATTTTCAGTGTGTTGTTTTTCTTAATTAATCTTTGAAAGAGAATATTTGGTTGACAGTGAGAGTTCCCATTACTTTTAGAAATATTTAAAGTGAGTTTATTTTTTGGAAATAGGGTAATTCAAAGATACTTAACACATCAGATGACTTGGTGTTATCAATCATTGAGTTGGAAGAGGATTGGGCTGCAATCGTTTTCTGTTTTCATTACTCTTGGGGCTTAAGTAGGTCTGGCGTCCTTTTCATATTAGATGTGGTCATATTTTCATTTAATTTCCTGGTAATATGATCCTTGGCATCAGTTGACAGTCCCAGTTGTTCGTCTGCTTCTTATTCGATCATCGTTTTGAATTTCGTTTACTATTTTTACATTTTTTGATTAAAAATTAGTCGTTCCATATTCGGCTTCTGTTCTGCAAGAGTGACGCTTTACGAGTAACGATATTCAACCGTAATTCTGTCCCTAACAGCAGTTGCTATGGTTACCAATTAAATTTGATTGGCTTAGATTGACATAATCCATTGTTATCAAAATTTGAATTCTTTTCAAAATCCTTGTATATCTTCTGATTGCTTTTATTCCTCTATCTTCCCTCCTAAGTATTAACTATTATCACAGTTATTTGTATTTCCTTTCATAGATTAATTTGATACCCCACAAGTTTGGGTTATTTTAGGTTTTATGATTTTACAATTATTTTAATACTTGTTAATTACATTTCTTTTTGAAGTGAAACTTCTTTATCGACGTATGAGAGAAATTTTATAGCAATGTAAAGAAAAATCGTCACGATTTTCGGTTACGCGCCATGTTGTTTTTTTTAATTAATCCACGAGTTCGATTCTGGTTTTTATATTGTTTTTGCTGGAAGTTTTTATGTTTAAAAATTAGACATTTAGCTGTTTTAAAAATTGTAAACACTTTAATTTATCATACTGCGTAAATTAATTATAATATCACAGTCTAGTTTTCAATTAAATATTGAGTAAATCACATTGTTACATTGAGCAAACTATTTGTTACATATTATTTGTATATGTACGTATACTGAAAATAAAACAACGTGTGATATGATTCTATTTATGTTCATTGTAAATATCGATTCCTTATAGTAAAATACATATAAACACTACTATGCCCTCGTATCAGTTAATTATCCGTTCATTCTAGTATGAATATTAATTGTTTATAGCAAAATCATGCTTACTTCAAATACAACGAGCATCCTTTTACACGTTGATTCGCCACTCGGCACTGAAGTTCTCACTTCTGACGTGTGTTCCACGACACACCCAACTTTATTTTTTTAATTTAAATCCTTAATATTTATAATATTTTGTTTTAAAAATGATTTACAATTTATCCTTGGTTAGTTATTCACCTCGGATTTGGTAATTTCTTTGTTAACTTATTACAATTTGTAGTTGTTTGTTCTTGACAGTTAGGCATTTTCCTAGGCCTAAGTAGCCATTATTTGTATTTACTTATTTCGTACAAATTATGTCTCTTTTTATCTTAATGAGCTTAGCTTTGTTATTATAATTGGTTGTGTTATTTATTGATGTGTTTTGACTGTGTTGTAGTGTTATTATTATGTTACTATTATTTTATAAATCATGAATTGGTAATCATTTACTAGCTGGTTTTCCCGTTTACATTTCTTTACTTTCTTATTTATTTAATCTGCCAATAAAACAATGTGGCTATTATTTACTACTTTTGTTCACATAAAATACAACATCTAGGTCTATGGTCTGTATAATTCTTCCAGCCATCTCCTATTCATAAACTTGCTTAAACAATTATTTAATAATTATTTGATAACATTTGTTTACAGTTCATTTCACTTTGTCATTTTTTGGGTGATAAACATCATCACATTTTTTGAACTTACTTTAATAATGATCCCTTGTAACTAGGGGTGTTTATTGATTTGTTTTAACTTCTTAATTTTTTAAATACTCTTTACTTTCACTCCATGCTAACACTATCTGTTTTCTCTTTCATGGGATTCTCCCTTTTAATTATAACTACATTCAATTAAACTTAACAATAATGTTCTTTCTTAATTAATACTGTCTTCATCACTTTTCAGTGTTCATTATACATTAATTAACTGTTTACACTTAATACTATTCTTAACAATTTCCTTATTTACTAATATTTTTCACTGTTAATCTTTTAGTGTTTCTTATTGATTTACTATGTGTTTATGCTTTTATCCTTCACTATTTTTCACTATACAAACATTCTTTGTTATACATTATTCTCATTTAATCATCACCTTCACTTTTAAATTATTTATTGTTTATTATAATTTATTTAGCGTTTTTTCTTTATCACTTTATTTTGGGATTTTTACACTTCCACTTTTGCACTTCTAAAATGTTTTTGGTGTTAAGTGTTTCTAAATGGGCCATCCCTATTATTACTTTCTCACTACCGTACTATCTCTTTCATTACAAATATCATTAACAATATTAACAATTTTATGTCTCTATTGATTTTAACATTACTTCTAACTCTAATATGTGGGTTAGTTTGCTTTTATATTTAACATTCTTTAATTGGGTTTCTTTCAATTGTCATTTACTTTATTATCCATTAATTGATAATAATATTTATTTATTACTTAAGTTATTTATTGGTTTCTTTTTCAACCTTACATTGAGTGTATTGTTTCTCCTGCTGTTCTTCTTTATTACTTGTTTGTGTCTTATCATTGGTTTCCTTTTTATTTATTTCCCTTTATCTTAGGTTTGTTTCTTTTTCATTTTCCTCTTTCCTCATTTTCAGTGTTCTTCCTTTATATCTTGTTTTTCCATCTTCTCCTTTGGGTTCATTTTAATAAGTGGCATTGAGTCATTCAATTCCTTCAATTGGTTTCATTTTGCTTGGTTTCGGTATTTTCCATTCTTCATTTGGTTTGGTTAATCACTTTCTTCTTCATTTGGTTTTATTCTTGTTTGTTTCTTGTTGTTCCTTTCTTCTTTTGTTTTCTCTTGTTGGGTCAATCACTTGGGTTAGGTCATGTCATCGTTTGTCGTGTCATTGTCTTTTGATTTTCTTTATATTAAACATTTTATTTTACATGAATTATTATTTTATATTCAAAATCATCTTTTTTATCCCTGGTATTGGGGTGGCTTATTTGTGTTGTAACATAATGTCTCTCCTTCAAAATTGATCATTTTGATAAAAAACTAGCATAGTTTTTATGAAATTATCAGTTGTATATAATCTTTTTCCTTTTTCTTTCTTGTTTGTTTCTTCATTCTCATTTCTCTCCTTGCTTGATTCATTCCATTTTATTTGGATCTGTTTTTATTTATTTCCATTAGTGTGTTCTCCCTTTTATATAATTTTTTCCCTAACTTTTTAGTAGCTGGTTTCTTCCATTACTACTCATTTTTCTGAGACCAGAGGAACATCATCTCTGCTCAGTTTATTTTTTGATTGCTGGACTTTTTCAACAGTCAATCTTAAATACCTTTTTTGTCATCTTGTGACTTAATTAATAATAATATATTTTGGGATGTCCACCTTGTGGTTTGATTTTAGATCACCTTGGCCTTTTACTCATTCTTCCTTCCGCTGTACCTTTGCTATATACTGTCATCTACTCATACAGTTGATTGTTTTTTAACCTTCTTTTTCTTGGTTGTTTACCAATATTCTGCTTTAGCCATTTTCTGTATATTTGTTTTATACGTAACTTCTCTTTTTTCCTCGTACCATTTATTTATTTTTTTTTTTTTTAATACTTTAAATTTATTATATTTTCAGGAATTTATCTTAGCAGTTTTTGGTTGATTTTATTTTTGTTTATTTTATTTTGTTTTAAATATTATACTTAATAATTTTTGTAAGTTAGTTTTTCTTACTTTATAGGAATTTTTGTAACTTATTCCTTTCTTGGTACTTTTTGTTTAAATATTATCGTAAGTTTGTGGTTCTTACTTTTTTATAGGAATTTTTGTAACTTATTCCTTATTGTAGTTTTTTCATATTATACTTCATATGTCAACTTTATTTGATTGTAAGTTAATCTTGCTTTGTAGGAATTTTTGTAACTTATTCCTTTTTTTAATACTTTATATTAGGCCTCATAAGTCATCGAAATATTGTCGTAAGTTGTGCTCACATAATTTTTGAATTTTGGCATTTATTATGGTTTATTATGCGTTCCATCGGTCGGCCGTTTCTTCTTCATCATCAATTACTTGTCTTCCTCCCTGAGGTGTGTTTGATTGGTTTCCATTATTTCTTGATGGAATCCAAAGTTCTGGTGGGTTGCGTTTATTATACGCTATTCGGAAATTCTCCGTTGGATTACTGCTGAAAGGTATCCAGTCATAATTTTCTTCTTCGGGTTGGTTACTTCCGGATGGTGCGTCCCTTCTCTGGTTACCGCTTCCGGATCACACTCCTACAACACTGTTCACCTGTTGTACATTTTCCGCATTCTCTTCCCTGGAGTTTTGGTTATCACTCTGATCGTTATTATTGTTTTGTTCATTTGATAGTGGTCTTGGGTAATGCCTCCCTTGATTATTTCGAGTGTTCCCTCGTATAAAGTGTACCCTTGGCTGATTGTTATTATTACGGTTATCTCCGTTTCCTCTTTTATTATTTTTTTGATGATTTGGGTTGTTATTATTCCCATAATAGTTATTATTGTTGGGGTAATTGTTTGGACGCTGGTTTGGTCCATTGCCCCTGTAATTGTTATTGTTCTGATTGGTTCCGTTGAACGGTGGGATGCCCTGATTATAATTTGGGCGGTTACCCCTATATTGATAGTTATTATCATTCCGGTTTTGGTTACTCGGGTCGTTGTACTGGGGTTTGTTATAGGATGGATTGTAATTTGGTGGGTTTTGGTTTTCCTCCCCACGGTTATATTTCAAATTGACCATTCGGTTACGTCGATACTGTCTATCGTTTTCATGGTCTTCTAATAAACTGGCCATTCCCTGTATGGATTTAATTTGTCCCTGTCTCCTGGCCCTCTGGATAGCGTCCTCATAGTGATAACCTAGTTGTATTACTAGGGATTCTTCTGGCTCGAGATTTCTCGCTAGGCATACCTTTCCTAAGAAGTACAAGGTTAGTGTATGTCCTGCCTGCAGCTCATATCTTCCATTACTAATATCATTCTTCACTACATTTTGAGTAGATTCGGACCAGTATTTTTTGCGGAATAAGGCTTTGAATTCCTGTGTACAGCTGATTTCTGGTCGAGTGGCAGTCCACCAATTGTCATTTGTGTCCTTAAACATCTTGTCGATGAGGCTCCTCACTGTCGTCCATCTGGTTTCCCGGTTTTTCTCTATGAGTTCCTCCACTCTCTTCAGGAATTCTATTGGGTTTCTTCTGTAACTCCTAAAGTTTATCACCTCTCTATTTTCACTGGTAATAATATGAGTGTTATTACAAGGCTTCTCCCTCAAAGCGTCCAGTTCTTCCTGCATCTGTTTCTCCCTCTGACTGATTCATATTATCTTCTCTTTATTTTATTGAGTTTGTCCGTCGACCTTGTTGATAGTGGTGTACACTCTTTCAACGCGTTCACTGATATCAGTTTGGATTTCCTTGTGCCTCTCCTTCAGCTTCTGGAGCACCTCATGTTTATTTTTTATGCACTCTTCGGTGGCGATTTGTTGCAGTTCTTGAACTCTGATTTTTCCTTCCTCCACGACGTTATTTATTTTGTTGGTCAACTCTTCCCGGACAAGTATGTCTTGGTTATAGTCTGTTTTATCTCCTCTTGGCGATCCACCGACTGTTGCCTCAATTCTCCCTTCGTCTTCTCGCTGTCTTCCTTCAATTGTCGTTGAAGTGTCTCATTATTGTTCTCGATCTTGTTGTTTAATATCTCAAGATCTTTCTTTATTTGCCAGTTCAGCTCCTCACTCTTCTTTTCTAACATCTCTTGGCTTCTCTTCAAAGCTTCATGGTTTCTTTCCATCTTATTATTTCGAAGTTCTATGTCCTCCTTGATTTGTTTCTTTAACTCTTCACTATTTTGTCTGAAGAATTCCCTGTCTTCTTTTGCTTCTTCCTTTTGTTTCATAAAATTTTCATCGGTTCTCTCCTGGTTCTTGTTCAATTGTTCCATAATCATCCTCATCATGTTCTCCATTGATTGGGTCGGTTTGTCTGGTTGGTCTCCGACCGTTACTTCTACTTCCGGTTTAGGTAGTGTTGGATTTTCCGGTTGGTCCTCTTGGGGATCCTCTTCGAACAACTCCCCGATCATTTCTTCAATTTCTTCCATCTCTTCTTGGTCGGTATTTTCAGTTCCTTTCCTTGTTTGGTATCTTGTAACCATGGAATGTCTCCTCATAATCGCTGCTAGTCTCCTTTTCTAGCCTCACCGGTTGGTCACCAATCTGTAACGAAACGATCTGGTCGTCTTCTGAAAAATGTGTACAAGTGTTGTATGTATGTAGTGCATTCGTCTCACACTGGGGTCGTTACATCTATTCTTGCGCTAACGATGTCCGTAGCGATGCTATAATTACCAGTACAACATAGCAGTAACCATACCTGTTTTTAAATAGGGGTGTGTGAATCCCAGGTGGCGCCAAATTGTTTATTAAAACAATTAAACTTATTAACTAATCTCTTAATAGGGTGTTCTCAGCGATGACGGCCGGAGCGTTCAAATAATTCCCGCTCGTTCAGCCTCCTGAATCGAGTAGGTAGTTGTTCGAATTGCAACGTGAGCGCTGGTCGTCAAATCTAGCTTTCGTTAACATACACAAGTAATACAATACACTCCCTATGAAATGAAAACAATAGTTACTCTTTGTTCTAGTTATTTTAATAGTTGATTTGTAATATTTCAGTTTGACAATTAATATTATTCTGGTTGATTAATAATTTTGCACCAACATTTTACATGAAACTCTTTCTCTCAGGCGGACGAAATCAATTCCGAAACGAGGTATTTACTCCAGCATGGTTGCAGTTTTGGTTAAGTTACAATATACTCGTTCAAAATCGGGATTCTTTTGATTACAAGACAAATAATTCCTATGATTACAATAAAAAGTACATTACCTTACTTTAAGTGTACTTAAAAAATAAGGTGTGTGGTTATAATCTGTTCTGTAGTGTCATTAAATGTGTTTATAAAGTTCGTATTCACACAACAGGTTATGTATTATGTTAACAAATTTTCAGTGTGTTGTTTTTCTTAATTAATCTTTGAAAGAGAATATTTGGTTGACAGTGAGAGTTCCCATTACTTTTAGAAATATTTAAAGTGAGTTTATTTTTTGGAAATAGGGTAATTCAAAGATACTTAACACATCAGATGACTTGGTGTTATCAATCATTGAGTTGGAAGAGGATTGGGCTGCAATCGTTTTCTGTTTTCATTACTCTTGGGGCTTAAGTAGGTCTGGCATCCTTTTCATATTAGATGTGGTCATATTTTCATTTAATTTCCTGGTAATATGATCCTTGGCATCAGTTGACAGTCCCAGTTGTTCGTCTGCTTCTTATTCGATCATCGTTTTGAATTTCGTTTACTATTTTTACATTTTTTGATTAAAAATTGGTCGTTCAATATTCGGCTTCTGTTCTGCAAGAGTGACGCGTTACGAGTAACGATATTCAACCGTAATTCTGTCCCTAACAGCAGTTGCTATGGTTACCAATTAAATTTGATTGGCTTAGATTGACATAATCCATTGTTATCAAAATTTGAATTCTTTTCAAAATCCTTGTATATCTTCTGATTGCTTTTATTCCTCTATCTTCCCTCCTAAGTATTAACTATTATCACTGTTATTTGTATTTCCTTTCATAGATTAATTTGATACCCCACAAGTTTGGGTTATTTTAGGTTTTATGATTTTACAATTATTTTAATACTTGTTAATTACATTTCTTTTTAAAGTGAAACTTCTTTATCGACGTATGAGAGAAATTTTATAGCAATGTAAAAAAAAATCGTCACGATTTTCGGTTACGGGCCATGTTGTTTTTTTTAATTAATCCACGAGTTCGATTCTGGTTTTTATATTGTTTTTGCTGGAAGTTTTTATGTTTAAAAATTAGACATTTAGCTGTTTTAAAAATTGTAAACACTTTAATTTATCATACTGCGTAAATTAATTATAATATCACAGTCTAGTTTTCAATTAAATATTGAGTAAATCACATTGTTACATTGTGCAAACTATTTGTTACATATTATTTGTATATGTACGTATACTGAAAATAAAACAACGTGTGATATGATTCTATTTATGTTCATTGTAAATATCGATTCCTTATAGTAAAATACATATAAACACTACTATGCCCTCGTATCAGTTAATTATCCGTTCATTCTAATATGAATATTAATTGTTTATAGCAAAATCATGCTTACTTCAAATACAACGAGCATCCTTTTACACGTTGATTTGCCACTCGGCACTGAAGTTCTCACTTCTGACGTGTGTTCCACGACACACCCAACTTTATTTTTTTAATTTAAATCCTTAATATTTATAATATTTTGTTTTAAAAATGATTTACAATTTATCCTTGGTTAGTTATTCACCTCGGATTTGCTAATTTCTTTGTTAACTTATTACAATTTGTAGTTGTTTGTTCTTGACATTTAGGCATTTTCCTAGGCCTAAGTAGCCATTATTTGTATTTACTTATTTCGTACAAATTATGTCTCTTTTTATCTTAATGAGCTTAGCTTTGTTATTATAATTGGTTGTGTTATTTATTGATGTGTTTTGACTGTGTTGTAGTGTTATTATTATGTTACTATTATTTTATATATCATGAATTGGTAATCATTTACTAGCTGGTTTTCTCGTTTACATTTCTTTACTTTCTTATTTATTTAATCTGCCAATAAAACAATGTGGCTATTATTTACTACTTTTGTTTACATAAAATACAACATCTAGGTCTATGGTCTGTATAATTCCTCCAGCCATCTCCTATTCATAAACTTGCTTAAACAATTATTTAATAATTATTTGATAACATTTGTTTACAGTTCATTTCACTTTATGTCATTTTTTGGGTGATAAACATCATCACATTTTTTGAACTTACTTTAATAATGATCCCTTGTAACTAGGGGTGTTTATTGATTTGTTTTAACTTCTTAATTTTTTAAATACTCTTTACTTTCACTCCATGCTAACACTATCTGTTTTCTCTTTCATGGGATTCTCCCTTTTAATTATAACTGCATTCAATTAAACTTAACGATAATGTTCTTTCTTAATTAATACTGTCTTAATCACTTTTCAGTGTTCATTATACATTAATTAACTGTTTACACTTGATACTATTCTTAACAACTTTCTTATTTACTAATATTTTTCACTGTTAATCTTTTAGTGTTTCTTATTGATTTACTATGTGTTTATGCTTTTATCCTTCACTATTTTTCACTATACAAACATTCTTTGTTATACATTATTCCCATTTAATCATCACCTTCACTTTTAAATTATTTATTGTTTATTATAATTTATTTAGTGTTTTTTCTTTATCACTTTATTTTGGGATTTTTACACTTCCACTTTTGCACTTCTAAAATGTTTTTGGTGTTAAGTGTTTCTAAATGGGCCATCCCTATTATTACTTTCTCACTACCGTACTATCTCTTTCATTACAAATATCATTAACAATATTAACAATTTTATGTCTTTATTGATTTTAACATTACTTCTAACTCTAATATGTGGGTTAGTTTGCTTTTATATTTAACATTCTTTAATTGGGTTTCTTTCAATTGTCATTTATTTTATTATCCATTAATTGATAATAATATTTATTTATTACTTAAGTTATTTATTGGTTTCTTTTTCAACCTTACATTGAGTGTATTGTTTCTCCTGCTTTTCTTCTTTATTACTTGTTTGTGTCTTATCATTGGTTTCCTTTTTATTTATTTCCCTTTATCTTAGGTTTGTTTCTTTTTCATTTTCCTCCTTCTTCATTTTCAGTGTTCTTCCTTTATATCTTGTTTTTCCGTCTTCTCCTTTGGGTTCATTTTAATAAGTGGCATTGAATCATTCAATTCCTTCAATTGGTTTCATTTTGCTTGGTTTCGGTATTTTCCCTTCTTCATTTGGTTTGGTTAATCACTTTCTTCTTCATTTGGTTTTATTCTTGTTTGTTTCTTGTTGTTCCTTTCTTCTTTTGTTTTCTCTTGTTGGGTCAATCACTTGGGTTAGGTCATGTCGTCATTTGTCGTGTCATTGTCTTTTGATTTTCTTTATATTAAACATTTTATTTTATATGAAATATTATTTTATATTCAAAATCATCTTTTTTATCCCTGGTATTGGGGTGGCTTATTTGTGTTGTAACATAATGTCTCTCCTTCAAAATTGATCATTTTAATAAAACACTAGCATAGTTTTTATGAAATTATCAGTTGTATATAATCTTTTTCCTTTTTCTTTCTTGTTTGTTTCTTCATTCTCATTTCTCTCCTTGCTTGATTCATTCCATTTTATTTGGATCTGTTTTTATTTATTTCCATTAGTGTGTTCTCCCTTTTATATAATTTTTTCCCTAACTTTTTAGTAGCTGGTTTCTTCCATTACTACTCATTTTTCTGAGACCAGAGGAACATCATCTCTGCTCAGTTTATTTTTTGATTGCTGGACTTTTTCAACAGTCAATCTTAAATACCTTTTTTGTCATCTTGTGACTTAATTAATAATAATAATAACATATTTTGGGATGTCCACCTTGTGGTTTGATTTTAGATCACCTTGGCCTTTTACTCATTCTTCCTTCCGCTGTACCTTTGCTATATACTGTCATCTACTCATACAGTTGAGTGTTTTTTATTTATTCATATGTTAATTTCATCATTTCCATCCTTTTATTAGTTTGTTTTTCTTTTCTTCTTGTGATCATTTTAATTATCTTAGACATCTTTTTTCTTTTTCTTGGTTGTTTACCAATATTCTGCTTTAGCCATTTTCTGTATATTTGTTTTATACATAACTTCTCTTTTTTCCTCGTACCAGTTTTTTTTTTTTTTTTTTTTTTTTAATACATTAAATTTATTATAATTTCAGGAATTTATCTTAGCAGTTTTGGTTGATTTTATTTTTGTTTATTTTATTTTGTTTTAAATATTATACTTAATAATTTTTGTAAGTTAGTTTTTCTTACTTTATAGGAATTTTTGTAACTTATTCCTTTCTTGGTACTTTTTGTTTAAATATTATCGTAAGTTTGTGGTTCTTACTTTTTTATAGGAATTTTTGTAACTTATTCCTTATTGTAGTTTTTTCATATTATACTTCATATGTCAACTTTATTTGATTGTAAGTTAATCTTGCTTTGTAGGAATTTTTGTAACTTATTCCTTTTTTTAATACTTTATATTAGGCCTCATAAGTCATCGAAATATTGTCGTAAGTTGTGCTCACATAATTTTTGAATTTTGGCATTTATTATGGTTTATTATGCGTTCCATCGGTCGGCCGTTTCTTCTTCATCATCAATTACTTGTCTTCCTCCCTGAGGTGTGTTTGATTGGTTTCCATTATTTCTTGATGGAATCCAAAGTTCTGGTGGGTTGCGTTTATTATACGCTATTCGGAAATTCTCCGTTGGATTACTGCTTAAAGGTATCCAGTCATAATTTTCTTCTTCGGGTTGGTTACTTCCGGATGGTGCGTCCCTTCTCTGGTTACCGCTTCCGGATCTCACTCCTACAACACTGTTCACCTGTTGTACATTTTCCGCATTCTCTTCCCTGGGGTTTTGGTTATCACTCTGATCGTTATTATTGTTTTGTTCATTTGATGGTGGTCTTGGGTAATGCCTCCCTTGATTATTCCGAGTGTTCCCTCGTATAAAGTGTACCCTTGGCTGATTGTTATTATTACGGTTATCTCCGTTTCCTCTTTTATTATTATTTTGATGATTTGGGTTGTTATTATTCCCATAATAGTTATTATTGTTGGGGTAATTGTTTGGACGCTGGTTTGGTCCATTGCCCCTGTAATAGTTATTGTTCTGATTGGTTCCGTTGAACGGTGGGATGCCCTGATTATAATTTGGGCGGTTACCCCTATATTGATAGTTATTATCATTCCGGTTTTGGTTACTCGGGTCGTTGTACTGGGGTTTGTTATAGGATGGATTGTAATTTGGTGGGTTTTGGTTTTCCTCCCCACGGTTATATTTCAAATTGACCATTCGGTTACGTCGATACTGTCTATCGTTTTCATGGTCTTCTAATAAACTGGCTATTCCCTGTATGGTTTTAATTTGTCCCTGTCTCCTGGCCCTCTGGATAGCGTCCTCATAGTGATAACCTAGTTGTATTACTAGGGATTCTTCTGGTATTTTTGGCTCGAGATTTCTCGCTAGGCATACCTTTCCTAAGAAGTACAAGGTTAGTGTATGTCCTGCCTGCGGCTCATATCTTCCATTACTAATATCATTCTTCACTACATTTTGAGTAGATTCGGACCAGTATTTTTTGCGGAATAAGGCTTTGAATTCCTGTGTACAGCTGATTTCTGGTTGAGTGGCTGTCCACTAATTGTCATTTGTGTCCTTAAACATCTTGTCGATGAGGCTCCTCACTGTCGTCCATCTGGTTTCCCGGTTCTTCTCTATGAGTTCCTCCACTCTCTTCAGGAATTCTATTGGGTTTCTTCTGTAACTCATAAAGTTTATCACCTCTCTATTTTCACTGGTAATAATATGAGTGTTATTACAAGGCTTCTCCCTCAAAGCGTCCAGTTCTTCCTGCATCTGTTTCTCCCTCTGACTGATTCCTATTATCTTCTCTTTATTTTCTTGAGTTTGTCCGTCGACCTTGTTGATAGTGGTGTACACTCTTTCGACGCGTTCACTGATATCAGTTTGGGTTTCCTTGTGCCTCTCCTTCAGCTTCTGGAGCACCTCATGTTTATTTTTTATGCACTCTTCGGTGGCGATTTGTTGCAGTTCTTGAACTCTGATTTTTCCTTCCTCCACGACGTTATTTATTTTGTTGGTCAACTCTTCCCGGACAAGTATTACAGTTTCGTTTGTCTTGGTTATAGTCTGTTTTATCTCCTCTTGGCGATCCACCGACTGTTGCCTCAATTCTCCCTTCGTCTTCTCGCTGTCTTCCTTCAATTGTCGTTGAAGTGTCTCATTATTGTTCTCGATCTTGTTGTTTAATATCTCAAGATCTTTCTTTATTTGCCAGTTCAGCTCCTCACTCTTCTTTTCTAACATCTCTTGGCTTCTCTTCAAAGCTTCATGGTTTCTTTCCATCTTATTATTTAGAAGTTCTATGTCCTCCTTGATTTGTTTCTTTAACTCTTCACTATTTTGTCTGAAGAATTCCCTGTCTTCTTTTGCTTCTTCCTTTTGTTTCATAAAATTTTCATCGGTTCTCTCCTGGTTCTTGTTCAATTGTTCCATAATCATCCTCATCATGTTCTCCATTGATTGGGTCGGTTTGTCTGGTTGGTCTCCGACCGTTACTTCTACTTCCGGTTCAGGTAGTGTTGGATTTTCCGGTTGGTCCTCTTGGGGATCCTCTTCGAACAACTCCCCGATCATTTCTTCAATTTCTTCCATCTCTTTTTGGTCGGTATTTTCAGTTCCTTTCCTTGTTTGGTATCTTGTAACCATGGAATGTCTCCTCATAATCGCTGCTAGTCTCCTTTTCTAGCCTCACCGGTTGGTCGCCAATCTGTAACATAACGATCTGGTCGTCTTCTGAAAAATGTGTACAAGTGTTGTATGTATGTAGTGCGTTCGTCTCACACTGGGGTCGTTACATCTATTCTTGCGCTAACGATGTCCGTAGTGATGCTATAATTACCAGTACAACATATCAGTAATCATACCTGTTTTTAAATAGGGGTGTGTGAATCCCAGGTGGCGCCAAATTGTTTATTAAAACAATTAAACTTATTAACCAATCTCTTAATAGGGTGTTCTCAGCGATGACGGCCGGGGCGTTCAAATAATTCCCGCTCGTTCAGCCTCCTGAATTGAGTAGGTAGTTGTTCGAATTGCAACGTGAGCGCTGGTCATCAAATCTAGCTTTCGTTAACAAACACAAGTAATACAATACACTCCCTATGAAATGAAAACGATAGTTACTCTTTGTTCTAGTTATTTTAATAGTTGATTTGTAATATTTCAGTTTGACAATTAATATTATTCTGGTTGATTAATAATTTTGCACCGACATTTTACATGAAACTCTTTCTCTCAGGCTGACGAAATCGATTCCGAAACGAGGTATTTACTCCAGCATGGCTGCAGTTTTGGTTAAGTTACAATATACTCGTTCAAAATCGGGATTCTTTTGATTACAAGACAAATAATTCCTATGATTACAATAAAAAGTACATTCCCTTACTTTAAGTGTACTTAAATAATAAGGTGTGTGGTTATAATCTGTTATGTAGTGTCATTAAATGTCTTTTATAAAGTTCGTATTCACACAACAGGTTATGTATTATGTTAACAAATTTTCAGTGTGTTATTTTTCTTACATATCTTTGAAAGAGAATATTTGGTTGACAGTGAGAGTTCCCATTACTTTTAGAAATATTTAAAGTGAGTTTATTTTTTGGAAATAGGGTAATTCAAAGATACTTAACACATCAGATGACTTGGTGTTATCAATCATTGAGTTGGAAGAGGATTGGGCTGCAATCGTTTTCTGTTTTCATTACTCTTGGGGCTTAAGTAGGTCTGGCGTCCTTTTCATATTAGATGTGGTCATATTTTCATTTAATTTCCTGGTAATATGATCCTTGGCATCAGTTGACAGTCCCAGTTGTTCGTCTGCTTCTTATTCGATCATCGTTTTGAATTTCGTTTACTATTTTTACATTTTTTGATTAAAAATTGTTCGTTCAATATTCGGCTTCTGTTCTGCAAGAGTGAGGCTTTACGAGTAACGATATTCAACCGTAATTCTGTCCCTAACAGCAGTTGCTATGGTTACCAATTAAATTTGATTGGCTTAGATTGACATAATCCATTGTTATCAAAATTTGAATTCTTTTCAAAATCCTTGTATATCTTCTGATTGCTTTTATTCCTCTATCTTCCCTCCTAAGTATTAACTATTATCACTGTTATTTGTATTTCCTTTCATAGATTAATTTGATACCCCACAAGTTTGGGTTATTTTAGGTTTTATGATTTTACAATTATTTTAATACTTGTTAATTACATTTCTTTTTTAACTTAAATCCTTAATATTTATAATATTTTGTTTTAAAAATGATTTGCAATTTATCCTTGGTTAGTTATTCACCTCGGATTTGCTAATTTCTTTGTTAACTTATTACAATTTGTAGTTGTTAGTTCTTGACATTTAGGCATTTTCCTAGGCCTAAGTACCCATTATTTGTATTTACTTATTTCGTACAAATTATGTCTCTTTTTATCTTAATGAGCTTAGCTTTGTTATTATAATTGGTTGTGTTATTTATTGATGTGTTTTGACTGTGTTGTAGTGTTATTATTATGTTACTATTATTTTATATATCATGAATTGGTAATCATTTACTAGCTGGTTTTCTCGTTTACATTTCTTTACTTTCTTATTTATTTAATCTGCCAATAAAACAATGTGGCTATTATTTACTACTTTTGTTCACATAAAATACAACATCTAGGTCTATGGTCTGTATAATTCTTCCAGCCATCTCCTATTCATAAACTTGCTTAAACAATTATTTAATAATTATTTGATAACATTTGTTTACAGTTCATTTCACTTTATGTCATTTTTTGGGTGATAAACATCATCACATTTTTTGAACTTACTTTAATAATGATCCCTTGTAACTAGGGGTGTTTATTGATTTGTTTTAACTTCTTAATTTTTTAAATACTCTTTACTTTCACTCCATGCTAACACTATCTGTTTTCTCTTTCATGGGATTCTCCCTTTTAATTATAACTGCATTCAATTAAACTTAACGATAATGTTCTTTCTTAATTAATACTGTCTTCATCACTTTTCAGTGTTCATTATACATTAATTAACTGTTTACACTTAATACTATTCTTAACAACTTTCTTATTTACTAATATTTTTCACTGTTAATCTTTTAGTGTTTCTTATTGATTTACTATGTGTTTATGCTTTTATCCTTCACTATTTTTCACTATACAAACATTCTTTGTTATACATTATTCTCATTTAATCATCACCTTCACTTTTAAATTATTTATTGTTTATTATAATTTATTTAGTGTTTTTTCTTTATCACTTTATTTTGGGATTTTTATACTTCCACTTTTGCACTTCTAAAATGTTTTTGGTGTTAAGTGTTTCTAAATGGGTCATCCCTATTATTACTTTCTCACTACCGTACTATCTCTTTCATTACAAATATCATTAACAATATTAACAATTTTATGTCTCTATTGATTTAACATTACTTCTAACTCTAATATGTGGGTTAGTTTGCTTTTATATTTAACATTCTTTAATTGGGTTTCTTTCAATTGTCATTTACTTTATTATCCATTAATTGATAATTATATTTATTTATTACTTAAGTTATTTATTGGTTTCTTTTTCAACCTTACGTTGAGTGTATTGTTCTCCTGCTTTTCTTCTTTATTACTTGTTTGTGTCTTATCATTGGGTTTCCTTTTTATTTATTTCCCTTTATCTTAGGTTTGTTTCTTTTTCATTTTCCTCCTTCTTCATTTTCAGTGTTCTTCCTTTATATCTTGTTTTTCTATCTTCTCCTTTGGGTTCAGTTTAATAAGTGGCATTGAATCATTCAATTCCTTCAATTGGTTTCATTTTGCTTGGTTTCGGTATTTTCCCTTCTTCATTTGGTTTGGTTAATCACTTTCTTCTTCATTTGGTTTTATTCTTGTTTGTTTCTTGTTGTTCCTTTCTTCTTTTGTTTTCTCTTGTTGGGTGAATCACTTGGGTTAGGTCATGTTGTCGTTTGTTGTGTCATTGTCTTTTGATTTTCTTTATATTAATCATTTTATTTTATATGAATTATTATTATATATTCAAAATCATCTTTTTTATCCCTGGTATTGGGGTGGCTTATTTGTGTTGTAACATTATATATATATATATATATATATATATATATATATTACTACGCCTTATTTCATCTAACAAAATATCTAATATTTGTAATGTTAGATAAAATGTTACTTACCCGTGATATTACTTTACCTGGGCGCCAGAACAAATCCCAGATACAAATGACACGGTTTCAGCTTAGCTCAGCGCATGGAGACACTCTTTCTCAGGATTCGTTCAGTGATTGTGGTTTTCAAGGGGAATCGTTACAAATAACACTTTCATATTTGCTTGATTATTTTTAATTAACGTTTTAATTAATTTTTTTTTAAACTTGATTAGGCTAATGGTAGGACTTATTTCTACTCTAACACTTATAATTACTGAGTGAGTGTGAAAAGTAACGATTAAGACGTTCAAACGACCTATGGCTCTTATCTGGTTTGACTAAGAGATTGCTATCTCCCAAACCAGTGCTAAAGAACAGGTCTGCAATAATTTTCACGTCCAATACTACACCCCACTTTCCATTCAACACTCCTATACTATGTTAAAGCTAATCTTAGAATTAAAATACAAAGTGTGAAATGCTTAATGTCTTTTAAAAATGGTTTATTGCTTTTATTATTTATTTAGTGCTTATTTCATTGATCAATGAATCTATTTCTTACTGTTTGATGCGTTGACCGAAGATAGGAATCCGTAGGGGTCCTTCTTTTGATGGTTTTGCACAGAAGAATTGATGTTGATCAATGCTGTAGAAGATGCCCTGGCAATTACAGATGCTGTAGCCTTCTGTCGCACAGATCCTTCACGGCTGATGATTAATTAATTAATAAATTAATTAATTAATTAAAGTTGTTTTACGCAGCGAGAGTTGTTGAACGGTATTAGTTCATCTACACTGCGGACTACTTCTCGAATTTGATGCTTAAATTACACTTTTGCGTGATTGAAAAATTTCTGTACGTAATTTATACATGTCTAGCGTATTGAAGATCCGATCGAAGAGTGATGCTACCCCTCGCTTTGAGTTGGCATCAGTTTTAAATACTGGATGCTGATTGGTTGTTCAAATAAATCATGCGTTTTTCCAGTTTTGACAATCTCGAACAGGTCGACTAAACACCCCTTGACAGGTTTCAAACTGTAGAGAATTTCTAGTTAAAATCGTACTTCCTGTGTTTGCAAATCGATTGATTACAGGTATTTGCAAACGTGTTTTCAAAGATCCGACCACACAATATTGTTGCTTAGGTCTTTATCTGTGTGTGTGTGAAAACACCTAATTCCTACGTAGTATAATTCTCTCGTAATTCCTGTTGGCGTGCATCATCCGTATAACTTCTTCAATTGTTAATTATATTAACTGAGATTGCGGCTACTTATAAAGCTTTTCTTGCTGAATACAATGCTGTTTTCAGAATTGCCGTATATTTATAACTTTTGATGTTATCGCAGGTTGAACTGATAATTTGCTTTGAGTAAAATTACATGTTTGTACTGGTTTCTGATGTCGCGGTGACGTGGTTAGAGCGAGACAGCTGCGATTATACGCTCACTCTCTTGCTTACGGCGCTACACTCGTACCGTCTATCCTTTCATATAACGCTCAGATAGGACGCTATTATGAATCATTATAATATATTAACGTAACAAATAGAAGGCATAGTAAATTAAAACAAAATAATAACAGAGTCTTTTATTTGGAGTTAGGTATTTATTTTAAATAAATTTAATATGGTCTGTGATTTGAACATACATTATTTATTCTTAATTTAAATAGTGTCTGTAAATGGTGTGAATGTTTCTCTTTCTTAAGGCTCAGCATGCTAAATTCAAAATTCCATTGTCGATACTAGCGCACTCGTAGGAGCAGAAGCAGGAGGAATTACTTGATAACTATCCGGTATGTAGCGTACGAGAGTTTGTAAATGCTGCAAGACGTACTAATTACTACTACACAAAAAATAGTCCCCCCGCCGCCTGCACGCGGCTTCGCGCCAGACCAGACCACTCACGTACTCACCTATACACTCACCATTCTCTGTTGTTACATAATGTGTACGCACAGCAGTCATCTGCAAAATATGACTACTGACAGTACAGTCTAACATAATCGTGTCAGTATAGCCAAAATAACAAGTAATTTGTGTAACTTAATTTAAAAATGTATAATCAAAATAATTTATGTCTTCTATATACTATCATCTGTAGGCCTATAATAATGAATTTGTAGCATACGCCATAGTACTTACTATATCCATCTACATTTGGAGTTTCAAATCTAAATATTTATTGTCGTTGATAAACTCCAACCGTCGCACACACAAAAAAAAATTATCCGTATCCCTCATTAGACTGCTACAAATTATACGATAAACGCAAGTACTTATTACAATCAGAATGATCAATATTGCACACCACTATATAAAAATTATTCCGATTAGCGCTTTCAAGCTTCACAGCTCATCGTCAGATCAGGAATAGACAGAAAATATGTAATACCCAACCCTTCACCCCTCTCCCCCACAACAAACTAAAAATTAATGACCCTTCCCCACCCCCTAAACTCTGTCTCACCATCTGTACAGTTACATATTTTTCTAGTAAATTCCTTGTGTTTCAGTGTGTGTGTGTGTGTGTGTGTGTGTGTGTGTGTGTGTGTGTGTGTGTGTGTGTGTGTGTGTGTGTGTGTGTGTGTGTGTGTGTGTGTGTGTGTGTGTGTGTGTGTGTGTGTGTGTGTGTGTGTGTGTGTGTGTGTGTGTGTGTGTGTGTGTGTGTGCTTTTAAACTACCCTCTTCCTCTCCACACACGTGGGTCAGTCACACACCCTTATTTTAAAACAACCAATTAGTACTATGAAATATAATTCTTAATCTTATCTATCTGCCCTCTCTCATTTACTTCTTAATCATGTTATAAAAATTTCTTCATTATCAAATTTAATTTTAATATTAATTAAATTGTCTAACCCTTTTTCTCTTTCTTTCAATATTTCTAACTCCTCTCTAAGCTTCCTTTCAACTGTGTTATTTACTACTTTTACAATTTCGTATTCTTCCAAAGGATTAACAAACTTGTGGTTGTCTTCTATGAAATGTCTTGCATATAATGAATTGGTTGTTCTATTACCTTCTCCACGTTTGTGGTCAGACAACCTGCATGCGAATTTTCGTCCTGTCTCCCCTAGGTACACTTTGTTGCAGTCTTTACATTTTAATTTATAAATTCCGCTTTTCTGTAATACTGGAATTTTTTCTATATTCTTATTCCTTATCTTACCAAATACCGTTTCACATTTTTTAATAGCTATATCTACTCCATATTTATTAAAACATTTTATAATTTTTCTAGTATGTGAACCTATGTATGTCAATGACCCTGCATAATTCTTTTGTTCTGGTTCTATTTTAGCTTTTTGTATGTTGACCCTTTTCATAACTTTATCCACTATGTTGGTGCTATAATTATTATTCCTTACAATTCCCTTTATTGTTTTTAACTCCCTATCTTTTGATTCGGTCTCTTTTAAACACTTCTGAGCTCTGTAACAAAAGGAATTGATTGCCGCCAATAAGCAAGTACTTATTGTTCTGTTCGTTCAATAAACAGGCCTTATCCACAAAGCAGATTCATTTTTAAAGCGGAATTTTTTGGTCATTAGGCCTATAACTTCTCAGAAGTCGTATGTGATAAATTAGTAAATACGTACTGATTAGAGAAATGTGAATTCGCTGATGTCTTACTGATTGATTCTATATTGGTGATAATAAATCAACTGTTGGCACAGAAAAATCCATTTTTTTCACGGTGTAAATCATGTCGGGAGGCAGTTCCCTCAACTATAGGTGTTTAGAGCGATCAATCCAAAACACTGTTGTATTGCCGATTGAACGGGGGATACAAACAGTGAAAACTGTAACCTAGTCCGAAGATTATGTCCGATTGTTGGGAAGTTTATGGTGCTATACATTTTGTGCATGAAACGTCAATCATTCTGAGAATTTAGAATTTCTAACGTCCTGTGTTGAGTATTCACACCAATACGACAAAGTTTATAATCAAAAGCTAAAGTGAGAAACGAGAATTTGATGCTGGGAGGTGCTCAACTCATATTCTATTTGTGCGAATTTGGCTATTCCAACAATAACAGTCAGTAAACATGTCATATACATTATCACTAAATAAATGAATGTGGTCGTCAACAGTAAAAAGCATCCGCTTTACAAATGCGTTCGCTTTATGTATAAGGCCCCAATACATTTCATCTGCAAAAAAATAAAATATTTTTAGTGAAAGGAAGGAACGTTATAAATTCACCAGTTTGCTACACTCAAAATATGTTATTTGTAAAGTGTGGTTTAACAGTGTTTACTGAGTGTCAAAAAAGGTTATTTAATCTTGATATTATAAATAAATCACATAAAAAATAATTATATGCATCATAAATCATTCTCATATATATATATATATATATATTACATTTAATATTTATAATTAAATTTACCTCAAGATGTTATTTTTCCTTATTTGGAACATGTTCCGGGTACCATCTTGTACCCATCCTCAGCCTTCCAGTTTTTTTGTCTGGTGAAGTACATATGTGTTGTTGGTTGACTATTATTATTGTGGCTTCATGTTGGCTTCTGGTATTTCAAATTGGTTTTATTGTGTGTGATTGTGGTGTATGTGTTAGTTTTTTGTGTATTTTCAATGTTGAGTGCTTTGAATATTGTGTCATGTTTTGTACTGATTTGTATTTGTTCAGGTATTAGTTTGTTTTCTGTTTTATGTTTGTATATTTGTAAATTTTCCCAAATGTTCATTATGGTGCCTTTGTGTGGTATATGTTTTATTAGTGTTACATTGGTTATGTCTGGGAATTCAAGTCCTGTGTTTATTGCATAAATCCAATTTAGCCACACATGCAATAAACACAGGACATGAATTCCCAGACATAACCAATGTAACACTAATAAAACATATACCACACAAAGGCACCATAATGAACATTTGGGAAAATTTACAAATATACAAACATAAAACAGAAAACAAACTAATACCTGAACAAATCAGTACAAAACATGACACAATATTCAAAGCACTCAACATTGAAAATACACAAAAAAACTAACACATACACCACAATCACACACAATAAAACCAATTTGAAATACCAGAAGCCAACATGAAGCCACAATAATAATAGGCAACCAACAACACATATGTACTTCACCAGACAAAAAAACCGGAAGGCTGAGGATGGGTACAAGATGGTACCCGAAACATGTTCCAAATAAGGAAAAATAACATCTTGAGGTAAATTTAATTATAAATATTAAATGTATTATATACATCAAGAAACGGACTGTAGCAGAAAGTGACTAAATATATATATAAATATAATTATATATATATAAATATAATTATATATATAATTATAAAACACAAAGTCTGAGGATTTATGGGTACTGAATACAAATCCATATCATTACACTGATTGCCACCAAATTCACAAGTAACCTTTGATACAAGGCGAAAAATACTATCTAACTTGGAACTTGATGTTTTGCCCCGTTCTCACGATTTAGGCCTTTTTAATTATGCCTTTCGTTGACGCGTATAAAGATGTCAACAACCAGACCATGGAGACCAGAATTAGAGCTCTATAATATTTTATATTTTATAGATCCTTACCAGAATTAATTACCATAGAAACAAATGATATTTAGCGGCATCAGAACTGTATCTTTATCCGTTCCTGCAGTTTTTAATGTTTTTAATATGCGATTGTATCGATATATTTTGTAATTTTGTATACAGACACGTCTATATATTTTGTAATTGTCTTAAACAATTATAAAATTTATGTTTATACGTATTTCTGATGATGCAATTAATAAGTAACGAAATACTTTCACTATAGCCTGCGGGGGTCTTTCACTGTTTCCTGCGGCCAAATACAACTTCCGTCTCCACGTTTGTATATTTTTTCCGTGTTCGATGTGTACTAGAACTGTTTTCTTCACAAGTAACTAATGCCAGTTTATGGAGGTTATGTAGACAATGTAACTTAAATAAAATTTACTTTGTTAGTGTACAATAAAACGGTGTATTTACTGGAAGTACAGAAATAATTTTTCATTTATCGCACATAATTACGGTACACAGACGATTTTTGGAGGTTGTGTCTACGTTTAACAATGCAACTTAACCTTTTAGATTTTTAAAATTAATTAGATTTAACAAAAATTTCCTTTGTTAGTGTACATTAAATTATTGTATGCATGCAAGGCTGCTGTACATAACATTAAAGGCTGTATTTATTCGAAGTACCGGAATTAAAACCTAGTTCCAATTTAGAACGTAGACCTATAACCTATTTGCATATTTTATTGGGGTTTATTGGCACATATTTTATTAAAAGGGTGTATTTATTGGAAGTACAGAAATTATTTTCCATTTATCGCACATAATTACGGTACACAGACGATTTTTGGAGGTTGTGTCTACGTTTAACAATGCAACTTAACCTTTTAGATTTTTAAAATTAATTAGATTTAACAAAAATTTCCTTTGTTAGTGTACATTCAAAGGCTGTATTTATTGTATGGATAAAAGGCTGTATTTATTCGAATTAAAACCTATCGGTACTTCCAATTTAGAACGTATAACCTAGTAGGCTACGTTATTCGTACATACAGTATTTTATTGGAGTTTATTGGTACATATTTTATTAAAAGGGTGTATTTATTGGAAGTACAGAAATTAGTTTCCATTTATCGCACATAATTACGGTACAGAGACGATTTTGGGAGGTTGTGTCTACGTTTAATTATCTAACTTAACCTTTTAGATTTTTAAAATTAATTAGACTTGTAGGGGTGTGCATGGCAGAACTACTTGTGCACCCACTTTATAATCATATTTTTGGTAACACTGAGAACTTTAAGCCTTCTTTTATGCTTAAACAAATTATATATACACTTAATTATAGAAAAGCAAAAAGCAAATATGTAATTCAAAAGACTAATTTGCTCTAATAAACACATGCTGAAGTTAAAAACAAAAGAGTTTTTACTTGCCTAACTAATCATTAGTTACTAATGTGACAGTTGGAGCTGCTTTTTCTGCAAAAGCTGGGGTATGTTGGATTCAAGAGTGGTTAAATTAAGTCATAAATCTGAGTGTGCGTCAAGTCTATTTGTGTGCTTGCTTTTCACTTGAGATGAAAATCCCATTTCACTCAAGAATGAGGTGGTGAATGGGATGAGCAACTCCGAAAGTTCAGGATATTCATCTCTTAAAGATATCCAGAACTTTGTTAAGTCAGAATCTAAAAGTTTATGGATTTTGTTGTCCATGACATGTCTCATGTTATCACTAACTATACAAAATAATTTACTAAAAATTTAGTTTTAATCCCAGCATCACAGATGATATCACACAATTGCTCATTTAGTTTTACTGACAACATGTTAGAACTTTCAAAATACAAGAATGGGTCTTGAATCCAATTGAATTCACTGTATCCCTCTGGGAAGCAACTTTCAATCTGGTTATAGAGAGTTAAACATCAGAGCTGGTAAAAAACAATGGTAGAGCATGAATAACAAAAATGTACAGTTTAGACTATGTACAAAACAGGTTGAATTTAAATTGTTAAAATGATATATCTTAGTTATTTACATGTAGTAGCTTTTTAAGACACAGTAAATAAATTTCTGAACCTGACTTTGCAACCCACCAAATGCCCTCTCGGGACCCTGCAGTGGCTCATGCCCAATAGGTTAAGAAATGCTGAACTAAAGGCATGTTTGTGGAGTGAAACATAAAAGATAACCCAGACTTCTAAAATGCTCTTAGTGAAATGGGATTTTCAGGAGTAACAACACACTATTTGGTTAACAAGCACATTTTACTAATATTCTAATACCAAGTCAATTAGATAGCTTAAATGCGTAGTACTCTATGTGATGCTGATCACATACTGTTAATCAGCAGCACTGCAGAATATTCTAGAGCCACACTCTTGGCATTCATCTGGAACTTTATCACATTAGCCTGATAATTAGGATGTTGCCACCAGCTGAGTTTTAGAAAGTTGGTGTAGTAGGTTGTGCATTCATATAGGATGATATTAGACAGCAGTTTTTAATAAAAGTGACAAATGATCAATTGTTTACTTGTGTTGTAAACTATTCTGATTTTTTTATTACTGTTTGTACGCTATACAGTGTGTCCTGGATAATTATATAAAGAGAACTGTTGTAATATAAGTGTGTTTGTTTTAGCAATTGAGAGTATCTGGTATTCAGTAATTCATTCCACTGTTTTAAGTTCATAATTCTTGTCACTGGTTGTAAGAATATTATTCTCAATAATTTTCCAATTCTATGAAGTCTTCAGTAGTTTTACCACGATGAGACTCAACTTTATCACTGAAGATGCCACATCACTGAATGAGCAAAACTTTTCTTTAATAATCTCAACAAAGCATGGTTATCAGCTGAAAAAAAGTTTTAGTATTAAAAGTTTTGATCACGCAAATCTATAAGGGATACTAGAAAGAAATAACATAATAATTGTATTGGACATAAAGTTATGTCCACAAAACAGATTTTGTTTGAAATAAATAAAACACAATTTGACGCAAATATATTAATTTTATGAATACTTGTTTGGCACATATTACAGAAGGTTACACCATTAAATGAGTTTGCCTAAGTATAAAATTCTTGTCAGATGAAAAACGTGTACAGTCAAAATACTATTTGTTATGTACAATACAAATGATTCACTATGGGTAGCAGTGACACATAAACACTAGACATTGACACTGAATTGTACTTGTTTTGAATGATTCATTGTGTCCTACCTGACCAGAGTACAGGTATTAACCAAGAGATGTTTAGTATACTGCTGTGTAACTGCTACAATGATGAATTATAAGTAGTACTTTTTGTTTTGGTCATCAACCTTGAAAAGGATAATAGAAACTTTGTATACCATGCTTCCAGCAGTTTTACATGATACATTCCTAGCACAAATAAGAAAAGTTTAAATCTGCTGATGATCTAAAGGAGTGATAGTTATTTGCAGACTGACAGGGTTATAAAATAATTTTGAAAGAATTGTTGCTTTTACAATACCATCCTTTATCAAGTGGCTACTCAAATCTGCCAGCTTTTCACAGAAACTGAAGTTTGATTATTAGATCCGTCATGATGACCTACTGATGCTCGAAACATTTCAAGGATTCTCCTAGCCTTAAAAAACTAGACTGGCCTAATTGATTGACATGATTAATGTTAAATTTACTTTGGGTTACTTCCAAACATAATACAGTTTAAAATAAACAAAAAAAATTGTATTTCTAATTTTTCCAGAACTGTATACACATAATTTGATCTGGATAGAACGTGTATTAAACAATAATACTATTTGATGCAAATAATGAAAATATCCGTGTGGAGAACTATACATGACTTCCATGTTTTAAGATTTATATTTAAAATCGTTTTAGAAATGAAATATTTCTACAGAAACTACTTCTATCTTCAGCCTCAACCACAGAAAACACACACACACACACAATTCCTTTTTTCTTTATTTAATTTGAATTCAGAGTATTGGCACATATTTTATTAAAAGGGTGTATTTATTGGAAGTACAGAAATTAGTTTCCAATTATTGCACATAATTACGGTACACAGACGATTTTTGGAGGTTGTGTCTACGTTTAACAATGTAACTTAACCTTTTAGATTTTTAAAATTAATTAGATTTAACAAAAATTTCCTTGTTAGTGTACATTCAAAGGCTGTATTTATTGTATGGATAAAAGGCTGTATATACATTAAAGGCTGTATTTATTCGAATTAAAACCTATCCGTACTTCCAATTTAGAACGTATAACCTAGTAGGCTACGTTATTCGTACATATTTTATTGGAGTTTATTGGTACATATTTTATTAAAAGGGTGTATTTATTGGAAGTACAGA
This sequence comes from Magicicada septendecula, assembly GCA_034769895.1. Lineage (NCBI taxonomy): Eukaryota > Metazoa > Arthropoda > Insecta > Hemiptera > Cicadidae > Magicicada > Magicicada septendecula. The sequence goes on along the minus strand of CM068367.1, from coordinate 1,192,020,214 downwards.
AATTAGTTTCCATTTATCGCACATAATTACGGTACAGAGACGTTTTTGGGAGGTTGTGTCTACGTTTAATTATCTAACTTAGATAGTAGGCTTCGTTATTGGTGCATATTTTATTGGGGTTTACTGGCACATATTTTATTAAAAGGGTGTATTTATTGGAAGTACAGAAATTAGTTTCCATTTATCGCACATAATTACGGTACAGAGACGATTTTGGGAGGGTGTGTCAACGTTTAATTATCTAACTTAACCTTTTAGATTTTTAAAATTAATTAGACTTAACAAACATTTCCTTACTTAGTGTACATTCAAAGGCTGTATTTATTGTATGGATAAAAGGCTGTATTTATTCGAAGTACCGGAATTAAAACCTACTTCCAATTTAGAACACAGTACAATCTAACGTAGGCCTATAACCAAACAAGTACATTAAAATCCTTTTTTCAACATAATGCAATAAAAAGCAATGTGCAGTTTCTGTTAACACCCAAATGATTAAGTATTAATAATGGGTTAGAGTGGAATACTGTTAGCCAATTCATTTGTAATAGCTAAAATTGCCAAATTATTAAGCCTTTCTTGGTAGGTAGTGCTTCTCTGCCAAGTTTTCAGTGAATTCGCTATACTGCTCAAAGATTTTTCAGGAGACGAAACTGTAACTGGAATAGTACAGAAAAGCTTATAGGCAAGACAGAAGTTCACAAATACAGTTTGAAGGTTTTTGGAGTAGGCTTAGTGGATTCTTTTCTGATTCAAACTCTGTTTTATAAATGTTCTTCAAGTGTAATATTTCTTCAAATAGATCCATTGCCAATTCCTTTTTAAACTTGCTAATGAGAACTTTTACTTTCAATTCTAATTCATCATTTTCCATGTCCGTAAAGTTCAATACTGGTGGAAACAAGTCTCGAATTGAACTAATTGCAGTGAATCGTGTTTTTATGTTGCCCATTACAAACTCTAATACTGGGTACATGACTGAGGTTTTAAATTTATTTTCTTGATCTTTGTTTACTGAAAAATCACTATTGGATTGATCTGTACTTTTTTCCACCTTTTGGGAGATTCAGGAGGAACTTTTATTAGTTCTTTTGCAATTAAGTTTGGTTCTTCAATTATGCTGTCTGGGTTATCACGCAACAATTTCAATTCTGTCAGCAAATCTTCCACTAGAGTTATTTCAACGAGTGTGATTCCTTTGCTTTGAATAACAACATTTTTTTAGTCAATATATGAAAGCACTTTGAACCAAAATGATGCCAACATTAAGCTCTTTGTGGAATTGAAATATTTCTTAAACCCTAATATGATGTTGTAGGCAGAGGGAGTTAGACTAGAAGACATCTCTTCTAAAGTATATCCAACAATTTAAGTACTCCTGGGTAGTGCTTAACTATCGGTTTGACAGCTTGGATCCTCTCACTTCATCTTGTTTCAGGGAAGCTCTGCAGTGATAAAGGAATGTGCTTTTTCAAAACTTCCCAACATTTTTCTCTAGGGCTGCTAGAGAAAAATGAGTAAAGACTTGCAACATGCCCGAAAAATGTCATCACATCTGCATTGAGTTTTGCAGCATTAACACCCACATGTTTCAAGGAATGCGCCCCACATGGTAAAAATATTATGGATTCGTTCTTTTCAAGAATTCTACTTCCAATTTAGAACCCAGTACAATCTAATGTGTGGAGAACCATACATGACTTCCATGTTTTAAGATTTATATTTAAAATCGTTTTAGAAATGAAATATTTCTACAGAAACTACTTCTATCTTCAGCCTCAACCACAGAATTGTGGTCACTAACATCTACCACCTCACATTAGCGCACTTGATTTTCACTGATGATGGCAGTCGATGGCACTTCCGAAACGTCTGGTTTTGCAGAATACATTGGACCACGGCCAAACAGCCTGGAAAGGAATTTTATCAACAAACTACTTCATCGTTGCCGATAATGTAGTACACATATAAAAAATTATCCCCTCCCCTTCACCTATCATTTTAAATTATAGAAAATTATCCCCTCCCCCTTCAACTTCCCCCTACCCCTTTTCATTTATCGATATTTCATCTACCTTTCTAGAGTGGATTATTATGACCTTTTCAGGATATTTTATTTATCAAAATTAAGTACTTTACACTTGTTAAAACATAAAACGTTGCAGGTAAACTACCCCTTCTCCTTAACCGATCTTCACCAAAATCAACAGACCTTGAGTCCTCTACAATATGCAAAAAATTATTTGAATTTGCGGCAATTATAATTCGCCATAGACAAAATTCTATACACAGACATCTTTCAAAAAATTACTTCTTTATGTATTGAGGGTAGTACAATCAGAATCAGCCCTTATCTCGAACACGATTTTTTTCGCCATCCATTTCCTTATGGAACATGGAAGTAAAAACAATATCCTTCTTTTTATAATATGTATTGCACATGTTTTCTAACTCGGGACACTAATTATTAGATAAAATGTTTACCTTCATTTAAGCCAGCTTCCACTCACTGTGTTCTTTCTCAGAGGCCATAACATGTTTTTTTTTTAACGTTGCTGAACATAAATTGATGTTGAATTAAAAATAAAGTAAAGGATTAGCACCTGAATTTTGCAACGTGCAAGTTGAAGAATCTATTTAATTATTGCACTTAACTTGATATAAGTACTGATTACATTTCAGGATTATTATTTTCAGAAATAATGTTATGTAAACCAGATTTCCCCATATAAAGTTAATTAAAATTCTTTAACGCATAGCATTCCAGGCCTTTATGGTAGTAGATTTGTATTACTAAATTTGAATTTACACAAATAATTCTCTTTGATTAACCAGAGTTACACACACAAACTAAATGCTGAGTGTCCTCCTAGTATATAAATTCAGCTAAAACAGTATTCCAAAAACTTACCTTGTTACTAGAATATGTGACATGATGAACTTTTCATGTTAAATAGTTTAAATACTTTGTGTTGAGAGTTAAGCAATTTAATAATTTTTATTTATGCAGGCGTATAGCAAAATCTGATCGTCATGAAAAAGGAATAAGGCATTTTGTAATAGCAATTAACTGATTAGTTCCTGCTGTATTACTGACTCATATTACAAGACCAATTTTTGTTTAATTGAAAAGATATATTTTAACTGTTTCTTTTGGTTCAATCTGTAAATTCCTTGACACACATCCATAAAGGTTTGAAAATATGCTTATTGCAGTTTGATAGGAACAAATTCTCAAAAAACTAATACAAATTTGTTATGACTGATCACACCAGCTATCCTTTCTATTTGAAATGAGCCTTTTATCCAAATTTATTACATAGTATTGTGCCAAGATATATCACTACATTTGTATACTGTAATACAGTAGTGGTAGAATATTATCATTCCACTAATATTACCCTAACATAATAAATGAAAATACATTATATACACATCTTTTGACATAATCATCCTTTCACTTATCACTTTTTGCTTATCAATTTATTTGATGAATATATATTTAACGATTTATGTAAAATACAACAGGTGTTTAACGGACACGTACTATGTGTAGACCTCTTATTTCCCTCCTCGGCAGGTTGAAGCTCAACTGGCACTAGAGTTGGGTATGAAATTATACTATGCTCATAGTCTGTCTGTTAGCAGCTAGTGGCATCTATTGACATTCACTCATGTCAAATTACAGAGTCGGTAAAGGATGTTCGAAATTTGAATGTAAACAAATTAATAGTTAAATAATTAATATAATGGAAGTATCACATATATAATGTATGTAAATGTAATTGTGAAAAAACGATGTAGGGCCTACTTCATATACAGATCAGAAGTAAATGATGAACTATTCTCTTTATGTAATAAGCCTTGTTACTAAACAATATATATTTTTAAAAGCTTCTTATCATATTGAGATGAAATGGAGCGGCATTTGAAACATCTCTTAGGTATAAAAACAACATAACGACCTTTACAAAATTTGCCGCCCGTAGGCAGTAGCCTACTTTGCCTATGCATAAATCTGCCTCTGGTGTACATGCTAAATGCATCTGAACAGTAGTAAGAATGACTTAGTATCCTGTTGAGTTATTCACATTTCTGACGGATGATACGCAAATACTGGAAGGTAGGATGTGAGAGCCAGCAATAACCTTAAATAAAACTCTCATATATTTCAGTTATTACAGACAAGTGCTTGATTTGATAATTTTTTTAAAATAAAATTGTATATTTTAATGTAGCTTTACAGTAGCTTGACAGAAAGTGTAAAAATGTAAAATAAAAACGGCATGACTTAGGTGTAAATAAAAAGTGAACACTTTACAGTAGCACAAAAAATGACAAAAAACTGAGACAATGAAATGCTACAGTTCAGTTAAAAATTTTGCAATCTCCCTCACACAAAATTTTAAAGAATAAGGACATCAACACAACAAAATATTTTTTTTGGAGCAAAAGGAAACACAATGGAAAGGCATCTCAGGTAGTATCACTTTGAAATTATGGTTTCAAAATGTTTAGGGAAAAGAATAAAAAAATGCTAGCATTAACAATCCAACAATGTATCTAAAAGATCAGGATCTTGCTAAGTACATTATAGGGAAAATTGGTTTTGTAGCTGATAGTGGATGTTTGTTTCTATAAAAAATAATTGCAGTATCTAATAAATTATGGTACATATTTAATCATTTATTGAATAATTTGTCATTTACATAATTTTGTTTTTTTTTAATTTCTATAGATACTTTTGGTGTGTTTGTTGTAATTTTGTGTTTTACATAATCTTTTGTGATTAAATCATTTGGTATAAAATGTTCCAGATTATAAAATACACCTCACAGTTTTAACATACAATATGTATAGTAACACCTCTATACATAGTAACAGGTATATCAATATGCCTGTAATCACAGGTATAGGAAAGTAATGGCAAATCTTGCATAATCTTGTTATCAGTTATTGTTATTATTCGGCTAGTGCTATTAAATTCATATTGGCCCAAAGTGATCACAAAAGGAATTTATTGTATTTGTTTACAGTCAACAGTGTAGATTCCGGTGATGATTTGATAGGCAACATACTAATTATCAGGCTAATGTGATAAAGTTCCAGATGAATGCCAAGAGTGTGGCTCTAGAATATTCTGCAGTGCTGCTGATTAACAGTATGTGATCAGCATCACATAGAGTACTACACATATAAGCTATCTAATTGACTTGGTATTAGAATATTAGTAAAATGTGCTTGTTAACCAAATAGTGTGTTGTTACTCCTGAAAATCCCATTTCACTAAGAGCATTTTAGAAGTCTGGGTTATCTTTTATGTTTCACTCCACAAACATGCCTTTAGTTCAGCATTTCTTAACCTATTGGGCATGAGCCACTGCAGGGTCCCGAGAGGGCATTTGGTGGGTTGCAAAGTCAGGTTCGGAAATTTATTTACTGTGTCTTAAAAAGCTACTACATGTAAATAACTAAGATATATCATTTTAACAATTTAAATTCAACCTGTTTTGTACATAGTCTAAACTGTACATTTTTGTTATTCATGCTCTACCATTGTTTTTTACCAGCTCTGATGTTTAACTCTCTATAACCAGATTGAAAGTTGCTTCCCAGAGGGATACAGTGAATTCAATTGGATTCAAGACCCATTCTTGTATTTTGAAAGTTCTAACATGTTGTCAGTAAAACTAAATGAGCAATTGTGTGATATCATCTGTGATGCTGGGATTAAAACTAAATTTTTAGTAAATTATTTTGTATAGTTAGTGATAACATGAGACATGTCATGGCCAACAAAATCCATAAACTTTTAGATTCTGACTTAACAAAGTTCTGGATATCTTTAAGAGATGAATATCCTGAACTTTCGGAGTTGCTCATCCCATTCACCACCTCATTCTTGAGTGAAATGGGATTTTCATCTCAAGTGAAAAGCAAGCACACAAATAGACTTGACGCACACTCAGATTTATGACTTAATTTAACCACTCTTGAATCCAACATACCCCAGCTTTTGCAGAAAAAGCAGCTCCAACTGTCACATTAGTAACTAATGATTAGTTAGGCAAGTAAAAACTCTTTTGTTTTTAACTTCAGCATGTGTTTATTAGAGCAAATTAGTCTTTTGAATTACATATTTGCTTTTTGCTTTTCTATAATTAAGTGTATATATAATTTGTTTAAGCATAAAAGAAGGCTTAAAGTTCTCAGTGTTACCAAAAATATGATTATAAAGTGGGTGCACAAGTAGTTCTGCCATGCACACCCCTACAAGTCTAATTAATTTTAAAAATCTAAAAGGTTAAGTTAGATAATTAAACGTAGACACAACCTCCCAAAATCGTCTCTGTACCGTAATTATGTGCGATAAATGGAAACTAATTTCTGTACTTCCAATAAATACACCCTTTTAATAAAATATGTACCAATAAACTCCAATAAAATACTGTATGTACGAATAACGTAGCCTACTAGGTTATACGTTCTAAATTGGAAGTACCGATAGGTTTTAATTCGAATAAATACAGCCTTTAATGTATATACAGCCTTTTATCCATACAATAAATACAGCCTTTGAATGTACACTAACAAAGGAAATTTTTGTTAAATCTAATTAATTTTAAAAATCTAAAAGGTTAAGTTGCATTGTTAAACGTAGACACAACCTCCAAAAATCGTCTGTGTACCGTAATTATGTGCGATAAATGGAAAATAATTTCTGTACTTCCAATAAATACACCCTTTTAATAAAATATGTGCCAATAAACCCCAATAAAATATGCAAATAGGTTATAGGTCTACGTTCTAAATTGGAACTAGGTTTTAATTCCGGTACTTCGAATAAATACAACCTTTAATGTTATGTACAGCAGCCTTGTATGCATACAATAATTTAATGTACACTAACAAAGGAAATTTTTGTTAAATCTAATTAATTTTAAAAATCTAAAAGGTTAAGTTGCATTGTTAAACGTAGACGCAACCTCCAAAAATCGTCTGTGTACCGTAATTATGTGCGATAAATGGAAAATAATTTCTGTACTTCCAGTAAATACACCCTTTTATTGTACACTAACAAAGTAAATTTTATTTAAGTTACATTGTCTACATAACCTCCTTAAACTGGCATTAGTTACTTGTGAAGAAAACAGTTCTAGTACACATCGAACACGGAAAAATATACAAACGTGGAGACGGAAGTTGCCTTTGGCCGCAGGAAACAGTGAAAGACCCGCCTGCGGCAAAAGGCTACTTCCGTCTCCACGTTTGTATTTTTTTTCCGTCTTCGATGTGTACTAGAACTGTTTTTTCACAAGTAACTAATGCCAGGTTATGGAGGTTATGTACGACAATGTAACTTAAATAAAATTTACTTTGTTAGTGTACAATAAAAGGGTGTATTTACTGGAAGTACAGAAATTATTTTCCATTTATCGCACATAATTACGGTACACAGACGATTTGTGGAGGTTGTGTCTACGTTTAACAATGCAACTTAACCTTTTAGATTTTTAAAATTAATTAGATTTAACAAAAATTTCCTTTGTTAGTGTACATTAAATTATTGTATGCATACAAGGCTGCTGTACATAACATTAAAGGCTGTATTTATTCGAAGTACCGGAATTAAAACCTAGATCCAATTTAGAACGTAGACCTATAACCTATTTGCATATTTTATTGGGGTTTATTGGCACATATTTTATTAAAAGGGTGTATTTATTGGAAGTACAGAAATTATTTTCCATTTATCGCACATAATTACGGTACACAGACGATTTTTGGAGGTTGTGTCTACGTTTAACAATGTAACTTAACCTTTTAGATTTTTAAAATTAATTAGATTTAACAAAAATTTCCTTTGTTAGTGTACATTCAAAGGCTGTATTTATTGTATGGATAAAAGGCTGTATATACATTAAAGGCTGTATGTATTCGAATTAAAACCTATCGGTACTTCCAATTTAGAACGTATAACCTAGTAGGCTACGTTATTCGTACATATTTTATTGGAGTTTATTGGTACATATTTTATTAAAAAGGGTGTATTTATTGGAAGTACAGAAATTAGTTTCCATTTATCGCACATAATTACGGTACAGAGACGATTTTGGGAGGTTGTGTCTACGTTTAATTATCTAACTTAGATAGTAGGCTTCGTTATTGATGCATATTTTATTGGGATTTATTGGCACATATTTTATTAAAAGGGTGTATTTATTGGAAGTACAGAAATTAGTTTCCATTTATCGCACATAATTACGGTACAGAGACGATTTTGGGAGGTTGTGTCTACGTTTAATTATCTAACTTAGATAGTAGGCTTCGTTATTGATGCATATTTTATTGGGGTTTATTGGCACATATTTTATTAAAAGGGTGTATTTATTGGAAGTACAGAAATTAGTTTCCATTTATCGCACATAATTACGGTACAGAGACGATTTTGGGAGGTTGTGTCTACGTTTAATTATCTAACTTAACCTTTTAGATTTTTAAAATTAATTAGACTTGTAGGGGTGTGCATGGCAGAACTACTTGTGCACCCACTTTATAATCATATTTTTGGTAACACTGAGAACTTTAAGCCTTCTTTTATGCTTAAACAAATTATATATACACTTAATTATAGAAAAGCAAAAAGCAAATATGTAATTCAAAAGACTAATTTGCTCTAATAAACCTTGCTGAAGTTGAAAACAAAAGAGTTTTTACTTGCCTAACTAATCATTAGTTACTAATGTGTCAGTTGGGGCTGCTTTTTCAGCAAAAGCTGGGGTATGTTGGATTCAAGAGTGGTTACATTAAGTCATAAATCTGAGTGTGCGTCAAGTCTATTTCTGTGCTTGCTTTTCACTTGAGATGAAAATCCCATTTCACTCAAGAATGAGGTGGGGAATGGGATGAGCAACTCCGAAAGTTCAGGATATTCATCTCTTAAAGATATCCAGAACTTTGTTAAGTCAGAATCTAAAAGTTTATGGATTTTGTTGTCCATGACATGTCTCATGTTATCACTAACTATACAAAATAATTTACTAAAAATTTAGTTTTAATCCCAGCATCACAGATGATATCACACAATTGCTCATTTAGTTTTACTGACAACATGTTAGAACTTTCAAAATACAAGAATGGGTCTTGAATCCAATTGAATTCACTGTATCCCTCTGGGAAGCAACTTTCAATCTGGTTATAGAGAGTTAAACATCAGAGCTGGTAAAAAGCAATGGTAGAGCATGAATAACAAAAATGTACAGTTTAGACTATGTACAAAACAGGTTGAATTTAAATTGTTAAAATGATATATCTTAGTTATTTACATGTAGTAGCTTTTTAAGACACAGTAAATAAATTTCCGAACCTGACTTTGCAACCCTCCAAATGCCCTCTCGGGACCCAGCAGTGGCTCATGCCCAATAGGTTAAGAAATGCTGAACTAAAGGCATGTTTGTGGAGTGAAACATAAAAGATAACCCAGACTTCTAAAATGCTCTTAGTGAAATGGGATTTTCAGGAGTAACATCACACTATTTGGTTAACAAGCACATTTTACTAATATTGTAATACCAAGTCAATTAGATAGCTTATATGTGTAGTACTCTATGTGATGCTGATCACATACTGTTAATCAGCAGCACTGCAGAATATTCTAGAGCCACACTCTTGGCATTCATCTGGAACCAGCTGAGTTTTAGAAAGTTGGTGTAATAGGTTGTGCATTCATATAGGATGATATTAGACAGCAGTTTTTAATGAAAGTGGCAAATGATCAATTGTTTATTTGTGTTGTAAACTATTGTGATTTTTTTATTACTGTTTGTAGGCTATACAATGTGTCCTGGATAATTATATAAAGAGAACTGTTGTAATATAAGTGTGTTTGTTTTAGCAATTGAGAGTATCTGGTATTCAATAATTCATTCCACTGTTTTAAGTTCATAATTCTTGTCACTGGTTGTAAGAATATTATTTTCATTAATTTTCCAATTCTATGAAGTCTTCAGTAGTTTTACCACGATGAGACTCAACTTTATCACTGAAGATGCCACATCACTGAATGAGCAAAACTTTTCATTAATAATCTCAACAAAGCATGGTTATCAGCTGAAACAAAGTTTTAGTATTAAAAGCTTTAATCACGCAAATCTATAAGGGATACTAAAAAGAAATAACATAATAATTGTATTGGACATAAAGTTATGTCCACAAAGCAGATTTTGTTTGAAATAAATAAAACACAATTTGACGCAAATATATTAATTTTATGAATACTTGTTTGGCACATATTACAGAAGGTTACACCATTAAATGAGTTTGCCTAAGTTTAAATTCTTGTCAGATGAAAAACGTGTACAGTCAGAATACTATTTGTTATGTACAATACAAATGATTCACTATGGGTAGCAGTGACACATAAACACTAGACATTGACACTGAATTGTACTTGTTTTGAATGATTCATTGTGTCCTACCTGACCAAGACATGTTTAGTATACTGCTGTGTAACTGCTACAATGATGAATTATAAGTAGTACTTTTTGTTTTGGTCATCAACCTTGAAAAGGATAATAGAAACTTTGTATACCATACTTCCAGCAGTTTTACATGATACATTCCTAGCACAAATAAGAAAAGTTTAAATCTGCTGATGATCTAAAGGAGTGATAGTTATTTGCAGACTGACAGGGTTATAAAATAATTCTGAAAGAATTGTTGCTTTTACAATACCATCCTTTATCAAGTGGCTACTCAAATCTGCCAGCTTTTCACAGAAACTGAAGTTTGATTATTAGATCCATCATGATGACCTACTGATGCTCCAAACATTTCAAGGTTTCTCCTAGCCTTAAAAAACTAGACTGGCCTCATTGATTGACATGATTAATGTTAAATTTACTTTGGGATACTTCCAAACATAATACAGTTTAAAATAAACAAAAAAAATTGTATTTCTAATTTTTCCAGAACTGTATACACATAATTTGATCTGGATAGAACGTGTATTAAACAATAATACTATTTGATGCAAATAATGAAAATATCCGTGTGGAGAACTATACATGACTTCCATGTTTTAAGATTTATATTTAAAATCGTTTTAGAAATGAAATATTTCTACAGAAACTACTTCTATCTTCAGCCTCAACCACAGAAAACACACACACACACACAATTCCTTTTTTCTTTATTTAATTTGAATTCAGAGTATTGGCACATATTTTATTAAAAGGGTGTATTTATTGGAAGTACAGAAATTAGTTTCCATTTATTGCACATAATTACGGTACACAGACGATTTTTGGAGGTTGTGTCTACGTTTAACAATGTAACTTAACCTTTTAGATTTTTAAAATTAATTAATATTTAACAAAAATTTCCTTTGTTAGTGTACATTCAAAGGCTGCATTTATTGTATGGATAAAAGGCTGTATATAACGTTAAAGGTTGTATTTATTCGAAGTACCGGAATTTACTTGCAATTTATAACCTAGTACAATAACGTATAACCAAACAAGTACATTAAAATCCTTTTTACTTCCATGTTCCTTAAGGAAATGGAAGTATGGTGATGGCAAAAAAAATCGTGTTCGAGATTATTGCAGATTCTGATTGTACTACACTCAAAACATGAAAAAAAGTCGTTTTTCGAAAAGTGTGTGTGTGTGTGTGTGTGTGTGTGTGTGTGTGTGTGTGTGTGTGTAGATTTTTTTCTATGGCACCCGATAACAGCCGCAAATTCAAACAGAATCAAATAATTTTTTGCATACAGTCCTGATTTGTAGAGTACTCAAGACCTATTGTTTTTTGTGAAGATTGGTTAAGGGAAAAGGGTAGTTTACCTGCAACATTTTTTTTTAAATCAAGGGTAATTTGTTTCTATGGCAAACAATAACAGCCCCAAATTCAAACACAATCAAATAATATTTTGCATGCAGCCCTTAATTGTAGAGTTCTCAAGACCTATTGATTTTGGTAAAGATCGGTTAAGGGAAAGGGGTAGTTTACCTGCAACATTTTATGTTTTAACAAGGGTATTTACTATGGCAAACGACAACAGCCGCAAATTCAAACATAATCAAATAATGTTTTGCATACTGCCCTGAATTGTAGAGATCTCAAGACCTATTGTTTTTGGTGAAGATCGGTTAAGGGAAAGGGGTAGTTTACCAGCAACGGTTTACGTTTTAACAAGAGTGAAGTACTTAATTCTGATAAATAAAGTATCCTGAAAAGGTCATAATAATCCACTCTAGAAAGGTAGATGAAATATCGATAAATGAAAAGGGGTAGGGGGAAGTTGAAAGGGGAGGGGATAATTTTCTATAATTTAAAATGATAGGTGAAGGGGAGGGGATAATTTTTTATATGTGTACTACATTATCGGCAACGATGAAGTAGTTTGTTGATAAAATTCCTTTCCAGGCTGTTTGGCCATGGTCCAATGTATTCTGCAAAACCAGACGTTTCGGAAGTGCCATCATCAGTGAAAATCAAGTGCGCTAATGTGAGGTGGTAGATGTTAGTGACCACAATTCTGTGGTTGAGGCTGAAGATAGAAGTAGTTTCTGTAGAAATATTTCATTTCTAAAACGATTTTAAATATAAATCTTAAAACATGGAAGTCATGTATGGTTCTCCACACATTAGATTGTACTGGGTTCTAAATTGGAAGTAGAATTCTTGAAAAGAACGAATCCATAATATTTTTACCATGTGGGGCGCATTCCTTGAAACATGTGGGTGTTAATGCTGCAAAACTCAATGCAGATGTGATGACATTTTTCGGGCATGTTGCAAGTCTTTACTCATTTTTCTCTAGCAGCCCTAGAGAAAAATGTTGGGAAGTTTTGAAAAAGCACATTCCTTTATCACTGCAGAGCTTCCCTGAAACAAGATGAAGTGAGAGGATCCAAGCTGTCAAACCGATAGTTAAGCACTACCCAGGAGTACTTAAATTGTTGGATATACTTTAGAAGAGATGTCTTCTAGTCTAACTCCCTCTGCCTACAACATCATATTAGGGTTTAAGAAATATTTCAATTCCACAAAGAGCTTAATGTTGGCATCATTTTGGTTCAAAGTGCTTTCATATATTGACTAAAAAAATGTTGTTATTCAAAGCAAAGGAATCACACTCGTTGAAATAACAACATAAAAACACGATTCACTGCAATTAGTTCAATTCGTGACTTGTTTCCACCAGTATTGAACTTTACGGACATGGAAAATGATGAATTAGAATTGAAAGTAAAAGTTCTCATTAGCAAGTTTAAAAAGGAATTGGCAATGGATCTATTTGAAGAAATATTACACTTGAAGAACATTTATAAAACAGAGTTTGAATCAGAAAAGAATCCACTAAGCCTACTCCAAAAACCTTCAAACTGTATTTGTGAACTTCTGTCTTGCCTATAGGCTTTTCTGTACTATTCTAGTTACAGTTTCGTCTCCTGAAAAATCTTTGAGCAGTATAGCGAATTCACTGAAAACTTGGCAGAGAAGCACTACCTACCAAGAAAGGCTTAATAATTTGGCAATTTTAGCTATTACAAATGAATTGGCTAACAGTATTCCACTCTAACCCATTATTAATACTTAATCATTTGGGTGTTAACAGAAACTGCACATTGCTTTTTATTGCATTATGTTGAAAAAAGGATTTTAATGTACTTGTTTGGTTATAGGCCTACGTTAGATTGTACTGTGTTCTAAATTGGAAGTAGGTTTTAATTCCGGTACTTCGAATAAACACAGCCTTTTATCCATACAATAAATACAGCCTTTGAATGTACACTAAGTAAGGAAATGTTTGTTAAGTCTAATTAATTTTAAAAATCTAAAAGGTTAAGTTAGATAATTAAACGTTGACACACCCTCCCAAAATCGTCTCTGTACCGTAATTATGTGCGATAAATGGAAACTAATTTCTGTACTTCCAATAAATACACCCTTTTAATAAAATATGTGCCAGTAAACCCCAATAAAATATGCACCAATAACGAAGCCTACTATCTAAGTTAGATAATTAAACGTAGACACAACCTCCCAAAAACGTCTCTGTACCGTAATTATGTGCGATAAATGGAAACTAATTTCTGTACTTCCAATAAATACACCCTTTTAATAAAATATGTACCAATAAACTCCAATAAAATATGTACGAATAACGTAGCCTAGGTTATACGTTCTAAATTGGAAGTACGGATAGGTTTTAATTCGAATAAATACAGCCTTTAATGTATATACAGCCTTTTATCCATACAATAAATACAGCCTTTGAATGTACACTAACAAGGAAATTTTTGTTAAATCTAATTAATTTTAAAAATCTAAAAGGTTAAGTTACATTGTTAAACGTAGACACAACCTCCAAAAATCGTCTGTGTACCGTAATTATGTGCAATAAATGGAAACTAATTTCTGTACTTCCAATAAATACACCCTTTTAATAAAATATGTGCCAATACTCTGAATTCAAATTAAATAAAGAAAAAAGGAATTGTGTGTGTGTGTGTGTGTGTATGTGTGTGTGTGTGTGTGTGTGTTTTCTGTGGTTGAGGCTGAAGATAGAAGTAGTTTCTGTAGAAATATTTCATTTCTAAAACGATTTTAAATATAAATCTTAAAACATGGAAGTCATGTATAGTTCTCCACACGGATATTTTCATTATTTGCATCAAATAGTATTATTGTTTAATACACGTTCTATCCAGATCAAATTATGTGTATACAGTTCTGGAAAAATTAGAAATACAATTTTTTTTGTTTATTTTAAACTGTATTATGTTTTGAAGTATCCCAAAGTAAATTTAACATTAATCATGTCAATCAATGAGGCCAGTCTAGTTTTTTAAGGCTAGGAGAAACCTTGAAATGTTTGGAGCATCAGTAGGTCATCATGATGGATCTAATAATCAAACTTCAGTTTCTGTGAAAAGCTGGCAGATTTGAGTAGCCACTTGATAAAGGATGGTATTGTAAAAGCAACAATTCTTTCAGAATTATTTTATAACCCTGTCAGTCTGCAAATAACTATCACTCCTTTAGATCATCAGCAGATTTAAACTTTTCTTATTTGTGCTAGGAATGTATCATGTAAAACTGCTGGAAGTATGGTATACAAAGTTTCTATTATCCTTTTCAAGGTTGATGACCAAAACAAAAAGTACTACTTATAATTCATCATTGTAGCAGTTACACAGCAGTATACTAAACATGTCTTGGTCAGGTAGGACACAATGAATCATTCAAAACAAGTACAATTCAGTGTCAATGTCTAGTGTTTATGTGTCACTGCTACCCATAGTGAATCATTTGTATTGTACATAACAAATAGAATTCTGACTGTACACGTTTTTCATCTGACAAGAATTTTATACTTAGGCAAACTCATTTAATGGTGTAACCTTCTGTAATATGTGCCAAACAAGTATTCATAAAATTAATATTTGTGTCAAATTGTGTTTTATTTATTTCAAACAAAATCTGTTTTGTGGACATAACTTTATGTCCAATACAATTATTATGTTATTTCTTTTTAGTATCCCTTATAGATTTGCGTGATCAAAACTTTTAATACTAAAACTTTTTTTCAGCTGATAACCATGCTTTGTTGAGATTATTAAAGAAAAGTTTTGCTCATTCAATGATGTGGCATCTTCAGTGATAAAGTTGAGTCTCATCGTGGTAAAACTACTGAAGACTTCATAGAATTGGAAAATTAATGAGAATAATATTCTTACAACCAGTGACAAGAATTATGAACTTAAACCAGTGGAATGAATTACTGAATACCAGATACTCTCAATTGCTAAAACAAACACACTTATATTACAACAGTTCTCTTTATGTAATTATCCAGGACACACTGTATAGACTACAAACAGTAATAAAAAAATCACAATAGTTTACAACACAAGTAAACAATTGGTCATTTGTCACTTTTATTAAAAACTGCTGTCTAATATCATCCTATATGAATGCACAACCTACTACACCAACTTTCTAAAACTCAGCTGGTGGCAACATCCTAATTATCAGGCTAATGTGATAAAGTTCCAGATGAATGCCAAGAGTGTGGCTCTAGAATATTCTGCAGTGCTGCTGATTAACAGTATGTGATCAGCATCACATAGAGTACTACACATATAAGCTATCTAATTGACTTGGTATTAGAATATTAGTAAAATGTGCTTGTTAACCAAATAGTGTGTTGTTACTCCTGAAAATCCCATTTCACTAAGAGCATTTTAGAAGTCTGGGTTATCTTTTATGTTTCACTCCACAAACATGCCTTTAGTTCAGCATTTCTTAACCTATTGGGCATGAGCCACTGCAGGGTCCCGAGAGGGCATTTGGTGGGTTGCAAAGTCAGGTTCAGAAATTTATTTACTGTGTCTTAAAAAGCTACTACATGTAAATAACTAAGATATATCATTTTAACAATTTAAATTCAACCTGTTTTGTACATAGTCTAAACTGTACATTTTTGTTATTCATGCTCTACCATTGTTTTTTACCAGCTCTGGTGTTTAACTCTCTATAACCAGATTGAAAGTTGCTTCCCAGAGGGATACAGTGAATTCAATTGGATTCAAGACCCATTCTTGTATTTTGAAAGTTCTAACATGTTGTCAGTAAAACTAAATGAGCAATTGTGTGATATCATCTGTGATGCTGGGATTAAAACTAAATTTTTAGTAAATTATTTTGTATAGTTAGTGATAACATGAGACATGTCATGGACAACAAAATCCATAAACTTTTAGATTCTGACTTAACAAAGTTCTGGATATCTTTAAGAGATGAATATCCTGAACTTTCGGAGTTGCTCATCCCATTCCCCACCTCATTCTTGAGTGAAATGGGATTTTCATCTCAAGTGAAAAGCAAGCACACAAATAGACTTGACGCACACTCAGATTTATGACTTAATTTAACCACTCTTGAATCCAACATACCCCAGCTTTTGCAGAAAAAGCAGCTCCAACTGTCACATTAGTAACTAATGATTAGTTAGGCAAGTAAAAACTCTTTTGTTTTTAACTTCAGCATGTGTTTATTAGAGCAAATTAGTCTTTTGAATTACATATTTGCTTTTTGCTTTTATATAATTAAGTGTATATATAATTTGTTTAAGCATAAAAGAAGGCTTAAAGTTCTCAGTGTTACCAAAAATATGATTATAAAGTGGGTGCACAAGTAGTTCTGCCATGCACACCCCTACAAGTCTAATTAATTTTAAAAATCTAAAAGGTTAAGTTAGATAATTAAACGTAGACACAACCTCCCAAAATCGTCTCTGTACCGTAATTATGTGCGATAAATGGAAACTAATTTCTGTACTTCCAATAAATACACCCTTTTAATAAAATATGTACCAATAAACTCCAATAAAATACTGTATGTACGAATAACGTAGCCTACTAGGTTATACGTTCTAAATTGGTTAAGTTGCATTGTTAAACGTAGACACAACCTCCAAAAATCGTCTGTGTACCGTAATTATGTGCGATAAATGGAAAATAATTTCTGTACTTCCAATAAATACACCCTTTTAATAAAATATGTGCCAATAAACCCCAATAAAATATGCAAATAGGTTATAGGTCTACGTTCTAAATTGGAACTAGGTTTTAATTCCGGTACTTCGAATAAATACAGCCTTTAATGTTATGTACAGCAGCCTTGTATGCATACAATAATTTAATGTACACTAACAAAGGAAATTTTTGTTAAATCTAATTAATTTTAAAAATCTAAAAGGTTAAGTTGCATTGTTAAACGTAGACACAACCTCCACAAATCGTCTGTTTACCGTAATTATGTGCGATAAATGGAAAATAATTTCTGTACTTCCAGTAAATACACCCTTTTATTGTACACTAACAAAGTAAATTTTATTTAAGTTACATTGTCTACATAACCTCCATAAACTGGCATTAGTTACTTGTGAAGAAAACAGTTCTAGTACACATCGAACACGGAAAAAAAGTACAAATGTGGAGACGGAAGTTGCCTTTTGCCGCATGCTATAGCGAAAGACCCAATACTACTACTAAAAATGTCAAAAGCAACAAGGAGACCAGAATTAAATACCATAGTAACAAGTAAATAAACAAAAACTATTTAGAGGCATCGGAACTGTACATTTATCCATTCCTGCAGTACACTTTCGATTTTTATACAATATGCGAGTGTATCGATATATTACGATGTGGAAAACAAGTGTACTAATTGTAAATTGTCCTATTATTTAATGCAAAGCGAAAATACCTGTTGTTTTCGTTTGTGAGGTTAGGTGACAACGGTTTTTAGTTTACTGCTGAAATAAATAAAACCATGGTTGAGGAAAACAAAGTTTAATGTGTTCTACAATGCTTCTAACATAGTAACACTTAAAATAAATAATTTAGCGTTTTGATTTAACAGGTACTTTATAAATATCTCCAAAAGGCTTTGTAAACGGGTACTTTTAAATCTCCAAAGGCTGTTGCACCAACAATATAATTTTGTACAAGTTAAAATAGTACAAGTGTTGAAAACAGCTTTGGAGAGAATTTGACTAATGAGTACAAAATTGTTATACGAGCTGACAGAACGCCATATAGACATAGACAACAAAAGTTATACTAAAACAATTAAAATACTTATTAAAAGTCAAATATTCGCGTGCGAAGCCGCGGATAACAGCTAGTAGTTTAATAAAGAAAAGTATATAAATTAATATTTACGTTAACAAACACATTTTACAAATAAGTTCATTTTAATAGCTGTCTTGTGACAATAATATAAAATTATTAGCACAGAGTCAAAATTATTTGTTCAAAAACTATTATCATTTTTGTACATTATGAATGGGTATACTATGAATGATCCAATCATTATTGATAAAACAACAGATTCTTATCTCATTTTCGTAGGTCAAAGCCATGTACAGTGACATGGCAAAGTTGATATTACTTTGTGATAACATAAAATAAAACAAATTAACTTATAATAAAAAGTTAACAAATATTTACACAAATAGGAATAATTAATAATTAATTGTAACTTTAAATAAAGATCCTACAAATAAATATCAAACACAAATATTAAATATGAACAAATAAATATATTTTAATTATGATTAAAAAATAATAACATATGTATCACGTCAAAGAATGAGAGGTATGCTACATCATGGAAATGAAAACTCCTCAGCACTTGCCTGAATGCTAACAGAAGTCGAGGCAAAAAGTCCTTAGAAGGACAGCAGACATACAGTACAATGCACATAATACATTAAATATAACTTTTTAACAAAAAATGATTTGTTCGATGCAACAATTTCAATCTTGTGCTCACATATGTACAGCCTAGGTAATAGTTTACATCAAGTTGAAAATTATTTAATAATATTCATCTGCTTAAATTATGAGCACACATTCTTTTTAGAAACGAATTCTGTAAGTTACAGGCTAAAACCTATTGTTGCTATTCACTCAATAGAAAGAATACACCTTAGACAAAATTTACATACGTAGTCAATAAAATTAAAAAATGTTAGTTTTGAAGTGATAAAATTAAATATTACCAAGTATATTACTTTTAACAAAGTACTTAATACTTAACATTAATATTAACATGTAATCATATATAAAGTTGATGTATCATAAATATGATTACATATAGGCCTAAATTATATTACATATATATTATAATGTAGCCTAATCTATAAACATCACATATAACTCATATGTCAAACAATTATATTATAAACGTATTTTTTTTATTCATTGACAAAATTTTCATCATGATTACAAACTTATTTTGTTAATTCTTTGTATTGTTTAAATTAGCAGCCATCCTTACTATTTCTTTTATGAATTTGCTAACTATATATATATATATTATTTTGTTAAGTTTGTTCTATTTTTTTGAGCCTCTATTATGTAGCTAGGTTCTCTTATTGGCATCGACCGTTTACGTCGTGAATCTAGCAATTCTGGGAGAAGACAGTTCATATAAAATTCTGTTAGTTTTTCTTCCATTTGATTTCTCCAGAAGTCATCGTCTTTTTTTATTTCCACTGTTATGATGTCTTGTGGAGTCCACACAGCAAATATACAATACTCTCTTTTGGTAATGTGGAGTTGCCCTTGTACTTGGTAGTAATATCGGTGCTTTTTCCTTACCGAAAGATCGCCATTTATCTTGTTACGTAAAAACATATTACCCACAAGGCCAATTTTTTTATTAATTACTTCAGCTGGAGTTAAAGTACTTCCTGACAATGGACACTTTACTTCAACAATACCATCATCACCAATTAGACCATCTGGAGAGGCAGCTAGATATGGTAACTCTTCATCCACGAATAGCCCACACTTTTCGATTTTTAAATTAAGTGATTCTGCCAACTTTTCTATAGCAGCTTGTTCGTTTTCTATGCCGTACTCAACACCAGGGCTGTTTACTGAAGAGTACAGCAGGTGAGTTATTACTGGAGCACAACTAGAATATGGTTTTCGGTTACAAATAAGACCAAAATTAGATGAGGTAAGCCTCATTCTACGTTCTTGTGTCCATAACAGACTTTCACCCTGGTATCTCGTAGCTTCCTCAAGAGCTTTCCTTTCATCTGCCGTTTTTGATAGTGATTTTAAAAAGACTTCTTTTTTTAAGAGGTAAGTTTTGGGATCTAAGTCGGGCTTTTCAGCTCGTGGGCCATAGTCTTTGTTACCAGTTGTAGTCATTTGGAACAATGAACGTCGTGCTTTTGGATCCAAACGCTTTTTCTCTGCAGCTTTTGCTATTTTTCTTTTTGCACGAAGTTCAAACAATTTAGCATATTTACAAGGACTCGACTTCGCAATTGTTTTATGCAGCCTGTAATACGCTTGACCTGTGTTGTGGCTCACAACAGCTGCTGCACATCTTGTTTGGTACGATCCTTTCAGAGTATAATTTACTCGCTTCCCTCCAATGAATCGTGCTGCTACAGAGTTGTAATGTTCAGCAATGTTACTGTCAACGTCTTGAACTAAACTCTTGACGTTATCCACTAACACACCAACACCTGCCATTATTTTACTGTAGAGTCCACATTTTACCAAGTCCGGGACGTAATTTATTTCTCCTTCTTTACTTCCATTACAGAAATATTTTTGCCTGATACACTGTTTGTGCTCTCCGAATACATGACTTGGACCATTTAAAATATCCTCCCTTAAATTCATACATTTCGAATGTAATGTTCCATCTTCTGCCTTTCTGTATTTGACAGCTTTTGTAACTGCTGCCCTACATCGTAGGATATTCAAACGGATGACTTTTCTTAATTTAATGTGCATAGCTCGCTCGAAGTCTGCATTTGGCTGGTGGACACTAGTTAGAGTTATTGCTTTTAGTTTGTTGCAATAGTTCCGTAATAAATGGTTACGACATTCTACCTTTTCTACCGCAACGTCATCGTAAGGGTTTACTTCCAAAATACGTTTGTAAACGCTACTGTCTCCATCAGCAATTAATTTTCCGTACTTGGCGCCATACATTTCTTCACTGACGAGAAACCCTTTGACAATAGTTGCAGCTTCCATACTGCTAGAACTCCCTGACCAGTTCTTGACGCATTTGTGCTCTTTTTGTGGCTCACCATTTGCTTGGAATCGGGTGCAGGCAACGCAGTATTTATTCTTGACACCAGTAAACAGCACTTTTTTAGTATGATAACCAACAATGGCTGCCTGTGGACAAATATACAGTGGAAAAAGTAAATATTGTTTGTCTCTTTTCGTTAGGTTATTTTATTAACCATCATAGGCCTATATTGTGATAGTCTACTGCTAATTATAACGATATTTTGTTAACCATCATATATTGTGATAGTGTACTGTTCTGTTTATAACGATATGTGTATTGGTTTTAACTGATTTCTAGTTTTGGGTTTGATTTTATAATTTTTTATCATCAACGTTTTATCACTACCGTAGGAGATTTAGGTTTTATATGAACGGTACAGGGAATAAAGGGGCAACGTTAATTTTAGAACTCTTTTAAAATTATTTTTACTCTTTTCCATATAGACTTATGAAAATTTTGTAATTTATTTGTTATTATATGCTAAACACATTGAACCACTCTATATTTGAAAATAATGTCATAGTGTGACAAAAAGTTGAAATTAACAGAGTAGGTCCGCCATCACGTCCTCCACATGGGTTGAAAAATAAAACATTTTTTTATTACAAGAAAAAATGTATTTTAGCAAAAAAATGTTTACATTTATTTTCTATATGAATCATTTTAACAGTGGAATTGATTTTCTAAAATCATTTTAGTAGTGGAATATGTGTCACTGCAGTTACTAAACTACAGTTCAAAATTGTCAAAGGTTTTTCTTCATTATAGGTCGTTGTTCTCAAAGGTATTCTTGTACTCAAAGGCTGATATATCTGGCATTCAGCAAAGGAAATCGCAACTTCAAGCGAAGCTTTTAACTTACTATAAAGACACGGTCATTATAAATTTATAATTACAGACAAAGAAAATAATATTCAGAATCAAAAAATAACCTTTTACCAAAAAACATCTAGAATAACAATTTTATAAAGATCGAAAATGTGAGCCCATATAGGTTTTTGTGTTCCCAATGATTGCAGTGGTCGCGTCATACAGAAAAATCGGCCGACAAACGGTCATCCGGGCTAGAGAGACAATTTTTCTGTACAAAGTTTGAGACATCGTATACGCCCGCTGCGGTCCCTCAGGAGAGATGGTTGTTAAAGCGTTAATTGAGTGACATTTTATTAATGCGGTAGGTCTTTAAAGATTTTTTGGATGTTCTCCACAGAATTTTGCCAAGCACAGATCTGCATACTTTGCAGCTTTTATTGGAATTAAATCTGAAATAAGGGATGAAATCTAGGTCACCCGCAATAGGCAAGTATTATTGATTAAAGAGTATATCATTGGATTATAAAATCTGTTTTCAAAAACAGATTTCCAGCTTTGAGGTATTTCACAACGAGCTTTTCAGCTTTTGGTTAACCGGTCGCATGAACATCTAAATTTCCTGTTGCAAAAGGAAATCAGCTGATGTGTAAAATGTTACCTAGATAGCTCCTTCATTCCCAGGAGCTGTGGACTGGACACCTTTATTCCCTGTATACAATATTTTACCACGGTAATTTAAAAGGTTTATAGCTTGTTTATTCCCCAAAAGAGGGGTTCGTACCATTGTAGAGATCTACAACATAGTCACCTAAACCCATAGTTTAAAAAATGGACTTAGTCCCTTTATTGCCAATGCCCTTCGTATGTTAAAATTCGTAAATAATAAACTGCTAACTAAGCATTTTCTGAATCAGTTAGTTATTTTAAAATTTATTTTGAACAGTTTCGTAAGAAACTTGACAAGTATTTTCAGTTAAATTATTTGTAGCATATTAACAAAATTGTTGTAATTACATGTTATATAAAAGAGTTATTTCAGAAACTCCAACTCTGATGAAAATATTTTAACATCCCCCTTCTCTATTAGTTTCGTTTTGTTTAAATTTTTAGTTTAAGAATAAAATCAACATCATAAAAATTTACACAAATTCGTAGTAATGTTCATAGGAATATGAATTGTTCAAAATTCATAGGAGTAAGGCTTCATTGGTGTTAGGTTTTGTAAGTAACTATCAGTGTAAAAGTGCCTTTCAGAACACATAATACAAACATTATATAGGCTACCAATAGGCAAGGTACACAGAGAAACTTGGTTAAGTTATGGCTTTACTTCTTTAAGAAATGCAGATTATGGCATTAGGTTCCTTTAAAATCGCCTAGCCACCCAGTGGTGGTCTTATAATTAGGTTCAGTTTATTTGGTAGCAGATTACTCGGTGTTCCAATTAAAATGTTCACTCAGTGGAACATTTTTGCCAGGCGCGTGAGTAAACCGTTTCAACACGTATCTGTTTTTAAGAAAAGTAGTTCGTATATGTTACCGGCAAAGTACAAAATCAGGCATTTTATAGAATGCCTAGGAATTTCATACAATGCCTGATCCCAGCCGGCAAAGTATGAAAAATAAAACACATTTCATACATTGCCTAGGCATTGTATAGAATGTCTAACGTCTTCTAGGTAATGTATAGAAGACAATGTGTACGCTATGGTTTCATTTTTGAACACTAATGGTAATAGTGGAGATAAGTGTGACGATGGCAACAAGCTGTGTACTCTCTGCTTCAAACCAAATCATGCAACTAAAGAAAGAAAAAGGTCAAAATCATTTCTAGAACTTCAGGCAAAGAGGATAAAATATGATTCTGGCAAAAAATTTCCTCCAGCTCCTGTGGGCGCGTCTGTTCGTGTTCCAATTCCTGAAATAGACAAGGTTCCAATTCTAGGAAGCCAAAAAGGTTCAAATTATTCAAAAATCTGAATTATGCAACATTGAATTAACCAAGTTTCACTGTACAATTTTTACCAATTGAATACCCTACTGTATTCGGAAAAGAAAAATATTGTTGTAATCAGTAGACACTGTAAAGTGTAGTGACGAGTTGCGCCGATATGCGGGTAAAAAGTAGGTATAATCCTGCGGGTGTCAGCCAATGGTCAACTAATTTGTAGAAGGACCCACGAAACTTGTGATTGAAACATCCTCAGCTGCTGCTAGCGTTCAAGGATCACGCTTCATGACATTCGACCATTTCGAAGGGATTTTATACAGAAAAAAGAAACATTCTCATCCTCTTTCGCAAAAAAGTGACTTTTACGATCTGCGATAAATAATTTGAAAATCACAGCCCCCCCCCACACACACACACACACATATTGGGACTAGATAAGTAATCGGTGGAATTCGTTCGCAAATCTGAAGACGGAATAAAAGTGCATTTAAAAAGTAAAACAAAACCTAAAAAGTGGAGAATGACAAGGCTACAACCTACTTGAGACTCGACTTAGCTGGTTTTCAAAGGTTATTCTTGTTTTCTGCCATTTTTATCAACACAAGTCAAGAGTATGAAAACATTATTGTAAAAGTAAATGGTTTTTAATCAATGTAAATTTATAATTACTGACGTTCGATCTAAATATACCAGTCGGCAGAATTCGACGAGTATATTGCTTTCTGACCATCGGCGCAACTCGACCATTCCCACTATAAGTGATGCAATAATACTTCTAAACTTACCACCCCAGATGCAGATCAACTGTAGTTTGAATGGTAAGATTTCTTGGCCCAGCTGCCATCAGCGACAACAGTTAGAAGAGGGCAGTTGTACTTATCGACGTCACCACGTTGTCTCGCTACGGTGATCTCTTCCTCTGCACCTTTCTTCATTTCTTCAAGAGCAGAAATTTCCCATCCCTCGGAAACAATTGTGTGGTGTTTGTCGTATGTTCTGTTGCTCATACAACGTACATCCATAGCACCCATTATTTGTTGTAAAGTGGCGTATCCCCCTCCTGCACTAATTGTTCCCGCCACAGCTGAAGTGTTTATATTGACGTACCCACTAATTTCAGGCTCAGTCCAAACCGTATCTATTTTTCTGCACATCTCACACTCGAATACAAAACCTGATCGAAGTCCTTTTTTTATTTCTGATTTTAATGACATATTTTTAAAGGAACAATCAAATACAGTACCGTGATCACTTATTCGTTTTATTTCGTATATAAAATACACAATGTCGATGATACGGCGGCCCGAAATTATCTCTGAACAAGAAATGGTTGGAATCCCGAAATTATCTCTGAACAAGAAATGGTTGGAATATTTTCTGTCGGAGTTGTCACTAGGGGCTGATTACAATTATGTAAATTATTAAATTCCGTATTACTTTGGTCCACATCACAGTTAATAACAACGGCATCTGTTACACTACAATTTTCGGTTTCAATTTTTTTTTTCTTATTGTTCTTCACACGTTCAGGAACTAAATTATATTGTTTTAATATTCTCCACTCCCCTAGTCTTTCACCACCACGATTTTTCCGTTTAAGAGTATTCTTTTTATTGCCCATAGTAATAATTAAATAACAAAAAAGATAAAGACAGTGAATTGTAACGTCATACAGAACACAGTTGAACAGTCATAACAGTTGAAAGCGATAACAACACGAACGCGCGCAATGTAATTTACCGCCACTGTATACCATCTCTTCGCTGTAACCTTGAGGTCCCCTCCAGTCCGGCGCCGTCTCGTCTAACCGTCTTGGCTTCCTCCCGCAGTGATATTCATCCGCCACATACAAGTTGCTTTCTTGGCCGCCAGGCGGCAGAGTTATCACTTGTTAAAATTTGACAGACCGTTGTGAACACAGTTTCATTTAAAAGTAAATAATATTGTCATCGGAGACATAAACGTTATTGTATTATATATCTTTCCAAAGGCAACGAAATTATGAAGCGAGTCCGCTGCTTCAGAATCATTTTTTTTTTTTATTACTTTCACTAATCGAGGTCAAATATTGTAAAATATAATTAATTTTTTTTTAACACAAATTATAATTTTACAACTTGTTACAGCGGATCCAGTCCAGATTTTTTAGTTCTTTAAAAATACACCTCGTTTGTAATTTTCCGTTTACGATTTAGGGAGAAATGTACTTGTGAATAAAGCATTGTTCTTATGGACTTTGAAATTCAATATGGCGGTGTGCATGCAGACCCTTAATAGTCTATTTTACTTGTTCGACGAATTCCCTTGACGAACCGTTGAACTGCTCCACTGCCACACTCGTCGCCTGCTGGATCAGCTGCAGTGATGACACGTAGAACTCTCGCGACACACGCACCCACGCCGTTTCACCGATATAGTTTATCTCATTTATCTAAGGCCTTAATAATGGGTTTAACTATTATTAATTCAATTTCGGTGTGTTTTACATACACCTTCCGGTATCTTGACGTGTCCTCGCATTCACCCACTGATTCCTATGTGGAAAAATCTTGACTATCGCGAGATAGCACTATTTAATTTATAATTAAATTATTTTGAGTTCTAATACCCAATCGATCTAGCAAACGGGCAACTCGTTGCTAAGACCCAGTACTCGTAACCCTTATTTAGAACGTATACTGATACGACAAACTCGCAGAGACAACGTTTGTTAAGGCCGAGCTGTTAGGTTGAACTGAGCGAAGCTTCTTCCGCAAGGGACCAAATTGAATGAAAATTGGAGCCTCTGATTGGTCAAACCCCATAGCACGTGATTGATGGGTTAGATACATATGTCCTGATCAATTTTGCTGAAGACTGCAAAAGCATGTATAGATTTTATCTAAAAGTTTTATGACTTTCAGAAGATAAGGATTCTTTAGAAAAGTGAATTCTGTTAAAAAATACATATTAAAATAATATGTTTTGAGTATTTGACATATGAAAAATGTAGCGCTAAATCAGAAGTATGAGCTGTCCAAGTTTCAATTCGATACGTTAATTTACACCAGAGTTATTCATGTAAATACGAATAACACGCGCACTAAATTCGCACTTGACATGACAGAAAATAAATTTATGGGCATTTTGACATACAACAGTTAATTACCCATTTCTTATTTCAAAACTTATAGCTATTTTACAAAATTTTAACAAAATCAATTTTCAACATGTCTCTAACGTCATTAATTGTATAAAAGCATTTAGTCAAGCATGGAAAGACCCTTTTCTGAGATGTTCCATTGCAGGAATATCCCCTCCACGTATAAAAAAAAAGTTTGTTTACATGTCCACAATTTTTTTTCTTTCATCACATAAATTAATATCACCTCCATTTTATAACAATATAATAAAACTCAAAATAAATAAATAATAGGCCTACTTTTCAAACTAAAAAATATCTCTTCTCCGATAAGTTTGACATCTGTCAATTTGAATGTAAACAAATACATACATGTGGTTGATATCTCAGTTATCACTTGACCCACAAAGATCAGCTAATATAAACAGTTCATGACGTCATACTACCGATTCCCAGACACCAAGCTCATCACGTCTTTACTGACATTTTTTTCAATTCATTTACAGATTTTGATTTAATTTAACAATTAGCTTATTACATTCATTCTTTATATACCCAGATATACGTGAACACATTAACTTTTGACATAATATTTTCGTAATGACGACGCATGTAACTTCCCAATAGTTTTGTTTGTAACATGATTCGTAACAATATAATTATGCTTTCCCACCTGTTCAGGTAAAATGAATGGACCATTAGGCCTATATAGTCTATGGAACTTTGCTGTTGTATTTTCAATACTGACGTTTAAAGCTCTGAGCAATATTAATTCACTGACTCTAAATGTTTGCAGCTTATGCTTGGAATTGAAATTTTCTGTATGCTGTTCTTCACGCTTTTTTATCCTCTCTTTCGCATCCAATCGCTTAACACTTTCACTGCGGACAGTAATTTTTGAATATCCCTTAGTTACGGGTGAATATGTTTTTGTAATATTTCACATTGATGTAGGCCTATTATTTATAATTTTAAAGTGTTTTTTTAGTAGTTTGGAGGAAAAAAGTCAACCGGAAGTGAATTTACGAGAAGGTCCTCACCTGAGGCCCACCCGTAAGCGGGAAAGTTCGCCCGCTAGGGGCTAGTTATACTACCCGCCCGGTACTGTTTTTTGTGTGCTAAGACCGCGTTATACCTTTACAAATTTCCTAAATAAAATGGTAAACAATTTTTATTAATTCATAATTTTAGATTTTTGTTCCGTTGAAAACATTTCAAATGTAAAAATCCAAACTTCTGAGTAAAAATAGAGTTCTTGGATTTCGTTGTCCATGACGTGTCCGTTACTTAACTAAATATCACTATAATATTGACGACTCGGAACACAATGTTTTTTATAAGTAAAAACGTAAAGTTTTACCTTACAGCCTAAACCGGCTTTCACCTATAGAAGGCTTCATCAGAGGCTGTCGTTAGTAGCGCTGCTCGTCTTGTTGTTGGCGACGAGAAAGTGTTTCGAAAGATTGAAGCTGTGTGTGTGTGGTGAGATGTGTTCGAATAATGCGTGCGATTTGAATTGTGTCTGTTCGTTTAGGATGTCGTTTTTATTTGTTTTTGTGTGTTTGTATATTTTATTTTGTGTTAATTCTAGAACAATTAGAAATATACAAACACACAAAAACAAATAAAAACGACATCCTAAACGAACAGTCACAATTCAAATCGCACGCATTATTCGAACACATCTCACCACACACACACAGCTTCAATCTTTCGAAACACTTTCTCGTCGCCAACAACAAGACGAGCAGCGCTACTAACGACAGCCTCTGATGAAGCCTTCTATAGGTGAAAGCCGGTTTAGGCTGTAAGGTAAAACTTTACGTTTTTACTTATAAAAAACATTGTGTTCCGAGTCGTCAATATTATAGTGATATTTAAAAATAGAGATTATAGATATCCAAATTGTTTTGTAGGTGTTTGACTGCACATTACAATAAGATGAAAGAATTATCTTTTATAACTTTAAATTTACATTTGACAGCTGCCAAACTAGAAAACTAATGACCAAGGGTCGGATCACCCTTAATAATGTCAATGTAGCTGGTGATTTTGCTTATCTCCTGTTCACATCTATTAGGAGAGATAAGCTGCAACCTTCACGTTTTGGCCGTGTGAATCCGAAACCGAACTGTTTTCACTAAATCTCGTACATCTTGTTGATTCTAAAACACTTTTATTTACTTCAGATTTTTGTGTCAAACTTGTAGTATTCCCGCTTCGTGCACTTTACAATAAAAAACAAAACTAACATTTTTGCCGGGTTACAATGAAATGAGAACAAATATTTTTTAATAACACTGTTTATTAAATCTTAATTATTTTAGTACTATTAGCCTACTATATATTATTTGTGTTATTATTTAACATTAAATAAAACTAATTTAATTTATGCCTATTACTAAAAACTTTATCTAACTATTTACAAAACTTAATTTAACTACGCTACGTTTTTGTCCAACCTAACGATTTAGAAAGTTTAATCTAAATACACTACGTTTTTGTTCAACCTAACGATTTAGAAAGTTTAATCTAAATGCGCTACGTTTTTGGCCAACCTAACGATTTAGAAAGTTTAATCTAAATACGTTAGGTTTTTGTTCAACCTAACGATTTATAAAGTTTAATCTAAATACGCTACGTTTTTATCCAACCTAACGAATTAGAAAGTTTAATCTAATTTGCTACGTTTTTGTCCAACCTAACTAAGTATTTACAAAATTAAATCTAAATACGCTACGTTTGAATAAATTTCAACATAAACTCTGCATAGACCTTGTGAATGAACGAAAATAGTAGAATTTCCGCAACTGGATTCTGTTTCTCTAAAGATCGGCAAAAAAATATTATAAAACTGAAATAAATAGCCTACTGTTAAAGTGTATTAAATAATAGAATTATTTATTAAAAGAAACAGTGAATAAAAGCTTTGCAATTTAAAAATAAATACAAAAAAATCTAGTAAACGGATTTACAAACAAAGCGCATTGTTCAAAAGCTAGAAGCCTACTGAATTCAGCTGTCAGTGACGGGAATAGAAATAAGCAATCCCCACCACGTACGTTCAAACCCAACAAGGAGAAAAGTTAGAGCTGTCCTCACCTGAGGCCCTCCCGTAAGTGGGCTACATACAGCAGGGCCTCAGGTGAGGACCATCCGCAGCGAAAGTGTTAATCTCGTTCGGAACAGGCAAATTATGAGTGGCTATACGTTTTACACACTCACTCCAAACACGCTTTGGTTGAACATCCGATTGCAGCTCTAACAGTGTAGGCCTATATCCAGTAGTGGTATTCTAACTACCATTTATGGCGTTCTCGAAGAACTCAAGATACTCCGGCCATTAATTTGGCTTGTGTTATAATACGTCCTGAATAATCTACCGAGCTCTCTATTGACTCTCTCGGCAAGATAAATTTGCTTGAGTTCTCCTAATGGATGTCAATACCGCTTGTATGTTCCTCTTCTCCAACTCAGCTTTCCATTTCTTATTTTTGAATTGTTTGCCTTGGTCGGATAGGATCTTCTTGACATGGCCATACCTAGGGATGTATTTTTCCAGAATTATTTTAAGTACAGCATCCGTCGTGGGTCTGCCTATGGCATACAGAGTTACATTTTTGGTGAAAGCATGATGCACACAACCAGATTTCTCATACCCCGAGACGCACGTGGTAATGGACCAAGGAAATCGATACACAATAATTCATTCTTACCATGCATCACTATGTTTCCCATTTCGACATACGTGTGTTGGTTTGGGTATTTGGCTGTCTGGCAGGTACGTAGAACTGACTTGACTTTCCTGGCCATGTTCATCAATATGAAGTACTCACGCAGCGTCAAGTAACACTTGTATGCTCCTGCATGCGCAAGACTTTCATGGCACGCACAGGTCAGGTCCTCTATGAGATGGTCTGGTATCATTACCTTCCATTGTCCGTCTATGAGTTTGTACAAAACGTTAAAAATTTGAAATTTGGGATTTTCTTTAGTTTGAATTTCATTTATAATTGTTTTTTATTTTATTTTCTCGTTGTTGCTCATTATTTATGTTTTTAAGTAAAGATCTGAGCTCGTTAGGTAACGCATATTTAACAGCTAAAATTTGAATTTCATTTTTATCAGACGTATAAATTTCCTGCTGCACAGGTGGATAACGACTCAGAGTATCCGCAATTTTGTTGTCACTAGCTTTACAATATTTAATCTTCATCTTCAGACTCTTCTTGTACCCACCGGTACACCTTTTTTCGTGATTTCGCGCTCTGCTTCATTGTGGCGTCTTGCGATTCTTCATTGTTCTGATAACTTTGCTTCGGTTGCTCCTGATCAGTAGGCCTATACTGTACGCACAGCCATCAGTATCCCCGTTGCCATCTCTTTCAGTACTTTGTTGTTTGAAGACATTATTACAATTTATTTTCGATTAAACAGTTAATAAAAAATTACGAAACGTGTACGCTCGGTAACTGAACCGGTACCGGCAACCCCGCGCAGTATATGTATAGGCCTATGTAGTGTCGATGCGTGCGGAGCTGTTATAAATGAGTTTTGTTAAACTTGAAATTCATTGTTTTATTATCTTTACGGTACCGAATATTCAATATTATACCGGGGAATAAGGATCCAACGATACGCAATATCTACCTTCATTTGTTACTTGATTTGTAATTTTTTTATAATGATAATAAATAGCGCAACCGTTTAAATGAATACACTTGTATTTTGATATATGCCATATTTCTGAATTAGCACGTTCGAGTTGATAACAACGAGTACACTGACTTTTATGTAACCTCCATAATTCGTACTCCTTCACTACATTACCAGAAGTTGCTCCGTGTTCTTGAAGACCGTGGTTTTGTACACGCCAATCTAATTGTCTTCGAAAGGACATTTAACACCAGCGCTGTAGCAAAACAGATAAACGTACTCAAGCTCTTTAGATTCATGGAACTCCGACAGCCGACAATTACATAAATTAAAGTATAGTCCACCCGATATTTGTGTATCATATATATTACGGTACCGTATATAACACGTTCTTTCTTCTGTGATTAAAACTTTTTTTCAATCAGAATGATCACAGTTGCACACCACTATATAAAAATTATCCCAATTAGCGCTTTCAAGCTTCACAGCCCATCGTCAGATTGGAATAGACAGGAAATAAGTGAAAACAACCCCTTCACCCCTCACCCCCACACTGCTCACACACAACAAGCTATAATATAAATGACCCTTCCCCACCCCCTAAACCCTGTCCCACCATCTGTAGAATTACATATTTTTTCTAGCAAATTCCTTGTGTTTCAGTGTTGTGTGTGTGTGTGTGTGTGTGTGCATCCTTTTAAACTACCCTTTTCCTCTCCACACACATGGGTCAGTCAACACCCTTATTTTAAAACATCCAATTAGTACTATGCAAAATAATTCTTAATATTATCTATCTGTCCTCTATCATTTTGCATAGTATAAGAATTATTTTGCATAGTACTAATTGGATGTTTTAAAATAAGGGTGTTGACTGACCCATGTGTGTGGAGAGGAAGAGGGTAGTTTAAAAGGATGCACACACACACACACACACACAACACTGAAACACAAGGAATTTGCTAGAAAAAATATGTAACTCTACAGATGGTGGGACAGGGTTTAGGGCGTGGGGAAGGGTCATTTATATTATAGCTTGTTGTGTGTGAGCAGGGTGGGGGAGAGGGGTGAAGGGGCTGTTTTCACTTATTTCCTGTCTATTCCAATCTGACGATGGGCTGTGAAGCTTGAAAGCGCTAATTGGGATAATTTTTATATAGTGGTGTGCAACTGTGATCATTCTGATTGTGATTTCAACCACTAACACAAATTTCTTCATTAAAACTTTTTTTATGTTCAAAGTAATAACGATTTGCGCACATTATGGTAACAACAACAACGTATACAAACACTTTGTAAATTAACACACTAACGCGTTCAATTAACTTTTTTCTGTTCCATAAGGAAATGGAAGTATGGTCGTGGCGAAAAAAAATCGTGTTCGAGATATTGGCAGATTCTGATTCCATCAAAACATTTTGATTTTGATACCATCAAAACATGAAAAAAGTCATTTTTCATAAAGTGTGTGTGTGTGTGTGTGTGTGACTGTCTGTCTGTCTGTGTGTAGAATTGTTTCTATGGTATACGATAACAGCCG
This sequence comes from Magicicada septendecula, assembly GCA_034769895.1. NCBI lineage: Eukaryota > Metazoa > Arthropoda > Insecta > Hemiptera > Cicadidae > Magicicada > Magicicada septendecula. The sequence continues at coordinate 1,191,986,503 of CM068367.1, read as the reverse complement.
CAAATTCAAACAGAATCAAATAATTGTTTGCATACAGCTCTGAATTGTAGAAGACTCAAGGCCTATTGTTTTTGGTGAAGATCGGTTAAGGGAAAGGGGTAGTTTACCTGCACCATTTTACGTTTTGACAAGAGTAAATTGCTTAATTTTGATAAATAATAATCCACTGTAGAAAGGTAGATGAAATATCTATAAATGAAAAGGGTAGTTGAAGGGGGAAGGGGTAATTTTTTTAATAAATTAAAATGGTATTTGATGATGGAGGAAGTAAATTTTATAAGTTTTATATGTGTAATACGTTAATGACAACAAAGAAGTAGTTTCTAAGGAAACATTTCATTTCACTTTAACAAGTGAAAACATATCGTTCCTGGCAGGCAAGCATATCTCAATATGTAATGTTTACGTTCCCAAAGTTTTATTATTGTGATTACTGCAATAAAAAGACAGGCAGGACACACACACACACACACACACACACACACTTCGCGTTATTTCTGGCCTCACTCATTTTTATTTTCTTACGTTTGCACGCTTTTTAAATGGAAAGTGTCGAAACCCACATCAACACAACGCGTGCAAGCCAAAAAGGTGTCCAGCGTGGACTTTGCTTCCTGTGGATCGCTCACCAGTGTAACTGCACGTGTTTACAGAAGAACGGTTCATAGACAGACTTTTCGTCTTTAGGGAGTGAACCCTCTGCAAGATGCTCAGGGTAGGGGAGAGTAAGGCAAAATGACATATAAGGCAAAACGACATACCGACTGTTTCTTGGTGCTTTTTTAAGGAATATGTTTTCTACGCGTGGCAACACTGCGACTGTACTCTTTTCCGTGCCATGCGCCACGTTAGACACGTTGAAAGTGATTTCCGTTGTTATTATAGCAATTTGTTTAAAATATACGTTTCAAGATCAAGGTAAGTTGAAAATTGACATAATAATTTTGTTACTAATTGTGCTAGTAAGTTATTCCTTTGTTGTCTGCAACACCTGTTATTGTTTGCCTTTCAATTGCCGTTAAATACGATCTCCTGCATAAACATTCTAACCTACAAATTGACGTAACCGTGTCTACAACGTATTTGGGCAAAATGACACATGGAGTGTGTCATTTTGCCTTACATAAATACAAAGTGTTGTTTTGCCTTACGTTGTTGTTTTGCCTTACGTTAATTTCATAACTTTCTTTTTGCTTCAGATGGTTTCTAATTATAAGAAAAAATCGAAACGACAATCCTGGCCGAGTGAAGACATGCAGAAGGCGATAGAAGCGGTGAATGATAAGAGGATGGGATGGAAAAAAGCATCTATTACGTTCAATGTTCCTCAGGCGACATTGCGGACACGCGCTCTGGGAAAGAATATTCATGCCCGTGGTGTAACAAAATGTCTCGGTCGCTTCAAGAAATCACTCAGTGGTGATCTGGAACAAAAATTAATCACACATATATTAGACTTAGAATCACGACTTTTTGGCCTGACTACCTATGACTTGAGGGAACTTGCATACAAACTTGCCGAGCGCAGTGGATGTGAACATCAATTTAATAAAAATAAAAAACTGGCTAGTAGGCAATGGGTTCATAGCTTTATTTCTCGGCATCCGAACATATCCTTAAGAGTTCCTGAAGCTACCTCAGCTGCAAGAGCCCAAGCCTTCAATAGACCTCAGGTTCAGAATTATTTTAAAAATTTGGAAGAAACAATTCAAACTAATAACATACAGGCAACAATGATTTTTAACATGGATGAGACTAAACTTACAACTGTACAAAAAACTCAAAAAATAATCGCCAAGAGAGGTAAAAAGCAAGTTGGTGCAATTACTAGTGCCGAAAGGGGCATTCATACTACAGGTGTGGCGTGTATGAGCAGCGCTGGAACTTTTATTCCACCAGCATTGATTTTTCCGAGGAAAAAATTCAATCAAGATTTGTATGATGGAGCTCCACCAGGTACCCTCCCATTGTATAATGAATCGGCATATATGACTGGAGACCTCTTTCTTAAATGGATTAAACACTTCGTGAAGTTTGTAAGACCTACGAATGAAAATAAGGCGTTATTAATTTTAGATGACCACGCAAGCCACAAAAACCTGGATTCTCTTGAATTTTCTAAAAAAAATCACGTCATTCTGTTTTGTCTCCCAGCCCATTGCACGCACCGACTCCAGCCCCTAGATGTCGCATTTTTTGGACCTTTAGCAACCTACTATGACCAAGAAGTCACGACATGGCTGAAGGCACATCCAGGAAGAACTGTGTCAATATACCAAATCTCGTCATTATTTACAAGAGCCTACAATAAAGCTGCTACCGTCGGAATAGCACTTAGTGGATTTAAAGCCACCGGCATTTCTCCATTAAACCCCAATATATTCCCTGACCATTTATATCTACCCAGCGCTGCTACTGATATCCCTGAAGATGACACAATTTACGAGCAGCAGTCAAAAAATGAGAAAAAAATGCTCACTAACCCATTAAATTGCAATGCTATTGCTTCAACTTCTGGTAACGTTTTCGTAGAGGCTTATTCCGAAAATGAGAAAACTGATGTGTCTGAATTGCTGAACGAATTGTCTCCAGTTCCGATAGCAAGTGTATCATCATCATCACGTCACAAAAAGAAAAATACATATCAAAGTGTTCTCACCGAGAGTCCGTTTTTAAATGAATTAAAAGAAAAAGAAACTGAAAAGAAAGAGAAAGAAAGAAGAAAGAGTGAGAGGGCTAAAGTTAAAAGACGTATTGCTATAGACTCTTCCGATGATGAACCAACATTTGATAATGACGGTAGTGATTCTGATGTTGGTTGTTTGTATTGCAACGAACTGTTCAGCCAATCTAGACACCGAGAGCAATGGATCCAGTGCCAGCAATGTCGTCAGTGGGCTCATGCTGAGTGTGCTGGAGTAACTAAAAAGATCAAACAGTTCATTTGTGAAGCGTGCCGGGACTAGTGTTAAAGATGTTAGAAAGCTATGTTAAAGAAAAAATATAAATAAAATAAGTGTGTCATTTTGCCCACCATGTTATGCAAAATGACACACTTGGTGTTTTTTTTTGTAAAATTTGTGTTATTTAAATATAGTTTTTTTTTTGTAAGTTGAACCATGTACTTTGTTTCGCAAGTAAATAAAGCATTAGAAAAACCCAAAGCCGCATTTTTAATGTAATCCACAGTAAATATTTACAGGCGATTTTTAGAAAGTATGTCATTTTGCCTTACTCTCCCCCATGAGAGACTTCGGAGCGATCCTTCTTTTCCGCGTGTTTGTTCTGTGAAACGTACACTGTAGATTCACAGCTTTACTCTGAGCAACGCTCCATAGGGAATGTTGAATTTTTTTCCACGGCGTGGACTTTGCTTCCTGTGGATCGCTCATCAGTGGAACTGCACGTGTTTACAGAGGAACGGTTCATAGACAGACTTTTCGTCTTTAGGGAGTGAACCCTCTGCAAGATGCTCAGAGTACATGAGAGACTTCGGAGCGATCCTTCTTTTCCGCGTGTTTGTTCTGTGAAACGTACACTGTAGATTCACAGCTTTACTCTGAGCAACGCTCCATAGGGAATGTTGAATTTTTTTCCACGGTGTACCCTCATACACACTAAAACCTGCTCTGATTTTTGATTACGAACATAATAATGTTAAAACTTTGGAAACTTGAGCACTACTTTGATCACCTACCATCAGAATGATGGGCGTTAAACAGAAGACACAAATGTATTAAGGAAGAAATGTTTTGCTGAGAAATTTATAATTATATGGGTAAACAGAATCGTCGTTTTGGAATTCAGAAGACGAATGGAAAGAAAGAAAGAAAGACTCGATTTAAAAAAATAAAAATGACTAGTTTGTATTAACAGGAAAGACTTTGATAACACATAGTCATCATTCACCGTCGGCCGATAACTCGCAGCGAGAGCCTAAGTTCATTACAGGAATCAGATCGCAGCTCCCTTTGGCCAGCTCTTCGTTCGACCTACACACATTTTATCCAAAAGTACAGTCCTTCCTCACGAAGGTTGAGGATAGTGTTCACCCACCTGACATGGGGGTACCATTTTAGCTGATACGTCATTTCTTCAGAACTTAAGCATCCACTTAGTTAATATTTAAATGATTTTAAAATAAATTTTAGGACATGGAAGTCATGTATGGTTCTCCATACCGATTTTTTATTATTGTAACGGGTGTATTCTTAATTAGCGTTCGTACCCACGGTTGCACTTTACAGGATTCTGCGGCGTGCGTTATGATTAGACGGAAATATTATACAACTTCCCCCTAATTTCACTTTACAGGATTCTGAGGTATTGTGCGAAAACCTTAAAATTTGCTTTTGAAGCGTTTGTTTGATAAGTTTGAACAGTTCGCACGTGATAAAATATATGTACTTTATTTTTACATTAACTATGCTTTCTATTTACGTATATTACTACTAGTTCATATTTAGTTAGACTTAATTCTGGGATTCATGGATTTAATCTTTTACTTTTCATCTTAAACATAATACGAGAGCTTGAAGAGCAGCACCAGATTCGGTAAGTCTTATTTAACATTATTATAGTTATTCTAGAACATTATATATAGGCCTATACAGTATAACAAATACTGCGGTATCAGCATCAGCATAACTGCAGATAGCTTAGAGAAGATAACGTAAATAGTAGCGCTTGAATCACGAAATTTGATTCGCTGTTTGAGTGACGCTTGTTTAGTTTTTGTTCCAGTCGTCTTAGAAGTTGAAATAGCGTGGAAGTAGCAAGCTACCGTTTGTCTTTTATGCTTTGTCGCTGTATTTAAGAAGATAAGTTGCGTTGTATCATGACGTCTCAGGTAATCTTTTGATCGTAGTATAGTATTTGCGACAACCGAAATGAAAGTAACGTGCCACTAGTGAAATGTAAACAGTCTAACCTAAATTAGTCTAACCTATTATGCCAAATTTATAAAGGTGCATTGGTTATTCAACCATTATTGCAAAATTTGTATTGTTTTTCGTCATGATCATAACCTATATTGTGGTGTCTGTACCTACATAGTTGAGTTACAGTACTTAGGTGACTGTACTGCCTAAGTGACTTATGTAATCTAACCGTTTTGGTGTACATGCTGTTGTACATATAAATGGCAAAATAAATACCTAAAATAGACCAGCCAAACCTGGCCATAGAGGTGTTTAATTAAACAAAGAGCAGGAATAGCTACAGGTACTTCCAGTGGTGTAGTGCTAAAATTAGCCGTGCCGGAGCTATTAGCAGTGGCGTATGCAGAAGATAATTGGGGGGGGGGTGCTAATTGTACCGGGGGTATGGAATACCCCCCGTTAAGCGGGGGGGGCCTCCCTTGGAATTTTTTGAAAATCAGGAACAAAATGGTGAATTTTGAGGCTCTCAGAGTACAGTTTTTATTGCTACATGTTAAAAGGTTTTCAATGCTATTTTGAGGAAAAATTCAAATTTTTGTGGGTACACGGTACACCCCCAGTACTAATACCTTTTATAGTAATAATTGAAACTATCAGATTAATTATTCGTAATATTGTACATTTTTATATAACACCATTTTTAAATAACATATTAATATTAATACAAATTTACATTTCAGTTTCGGGGATGGGGTGGTGGGTGTCAAAATTAAAAATTGTCAGGTATAAATGAACGGACATTTTATTTATTTAAATTAGGCTAACATAAATTGGTATGAACAAATAATAATTGTTTATTTTAGCCTATTTAGTGTTTTTAAGTACCAAGTTATAAACATCATACAAGGTTATAGAAATATCTGTATGGAGAACCATACATGAGTTCCATGTTCTAAGATTTATATTTAAAATCATATTCGAAATGAAATATTTCCATAGAAACTACGTCTTTCTACTTATTGCTTCAGCATTAACCACAGTACTGTGGTCACTAACGTATACCACCTCACGTTTTTGCACTCGATTTTCACCGATGATGGCAGTCGATGGCACTGCCGAAAAGTCTGGTTTTGCAGAAAACATTGGACTACGGCTAAAGAGCCCGGGAAGCAATTTTAACAAAAAACTACTTCTTTGTTGCCGATAACGTAGTACACATATACAAAATTCTCCCCTCCACCTTCAACTATAATTTTTAATAATAGAAAATTACCCCCACCCCGTTCACCTAACTTCTTCATTTATAGATATTTCATCTAGGTTTCTACAGTGGATTACTATGAGCTTCTTATCAGGATACTTTATTTATAAAAATTAAGTACTTTACTCTTGTTAAATCATAAAATGTTTCAGGTAAACTACCCCTTTCTCTTAACTGATCTTCTCCAAAATCAATAGACCTTCCGTCCTCTACAATTCAGAGAAGCATGCAAAAAAATATTTGATTCTGTTTGAATGTGCGGCAGTTATCGTTCGTCATGGAAACATTTCTCTTGTTACAACATAAAATGTTGCAGGTAAGCTACCCCTTTCCCTTAACCGATCTTCACCAAAATCAATAGACCTTGAGCTCTCTGCAACTCAGGAAAGGGTGCAAAAAATTATTTTATTCTCATTGAATTTTCGGCAGTTATCGTTCGTCATAAAAAAATTACCCTTTTTAAAACAAAACGTTGCTGATAAACTACCCCTTCCCTTAACCGATCTTCAACAAAATCAACAGACCTTGAGTTCTCTTTAGTTCAAAAAGGTATGCAAAAACCTAGTTGATTCTGTTTGAATTTATGGCAGTTATCGTTCGTCATATAAAAAATTACGCTTGTTAAAACATAAAATGTTGCTGGTAAACTACCCCTTTCCCTTAACCTATCTTCACCAACACCAATAGGTATTGAGAGCTCTACAATACAGGGCTGTATGCAAAACATCATTTGATTCTGTTTGAATTTGCGGCTGTTATCATTTACTATAGAAAAAAATTACCCTTGATAAAAAACCGTTGCAGGTAACTACCCCTTTCCCTTAACCGATCTTCACCAAAAACGACAGGTCTTGGGTACTCTACAATTCAGGCTTGTATGCAAACAATTATTTGATTCTGTTTGAATTTGCGGCTGTTATCGTTTGCCATAGAAAACACCCTTGATAAAACATAAAACGTTGCTGGTAAACTACCCTATTCCATTAACCGATCTTCTCCAAAAACAATAGGTCTTGAGAACTCTACAATTCAGGGCTGTATGCAAAACATTAGTTGATTCTCTTTGAATTTACGGCAGTTATCGTTCGTCATAGAAAAAATACCCTTGTTAAAACAAAAAACGTTGCAGGTAAACTACCCCTTTCCCTTAACCGATCTTCAACAAAATCAACAGACCTTGAGTTCTGTATAATTCAAAAAGGTATGCAGATGAGTAGTTGATTCTGTTTTAATGTACGGCAGTTATCGTTCGTAAAAAAAAAATTACCCTTGATAAAACATAAAATGTTTATCTAAAAATGAACTTTTTCTTGTGAAACTTACTGTTTTTCGTTGAACGCGTTTCGGCATACGTATTCGCCTTCTTCAGCTTTGAAGGCGAATACGTACGCCGAAACGCGTTCAACGAAAAACAGTAAGTTTCACAAGAAAAAGTTCATTTTTAGATAAGTGTTAGTGCTGTGAAAGAAGAGATAAATAATCAAGACAACCATAAAATGTTGCTGGTAAACAACCCTATTCCCTTAACCGATCTTCACCAAAACCAACAGGTCTTGAGAACTCTACATTTCAGGGCTGTATGCAAAATATTATATGATTCTGTTTGAATTTGCGGCTGTTATCGTTTGCCATATAAAATACCCTTGATAAAACAAAAAACGTGTCAGGTAAACTATCCCTTTCCCTTAACCGATCTTCACCAACACCAATAGGTATTGAGAACTCTACAATACAGGGCTGTATGCAAAACATCATTTGATTCTGTTTGAATTTGCGGCTGTTATCGTTTACCATAGAAAAAAATTACACTTGATAAAAAACCGTTGCAGGTAAACTACCTCTTTCCCTTAACCGATCTTCACCAAAAACGATAGGTCTTGAGAACTCTACAATTCAGGGCTGTATGCAAAATATTATAGGATTCTGTTTGAATTTGCGGCTGTTATCGTTTGCCATACAAAATACCCTTGATAAAACAAAAAATGTGGCAGGTAAACTACCCCTTTCCCTTAAACGATCTTCACCAAAAACAATAGGTCTTTAGTACTCAAGAAATCAGGGCTGTATGCAAAAAATTGTTTGATTCTGTATGAATTTGCGGCTCTTATCGTTTGACATAGAAAATAACCTTTTAAAACATAAAACGTTGCAGGTAAACTACCCCTTTCCCTTAACCGATCTTCACCAAAAACAAAAGGTCTTGAGAACTCTACAATTCAGGGCAGTATGCAAAACATTATTTGATTATGTTTGAATTTGCGGCTGTTATCGTTTGCCATAGAAAATACCCTTGTTAAAACATAAAACGTTGCAGGTAAACTACCCCTTTCCCTTAACCGATCTTTACCAAAATCAACAGATCTTGAGAACTCTACAATTCAGGGCTGTATGCGAAACATTATTTGATTCTGTTTGAATTTGCGGCTGTTATCGTTTGCGAAACAAACAATATTACCCTTGATAAAAAAAAACCGTTGCAGGTAAACTACCCCTTTCCCTCAACCGATCTTCACCAAAAACAATAGGTCGTGAGTACTCTACAAATCAGGGCTGTATGCAAAAAATTATTTGATTCTGTTCGAATTTGTGGCTGTTATCGTTTGCCATAGAAAAAAAATCTAGATAGACAGACAGACACACACACAGACACTTTTCGAAAAACGACTTTTTTTCATATTTTGAGTGTAGTACAATCAGAATCTGTAATAATCTCGAACACGATTTTTTTTGCCATCACCATACTCCATTTCCTTAAGGAACATGGAAGTAAATATCGGTATGGAGAACCATACATGACTTCCATATTCTAAGATTTATATTTAAAATCATTTTCAGCCAAACAGCCAGGCTGTGTCTTACCTGCCTTTTTATTGCTGTATTAAATGAAAAATATATTACATTAAAATGAAAAAATTATAATTTTGTTGCCTGGCAACAAAATTATTTTATTTTTAACAATTACCATTGTTTCAAAAAGTTTAAATAAATTTTCAAGTACTTTACTCTTGTTAAAACGTAAAAGGTTGCTGGTAAACTACCCCTTCCCCTTAACCGATCTTCACCAAAATCGAAAGTCATTGAGACCTCTACAATTCAGGGATGTATGCAAAAAATTATTTGATTCTGTTTCAATTTGCGGCTGTTATCGTTTGCCATAGAAAATACGCTTGATAAAAAAACGTTGCAGGTAAACTACCCCTTCCCCTCAACCGATCTTCACCAAAAACAATAGGTCTTGAGTACTCTACAAATCAGGGCTGTATGCAAAACATTATTTAATTCTGTTTGAATTTGCGGCTGTTATCGTTTGCCATAGAAAATACCCTTGTTAAAAAAACGTTGCAGGTAAACTACCCCTTTCCCTCAACCGATCTTCACCAAAAACAATAGGTCTTGAGAACTCTACAATTTAGGGCTGTATGCAAATAATCGTTTGATTCTGTTTGAATTTGCGGCTGTTATCGTTTGCCATAGGAAATACCCTTGTAAACATAAAACGTTACAGGTAAACTACCCCTTTCCCTTAACCGATCTTCACCAAAAACAATAGGTCTTGAGAACTCTACAATTCAGGGCTGTATACGAAACATTATTTGATTCTGTTTGAATTTGCGGCTGTTATCGGTTGCCAAAAACAGAAAAAATTCCCTTGATAAAAAAAAACCGTTGCAGGTAAACTACCCCTTTCCCTCAACCGATCTTCACCAAAAACAATAGGTCACGAGTACTCTACAAATCAGGGCTGTGTGCAAAAAATTATTTGATTCTGTTTGAATTTGCGGCAGTTATCGTTTGCCATAGAAAAATGGAAGTAAAAATCTACAGACACACAGACACAGACACACAGACACTTTTCGGAAAACGACTTTTTTTCTTGTTTTGAGTGTAGTAGAATCAGAATCTGCAATAATCTCGAACACGATTTTTTTTGCCATCACCATACTTCCATTCCTTAAGGAATATGGAAGTAATAAAAAAATATCGGTATGGAGAACCATACATGACTTCCATATTCTAAGATTTATATTTAAAATCATTTTCAGCCAAACAGCCAGGCTGTGTCTTACCTGCCTTTTTATTGCTGTATTAAATGAAAAATATTATATTACATTAAAATGAAAAAATTATAATTTTATTGCCTGGCAACAAAATTATTTTATTTTTAACAATTACCATTGTTTCAAAAAGTTTAAATAAATTTTCAAGTACTTTACTCTTGTTAAAACGTAAAAGGTTGCAGGTAAACTACCCCTTCCCCTTAACCGATCTTCACCAAAATCGAAAGTCATTGAGACCTCTACAATTCAGGGACGTATGCAAAAAATTATTTGATTCTGTTTGAATTTGCGGCTGTTATCGTTTGCCATAGAAAATACGCTTGATAAAAAAACGTTGCAGGTAAACTACCCCTTCCCCTTAACCGATCTTCACCAAAAACAATAGGTCTTGAGTACTCTACAAATCAGGGCTGTATGCAAAACATTATTTGATTCTGTTTGAATTTGCGGCTGTTATCGTTTGCCATAGAAAATACGCTTGATAAAAAAACGTTGCTGGTAAACTACCCTTTTCCCTTAACCGATCTTCACCAAAAACAATAGTTCTTGAGTACTCTACAAATCAGCACGGTATGCAAAACGTTATTTGATTCTGTTTGAATTTGCTGCTGTTATCGTTTGCCATAGAAAATACCCTTGTTAAAAAAACGTTGCAGGTAAACTACCCCTTTCCCTCAACCGAACTTCACCAAAAACAAAAGGTCTTGAGAACTCTACAATTTAGGGCTGTATGCAAATAATCTTTTGATTCTGTTTGAATTTGCGGCTGTTATCGTTTGCCATAGGAAATACCCTTGTTAAAACATAAAACGTTACAGGTAAACTATCCCTTTCCCTTAACCGATCTTCACCAAAATCAAAAGATCTTGAGAGCTCTACAATTCAGGGCTGTATGCGAAACATTATTTGATTCTGTTTGAATTTGCGGCTGTTATCGTTTGCCAAACAAACAAAATTACCCTTGCTAAAAAAAAACCGTTGCAGGTAAACTACCCCTTTTCCTCAACCGATCTTCACCAAAAACAATAGGTCGCGAGTACTCTGCAAATCAGGGCTGCATGCAAAAAATTATTTGATTCTGTTTGAATTTGCGGCAGTTATCGTTTGCCATAGAAAAAAAATCTACAGACACACAGACACACAGACACACAGAAAGACAGACAGACAGGCAGACAGACAGACACACAGACACTTTTCGGAAAACGACTTTTTTTCATGTTTTGAGTGTAGTAGAATCAGAATCTGCAATAATCTCGAACACGATTTTTTTTGCCATCACCATACTTCCATTCCTTAAGGAATATGGAAGTAATTACCCTTGATAAAAAACCGTTACAGGTAAACTACCCCTTTCCCTTAACCGATCTTCACGAAAAACGACAGGTCTTGAGAACTCTACAATTTAGGGTTGTATGCAAAATATTATATGATTTTGTGTGAATTTGCGGCTGTTATCGTTTGCCATAAAAAATACCCTTGATAAAACAAAAAACGTGGCAGGTAAACTACCCCTTTCCCTTAAATGATCTTCACCAAAAACAATAGGTCTTTAGTACTCAAGAAATCAGGGCTGTATGCAAAAATGTATTTGATTCTGTTTGAATTTGCGGCTCTTATCGTTTGCCATAGAAAATACCCTTAAAAACATAAAACGTTGCAGGTAAACTACCCCTTTCCCTTAACCGATCTTCACCAAAAACAAAAGGTCTTGAGAACTCTACAATTCAGGGCAGTATGCAAAACATTATTTGATTATGTTTGAATTTGCGGCTGTTATCGTTTGCCATAGGAAATACCCTTGTTAAAACAAAACGTTACTGGTAAACTACCCCTTTCCCTTAACCGATCTTCACCAAAATCAACAGATCTTGAGAACTCTACAATTCAGGGCTGTATGCGAAACATTATTTGATTCTGTTTGAATTTGCGGCTGTTATCGTGTGCCAAACAAACAAAATTACCCTTGCTAAAAAAAAACCGTTGCAGGTAAACTACCCCTTTCCCTCAACCGATCTTCACCAAAAACAATAGGTCGTGAGTACTCTGCAAATCAGGGCTGCATGCAAAAAATTATTTGATTCTGTTTGAATTTGCGGCAGTTATCGTTTGCCATAGAAAAAAAATCTACAGACACACAGACAGACAGACACACAGACAGACAGACAGACAGACACACACACAGACACTTTTCGGAAAACGACTTTTTTCATGTTTTGAGTGTAGTAGAATCAGAATCTGCAATAATCTCGAACACGATTTTTTTTGCCATCACCATACTTCCATTCCTTAAGGAATATGGAAGTAAAATATCGGTATGGAGAACCATACATGACTTCCATATTCTAAGATTTATATTTAAAATCATTTTCAGCCAAACAGACAGGCTGTGTCTTACCTGCCTTTTTATTGCTGTATTAAATGAAAAATATTATATTACATTAAAATGAAAAAATTATAATTTTATTGCCTGGCAACAAAATTATTTTATTTTTAACAATTACCATTGTTTCAAAAAGTTTAAATAAATTTTCAAGTACTTTACTCTTGTTAAAACGTAAAAGGTTGCAGGTAAACTACCCCTTCCCCTTAACCGATCTTCACCAAAAACAATAGGTCTTGAGTACACTGCAAATCAGGGCTGTATGCAAAACATTATTTGATTCTGTTTGAATTTGCGGCTGTTATCGTTTGCCATAGAAAATACCCTTGTTAAAAAAACGTTGCAGGTAAACTACCCCGTTCCCTCAACCGATCTTCACCAAAAATAATAGGTCTTGAGAACTCTACAATTTAGGGCTGTATGCAAATAATCTTTTGATTCTGTTTGAATTTGCGGCTGTTATAGTTTGTTTCAAAAAGTTTAAATAAATTTTCAAGTACTTTACTCTTGTTAAAACGTAAAAGGTTGCTGGTAAACTACCCCTTCCCCTTAACCGATCTTCACCAAAATCGAAAGTCATTGAGACCTCTACAATTCAGGGACGTATGCAAAAAATTATTTGATTCTGTTTGAATTTGCGGCTGTTATCGTTTGCCATAGAAAATACGCTTGATAAAAAAACGTTGCTGGTAAACTACCCCTTCCCCTTAACCGATCTTCACCAAAAACAATAGGACTTGAGTACACTACAAATCAGGGCTGTATGCAAAACATTATTTGATTCTGTTTGAATTTGCGGCTGTTATCGTTTGCCATAGAAAATACCCTTGTTAAAAAAACGTTGCAGGTAAACTACCCCTTTCCCTCAACCGATCTTCACCAAAAACAATAGGTCTTGAGAACTCTACAATTTAGGGCTGTATGCAAATAATCTTTTGATTCTGTTTGAATTTGCGGCTGTTATCGTTTGCCATAGGAAATACCCTTGTTAAAACATAAAACGTTACCAGTAAACTACCCCTTTCCCTTAACCGATCTTCACCAAAATCAACTGATCTTGAGAACTCTACAATTCAGGGCTGTATGCGAAACATTATTTGATTCTGTTTGAATTTGTGGCTGTTATCGTTTGCCAAACAAACAAAATTACCCTTGCTAAAAAAAACCGTTGCAGGTAAACTACCCCTTTCCCTCAACCGATCTTCACCAAAAACAATAGGTCGCGAGTACTCTGCAAATCAGGGCTGTATGCAAAAAATTATTTGATTCTGTTTGAATTTGCGGCAGTTATCGTTTGCCATAGAAAAAAAATCTACAGACACATAGACAGACAGACAGACAGACAGACACACACACAGACACTTTTCGGAAAACTACTTTTTTTCATGTTTTGAGTGTAGTAGAATCAGAATCTGCAATAATCTCGAACACGATTTTTTTTGCCATCACCATACTTCCATTCCTTAAGGAATATGGAAGTAAAATTACCATTGATAAAAAACCGTTGCTCGTAAACTACCCCTTTCCCTTAACCGATCTTCACCAAAAACAATAGATCTTTAGTACTCTACAAATCAGGGCTGCATGCAAAAAAGTACTTGATTCTGTTTGAATTTGCGGCTGTTATCGTTTGCCACAGAAAATACCCTTGTTAAAACATAAAACGTTGCAGGTAAACTACCCTTTTCCCTTAACCGATCTTCACCAAAAACCATAGGTCTTGAGATCTCTAAAATTGAGGGCTGTATGCAAATAATCATTTGATTCTGTTTGAATTTGCGGCAGTTATCGTTCGTCATATAAAAAATTACGCTTGTTAAAACATAAAATGTTGCAGGTAAACTACCCCTTTCCCTTAACCGATCTTCGCCAACACCTATAGGACTTGAGAACTCTACAATTCAGGGCTGTATGCAAAAGAGTAGTTGATTCTGTTTGAATTTGCGGCTGTTATCGTTTGCCATAGAAAAAAATTACCCCCGATAAAAAAAACGTTGCAGGTAAACTACCCCTTCCCCGTAACCGATCTTCACCAAAACCAATTGGTCTTGAGAACTCTATAATTCAGGGCTGTATGGAAAAGAGTAGTTGATTCTGTTTGAATTTGCGGCTGTTATCGTTTGCCATAAACAAAAATTACACTTGTTTAAAAAAAAACCGTTGCAGGTAAACTACCCCTTTCCCTTAACCGATCTTCACAAAATCAATACGTCTTGAGTACTCTACAGATCAGGGCTGTATGCAAAACATTATTTGATTCTGATTGAATTTGCGGCTGTTATCGTTTGCCATAGAAAATACCCTTTTAAAACATAAAACGTAGCAGGTAACTACCCCTTTCCCTTAACCGATCTTCACCAAAAACAATAGGTCTTGAGAACTCTACAATTCAGGGCTGTATGCAAAAGAGTAGTTGATTCTGTTTGAATTTGCGGCTGTTATCGTTTGGCATAGAAAACAATTGCCCTTGATTAAAAAAAAACCGTTGCAGGTAAACTACCCCTTTCCCTCAACCGATCTTCACCAAAAACAATAGGTCATGAGTACTCTACAAATCAGGGCTGTATGCAAAAAATGATTTGATTCTGTTTGAATTTGCGGCTGTTATCGTTTGCCATAGAAAAAAAATCTACAGACAGACACACACACAGATAGACACACAGACACACACACATACACTTTTCGAAAAACGACTTTTTTTCATGTTTTGAGTGTAGTACAATCAGAATCTGCAATAATCTCGAACACGATTTTTTTTACCATCACCATACTTCCATTTCCTTAAGGAACATGGAAGTAAAAAATAATTTCTTTGAGATACAGAAACATGAAAATTGTGTGTCGACATCTAAAGTAGACTCCAAAATGCATCACCCTTAACCTTAGTTTCTTCTTTGTTTGGATTTTCTGCTACTCTCGTTTTTGTGTCAGCTGCTGATCGATGGCTCCTCAACCGTGTGATGATGTATGACTCAGGCTCCCATTTTTGCAGAGGTGGATCTTGGAGTTTTATAAACAATAGAGCTGAGACATGGCTTACTGTCAGTGTGTTTCTTGATGGTGTGATTATGTTGTTCATGCTGCTGAAGCCTCTTTCACAGTCAGCTGAACTGCAGGGTATTATTTTAGTGCAGTTTAGTAGTTCTTGCAGTCCATCAGGCACCCGTCTGCGTTTGTCCAAGTAATCCCTGTAGGCAATCACAGTTTTGCTGATGTTCAGCTTAAATCTTTTGCAAAGCTGCTCCACTTGAGTTTGGCCAAACAAAGAAGGAATCTCAGTTAGCCAGTACTCGGGTTCCAATGCTTTAAAGTCATCTAAAAGCTCCTCGTACTCGTACTCGACTTCTTCTTTTTCTAAGCTAGTCGCAAACATTCTGTGTTTTAAGTTATTGATTACACTAGAAATCAATTGCTGGCCATTGAATGATACGATTTTTGGATTATCATTTAACTTAACAGAAGCAAAACTACCTTCTTTCATGGCGACTTGTGCTTCCAGTACTCTTGTCCCTGCCTTTTCCTTTAAAGATTCCAGATACCTGACTAATCTATGTATCAGTTTGTCTGCAAATACAACAGACGTGCTTCTGTTTTCCAGACTTTCAGACAACAAAGCCAATTCAGCGAGAACATCGAACATAAAGGCTAAGTTTAGTAAAAAATTATGAGAAGTCAGCCTCTTCAACAAACCATTATACTTGCTTTTTTCAACTGGTGTTCTATCAGGGTCATTCATTGCTTTGGAAAAGTGGTTGGCTAAGGCTTGGTAACCAAACCATACAGCTGAAACAGTACGGAAACTACTAGCTACCCATCTCGTGCTTAAAATTCTGCCTATCTTATTCATTTGAGTATCAAGCTCTTGTGCACATTCTTTCAACTCTCGCTTATTTTTTGGAGATGTACTGTACAAAGTGTAAAGCTTGTCCATGAATGCTTGAAAATGGTTTACTCCGGCTACTTCACTTACAGCGTCCGCAATGGCTAATTCCAGTCTGTGATTCATACAGTGCCATATGATAATATTAGGGTACAAAGATAACAACTTTTTGCCACACCAGAGTGCTTTCCTAGCATGACACTAGCCCCGTCACTTGTAAAAGAAATCAAGTTTTGTTTTAAATACTCATTGTCAAAGCCATATTTGTCAAGGCACTTTAGTGCACTGCTAAAAACAGAGTCGGCTTTTTGGTCAGCAAGCTCAACTAGGTCTAAAAATAAAGTGCTTGGGGGCTGTTCTTTACTTATCTCACATTTTAAGTAAACAATTAGCACCGACTTACAACTGATGCTGGTAGCTTCATCAGTGATAAGTGAATTTTTCCCAGAAATTTCCTTAACCTTGTTTAAAATTCGCAATTTCAAGTCCTTTGAAATATGATCTATAATTTCTACTGCACTGTACCTTGAGTGAAGGCCTACGCCGATGTCTACTCCATTTAATTTTTGCAATTCAAGTAAACAAAATGATCATTATATGGCCGGTCGTTCTTAGCAATAAAATATGCTGACCTAAAAATAGCCTTTGTTGACTCATGGTGTGCTGTATTTATAGAATCAATCACTTGATTCATAGGAGTTTTGTTTGAAGTGTCAACAATTGTTTGAGCAGTTTTGTGTGCCTTTGACTGCTTGTGTTCAACAATTTTTTTCCTTAGTGACTTAAGTTGGGTTGTTCTGTTTGAACCATAACAGCTAACTTGATAAGAGCGTCACTCACGAGACAAAGAAACATGTTCTTTTTTAAAGGCCCCCAGATTATTTACCTCAAAACATATTTTACATCCCAATTTACCTTCTTTGGAGTCAATCCAAGGAAAAGCCGCCTTCTTTCTATCCCACATGTCTTCCGTCCAAATGGCAGGCCACTGAGTTTGACTTTGTTTGTCCTTAGAGGTTCTGGGTTCATCTGTTTTACCATCTTTGAAGGTCTCATTAATATGTACACTATGATGATCGGCGAGTTTATTAGGGGCACACAAAAATGAAGTTATAGTTGTTTGTTTAGGTTTAGCCTCCATGACTTCACAAAACAAAAGTACAGTACATAGTATTAATGACTTAAATTCTTCACAAAGATAATAGTTATTAGTTTATTACCGTTACAACTTATAAGGGTGTAATCGTGACGTTTCTGGAGCAAAGGAGGACGTTACACTCGCTAAAACTATAAGAAACAGTTATTCACTTATTCTGGCATTCAAATAGCACTTTCAACGTACCAAAACAGCGATCAAAAGAGCAGGTTGAGGTTATACACACACCAGACTGTCCCGATCAGAATTCACTACACACAGCAAAGCGAACTTGTGACTGAATGTAGACTGCAGACGACTGCCGACTGTTGGATGGAGGGAGCGGGACTGGAGGGGAAAGACAAAGACATAATAGGTCTCTGAGAACATCGTGTCCTATTGTACGAGTACCATTAACATTGAGTTTAACTCAAATCATTATGAATTAAAAAATAATAATCAAGCTGAAACCCAATAAAAACAAAACGTAAGTAGTCATGTTCCATTATCTATAGGTGGAGCGCCGTTCCGCCTTCAAAAGCTGTGCCGGAGCGCCGCTCCGCCCCGCTCCGGCTCCACTACACCACTGGGTACTTCTCAAGTATATGTGTGGGAGCACTGAGTTTTTTACATTATTTTTATAGTGGGTGTAATTATTTTTATACCTTCTGTAACTAGCCTGTGTAGGGATATGTACTGTAAAAAACGATTTGAATTGGTTTGCATACTCACTGTTTATTCATTCTGTTAAGTAGATATTTAAATTGGTTTATTCTTTCCCCTGAAAATACCACAACTATTTTAGATATTTTAAAATTCTAATTTAATTTAACTTTAATTCTAACACATTGATATCAGGGAGTAATTTATATTTTAACAATACCCTTTTACTCAAATTTTACATTAAAAAAATAGTAGTTTACAAAGTATAAGGAAAACTAAAAGGGATATGTAAGAGTTGGTTTGGCTATTTTTTTTCTGTCAATTTATAGAAGCTTTGCAAAAAATAAATGTGTATAAGACGCTCTAAGATTATATCCACAAACATAAAATGAAATTAGTGGTCCCGTGCTAAATGATAAGCCTGAAAGTCATTTACAGCGTTACTGTGAAAGTCTTTTAAGTTAAACAGGTAATTTTAATTTAAACAGGTAAACTAACATATTGCTGAGAAACAAGTTACCTACAGGCTATATGAACAGTAATGCACTTCTTTCAAATGCTAGGCACTTTATTGTGCTTAGCTTGATTTAACGGGGTAGGTGTAAAAGGATGGCAGGGTGGTTGAGAGAGAGTGAGAAGGGAGGGGATTGAGAAGATACTTTCATTTGTTTTTGTTTTTACTTCCATATTCCTTAAGGAATGGAAGTATGGTGATGGCAAAAAAAATCGTGTTCGAGATTATTGCAGATTCTGATTGTACTACACTCAAAACATGAAAAAAAATCGTTTTCCGAAAAGTGTCTGTGTGTCTGTGTGTCTGTGTGTCTGTCTGTAGATTTTTTCTATGGCAAACGATAACTGCCGCAAATTCAAACAAAATCAAATAATTTTTTGCATACAGCCCTGATTTGTAGAAGACTCGCGACCTATTGTTTTTGGTGAAGATCGGTTGAGGGAAAGGGGTAGTTTACCTGCAACGGTTTTTTTTTATCAAGGGAAATTTTTTTTTTTGGCAAACGATAACAGCCGCAAAATTCAAACAGAATCAAATAATGTTTCGCATACAGCCCTGAATTGTAGAGTTCTCAAGACCTATTGATGTTGGTGAAGATCGGTTGAGGGAAAGGGGTAGTTTACCTGTAACGTTTTATGTTTTAACAAGGGTATTTCCTATGGCAAACGATAACAGCCGCAAATTCAAACAGAATCAAAAGATTATTTGCATACAGCCCTAAATTGTAGAGTTCTCAAGACCTATTGTTTTTGGTGAAGATCGGTTAAGGGAAAGGGGTAGTTTACCTACAACGTTTTTTTAACAAGGGTATTTTTTATGGCAAACGATAACAGCCGCAAATTCAAACAGAATCAAATAATTTTCTGCATACAACCCTGATTTGTAGAGTACTCAAGACCTATTGTTTTTGGTGAAGATCGGTTGAGGGGAAGGGGTAGTTTACCTGCAACGTTTTTTATCAAGCGTATTTTCTATGGCAAACGATAACTGCCGCAAATTCAAACAGAATCAAATAATTTTGTGCATACAGCCCTGATTTGTAGAGTACTCGGGACCTATTGTTTTTGGTGAAGATCGGTTAAGGGGAAGGGGTAGTTTACCTACAACGTTTTTTTAACAAGGGTATTTTCTATGGCAAACGATAACAGCCGCAAATTCAAACAGAATCAAATAATTTTCTGCATACAGCCCTGATTTGTAGAGTACTCAAGACCTATTGTTTTTGGTGAAGATCGGTTAAGGGGAAGGGGTAGTTTACCTGCAATGTTTTTTATCAAGCGTATTTTCTATGGCAAACGATAACTGCCGCAAATTCAAACAGAATCAAATAATTTTTTGCATACGTCCCTGAATTGTAGAGGTCTCAAGGACTTTCGATTTTGGTGAAGATCGGTTAAGGGGAAGGGGTAGTTTACCTGCAACCTTTTACGTTTTAACAAGAGTAAAGTACTTGAAAATTTATTTTAACTTTTTGAAACAATGGTAATTGTTAAAAATAAAATAATTTTGTTGCCAGGCAATAAAATTAAAATTTTTTCATTTTAATGTAATATAATATGTTTCATTTAATACGGCAATAAAAAGGCAGGTAAGACACACACACACACACACACACACACACACACACACACACACACACACACACACACACACACACACACACACACACACACACACACACACACACACACACACACACACACACACACACACACACACACACACACACACACACACACACACACACACACACACACACACACACACGTTATTTCTGGCCTCACTCATGTTTATTTTCTTACGTTTGCACGCTTTTTAAATGGAAAGTGCCGAAACCCACACCAACATAACGCGTGCAAGCCGAAAAAATGGACATCAATTTGCTTACTGGCGAAGCTAGTAGTTAATGAATGGGTAGGCAAAAATCTTATCTTAAATTTTTTTTAAGGAATCACTAAAAGGACGGTGGGTCAAATCGGACGCTGAGTTAGAGTTTGCTGTAACCGAATGGTTCCACAAACAGCCGTAAGAATTTTACTAGCAGGGGATCTACAGGTCAGTGCAACAGTGGAACTCATGTCTTAATGTTATTGGAGACTTCTTTTAAAATCGTTGAATAAAAAATGCTTTCCAGCTCTATACGTGTGTCTATTGAACAATCCTTGTATTAGTCATACACAATAATACAACTGATTGAACTTCAAATTTTTAAACTTGATTAGTTTCTATATATATGTTTAATGTTACAAATAATTCAAATAACAATCTTGATCATCTGTTAGTTCAGCGGAATAACAGTGACACTTTTAATAACCGCATAAAATAAACACTTAGAAACAACACAGGCGCTTTAACTTAACTGTTTGGACCACAGAAGTGAGGCATGCCTCAACGCTCTATGTGTACAGCGCGGGACAATCCCCCCTCCCTACACTTCCCTATCACACCACTACATTGCTTACATACGATGTATACAAAAAACGCTGAGGCAAGTTCAGGTTGCCTCATTCGCTTTAAACGAACTATGCCGAATCTCACCTGTCACCATCTAGCGGTCGCTCAATAAAGCACGTTTCGGTTTAATAAATTTGACAGTCGCAGTAACAATGTATAATCTTTACGTTATGTAGTTCATACGTATTTATAATTTTTATTCTACAGAATTTTTTAGGGTAGGCATTGCCTCAATTGCCTCCATGTAACTTCGCCACTGATATATATGTGTACAACGTTATCGGCAACAAAGAAGTAGTTTTTGTTAAAATTCCTTCCCGGGATATTTGGCCGTAGTCCAATGTTTTCTACAAAACCAGACATTTCGGCAATGCCATCGACCTCCATCATCAGTGAAAATCGAGTGCGATAACGTGAGGTGGTATACGTTAGTGACCACAGTACTGTGGTTAAGGCTGAAACAGTAAGTAGAAAGAAGTAGTTTCTATGGTAATATTTCATTTCGAAAATAATTTTAAATATAAATCTTAGAATATGGAAGTCATGTATGGTTCTCCATACCGATATTTTTATTTGTGCACACTGCTTTCTTATTGGCTTTCAAAGCAGGGTGCCACTTCACTGCCACTGCAGTTTTCATGTAAGGAAACCCAGGGCCTCTTATAAGGTGCTATCAGCTGGAGCCCTCAACCCAGGTTTTTTAGAGAGGAGAAAATTTTAAAGTGTAAAATAAAATATAATAATAATAGTAAAAATAATAAATTATACATAAATAATAAAATACATAACTGAAAATACATAAAGTTTTTTTTGTAAACATAACTTACAGACTTTTTGAAGGCAATCCAAAATTTGCAAGGAGCATTGAGAGAAATTTGTTTTGTCAGATTGTTATAGATAAGCTTACTAAGTTTGTATTTTGTATAAAATTCCTCATAAGGTGATCTCCCACATGACTCATTACAATTTTCTTAAGATTCTGAGTTCCATTTTTGGCCCATGATGCCCCTAAAGTTAAAAAAACATTTATAGAAAATGTTACATCCTCTTTAGTCTGACACCTGGCTGGATTATAACAATTTTTCCAAATGTTTGATACCTGGAGTCCTAAAATTTTGAAATTCCTAAACTGAACTCTATTTCAGATTCAGGTTGACTGAAATCACCTTTAATTTGATACCCTACATGGATTTTTTCCTTAGTGTGCGGATATTGGCAAGTAGAACTGCAACCTGATAGTCGTAAATATATAGCATTTATTTTTGATGGGAGAAACTATCAATTCAAAAGACTACCCTTTGGACTTATCAATTCCATAGCCATATTTGTTATATGCATGTACCAAATACTAGGTCAAGAAGCATTACAATTCACAACCGTATACGTCGATGACCTACTAATTACTTCATCAAATTGGGACGAACATTGCAATACAGTCGAGCATGTGCTAAAAAAGCTATCTGACAATAATATCACTCTGAAACTTGACAAATCTAAATTTATCGCAGATGAAGTCCAATATTTTTAGGCTTTAATCAGAATCTGGTATCTCTCCATCACCAGACAAAGTAAATGCAATTCAGCAGTTTCCTATACCCAAGACTAGAAGACAATTGCAATAATTTCTTGGAATATGCAATTACTATCGTAAATTTCAATGGAATTATTCAGAATTAACGGCGAAATTCCAACATCAGTTATCAAAAGACAAATGGACATGGGGACATGAACAGGATATAATATTGCAATTAATTAAAGACAAATTTTTAGAGTCCGTTATGTTACACCATCCTGATTTTAGTAAACCTTTCTATTTAAACTGTGACACTAGTAATGTAAGTCTTGGAGCGGAATTATATCAGGAGGATGAAGAAGGAAGATGAAGGTTATTAGTTTTGTCAGTAGGGTACTGAACAGCTGCGAATGAAACTACGATGTCACCGAAAGGAGTTACTGAGTGTGGTATTTGCGTGCAATAAGTTCAGAACTTACATCTTAAGATACCCAATAATGGTCAGGTCTGACCATAAATCAATATCATTTCTAAAAAAGTGTAAATTAAGCCATGGTAGGTTAACCAGATGGGTACTAGCATTACAGGAGTACAATATAAATTGGGAATATATACCAGGAAAGAAAAATATCGCAGCCGACGAACTATCTCGAATTAACTTAGAAAACCAGACTTTTGAAGGAGAAAAAGAAGAAGGAGCAAAGATATACCATATAATAAAGAATAGATCTGATTTGGAGAACACTGTTAGAGAAATTAAACAACAACAAAAGACGGATGCAAAATTAATTAAAATCAGACAAAGATTAACTGAGCAAGATGACAATATAGTACAATTTTACTGTATACATGACGACATATTATTTGTAAAAACTAAATTCAACCAGAATAATTGGAAATTAATAATACCCAGAATCATTGAAAAAGAGTTAATCTTGGACTACCACATTCGATGTGGTCACATGGGAGCACTAAAGGTAATCAAAGCGTTGGAAGAACATGTGTACATTAAAGATATCAATAAAAGAGTCCGAAGCTCAGGGTTGGCAGGTGTAAACCTCTAGGTTTAAACCATTGTTTAAACCGAGGTTTAAACCACTTGGGTTTTTTTTTAGAAAAAAAAACCAAATTGGTTTTTATTAATTTTTTGTAAGATTATACTTATAAAAAAAAAGAAACACTAACAAACATTATTTAAATTTAAATAGCGCGCGCGCAAAAGCATTTGAAGCAGAATACAAAACAGAGAGAAAGCGTTCTTGCTGACGTACACATTATGAACAAGCCGAGCACGTGCGGTCCGAATTTTTCTTTGATGTACCACCTCCCGAGCGAACACGAGCGCAGGCAAACGAATGCGTTTGTTCGCCTTCGTTTTGACGTACACACTGAGTGAATGTATGCGTTCGCTCGCGAGCGGTCGCACGCGTGCGCCTAGTGTGTACATACCCTAACGTGATTCCCCGAATTCGTGGCGTATGGGATTCCCTAAATCTTGGCGTACATGATTCCCCGAATACACTTGTATGAGAAAGAGACGTGTAATTTTTATTTGCTGTTCAGAAGTGAACTGATGCGCTACAATGAGTGGAAGAAAAAGAGATTTAGTGTGGCTGTATTATGATGAACTTAAAAATGAGGGAGGCAGAAAAGGACACAGAGCTAAGTATAAAAAATGTGGACATGAATTAGATAGAAGGCCAAGTAAGCAGATTGAAAAAGCATATAGAAAAGTGTAAAAGTGGAACCGTCGGAACCGATAGTGATGATGGTAAGTATGTTAATTTTATTTTTTTTAGTGGAACCTCTCTAGAATGATATTCGATACAACAATAACTCCCTCTACAACGATGCTTTTTAAAATCCCCGGCCCATCATCTATAAGGTATAAGGCTAATGTATAACGCCTACAGTTACAATGATATCCTGTATAACAATAAATCCCTCTACTGTGATACTGATACGCTGTTTTATAACGATAATTGTCATATATTTCGGCCGAAATACAGCAAAATACTATATACAAAATTAAGTTTTCGCTGCACAAACTCTCAAGGTCACATTGTCATGTCACTTCATGAGCTAATGTACAGTTTTGACTTTTGACTTGACGGAGCTGTACAGTTACTGGGCGTTTGGCTCGGAAATCATACACTGAAAAACCTTTTACACTAAACTAGCAGGATGTGATGCATCTATATTTATCTAAAAATAAAAAATCTAAAAAACTATATTTATATTCATCTAAAATAAATTGTGAAGTTTTTATACACTTATTTTAATGATGCAACATCAAATAAAGGATCATAATTACAAAAACTATGGAAATTTTTCCAAAATAAAATGTGTTGAAAATTTTTTTTGTTTTAAACAAGAAGGGGAAAATTTTCCATGGTATCGCTCATATATTGATATAATAATGTAAAAGATTTTTTAACATAATATATATATATATACATACACTATATCAAATAATGCATATATTCAACAAAAAAATTGCATAAGTATAGACTAGACACTATAAAAGATGCGCGGCAAAAACAAAAAAACAATGATTTAATTAACAAAATATTTATATTAAATAATTTTTGAAATTTTACTGTTATTTTAAGGAATCAAAACATTTTTAAAAGTTATAAATATATTAAATATTTTTAACAGTCTAATTCGTACCACTGCAGTTGTCGTAATTCCTAAACTGTATTACAATAATACAAATAATATGTGCGAGTTTTTTTTAAATAGATCTGATAAAATTTTTCCTGTTTTGATAATATTCATACTTTTTCAAAAACCGAGATTTAAAATTTTCGAAAGTTGAAAATGGTCCATTGTACCCCCAACCCTATGTTTAAAAAACCTAATTTTTTGATAAATTGTATTCAGTGTACTGTCAGTTTGCAGCCAGATCATTCAACGGTAACTTCAACATACCGTTTAGTTCCAAACATCGTGTCGTGATTGCTGTAGTACATTCGGTTGTGCCTTATCTTTGTTCTAGTGTTGTCTGCGTAATTCAGTAAAAATAGTTCGATATGGCACCGCGTACAATTAACAATTTTTTTATTTTTTCTTTCCAGACACACAGACACAAAGGGAATTAACAGATACCAGTCAATTTTCAGTATGTACCCCAAGTAAGGCAAAAAAGGCTGCTTCATCTTCATTACATACATTTGTTGTGAAAACTACATCACAAGAAAAAGATTTATTAGATCTCCAAGTAGCTCGATTGGTTTATGTTACCAATATGGCATTTCGCAGTGTTGAACATCCACAGTTTATTCAATTAATGAAGCAACTGTGTCCCTGTTATAATCCTCCGAGTAGAAGAGAAATTGGAGGTACTTTGTTGGATACAATTTATATGGAAGAAAAACGCAAGTGCTCAGAAATGTTACAAAATAAAATTGTTTGTGCAGGGATTGATGGTTGGTCAAATGTCCACAATGAACCAATTGTGTGTGTTACTGTAACAACTGCAACAGGTGATACATATTTGGTAGACACAGTTGATACCTCAGGAAATTCACACACATCTACATATTTGGTAGACACAGTTGATACCTCAGGAAATTCACACACATCTGAATACTTGGCAGAGATTGCATGTAACAGCATCAAGAAATGTGAAGAAGAACTAAAGTGTTATGTGCATTCAGTTGTGACTGATAATGCTAATAATGTTGCAAAAATGCGACAATTATTAGAAAATCATGATGACTTAAATGTAATAACATATGGTTGTTCTGCACACGTTTTGAATCTCCTTGCAAAAGACTGTCAATTTCCAAATATCAAGGAACATGTTCTTGTTATCGTTAAGTACAGGGTCCGTCACGGAAACTGCATGTTTTTGTATTGGGTAGTACGGCCGAGCGGTTGGCATCAGTGAGTGTGGGTTGGCCTTGATTTGTTCGTTAGAGTGGGAAGTTTAGTTGCCGCCATGTCGTGGAACGTGGAGCATCGTATGTTCGCTCTCCGGCGGTTTTTCGTAAACAATGAGTCAGTGACGCAGACACAACGTGACTTTCGCACCCATTTTAATATTCCGGTCCGCCAACCTGTTCCAGAGCGCAACACCATTTTGAGATGGTTTGAAAACTTCAACACAACTGGCTCCGTAATGAAGAAAAAACCACCTGGCCCTGTCAACACAGCCCGTACGCCCGAAAACATCGAGCGAGTTAGGACGTCTGCGATACAGAGCCCTAAACGGTCGGTTCGCAAGCGCGCTGCGAGTTTAGGGATTAACGAGTCAACAGTGCGAAGGATTCTGCACAAAGATCTTCATTATCACCCATACAAAATTCAAGTATGTCAGCAACTTAGTGTAGGTGATTATGAACAGCGTCGTGTCTTTTGTGAAACCATGCTTGAAACCATGGTCAATAATGAAAACATGATTTTTCTCACGAGTGATGAAGCCCATTTTCATTTAAATGGGTTCGTTAACAAACAAAACTGTAGATATTGGTGTAATGAAAATTCTCAGATGTTACATGAGTCCCCTCTTCACAGCCCAAAAGTAACAGTATGGTGTGCAGTTGGGGAGAAGGGCATTATTGGCCCGTACTTTTTTGAGGAAAACAACATTACTGTGACTGTTAATTCAGAGCGCTACATTACGATGCTCCAAACCTTCTTCTTCCCAGAACTTCGACGTCACAGATGGGTAATGAGGAGAGTATGGTTTCAACAGGATGGTGCAACTGCACACACAGCTCGTAATTCAATTGCTGTCTTACGGAATCAGTTTCCAGGCCACCTTATCTCCAGATATGGCAATCTTCGCTGGCCTCCTCGCTCCACCGATCTAAGCTTGTTTTTTGTGGGGATATCTCAAGTCCCGAGTATATGTTAACAAGCCACGCTGCCTTGAAGATCTGAAGACGACAATCCAGGAGGAAATCGTTCGTATTCTACGTCAGATGTTAATTAACGCTACTCGGAGTTTTCGGGACCGGCTACAATCATGCATAAACATAAATGGCCAACATCTGAGCGACGTGATCTTCAAAACATAAATGAACAATGAAATTCCCAACATACACTATGTATTGTCATAAATAAAAATATTTTTTAAGCCAAACTGACTAAGTACATCTTATTTGAAAACCATGCGATTCCCGTGACGGACCCTGTATTTTTAAACAACCATTTTGCAAATGCTCTCTATAGACAATCAGATACTCCAAACCTTATTATGCCAGCTAACACTCGTTGGAATAGTTTAGTGGATTGTTTGCAGGCTTATATCAAGGCTGGTCTGTGCTTTTTAAAACCTGTGAAGACCATCGAGATAAAATTGATGATAACGTGCAAAGCAAAGCGTGTTAATTCAGAGCGCTACATTACGATGCTCCAAACCTTCTTCTTCCCAGAACTTCGACGTCACAGATGGGTAATGAGGAGAGTATGGTTTCAACAGGATGGTGCAACTGCACACACAGCTCGTAATTCAATGGCTGTCTTACGGAATCAGTTTCCAGGCCACCTTATCTCCAGATATGGCAATCTTCGCTGGCCTCCTCGCTCCACCGATCTAAGCTTGTTTTTTGTGGGGATATCTCAAGTCCCGAGTATATGTTAACAAGCCACGCTGCCTTGAAGATCTGAAGACGACAATCCAGGAGGAAATCGTTCGTATTCTACGTCAGATGTTAATTAACGCTACTCGGAGTTTTCGGGACCGGCTACAATCATGCATAAACATAAATGGCCAACATCTGAGCGACGTGATCTTCAAAACATAAATGAACAATGAAATTCCCAACATACACTATGTATTGTCATAAATAAAAATATTTTTTAAGCCAAACTGACTAAGTACATCTTATTTGAAAACCATGCGATTCCCGTGACGGACCCTGTATTTTTAAACAACCATTTTGCAAATGCTCTCTATAGACAATCAGATACTCCAAACCTTATTATGCCAGCTAACACTCGTTGGAATAGTTTAGTGGATTGTTTGCAGGCTTATATCAAGGCTGGTCTGTGCTTTTTAAAACCTGTGAAGACCATCGAGATAAAATTGATGATAACGTGCAAAGCAAAGTCGCTAATGTTATGTTAAAAAGAAATGTGGAAGATATGATTGCTATATTAAAGCCTATTAGTGTAACACTTGATAAAGTACAACACAATGAATGCCCTATCGCCCATGCTGTGTATTTGTGGAAACAACTTAAAAAAGAATTCTGGGATGCTACACAAGATGAAACCATCAGACAAAAATTTATCAACAGGTACAACATGGCATTAACTCCAGCTCATTTTCTTGCATACATAATTGATCCAAAACAGATTATTAATACTGAACCCCACTTACAACTAACTGAAAATGAGAAGAAAATTGGGCTGGATTTTGCATGTTCGAAGTATGCATCAGCTTATCTTCTCCCATTGATAATCAAATTTCAAGCCAAAGCTTCTCCATTCATGGAATCATTTTTTCACGAATCTGTGGTGACTGAAGTTTCTGCACATGAATGGTGGAAAAGCCAAAAAGAAGCGATTGACGCTGTTAATACCGACGTATTTTCTATCATTGAACAACTGCTGACTGCTCAAGCGTTATCTGCGAGTGTGGAAAGAATTTTTTCTTCTTTTGGTTTAGTACATTCCAAGCTTAGAAACAAACTGGGAACGGAAAAAGCCTCGAGACTCGCGTTTTTATTTAAAATGTTTAACAGTAGTGCCAATCCTTAGTCATGTTAGCATTTTATGAAAACTTAAATTCATATATATAAGGTGCAGATAGCCACATGCATATTTTTGTTTTTTTATATGTTATGTTGTGTTTCACATTAAAGTTGTACAAAAAGTAGTTGTGTTTTCAATGTACAAATAAAAATTCTAATAAAACAATGAGGATTGAATTAACTGGTTTAAACAAAAAAAAAACTGGTTTAAACATAAAAACCGTTTTTTTTTGGTTTTTATAAAAAAACCTGGTTTTTTGCCAACCCTGCCGAAGCTATATCTGAACTTGTCATATTTGCCAATTAGTAAAATGTAACAATGAGAAAAAAGAAGGAGTAATGATACCCATAACATCAAAACATAAATTAGAAAAAGTATTCCTGGATATATGCGGACCATTTCCTCGCAGTGGAGGATGACAGATATAAATTTATCATAATAATGTTCGATCATTTTACAAAATTTACAAAATTATATCCCATTACTCGCGCAACCACCAATAAGATAATTGATGTAATCATTAATCAGTACATACCAGAACTAGGAACACCGAAATCCATTATTACTGACCACGGTACTCAATTCAAAGGGAGAAAGTGGAAAAATACCCTATTAAACCACGGAATAAAAACATATAAAACCTCAGTTTACCATCCAAGTAGCAATCCAGCTGAGAGAGTACTAAGGGAGGTTGGAAGAATACTTAGAACGTACTGCTTTGACCAAGAAAGAAAGTGGAGTGAGTACCTGTCAGCAGCAGAAAGTTTTCTAAATTTGGCATATCACCAATCAATAGAAACTACCCCATATACAGTCATGTATGAAGAACAACCACCCCGAGAAATTAAAGAAATGATCAATTTTCCTGAAAACCTTGAATACGAGTTTGATACTGTAAGATTGTATTACAAAATAATCGAAAAGACAGAAAAGAAAAAGAATAAATACCAAAAGAAACAACAGAACATCATGAAATATCAAGTAGGAGAGAAGGTGTTACTTAGGAATAGAGAATTACCCAGTACTATGAAAGGAATTTCAAAGAAACTGTTACCACTTTATACTGGACCATAGAGCATTATCAAAGATAGATCAAATAATACTTATGAGATAATGGATCCATTACTAAGAAGACTAAAGGAACATATAACCAGGCTTCATTGAAGAAATATTATGAAGAAACTAAGTCAATGTAAATGTAATCATTTATATTGTAAGTCAGTACATTGTACTAAGGGATACATTGTAAGTCAATGTAATCATTTCTCAACCATATAAATTTGCTTTCAGAAATAATCATTTTTGGTAGGGAGGCAATATGTAGCATCACGAGATATACAAAAAAAGGAAACTCAATTTAATCATCAAAATTTATAGTAAAACTAATCAGATAGATAAATACTATGTAACTGAATGAGGAATGCAATAAAGAATGAGTAATCAAATGAGAACAACCAAAAATAATTGTATAAGGAAGAATTATAATAACTAAAACAATAAACCATTAATAAAAAAATAAGTATTTTACAGATGCATGAATAAATTAAAAACAGGAATTAGCTTTGTAAACAAACATAGTAAAAATAACTTTACAAACGGACATAACAAAGGACTAGACTAGACTGTGACTTTGACATACTAATTACCCAATAGATTAGGGAAGTGATTTTGTATATTTTATTATAATATTGTAAATAATAATGTTGTAGTATGTAAGTAAAAAATGTATTTAGAGTTAAGCAAAATCATTTGTATAACACAAGCCTAAAAGTCAAGCTAGGCCTTTAACCTAAGACTGGATTTGTAATTAGCTCATATATAGTGTTATGGTTGTGTTTATTCGAAAAACATACAAGGTGAGATAAGTGAATAGAAAAGTGATAAATAATAATAATGAAACAGTGCAAATGACACAGTGTAAACAATGATAAAAATATAAAGTGTTATGAACCTAGTATGGCCAAAAGGTGAGAATGGCATGTATTTTATATAAAGTGACCATATAACAATAAAAATCAACTTCATTAGTGTGAGTGACAATATAAAATTAAGTGAATTAAAAACAAACGGGATTATGTAAAAATAATCAGGAAAAGTAAGGTTATATTAAAAACTTATATTTACTGGAGGCGGATAAAACAGCCCTGAGACCGAAAAATACACCAAACAAACCAAGACCTCTTATAAATGAATCTAAAGCTGGTTTTACAAGGAAGAAAGGGTTTTTTCTAGTGTGGGGACATATAATGCCCTGTTTTATATATATACATTGTATGAGCGTATGTGTTTGTTGATTATTGAGTAATATTTTTAAGTACTTTGCAGTGAATGAAGTAATTTCTTCAGTACATGCAAAAAGAACAAACTAAATCAGTTACCAATCCAAACAATATTAGAGAAGAAAATTATAGTAAAAAGACAAGTAAAGTTATTGGAGAGATCAGTAAACTAACGAACAATATATATTTGACCAACCTGAAGAAGGAAAGCTGAAAATAATATCCTAAAATGGAGTACTACATCTTTGAATTTGGTGAGACCGTTTTAATACTAAAACCATCTTGACAACTATCAACGTTTTACACAACACTTCAATACAAACTAAATAATGAACACATTTAGTGCGACTACATTTATGAACATAATCTATGATATACAAAGTGAGTGACACAAACTTATTTTGAACAAACAAAAGTGTAGAACTCATATAATTTTTATTAAACATTCAGTAGTGTGTATACAACTCAAGGAACATGGCGTCCTTGCTTTATTTAACTGTTACTGAAAGGGGACAGCAGCATGCTGTGTTGAGAATTCATGAACTATGAGCTATGTAATAGACAATTATTTTTTCTCTTGTCAACGCCTATGCTTCAGAGCTCACGTCACCAATGTACTCCAGCGTGCCCTCGGCTTAAAAGCTAAACTTTACCCATTCTTATCCAATCGAGCGCCACTACAACTTCGCACGAAGCACTCAATATATCTGCTCTTCTTAAGAGCCGTCCTTACGTACGCAGCCCCGGCCTATTGGTCCCTACTCAGCGCAGATGTGGTTGTCCGCATGGAAGCCTTCCAATCACGAACCCTCTGACAAATCTCCAGCTCTCCCTGGTTTGTCAGAAATGATGTTATCAGGCGAGGGATGCAGAGTCCATCGCTCGACGAGTTTGTACACTCTCTTGCGTACAGACTTTTCGACCGTGCCTCCAACTCAACCTATCCTCACCTCCGCTGATTAAGTACAGATGAAGGCCCGCCACCTATAAAACGCAGACGACCCAGAGCCTTACTAGACGACCCCCCATAAGCTCTCTGAGCCCTTCTGCCCCACCCCCGATCTTTCTTAACTTACCACTCGTTCACATATATCTCCATGCTGTAGCATGCCGACAGATGTGTCGGGAGTTGCGCCCACTTTTACGTGTGCCTAGCGCTGCCTTTTGCGGCTGACTTCCCCCGCCGCACTCTCTCGCTTGCTGCGTCATTGCCGTGAGGCAGTCTCGTGGGACTCTCAACGGGCTGGCAGTGTATCGACCTGTTGCGGGAGTACAAATCCTGCCTTCTCCGCGCGAGCGGCCTGCGAGCCTCCCAGCCAATCAGTAACTGCGAATCGTTCCCGCGATTCGACCAATAACAGCCACCATCCTATCCCTCCGCTTGAACACAGCGGAGGTACAGTCAATAAAAGAAAGCACCAAGACCCGCTACCATGTATTACACACCAGCAACAGGCAGTCATCGGAGACCATCCGGACGCTGCAACCACTGGGGGGCACACACGAATCTGTGCCCTCTGCATCTGGCATCTGGCTTCACTGTAGCAGCTGCGAATCGTTCCTGCGATTCGACCAATAACAGCCACCATCCTATTTCTCCGCTTGAACACAATGGAGGTCCAATCAATAAACAAAAGCACCAAGACCCGCTACCATGTATTACACACCAGCAACAGGCAGTCATTGGAGACCATCCGGACGCTGCAACCACTGGGGGGGCACGCATCGAATCTGTGCCCTCTGCATCTGGCATCTGGCATTCTCTTGTCAATTGTATTACTAATGTCTAATTATTAATCATTTTAATTGTTTTATTAGTTTTATATTTGTAATGTGTAATATTAAGTTTGTAAAATTATCTGAATTGATTTCTTTTTGTATAATCACAAGAACTCACATCCAAACAATCATACACAAATAACAATTAATTACTACTCATTAAAATTTATTTTTTCTTCGTGTATGTTATTAACGTAAAACTTGTGTGAATTTATAATTTTACTGAAGACGATTGTTAATTTGGTTATAATCCTGAGATAAAAATTTTTTTCATGCATCCGAGAGCTAGATGGAGCAGGAACCTTAAAAAAGGAAAATTTGTTATTAATTAATAGAAGAAAAGAAAATTATTATAACAATAGAATTAAGGAATAAAAATTGAATGATTCAGAGCAGCAAAAGAAGTGTGTTCTCATTTATAATTAAATATTATTAAACATACACTCAGAATATTGCTGAGACTAATTGAGCATTTATACTCATTTACAATAAGTACAAATCAAACATATTTGGTGCACCAACTCGAGGGCTAGGAAAAGGAGAGTAAAATAAATAGAGAAATATTGAATAACACTATAAATTTACATTCCTAGTTGGTGATTGTACAAAAGAAAAAAAAAAAAATGTCGAGGAGAGGAACTTCGTGCAGGAGAACCAAAAGAACACGCAGAAATGGACATGGAAGAAAAGGAGGCCCAACCAGCACCTGAATTGGAGGTGATAGCAAGTGATCCACAAGAAAACCAACCATACAGACCAGCACAAACAGAGAATGTAAGCCTACAGGAAATGATGAGGGTTATGTTTGAACAATTAAGCCAGAAATGGGAGACACCAATAAATCAATAGAAACAAGAAAAGAAAATAACAATAAATCCAGTGAAACATTAAATAAAAACATGGAAACATTAAAAGAAGATAACCGACAATTAAGAAAGGAGATAGAAGATAACCACAAGAGAACAGAAACTAATAACAGTTGAGGAAGAATTAAGTAAGAAGATGGAAATATTGAAAGAGGATAATAAGCAATTGCAAGAAATACTAAGTAAGAAAATAGAGGATAACAATGAAAAAATGAGTAAGAAGATAGAAGAACAAATGACAGAAATCAGAAGGGAAATGAAAAATCAGATGGAGGAGAATAATAAGAACTTAAGACAACAAATTCAGAGACTAATGAGAAGTGGAAACAGACAAATCAGGAACTACAGCAAGTTAAGGAAGACGTCCACATACGAATAAATAATGTAGAAGAAGATAATATAATTAGAATAGAATCATTGCAGAAGGAAACCCAAGAAGGCATAGAAAGAGTACAAGCAAGGATAGGAGAAAGAATTGAAGACATTAGTGCCAACATGAATAGTGTAAAAGGTCAAATAATTAATAATAAAGAGAAAATAGAAGAGATTCATCAACGAGAATTAGTAAACATCAGAGAAGAGCTAGAGATGATTAGGAGTAGGCCGTTTAGTGTTTCTAATGTACAACCTACCGATAATAGAGAAGTAATTAACTTCAAGAACTATAAGAAAAACCCAATGGAGTTCCTGGAAAGAATAGAAGAAAATATTGCCAGGCACCGAGAAACAAGGTGGACATCTATTAGGAGCATGTTAGATGACCACTTCAAGGACATGACGGATAACTGGCGGACTGCAACCAGATATGACATTCATGATTACCAGGAATTTAAAACACTATTCAAGGCCAAATACTGGTCGGAATCTACCCAAAATATAGTTAGAGATAACATCTGTAATGGCAAATATGATCCGCATAGAGGACAATCACCGACAGCATATTTCCTAGGTAAGGTATGTTTAGCCAGGAATTTGGAGCCGAAAATACCTGAAGCATGTTTGGTTACTAAATTATCTTACCACTACAAAGAAGGAATTGCAATAGCAAGACTTTGCGGGCAAATCAAGACCATACAAGCCATAGCAGCCTTATTGGAAAACTATGAACATGAGAACTATTACCGCCGAAGCCGGCAAAGAAATGATAACTATATTGGAAGTAGTAACAGTAATAATAATAACAGTAATATTAATAATAATAATAATAATCGTAATAGTAATATTAATAACAATAACAACCGGCAGAATCATGGTGATAATAATAATAGTAATCGAACTTACCGACCTAGAGTAAACCATATACGAACCAATAATAGAGAAACTAACAGAGATCTTAGAAGACAGTACTATGAAAGACGCAGAAGCTCCGACAATAATTACGGACATCAAAATTACAACAGAGACAACAATAATGAGAATAATTATTATCACAGAAACGGTATGAGAAGAAGCAGGAATATCGAAGACAGTAGAAGGATGAATGACTATGAAGCACTAAATAACAATCAAGAAGAGAGACAGGAGTCACATGAGAACCAATGAAGAAAGCCACAATTTAAACGAGAGGCGGCAGTGAAAACTCATGATGGCCCGTCACTGAACCAATCTTTTGGGTACCGACTGAAACAATCTTTTGGGTACCGACTGAAACAAAACTATAATACATCAGACAAGATGATAATGATCATAAAAAACAATTATTTAAAAAATGTCAGAGATGACTTACTGGAGGAGGAGTCTGCCAACGCCACAAATCACAGTAATGAAATTACTTACATAACAGCTGAGATAAATGGGATTCCAACTAAGATAATGATTGATACTGGTGCAAATGTATCGCTGATAGATAGCACAGAATTAGACAGAATTCAGAAGGAATGTAGAAAAATCTTACCAACTTTACCCATGAACAATGTCATATTGGTTGGCAGGGAGCTAACCAGTTATATCTTTGTTACAAAAATCGTTTGTAATGTATAGACCTTAACACTACTCAGTATTTCTGGAAACTGTAGAAGGGGCATAATTTTTTTTTTAAATATCACTTGTTAAATTTAATAGCAGTCTTCTTAATGAATGGCTTATACTACAATAAATTATATAACTAGTCTATAAGAGTCCCATTTTTTTTTTTAATCAGTACACAAAATTTATTACCAAGGGTTTAGTATTGTATATTTCAGTTTATAAAGTAATATTTCCTGTAGTATTTCGTATAAAGTAATTTGTTACTTTATTGTGTGTATACAAAATAATAAAATGATTGGATGTTCAAAAAGAATTTATGGTTTTAAACACATACTTAATGATGATAATGTACTTTGGGGACTCATATTGTGAAGCATGTATAGATTACATTCCATCTTTAAGTAAATTGTTCATCCAATAGTAAACATTTCTCCAACAGTGGATTGCTATTATTCACTGTGAACTTTTTTTCTGTTGTTCTTTCATAAGGATAGACTATGGATCATTTTTGTTTTTTGTTTGTCACAAATTGTAATTTTTTCTGGCTGTCCATTAAACCATTTTTCTTGCTAATGAATCTCATTATATCGCTGATAATCAAATTAAAATAGTTAACAGCAGTGGCGGCTTGTAACTTAAGAGGCTGGAGGGTGCGGCCTTTTGGCTTCTTCATTATTTATCAATATTGAATTTAATGCACATTAGAAATGTCGACAATTTTTGATCACATAATTCATTAATAAAACAAGAATAGTAACACTTCTAGCAAGCAAAGATAATTTAAAAATTTGAACTCACTTCAAATGTTGTA
This sequence comes from Magicicada septendecula, assembly GCA_034769895.1. Taxonomy (NCBI): domain Eukaryota; kingdom Metazoa; phylum Arthropoda; class Insecta; order Hemiptera; family Cicadidae; genus Magicicada; species Magicicada septendecula. The sequence continues at coordinate 1,191,949,354 of CM068367.1, read as the reverse complement.
AGGTGTTGTAGACAGTCAGCAGTTTTATTAATAAACATAACCACAAACTGTTGAAAGTATCCACAAAAATATCTATACTGTTTCCACAAAAAAAGTAATACCCTATATTCAAACTATATTATTTTTATGATACCTACACTTTAAACAGATAATTTATCTATAGGCCTATACAATGTCCATTTGCCTCTCCTGTAAATTGACAAACTTTTCTTGCACTCTATCATCAAAGTCCTTTATTTCTTTAACAAGTTCTTTGTTGATAGATAACATCGCAAGGACATTCAGTCTATCGTTTTTCATTGTATTTCTCAAGAAAGTCTTTAGCCTTTCAGAGTTGAAAAGCAGCGTCAGGTTCGGCAGTTGTCACGGGGGTAGTTATGATCATTTTTAGAAGTTTCAGCACTTCTTTGAAAACTGACGTAAGATTGTTTTCTTTTATAAAATTAAGAAGTTTAATTGCGTCTTTAAAATTAATATCATGCTGTCTGTATATAGTTCCAGTTCACTACCAAGTTTGTTTTCTTGTAAGAAAGGGTAATGCTGAATCACTCATATGAATTTTTCTTCTGGAAAGTTTGTAGAAAAAAGTGGAAATAAGTCATTGGATGTCAATGAAGCTTCTTCTAGGTGACCCGTGTAAGTAAATCTATCTTTTACGTGAGTGATAATGATGTCACATACTTCTTCGCATCCCCAATTCTACTGCTGCATCCAACATTATCGCTCATTTTTGTTGGTTGCTCAGGAAACTCCTCATTTATTTGTGTTTCTATTTCATTTATTTTCTTCCTCTCTTTCTGCATCTCATTTTAAAAAATTCCTATGTCATTTTGCCACATTACACTGTCTTTGTTCTTACTCTGTAGTTGTTGGTACAGTATGTACACATGGGGTAGAATTCTATAGAAAATAGTTAGCCAAAACATGAAATATTGGCCCTGAAGACCCCTTCTGTGACCACTTGCCTCATTAACTGTGAGTTTGTACAATTTTCTTCAAGAACTGAAACATTCTTCCAACTTATATCGGTTTTCGTACACAATGTTGACTGGGCGAAATTTATAATTGCATCTTGTTATAGAAACTCTGGGTAACCTGGGTTGCACTATGTCCTCCAAAACGTCCGTTTGTAGAGATGAGTGTGAAAAAATTGATGGAATGGCAGACAGATTTGAGAAACTCTAACTTTGTTGTTTACACTTGTTGCTTTTTCTAACAGCAAATTAAGTTGTTGAGTGTAACAGTGTACAAAATATGTGAATGGATACACTTCTCTAATTTTTGCCTGTACACATCCAACAGAACCACACATAACATTAGCAGCATTATAAGTCTGAGCTATTAACTTGTCCACTGATGTGTGCAGAAGAGGATTGATGTTATCCATTATGCACTTTGCTAAGGTTTCTGCACATTTAATTCAGGACTGAGAAATCCCCAAAACCTTTCTTACATCGACCCTTTAAACACATACCTAAAAACTAATATCATTTGACCATGGTTTGTCACATCAGTTGGCTTGTTACATTCAATTGCCACAAATTCAGACGCTTGTATCCTTTTCTATTCCAGACACTAACCATATAGTCCAATATATAATTCTGTATTGTTTTTGATGTACCTTTGAATACAGTTGCCGATTCTAAATGGTCTTTCATTACAGAATCCAGCTCCACAGTAAAATTAATTAAACCTATGTATATCCCGGATTTGTAGGCGATGCTGAGTCGTCATGACCTCTTAGAGGCAACTCAAAAACAGTACAGAATTTGACACACGAAATCAGCTGTTTTAAAATATGCTTGTTTTTGCTGACTTGAAGATTGTGCTTTTCAATGTTTTGTCTAAATTGTGAGCCCAGAGTAGACAGTATGTTTACTTTACCTAACAAAGAAGATCAACAACACTATGCGTGTGATTGACGGATATTTCATGCTTCTTAATTTTTTCTGTAAGATGCTTTATATCATTAACACTTTTTACAGTCCACAAGCAATCACCACTGTCTCTTGGAGAAAATAAAATACATGGAAAACAAAGCAAAGATTTCTGAATGTCACAGTCACAGATCCAGTAATTTTTTTGGTATGCATCTTTTGAAATCAGTTGCCTTCTGAAAACACGATTCTCACTTTTCTTATTTTCTCTTTGCATCATGCAGAATTTAGGAGTTGGCCTACCTAATGACTTTAGTTCCAATTTTTGATTAAGAGTAAATCTTGATCAAAACTCAAAACCTAAACACTAAACAAATGCCCCCACTGAATTAACCACGCCAGACAAACTCTAAACACTAAAAAGAGCAAATCCCATATTGTATCAATAGTCTGCGATTAGTTGTACTGAGTAAATCACACCACTTTCTGCTCAACTTGGCGCGGCAGCAGTCGCGCCGTTTGACAGCATAACTCCCGCCTATAAGCTTACGAATTCATTCAACTTTGGACCGAGTAGGGCAATGGAGAGATGGTCACAGCGCCTGATGCATGCTGTTCCGAAAACATTTCTGCTATTACATAACACGAAAACATTTTCTTGTCTGAAGTATTAAAGAAAGATATGATGACTTTCCATGAGTAGTGATAATGGATTGTTTAATGATATGTTTTAAACTGGTGGGAGCGCTTAGCGCCCAAAGAACGAGCTGCCCCTGGTTAACAGGTGGGAGAGCCATGTAAAGTATAGAACATATCTAATGAGAAAAAATAAAATCAATTCTGTCTTGAATAATGAATAGATGTTAATAAGGTTGTAGTGATTGCCTCTTACCAAACAGATCATTTTGTCACATAATACATTGTTACAAAAACACAAAAATGTATTCCAGCAGATAATGTTATTGTTAGCCATCTATAAATAGGTTATAGCATTAATGTTAAATGTAAATTTTAGGTCGACAAAGTTGTTCAGGTGTTCAAGACACTCACCCAGAATCCTGCTGTTAGCTCTGGTAGAATATTAAATGTTGAGGGTAACAGCTTAATGATATATTCTATATGGTCACAACGTAACCTAGAGAGAGGAAAAAATATTAAATTTCAACAGTCTTATATAGTGGACACTACAGCCAGAAGTGTTCGAAGTCTATTGCCAGTTGATGTATCATCAGAGTAAGTTATTTATAAATACAAATAAGTTAAGTAGTCATTTGGTAACTATTATTGATGTTATTTTTTAGATCATTTATTGATAAATTGAATGATTGTAAAACAAGAGTGTGCTATTAATGATTGTGAGTCTAGTATTAAAAAATCTATAAAACAAGTCATTTATGATTAGAGACAATTCTACAAGTCTTTAAAAGTAGGGCCCTCCCAAACAAGGTAAGGGTTTTACTTTGTTTTTTGAAAGTTTGTCAGGCTTTTCACTTACAGGTTAGACATATTGTCTACAAATAATTTTTTTACTAATAATTTCTTATATGGCATGTCATAAGTATTCAGGTCTTATTTGGAATAAAAAATAACATGACTATGGACAACACAATGTATTGCTATTTCGGTACTGAAAATGAAATAAGACAGTAGAATACAATAGAAAAATACAATACAATACAATAATGTATGCATACATTATAATTAATCTCCAAGTTAAATACAACTATATTAATACTAGCAATCACCTAATTACTCTCCTTCTTATGACTTTGTTTAAAATCGATAACAAGGTTGCATTTCGAAGATAAATCATCATCATCAGGTTGTAACTAAAAACATCAGCCGTTTGAGACAAGTTGTCAAAAACTTTAAAACAAAACAGTTCCAGTGACTGATTAAAAACACTATTATTTGCTGCCTTTGGAGAACTGTTATATAGTTATCGTCCGAGATTATTACTGTACTTTGATTGCTTGTCTGCACTTCAGTATCTGTAACAGTATTGTATAAGTAGTTGGATTTAAATGAAAGTTTATCATTAAGCAGCTGGTCTGCTAACAACTTGGTCTTGTATTCTTCCACAGCATTCATGTATGCTCCTTTTTTACAATTATGAAGCAATGCAAAGTTTGTGTGGAAATCCATATAGCTGTGATTAAACAGCATTAGATGATGAGCAAAACTAGATTTTGTCTTTGAAATGTGACTCTTTGGCAGGTGTTCCTTGAAAGATTTGATTGATCATCTGCCTGTCTGTCCTACATAAAATCTGTAACTGTTGTCACATACATTTCTATAAACACTGGTTTTTTCCTTGTCAAGGATGCGACTTTCTTGCCTCAGTTGTTTTTGAAGGCTGTAGCGGTTTTAACACTACTATTACATTTGTGAGAGTTCATCTGTCATGTGTATGTAGGTTTTGGTAAAGTTATTTCAGTAGTATTTATTCAAAAAAGATTAAGGTTTATTTTTGAGATGAAGAAATAGAAGAGTTATTGATTGTAGTGACTGTGAAAGTGATTTAATCAGCAATGTAAGAAGAATACGAAACTGGAAATGGTAACCATGATATTTACAACTAGTAAGATGTTTAAATAATTAATAAAAAGTTACTTTATCAGTTCTTATGGAGTTAGTGTTCTCTTCATTGGTTTCTTACAGAGTACATGTATGAACATCCTGGTACATCCCGGTTGCATATAAGAGTTATTAAGTATGGTTACTTAACAGAATTAGAAATTACTTAAATGATCATGAAGTACAAATGATAAAGTAAAACGTAATTATTATAAGCATGTAGCAATTATTAATTAGTAGCCTAGTACAATGAAGCACGAATAATATAGTCTTATACTAAGCAATCACAGTGCTCACTTTATAGGCCTACTTAGTGCTCAAATAAATGATTATAATTCAGTGTAAAGCATTTGTTATAAATTATAAAATACTCAAGTAAATAATAAAAAAGTACGACAGTAACTTAACTTATGTGAATTATACTAATCTTATGTTGTCTTGTTTGTTCATCATCTTCTTTCACAGCACTACACTTTATATAATATAGAAACTTTCTCATGTGAAAACTTACTTGTCGTTTTCGTCAAACGGAACAGAACAGAACCACATAATAAACAACAACAAATACACCAACAAAATCATTTACTGGCACAGATATGTAGATGACATATTACTTTTACTCAAAGGCAACACAAGACAAGTTGAAAACTTCCACAAATACATAAACACAATACACCACAAATTAAAATTTACACTGGAAATTGAACAAAACAATAGTATAAATTTTCTAGACCTAACAATTAACAAAACTAACAATACACACACGTACAAAATATACAGAAAACCTACCACTACTGACATGGTTATACACAACACATCAAACCACCCAACACAACATAAACATGCAGCCTTCAACCATATGCTCCGTAGACTAACTAAAATACCCTTAAGTAAACAAGATTATACTGACGAACTCATCACAATCAAATACATAGCAATGAAAAACGGTTACAACCCCAATTTAATAAACAAACTACACAAACGCATCACAAACAAAAATAACAAAACACAAAATACCTACAACACACAACACAATAAATACATCACACTCACATACCATAACTCCAACACACACAAACTTGCCAACACATTCAGAAAACACAAGTACAAAATAGCATTCAGAACAAACAATACCATCAAAAACACATCAACGTTACAAACACGGACATAGACAAATACAATAGAACAGATGTATACAAATTAAATTGTAATAACTGCAATAGTTTCTACATAGGCTAGACGGGAAGATCTTTTTCCTCCCGTTACTCTGAACACTTAAAGGCCCTCTCCAACAACAATATACATTCTGCGTTTGCCACACACATACACATACATAACCATAGCTACACCAACATAGATACTAATCTTGAAATATTACACCTCTTACCCAAAGGTCGGAAACTCAACACAGCTGAACAGTTTGAAATATACAAACACCACACAACACAACCAAACAACATACTAAATGACCAATTAAAATATAAATCACATACACTTTTCGACACAATTATACAAAAAACAAACAATAATTTGGATCCCCGCGCCAATCCCCTTCCTCTACACACCACCCCCACCATACCTTCCAAGCAGCAACCGTTACTAAGTACTCGCAGTCTGTTTCTAAGCTGACGAAGGCGAATACGACGCCGAAACTCGTTCGACGAAAAAGACAAGTAAGTTTTCACATGAGAAAGTTTCTATATTATATAATCTTATGTGTTGTGTTTAATTTGTAAACTTACGGTACCAAGAGCTGGGCACACATTTACTTAATGCTCTGTGTAAATACTAGTATTTTTAAAACCTGTTTAGCTAGAGCCTTAGAAACATGATAAAAATTAAATTCAAATGATTCTCATAATTTCAATTGATTACTCTACACACCTGTCTCTAACAGTAAAAATATTTCTCACAGACCAAGTTTTTCATGTCACCAAAAAAACCAAGCTTCACACACACACACACATCCCATATGTATGATGTATGTATATTACATTCATGTATTCATGTATGTGAGTGATGATAGTTTAAACTATCAAAACGCTAAAATATTCAAAAAGTATAAAATATATTCTTGTAAGAAATGTTTGATTTAAACATTTTTCTTGCCTCCAGAAACGATTAAGACTATAAAATAGGTTATTTACCTTCTGTCGACGTTTCTTAAAATCCTTTTAGGATTACTCGAGTTTCGACACCATTTGGTGTCATCATCAGTATATAATTTTATGTGTTGTTTTAATCTTTAAATATCTGACGAGATGCATATACATCGAAATGTTTTAACTTAATTCATATTCTGATCTGATGATGACACCAAATGGTGTCGAAACTCGAGTAATCCTAAAAGGATTTTAAGAAACGTCGACAGAAGGTAAATAACCTATTTTATAGAAATGTTTGATTTATTATTAGTTATGTATATATATTTTTTATAAGTATGAAGAGTATAAAAAAATGTTAGTATTCCATTGCCTTACTGGTATTTTAAACTACAAATTGAAATAAAATCTATCCATTTACATCAATTAATAAAGGAAATGTGATGAGTTATGTTTTAAATGTCAATAAACCGTTGAAATGTACAATTTATTGTTTTTCTGTTTTTTACTGCTTTGTTTATAGCCAAAATAATTTAAAAATTTGAGCAATGAATAATGATTTTTTACATTGTGAAAGTTTATATATATGTTATAATCCTGTAACATTAATTTGTGGATGACTAAATTAATTTTCAAGTTGCACATTACATATGAGTGAAAAACCAATATATGCAATGTGTTTCTATATCTTCCCAGTTGTGTCATGTTACTTCTGAAAAAAATATATATAGCTGGTCATGCAGAACATGGAATTGATATACTGAGTTGAGGTGATTGTTACTATAATTTATTCCTAAATAAATTTTCAAAGAATTTTAGCATACATGCCGTGTTCATGCCAGTTAAATTGGACTGGTATGCTTTTTATATATTACAGTATAGCATTATGGTATATATTTGCTGTACAGCAAATTACAGAGTGTGTAGATTCTGTGTATGCTGTAATTTGATACTGCAGATTTATTATCACATGTTAATAATAGTTTATCTACTATACATCTTTATAAATATAGGAGTGCACTAACTATGTGTGTGAGTGTCTCTAGTATTAGAGTTACTGTAGGTAGTGGAATAAATTGTGCTAGTTGTGTAAGAGTTTTGAATTTATCACTTATCACATGTTCACTCACTTATTTTGTTATTTAGCAATAGAATGTTTTTCAGTCTATGGTATTTTATTTGACCTATAGCTTGTTGTTACTAATTCTTCACCATGTTCTTTCTAACACATAATTTAAGCATTCTGTGATAATTTTTATCCACTACTATTAGGAACTTTGTGATGCTTTATGTGCTAGTGTTACTGACATTCTACACATGGAAACAGAGACAAGTTTTATCCACTTATATATAGCTCACACGTTCTAATACAGTTTCCTTATTATCACAAGACTTGTGCACTTTTTGTAATGTAATGCATAGCACTTATCTTTATTGCTACATTAGTGTTGTGATAAAGATGATTCAGTTCTGCTGAAGTGGGAAAACATATTTGTCTACAGTGGGAAACAAATATTTATTTATAGTATTTTTCTTGAATAGGTGCGTTTTATTGCTATTAAGGAATTAATAACTGTTATTAAGAAAAAAATCTACAGAATTGGAAGATACCCTATCTTTTAAAATTTCTGCTTATAGTAATAAATTGTGATTAAAATTAGATGTACCTGTTCTAAGAACATGCATGTATTCACATAAAAGAACAGCATTTAAAAAAAAAGTGGATTATAATTTAGTATGAAGGTAGATCAAATATTAACCGTCCTATTTTTATTTTATATTTTATTGAGCCAATAAAAAATACAAAATTATTATATCATTTTTTTCTACATAATCTCCTGATTTAGAAACACATTTTTCTATGGAATTGGTAACTTTTTTGATTCCTTCCTCAAAGAAAGAAGCGGGTCGTGTTTGCAGCCAGTTGCACACAAACTCCTCTACTCCTGCATTATTGTTAAATCGCTGTCCTCCCAACGCTTCTTTAAGTGGTCCAAACAAATGGTAGTTGCAAGGCGATAAACCTGGACTGTAAGAAGGATGCTCTAGAGTGGAATGCTGTCCAGTAGAATTTTTGGAGCTTTTCATGCATTAATGCAGCAGTATGTGGCCTTGCGTTGTCACGAAGAAGAATGACGTCTCGCATTGGTTTCTGACATTGGTTGTTATGATAGGCTGCTTTTGAATCATCCTATAGCTTACAGTAATAGGCAGCATTCACATTTCTGCATTCATGAAGAAAATCTGACAACAGAACACCTGTGGAGTCCCAAAATATGGTCGCCAGCACCTTTCCAGCTGACAAGTGGTTTTGGCCTTGACAGGAGCAGCTTCCCCTTTCTTCTGCCACTCCATGCTTGCTTGTTTTGATTCAGGGTGCAATGGTGCACCCATGTTTCATCACAGGTCAGCATACAGTGCAAAAAAATCCTCCCCTTCCTCTTCATAGCGAGTCAGGAGGCTTTCACAAACATCCAAACAAACACATCTTTGTTCCTCGGTAAGGAGATGAGGAACCCACCTGGCAGACACTTTCCGAAAATATAAGTTATTCCTGATGATCACTTGAACACTTCCATAGCTTACTCGTACTACGGAAATAATTTCAGAAATCTTTGTGCGCCGATCTGAATTTATTTTTTTTTGTTGCATGTTTTTCCAACATTTTAATCTGAAGTATCTAACAACACCAAACATTTACACTCATCTACCTTTTTATTATACACTTGAATTTTTGTTGCAAGCTGTGAGATGTAATAATAGCCAGTAACTATATATGAGAAAGTTAAATGATACAATATAAATACAAATTAATTTATAGTGTTTGATTAAAAAATCAAGTACTATAACTAAAAGACTAAGTACTACAACTTACATAGCCATGTTTACTGGCTGTATAAGTTTTTTCATGTTGGATATCTCCTAAAAACATTAATATGAATTATATCTGGTTAAACAAAATATTATATATGTAATGTTTAATATATGTGTGACTACAATGTAAGACTAGTCAGTCTTAATCTAAGACATTCTTTTACAGTTGAGGAACAGAATGTATTGATCACCACAATGAAACAGCACAAACAAATTGTAAATAATTATTGAATTTGTGATGAGTGTAGTGTATTTCATAATAGTATACAATTTTTTGTGTAGGTTAATGTCTTCAGTTTCAAAATCTAATCAGTTTAGAGCAGTTATAAGGGAAATACCTCAGCAAGATAGCAATCCTAAGAAACAGTTGCTTGAAATATGGAAATGGTCACAGCTATATAAAACATTTGAATTGAGTGCTTTAGACATTCACGGAGATGTATATACAGATGGTAAGAGATGTAAAGTGCTTTCTTAATGTAAAATATACTTGTTTGATGTTTTATAAGTATAAGTTTGATATACTACAAGTATCAAACATGGTTTAAATGGCATTATGCACTGGTGAGGTGACTGATGCATAAGTTCTATTTAAGATCTGTATGTCAGGAATGTTAACATATGAAATATCTGTAGATTGTGGCTGACACTTTTCCAAGTAATGGAACAGTATTTTGGAGGTAAATATTTTTCCATTTCTTGAAAAAAAGAAATAATTCAAATTTCATGGAGTACCATGAAATAAAAATGTATGAGTCTGGTTTGAACAAATAAGTCTCACAGACTACAGATAAAAACATGTTTATTTAATTTAAATACAATAAGCCTGTTAATTTAAGTAATTAAAATTTTGTATGAAAGTGAAACTTTTGAATTTATTTCAATTAATAAAATCGAGTCCCTAGTTCGGGGGCCACTGAGACTATTGAACTTATTTCAATTAATAAAATCGAGTCCCTAGTTCGGGGGCCACTGAAACAATTGAACTTACTTCAATTAATAAAATCGAGTCCCTAGTTCGGGGGCCACTGAGACTATACGTTTTTCTGCCAATAATAAAATCTATTACATTTATCAAAATTTAATTTTTCTTACCTTTGTTCTACGTCCAGGGTCGTATAGACGAAAACAGTTGCAGAGGGGTTATTTGGGTTGCGTTGTGAAAGAATTACGCTTACACATGGCTTTCATTAAATAATCATCTCATTTATTACTCTTTCAAAATTTCTAGTTCTCCTTTACTTCTCTTTCTCTTACTCTTTCTTTTTAACTGTTAACTGTTAAAACATTTATCAAATAAATTTACTTAATCATAAAACAAAAATTTACTTATCCAACTATATTACATGTTAATAAGGCAAGCCAGTACTTGGACATATTCTCATTTTCTTTTACATAATGATACTTTCTTTTACCCCATTTACTGAGCGCTTTTAGTATTTCAATTATTTGAAAAGGTAGTTGATTAATTTATTTATATGTTTAAAGGTTTAAATGTTTTAAATGGTACTCATCCTTGCTGGAGCCACTGTCCAATTATTTCTCCACGGCTGCAGATTCCTTATTTTCACAAGACACTCCGAAATATGTTCTGCACTGTTTAAGACTGATGTTGTTGAATGTCGGTTCACATTACACTCTTGTACGGATTTTAAAACAATGTAAGTAACATTTTTTTTTTCTTTTTAGTAGGCCGACGTAACTCGCTCGCGAGCACTGATTTTTTTGTTGACCATGCGGTCTGAGGAATACGAGTTGACTGCTGTATATTGCTCGCACGGATTAATGGTTACTAGAACCGCGCGCTCCTTGACTGCCCCATGCGGCTCTGCCGTGTACACTTTAATGTTCTAGCGGTGACTGACTACTGTGACCGCCTGATGAAAACTGGGTTGTGGCAATTACGTGTTTTTCTGTAATTTACAGAGAGACTTGAGTTGCCAGCGGTTACGTAATACGTCTAGCCGGGCAGGCTCCAGACATAAACAATTTTCAATAACATTATGTGCAGCTTGGTGATAGCAGGGGTTCCCAAGAGGTTGTACCTTGTATGAATTGGCAATTTTATTAACATTCTCTGCCTCCCAATTCTGTACCGTTACAAAAGTTTATTTTGTTTTTATGTTTTATTTTTTTGTAATTTACAAGATTATTATCAAATTTAAATAACAGCAATATTATTGTGTTTGTTGGCCTACATGGACCAAATACATATAAAAATGTTTTGTTTTTTATAAAATTTTTTGTTTAGGACATCCAAGTAAGGACGGTTTATATTTTAAAACACAATAAATTGGGTGAACCATGCTTTTGTTACTTTCTGACTTATGTTTTGGATTAAGTATGTTTAAAATAAAACAAACAATGTAAACAAAATATGTGGAATTGGAGTATTTTGCATTTTGTTGACTTATCTCCTATTTAATTTATATCAGTCCAGGTTTTCAAGCTGTGTAGTAGTAGAGAACACAAAACACATAGGCCCATAACAATATATTTCCGTATTTCACTCATTGTCTTGTCTAACTCTTGAACAGAGAATAGTAGTAACTTTGTATATGAATACTGAAAACAAACTGTAGTGTGTGACTAAAATAAGCAAGTTACGTATGTTTTATAAAATAATAAATATGTAACAGTAGACCTATTTATTTGATACTTATTGTGGATCTATTTATTTACTTTTTAAATACACATGTCTAAAGATGAATTTGGCTGTTTGGATTGGTCACCATGTGAACAGAAGTTAATCTATATAGCAGAGAAAAAAGTACCTAAGTCAGAACCTTTCCACAAAATTAAGCCGGTTGACAATGGCAATACTTCAGGGAATAAGAAGCCGACAAAGGTAATTAATCTATTATTAAGATGATATTTAAGTGGCAGTGTCTATTTGAATACACTATATTTTCTTATGTATAATGTGCACTTTTCCCTCAGATTTTCTTCCCAAAATGTGGGTGAGCATTATACACGAATTATGTAATTTACATGCTAAATTGTAGTGCTGGACATGTATGCTTAAATTGTGCATACAGAGTTAGCAACATTGCTTAAAACTGACAGGCTTGAGTCTAGTAATAGTAAAATGAAATTGCTGGTAAATTGGCTCGCAGTTTTCACCCTTTCTCCATCAGTTGTTTGTTCATGTTGTAGACTTATAATGGTACCCTGTTGTTGCATTCTGTTACTGTATTTGTTTGTCATTGTTTTTTGCAGTAATTCATTACTGGTATAGGGTGTGTTGTGAAGAAACAGAATGCATATTCATAATAAGTGAAAGAAGATCCCTATTGTCTTATGCCCTCAATTTAAATTATCCGTAATAAAATTCACAAAAGAAAACGGTAATCGCACCGCATCACGTAAATTTTATGTAGCGGAATCTTATGTTCAGGAGTGGAAAAAAAAAATTAAGTGTTACTACTCATGATTGGCGTTCTTTCTGTGGTAAAAAGCTATGTTTCCAGAAGTAGAAAAGCTCCTAGTTGAGTTTATAAAAGTAAGACGTTCGCCGTTACTACTGAAATAATACAAATTCAAGCTAGGAAATCGCTCAGCATCTTGAAATAGACAATACACAATTTTGTGATAGTCTTGGTTGGTGTGTACAATTTCTTTGTAGACATGGTCTTTCGATTCGAAGAACTACTCTGGCTCAACGGTTTCCTCGAGAGTACAAAAATAAAATTATCGAGTTCCATCAATCCACGTTCAACCAAGAACAATTTTAATTCGTCTCAAATTGAGAATGCACACCAGCGTTTTGTCTTTTGCAGTGTCATTGGCCACAAGTGTTGATGAAAAAAGTGCAAAATCTGTGCCAGTCAGATCAACAGGACACGACAATGGTACATCTGAAGAATCAGAAGAGGAGAGTAGTTCAATACTGCCTCCTTCAGAAACAGATAAAGAATGTTAATAAGCAAATGTTATGTGCTAGTGAAAAACTAAAAACAACAAGCTATACTAAAACTATGACTTGTGTAAGTTTTAAGAGTTTTAAACTTTATATTATTTTAATATTTATGTTTTGTGTTTAGAAATAAATAGGCATGGTAAGTATATTTTTCCTATTATTTTGTATGAAACACTTTTTCTCTTCAGTATAATAATCAGACAATATTGTTACGCAATTACGGAATACTCTAGGACAGTCGAGGGTGTCGTTCTACGTGCTTCTCTACTAGCCCAGCGTGCCTCATCTGTATCAAGGCCGTTCCACTCATGTAACACTCAAGTACCTTCCAGAATGTCCAAGAGCACTTGAAATACGCATTATGCTGACACACTGCAGTAAGGATGGAAAGTTATTCTTGAACACCTGCACTACCTATATAAGCCACAGCAGCTGGCTTTGTCAGTCAGTTACGTTTGTAACGGTACAGAATGAAGGGGTCTGTAATCTAAAGTTTTTTCCTAAACCGAGTATATTTTGTGAACGAACTATAGCTACTGTTGCAGTGAGGCACTGGAATGCAGGTTATCAACAAGGGTGCGAATTCACGCGTATGAGCGCAGGTGTCGGCCAACATTCACACGATAATGTCACGTATAAGGTTCGCTAGTCAGCCAGAGCGAGTACACAGTAATTTGTGGTCGCTAATTACTGTGTCACGTGACTCCCTTTGAGCCTATCAGGGAGCAAGTTGCCGAGCAGGAGAACGTTTTTAGCCATCTTTGAAAAAATTACTCAGCGTCACCAAGCAGAACCGTGCGGTTCAATGTACAGGCTCGCGAGCCGAAAATTTGTTTAAAAGTGAAAATGTGATCTAAACTATAAAATTGGCATGATATAAAGTAACAATAAACAGTGAAATCTTCAAAAGTGAGAGAGCAAATAACTGCAAGTGAACCAAATTTAATCAGTGCAACATCTTCGGACGCAACCAGTAAACAAAAATGTAATAAGAGTGACATGTGGTCTGCAGGGACGCCGCCAGTCAAGTAACAGAAAAAAAACTTAAACCAATCAATATATTTAAATTCATAAAAGCGCTAAATTTAAATAAAGGGGGTTAAAAGATACGAGTGTGTGTGAGCAAAATGCTGGGTTGCTTTTAATTAAACAATTTAATAAATAAGTTAAGTTAATTATAAGAAATAAGAGATAAGGTTGTTATTTTAATCAGATGGGGTCGTCACCTCTATATTTAATTGTGCAAGTGAAATGTTAGCGAATAGAGAAGGAGAAGACATGTTTTTTAATTGATTCATAAAAAAGGGAATGATAAAAAAGAATGTTAGATGAAAATACAATAAAGTAGTGTTTTATATGAATTATAACTATGTACTTGTTTATTTGCATTGACCTATTTTTCTCTGCTGAGTACACTAGACGACATCTTGGTTAACTTCTACGTCCGAACAAGGTAAAGTAAATCAAATTTAAATACTTTTAATCATTTAATTGCAGAGTACTACTGCAAATGACACCCGTAACAGCGGCGTTGTGAATTAAAATTAAATAATTTACAACCTAGTCGAAATGGCAGAGAAAAATACGAATGCAAATTTATGTGAGAGTGTAGCGGGGGAGTCAATATTAAACGTTACACAAGACAGTTTAGTATCGACGAAAGAAAATATTGATGAGAGCGTAAGCGAAATACCAAATGTAAATGAAACGGTCGAAGTTGAATGTAGTAGTAAAAGCCATAATGTAGATATATTTAAGCAATTAACAATGATTATGGAAATGATGTCAGGAATGAAAACTGAAATAAAATCAGAGATAAATGCAAATAGCGTAGAAATGAATAATAAGTTTGACCAACAAAACACGAGTTTAAATGAGTTAAAGTCAGAGATAAATGAAATAAATAATAAATTTAACAAACAAGACGAAACGTTAGTAGACATAAATAACGAATTTGCGAACATAAGAAGCGAACTAAAAATGAGTGATGTAAATATGAGTAGCCGATTGGAAAGTATGAATGAGACTATTGCGGGAGTGAAAGGTGAGATGACTATAAATATAAACAAAATACAAACCGAGATGAAGAATGATATAAAAACAATTAACGAAAAGCAAAACGAGAAACTGATAGAGACAAACAAAAAATTCGACGCGTTAACAAATAAATTTAACGATAAATTTAAAAAACAAAATGACAAAATTGATAGTAATGTTCAAGGGGTAATTGATGAGTGTGAGCGAATTAAAAGAGCAAATAAGATACAAGAAAATATTAATAATGAATTCAAAAGCAACATCGAACAAATTGATACGATTAAAAATAGCGTAACTAATTTAAAAAGTAAACAAACAGAACATGAACAAGAAATAGTTAAAGTCAGAGAGGATCTAAGCTTACCAATTAATCAAAGATTAACAAATGTGAGTGAGAGAGAACATCGAAGTTGAGTTAGGTTATTTCAGTAATGAACGTAGGGGGGTGAACCCCATACAATTTTTAAACTCAATAAAAAGTTTCAATAAATATAACAAAGAAAGTTGGGAAATAAAGTTGGCACGAATTTTGAAATACTTTAAAGGGGATGCTAAAATTTGGGCGGACGCTCATAATGATAACTGGGCAGATTTTAATGAATTCGAACGAGCATTTAAAAATAAATACTGGTCAGAAGAAAAACAAGAGGGTCTGCGTAGCACCATAATGGGGTGGGGCAATTTTAATATTAAACATATGAGCATTACTGCGTATGTACCGCAACTATATAGCCAGGTTAAATATTTAGAACCACCAATGCCCTTGTCATCTTTTATAAGATATGTTAGTAAACACTTACCTAAAGACATACGATCCACAATTAGAACCCGGGAGTTTACCGATATAGCTGAGTTAGAAAAAATATTAGAAGCATACCAGAGTATGAAAGAAGAAGAAGACAATAAATATCAATTTAGAGAAAGAGAGGCGAGGCCAACGAATACCGAATTAAGCCAACCAGACCATTTTATTAGACATGATAATAATATGAGTAGGTCAGAGGGGGGTAGTGGTTATGTCCAAACCCTAATTGTAGAGCTAGTAACTATAATGGTTCTCGAAATCAGTGTTATAGGTGTCGGGGTCCTAGGGGTGGTGCCAAAGGGAGAGTAGATAATTATAATAGAGGTTTTAATAATAGTGAATATAGTAGAAGGGAAAATTGTGATAGTAACGAATTTAGAGGTAATAATAGAGGGAGAGGTTTTGCCAGTAGTAGGGGAATGCTGGGAGGTATGAACCACAGAGGGAGAGGGGGATATGTTAGTAATATGAATGAGACTAGGGGTACGGAAGTATTTTCCAATAATCATGATAGTAGAGTAGATCATAGGGGGGCGTACAACGAACCACCACCTCCAGCACAGTTAAACTAATGAGGACGGTTGAAAGAAAAGTCCCCAGCCATCTAGTAGTAACATAACAATAGGGTCACTTATTACAAATATACATAACGAATTATCGGAAGAAGTAGTAGAGGAGAACGGTAGTAACTTTAGCATGGCTGAATTCGTAGCCGAAGTATTCAATTCCAAGTACACTTTTCTAGTAGATTCGGGAGTGAGATTACCGCTATGGATGATAGAATTTTTGAAAAAATAAAGAATCAGACCACTGAAACCATTCCACAACTACCAGTATTGGGAATTAGCGTTATAGGCGTAACAGGTGTTCGGAGTAAGAGAGTGACTAGACAAATAATGTTACAGCTAACAATAAATGAACACAAAATAAATTTACTTTTTTTAGTAATTCCAGGTTTGAATATGGGGGCGATAATGGGAAATGATTTTTTAAATAATTTTAAAGCTGAATTAAATTATTATACACAAACCATGAAATTAAAAAATGAAAACAATATAACTGAAGTTCCATTTATATGACGAAGAGATGTGGAAATGAAAGCATTAAAAATAATTAGTAAGGGAATATTAGTATCCGACAATGAAATAAATTAATGTAGACCCTTGATGATTAATTATTGTAATTTAAAGGTAAATAAGCATGAATTAACTAAAACTGAAGATAGGTGGGGTGAAAGAATGAATAAAATTCTATATCAAACGGGGGAGGTTAGTTATCAGGACAGAGAGGGAATAGTACAGGTAGTAGATAAAATAAATTAGTTTTCTCAGATAAACCCGGTCTAGTAAAAGGTTTTAGGGGTAGGTTAATTGTTAAAGAAAAGACACCTTTCGCGCCTAAAGCATACCCGGTACCATACTCTAAAAGGGGATTGGTACAAGAAGAAATAAACAAAATGTTAGCGGAAGGAATAATAGAAAAATCCACCTCACCATACTCCAACCCTTTAATAGTGGTGACTAAGAAAGACTTATCAATAAGACTATGTTTAGACGCTAGACAAGTAAACAAAATAATTATTCCAGATAGAGAATCACCAGAACTAGTGGGAGAAATTTTGCAACGTTTTAGTGGCACCAAATACATCATGACCTTGGACTTGACGGCTGGGTACTGGCAAATAGAATTGGAGGAGGGATCCCGAAAGTATGTGGCCTTTCTGTATAATGGAAGGAATTATCAGTTTTGTAGATTGCCTTTTGGACTGAACGTAAGTGTATCAGGCTTTATTAAATGTTTGGACTACGTGTTAGGGAGAGAAATTTTAGAGTTTACCACTGTATACGTGGACAATATAGTAATAACTTCACCAGATATTAATACACATTGTGAGAGATTAGATAGAGTGTTAAGCAAATTACATGAATATGGAGTAACTGTTAAATTTAAAAAGTCAGAGTTTTTAAGGGAACAGGTCAATTTTTTAGGCCACATAATTTCAGCTAAGGGTATCAGTACAGATCCTAAAAAAGTAGAAATAATACAAAATTTTCCAGCACCCAAGAATATTAAACAGCTGCAAAGTTTTTTAGGCCTGTGTAATTATTATAGGAAATTTGTAGAAAAGTATTCATATTTAACCGTACAACTGGGACACTTATTAAATAAGGGTAATCAATGGCAATGGGGTTTACCAGAGCAAACTGCCTTTGAACAAATAAAAAATAAATTTTTAACCACTGTCATATTAGCTCATCTTAATTTTATGGAACCATTTTACATACATACCGATGCATCCGACATAGCTTTGGGGGTAGAACTATTTCAATTGGATAGGGAAGGTAATCATAATGTGATAGCTTTTGCCAGTAGATCCTTGGTAGCTAGTGAAAAGAACTACACTATAACAGAAAAGGAAGCACTATTGATAGTTTTCCCCTGTAAAAAATTCAGAACATATTTGTTGGGAAATAAAATAATCATAACGTCAGACCATCAAGCTTTGACATTTTTAAAAAACTGTAAACTAACACATGGTAGATTAGTGCGATGGATGTTAATATTACAAGAGTATGACTTAACCATAGAATACTGTAGGGGTAAAGAGAACGTAGTAGCTGATGTCCTATCTAGAACTGATTTTAATAATAATACCGATGTAGATACAGCAAACACCTATAAAATATTGGTAATCAAAGAAGTGGAGGGGTTAGATATGAAAAAATTAATGCACAACCTAGCGGCAGAACAAGAAAAAGATCTAGAACTTGGTAAAATAATAACAGCATTAAATAAGATGCCAAATACACCTAACAAATGGGAAAAACATTTTAGCTTGTATGATAAACATTTATTTCACTGAACAAACGAACAAGGTGACAATTGGAAGTTTGCGTTCCTAAGTTTTTAATATCCGAAGTAGTGAAAGATTGTCATTTGAGATATGGGCACGTAGGTCCCAAGAAATGCAGTGACATATTAAAAGAATCATGTAAATTTAATAATGTGGAAAGAACCGTGCGTAAAATGTTAAAAACATGTGAAATTTGTCAAAAAGCCAAAATAAATAATCATAAACAGGAGGGGTTAATGCAACATGTAATACCAGACAGTCCTTTGGCGATAATTGCCGTTAATTTATATGGTCCACTACCCAAGAGTTGAGGCAGAGTAACTTATTTGTTCGTAGCATTAGATGTTTTTACTAAATTTGTAAAGCTGTACCCTGTAAAAAAGGCTACATCTCTGGTATTAGCAAAAAAGATAGTAAATGAATACATTGCTGAAGTGGGTAGACCTAAAATAGTATTATCGGATCATGGGTCGCAGTTTACCAGCAACACTTGGAGGGAAACGTTAGGTTGGGAGAATATTTTAGTTAAACATACATCAGTATATCATCCCCAATCAAACCCTAGTGAACGTGTTATGTGGGAATTAGGGCGTATGTTCAGAACATTTTGGCATCAAAAACATTCATTATGGGCCACATTTGTAAATAAAATAGAAGGGTACATTAACTGTAACTTACATGAATCCACAAGTTATAGTCCTCATGAGTTAATGTTTCAGAGGAGGCCATCACGCATAATAGAAGAATTAATAAAATTTCCGACACGGACTGAGTTACCACATGGTAGGAAGCTGGTGCTTGCCAAGGAGCGGCTCTTAAGTAAAGCGGAACAACGGAAACGAAAGCATGATAGAAATTTAATACCCGTCAAATATGAGGTAGGGCAACTAGTATTAGTAAAAAACTATGATCAATCATCGGCAATAGATAAAGAGATAAAAAAGTTCTTCTTGTTATACGCGGGTCCATATGAGGCTAGTGAAATAAAAATGGAAAATGCTTGTGTATTAAGAGACCCACAAACCAGAGAAATAAAAGGAATTGGATAATGTGATCCATTTAAAAAAGTATTATCTATCTGAGTAATGTTAGGTATTTTTTTTTTAAATCATTGATAATAAATATCATTAAAATTTTGATACATAAACACAGATTATTGTATAACTAAATGAAAAGGGGGGAATATATATTGTTACAAATATTAAATGTTGTTACTTTTTGAATTAGATAGTGTTCGAAAGCTCCACTGTGGAATGCGTCGATTTGTATAATTTTACTGCCGATGAGATCTTCGGCAAATTAATGTTAATTTATTTATAAAATTATTTATTAAGTGGTTGATATTATTCGGTTATTGATCAGAGGCCTGTGTTAAGTAGTTATCAAGTGTTTTACCCGAGAAAAACGCTATATTACAGTTATTATAGTGAATAATTCAGTATTTTTCTCCAACCCTAGTCGGTATGTATTATCTAAATTGAAAAGAGCGGAGAGCGGAGAGTGGAGAGAGTAAGTTAGTTCTCTATTCTCCCATATTCACCAGCTGTCTGCAGACGAGCGCTGTTGTTGGCGATTGACCTGTTATTATGGGTTAAGTCGTTCCACTTGATGCGTTTCTCCCGTTCCTTTCTCTGTAAAATACACCCTATTCGAAATGCAATAATTATTCTACAAATAACACAAAATCGTCAAATACAAGAAGGGTTCTTTATTTTACATATTTTTAAAATTCCAACAGTTCCTTTCTCCCGCTACTAATACATCGTATCGATCACACAATACAGAATCGATTTGTTATTGAACTCGTGTTTTAGATGTTACAATTTAATTATAATTTTCAGTTTGTCTTTTATCTCAGGGTACATGTAGTTCTTTTAACTATTAGTAAGGTCAGGTAATGCAAATTCAGGTTACTAGGTATTACAATTTAGGGTCATTCCACATCTAATCAATCAATAACAAAATAATTTTGGACCTTAAGGTTTCAAAAAGTCCTAATTTTTTGTTTATTTATTCTTATGGGCAAAACTAATAAAAATACAAACTTTTAGATTTTTTGGGCTTCTAATATTTATGTTATTGATTTTCAAAAAATCGAAAATCCCATAAATTTGACCGTGTTTTGAAATCTTTAAACGGCTACAGTTTAAAACGTATTTGACATAGAGGGCTGGGACTTGTACCATTTTATTCTGCTTTTATTATGCTTTAATTTGATATAAAACACAACCATATTGGTAAAAATAATTTTTTCCCAAAAAGTTTCAAAAAACTTTTTTAACAAATTTTCAAAAACGTATTTTTTTTTGTGAAAAAATTATTTTGTTTATACACTTATAAGGCACATATATGCCAAATTTCAGGATGGGATGGCAATGGGATCATATTTAAATAAAATATTTTGTAACTGTGAATCCCTAAAAAAAGACATTTATTGATAGAATCACGCTCTTCCTGAGGATCTGAAATCAAAATATAAACCAATTAAAGTAACCTGACACTTTACAGTATTGTAAAGTATTAGATTATTTTTTAGTTTCATCTTACCAATTTTTAACCATCAAATAAAAATATATCTTGCGACCATTCTCATAAAAATATTGAAGAAAGTTTGTAAATTCTAAAAATCAATATAATTAAGAGCAATTATATTTTAAATATGAAAAATATAGTATTTGTGTCTCAGAATGAAAAGTATACAAGTTCAGGCATGTATATTTCGTGTGTTTAATACTGGTAACAGCTTGTTGTGTCTGAATGGGTGGCTTTGATTTGGCTGAAATAAACAAGTCCAAACAGGTCTGAGTCATCACAGGCTCTACTTTTCTTTCATGTTTCTGCTTGATAATTTATTGTTGTAATCTCTTCATTCAGTTGCCTGCTGTGCAGTGATGAGTGAAGTTGTTCTTAGGAAGTGGTTTTTTTTTGTATTACAGATATAGTTATTTTTTTTATTTAAAAACTAATACAGGGTATTTAAACCATTTTTACAGTGACAGTTTTATTTGAAAATTGCAAATACTTTTTGACTCTTGTTTAGTGAAACATTTTAAATTAATGCCTGGATAAAATGGCAAATGAACAAGATAAGAAAAATTGGGCTGTTTTTTCTGGTAAGTGTTGCAATCCATTTGGTGATGAAAAACACCCCTTAGCAGTGAAAAGTTCAAGAAATGTTACAGAATGGATGTGCTCACTAAATTTAGATATACAAATGGGGATGAAAATATGTGATACGTGTAGGAAAAAACTGTATGAGTTTAAGACTAATGACTTTGGTGAATGTGATAATGTTGGGCCAGGTCCTAGCACAATTGACGATACATATGTTGATCCAAACGCTTCAATTGATTATCTTAACAAATCTTTAGAACTAATTGGCGAATTGCCGATCAAAAAGAAAAAAGTTAAGGTTGTAAGTTATACAAAGAAGAAGATTGAGAAAATTAAAACATCATTTGAAAAACATTTAGTGCCCTCAAAGGAACATGATTGTGAACTTCAAAGTGATGATATAAGTAATGCTGAGTCTGAAATATTAAACCAGTTGAAAGAAAAGTTTTCGCAAACTGGAAAACGAAGTGAACAAATGACAGTCTTAACATTGCTACCTAAAAGTTGGAGTGTTAAACAAATTGAAGAGGAATTTGGAGTATCCAACTACATGGCTCTGTCAGTAAAACATTTAGTGGGAGAAAATGGTATTTTATCAACTGCGAACCCAAAACCAGGAAAAGCATTGGATGCAGCTACTGCTAGTTTAGTTGTAGAATTTTATAACACAGATGAAGTTAGCAGGATGATGCCCGATAAAAAAGACTTTGTAACGATACGGCAAGGAGGTTCAGAACTCCAAATTCAAAAGCGTTTGGTGCTGGGCAATCTGTCAGAGCTATATGCGTTGTTTAAGGAAAAGTACCCAACTCATTATATAGGGTTTTCCAAGTTTTGTCAGTTGAGGCCAAAAAACTGCATTTTGGCTGGTGGAAGTGGGACACATACTGTATGTGTATGTACAATACATCAGAATGTGAAACTCATGATGAATGGTGCTGGACTTAGAAGTATTGTATGGCATGGGGATAATACATCATTGAAATCTTATCATTGTTGCCTTGCAAAAATAATGTGCAATCCACCCTCACCAAATTGTTACATGCATGAATGTAAGGAATGTCCTGGTATTAAACAATTACATGAAGCCTTGTTAAATAAATTTGAAGACGAGCTTATTGATGAAGTGATGTATAAGCAGTGGATAACTGTTGATAGGTGTAGAATGGAATCTATAACAAAAAACAGTGATGACTTTGTTGAAGAATTTCTGGAAATGCTTTTAAAACTCAAAACTCATTCATTCATTGCAAACAGGCAAAAAGAATACTACTCAGAAAAGAAAGAAAACTTAGCACCAGGTGAACTAGTTATTAATTGTGATTTTGCTGAAAATTACTCATTTATACTCCAAGATGAAGTTCAGTCATTTCATTGGAGAACTAACCAAGCTACTCTGCATCCTTTTATTGTGTATTACAAGTGGGAAGACAAAATTAAACATTTACAGTATGTTTTTATCTCTGACTGCCTGGAACATAATACTGTGGCGTTTCATGTATTCCAGAATGAGTTGATTTCTCTATTGAAAGAAACTATACCATTTGAAATAAAGAAAATTACATACTTCTCAGATGGTAGTTCGGCTCAGTACAAAAACAAGAAAAACTTTCACAATCTGTGTCTTCACAAAACAGATTTTGGAATCGATGCAGAATGGCAGTTTTCGCAACGTCACACGGAAAAAGTGCATGTGATGGACTTGGTGGCACTGTTAAACGGCTTGCTGCTAAAGCCAGTCTGCAAAGACCTTACAATAGCCAGATAGTCACACCACTGCAGTTGTATGAATTTGCTATTGATAAAATATCTGGAATAGATTTTATGTACTGCTCTACAAAAGAATATCAAGATATGGAAAAGAAACTTGCATTGCGCTTTAGTGAATCGATACGAATCGTTGGAACCAAAAAGTTCCATTCCTACAGTCCAATCTCAGAAAATAAAATCAATGTTAAATATTACCAATCCTGTTCAGACCAGTTTACTAACACCGTAACGGCATTTGACTTTTTAACAATGACAGATATACTAAACATTAAATCAGGCTTTGTAACTATTGCCTATGATCAGTCCTGGTAGCTTGCATGTATTCTAAAGAAGAATGACGACACCTGTGAGTTTGAAGTTAGTTTTTTATACCCAAAAGGAATGGACCTGCTGCTTCATTTTTCTACCCTCAACCGAGTGACATTTTAACTGTACCAGGTGAAACATTACTTCAGAAAGTAGAACCATTTACTGCTACAGGGAGTGTATACCTTAACCAAAGAAGAAAATATGCTATCTACAAAGACACTAGAAAGGTTTCTCAAAAGGAACTGAGAACTTAAAATAGGCATTTAAGAAATATTTTTAAAAATAGTTTTTGGTAAGTAAAGTGATTTTACAAATTTTTTTAAATAAACTTATATTTTTACCCTTAACACCCTGAGAGGAAGTCAGTAATCTTTATTGGTTTATATTTTGATTTCAGATCCTCAGGAAGAGCGTGATTCTATCAATAAATGTCTTTTTTTTAGGGATTCACAGTTACAAAATATTTTATTTAAATATGATCCCATTGCCATCCTATCCTGAAATTTGGCATATATGTGCCTTATAAGTGTATAAACAAAATAATTTTTTCCAAAAAAAAAAATACGTTTTTGAAAATTTGTTAAAAAGTTTTTTGAAAATTTTTGGGAAAAAATTATTTTTACCAATATGGTTGTGTTTTATATCAAATTAAAGCATAATGAAAGCAGAATAAAATGGTACAAGTCCCAGCCCTCTATGTCAAATACTTTTTAAACTGTAGCCGTTTAAAGATTTCAAAACACGGTCAAATTTATGGGATTTTCGATTTTTTGAAAATCAATAACATAAATATTAGAAGCCCAAAAAATCTAAAACTTTGTATTTTTATTAGTTTTGACCATAAGAACAAATACACAAAAAATTATAATTATCTGAGATGGTGAGGTTCAGAGCATTGGTTGATTTGATGTGGAATGACCCTTTAGTTTAAAATCTTATTATATAAAGTATAAACATAAGCAGGTTTTTTACCAAACGTTACAAGATACTCGTTAAGGCAGTGTTCCACTAAACGGTGACGGATAGCAGAATGATGGTGAATGGCTTGAATATATCAACCTCCAGCTTCTCAATAAAAGTTGGTGTTAGTGTCCCAGGATGTAGTGGAAAGTTCAGTTCTTGATCTTCGCTGATTTTTCGTTTCTGGTGGTCTCAGGTCCCGATGGAATTAGTGTAGTATTAAGTTCTTGCTCCGTTGTTAAAAGTGAGGTTCCGTATGTAAATTTAATTCTCTTTATTTTTTGTTGTATGGTATTTATTCACTTTGGCTTCTCCAGGTCTGGGTTATCTTCATTTATTTATTGTTTTCCATTATTACTCATTTGACGGTAGGCTTAGTTAATTTATTCTTTAGATTTTTGATTTGAATTTTATTGATAGGTAATTTTAATTTCTCGGAGTTAGAGTCTTGGAAGTCGTTCAACCGTCTTTTTGATCAGTTACTATGTTTAATTTGAATTAACTGTAATTTTATTTATTAGGTTTATTCATTTTTTTCTAGATTTATCATCACTGAACTGTCCTCGTTCATTTATAACAATTGAATGTTATTGAATAAACAACATTCCTTGCATATTATCTTTTTTGTTAATTAATAGTTATTAGAATTTACTAAGCAATTTATTCTTCAGATTTCTCTTTTTTCTTGATTCACGGAACTGAACTGTCCTCATTTACATATAACAATTGAATGTCTAAATCAACAAGATATCTTGCATTTTGTTGCCCTAACAACCATCTTCCTCTTATGTTATTGGATAATATTTGTTATCCTAGAGCCATAATTAGGAAATATTCTTACACTTATTTAATAAAATACTCCCTTCTTGGAATTACATTAAATCACATAAAACTTTCACTTAATCTGCCTTATTTATACATTTTCTTCGTAATCAACTTATTTTAAAAGGTATTAATTTCCTTTTACAAAATACTAAATTTAGGCCTGTTGGTTTTATTACATGTGTTATAATTTTTTGTTTTTAATTTAATTTTTCTGACCTGACCTACTGTACAAAGAGTCACTGGCTTATGGCCAATTATTCCAATTTTAATTTCCTGATTTCAATTTATTATTATTATTTTATCATTGAACCCTTCATTGGTTTATAACATAATTATAATGACCACTTGACAATTCATTAACAATTATTGTCTTCCTGGCCAAGTTTACAAATATTATTTTAAGACATCTTCATTAATTATTCAAAGTAAATACACTTAACATGATACCATACATAATAAATACACTTGTATTTAATTACTTAAATACAAGTTTAATATGAATGAAATTAGTACCCATTACTTAATACTTTCTTAAAGCAATGGCTTCACACCTGCTATATACAAAACACAAAATAAATACATGTAAACACAATATCATGATAAAGCACAACAACATGTACATCTTTATAAAACATTAAATATCAATTAAACAGTCTATTATTTTCAAACTCATCTACAGTAAATTAATCTCATTAGACACTGTGTTTATAGTTTACATCTTCCACTGATCACTCCATATTTTATATTTAGATACATTTTTACTATTTTATTACCTAGTAACCTTACTAGGTGTCACCAATACATTTTTTGGGTGGGGTTTGGCCCTCTTGACCTTAATTATGGCATACCTTGGGCATTGTTTGAGTTTCTATTGACAAAGTGTTTATGTAACGTTTGTGACCTTAACTTTGTTACGTTA
Organism: Magicicada septendecula; assembly: GCA_034769895.1. Classification (NCBI taxonomy): domain Eukaryota; kingdom Metazoa; phylum Arthropoda; class Insecta; order Hemiptera; family Cicadidae; genus Magicicada; species Magicicada septendecula. The sequence goes on along the minus strand of CM068367.1, from coordinate 1,191,922,412 downwards.
CAATATATAAAGTATAAGGGTGTTCGGGCAGTCACGGTGTCACTGAACCCTGACCGTGGATTTGGATTATTGGTAGCAAGTGTGGTTGGGCAGATTGTATCCTAACCATACTTGGTATTATTTTCAAAATTGGTGACTCTAGAAATTAACCGGGGGGTAAAACAGGGGAATCACGAAACTATGGAACAGCGGCTACCATCGTAGGGGGTGGTAGTGCCGTGTTAAGGGTGTATAAGATTTAGTAGGGTTACTGGTGTCCTCGGACATCAGTAATGCCGATATTTGTATAACGCTGAAACAAGAATGGGGTAGGCAGCGTCTACACCCTAATTAAACTTCAGTTCTTGTGGATGCACATGGGCGCTACAGGCCACCATCAGGAAAAAATAGTGTGTGTGGAAAAGGAGCTGGCAGTTACAAGCCAGGGGCACAGATAACGCATCTGTGCACAAGGTAAATACCTAGACCGACCGGCAGGTGGTTTACCTAATTGTAACTGGGTAAAAGGGGGGTAAAATAAAAATGATGGAGTAGGAGAAGTAACTGAGAAATCAGTGAGAAGTAACGACCACCGTAACAGCGGGACAATCAAGTTTACTTGCTCTAACTAGAGAGTTGGTGACTGTGACCCAGTTCCTATTCGGTAATGTTTACTATTAGTTTATGATTCAATGATTAGTGATGAATTTTCACTTATGAGAACAAATGATTTTAAATGCTAGATTCAATATTGTAATGATTGTATAATCAACCAGGACATGTTATGGGTTAAATTGTATAATTTGTGTATTTGTGTTACCTATATTCAGTGTGCCTAGAGTAAGGTTATTCACCTGTTATCAGCTGATTGCCGGTGAAGTATATAGGAGGTTCATGTAATTAATTCATAGGTTCTTTTATTAATGGATTTAATTTAATAATTTTGTTTCTTTTATTAATTGTCAAAATATATATGTTTCTGGAATTTAAATTCATATAAAAAAAAAAATTTGTAGATTTCCTTTTTTTAAGTACAGATTGCGTGGTGTTTTCATGTTCACTATATATTGATATGATTGTGTATGTTGATAGTGTATCAGCTGATTCATAGTGTTCATATTATATGTTTGTAACCAAGTGTAGTTGTGAGTTGAGGAGAGTAAAAGGTTTTTTATGTGGTAACAGTTATCTGCATGGGATTATAAAAGATTTATATTGAAAATGATATTCATTTAAAAGATTTTGAATATGAAAAGTTGCGATTAGAGGGATTAATTGAAGAAGATATAGCAAATTAACGTAAATGTGAATCTTTGGTAATGGACTTAGATTTATTTCACTACATGAATGAAGTTTAAATAATTTATTTTTGTTTTGAGATGATCTTGCCAGACAAACAAGTAAAAGTTCAGTAAAATGAGGGAATTGTGTTTATATTTGAGGATAAAATGTTTCTGTTAATTTAAAAATGATTATAATTATTTTGAAGTTAGCGTTTGGTACAGTAAAGAATGTTTAGTTGAGTTAAGTTATTGGTTTTAAGATAGTAAGGCACATATTGTAACGTACCGCTTTTATCACGAGGCGTTCACTACTTACAAGTATCTTGCAATTACAAGCTTTGTTAATTCCGTCCCACAGTTGTACGCCAATTCTGTAACGTACCGCTTTTTTCGTGAGGTGTAGTAGAGTTATATTGTATGCCTCATGCAGTATGCGTCACTTTTGAATTATACTAACTGACGTTTTAAACGGTATAAATAAAGGATTTTGTTTATCTTGTTTTACTCAATCTAAAAGAAATCGAGAGTGTGTGATTTGGGGTCAAGGAGGTAATTTGTTCAGCCTTATGCAGAAGAGAGAGTAAGTATCATTATTGCCCCTCTGTTGTGACGATTTTTTCTGTATGTTGTGCTGAAATTTTCATTATCTACCCACTACAATAAATTATAACACGTTATAATTCAATATTAATTTTCAATAATATTGGTTTATTGATTATTGACTTTTGTCTCCAGCCACCCAAGTATAGGTATCACAATTAATCTTTTTAAAAAGAAAACATCTTCTCGACTTTACCGAGTAAACATAGATCTGTCTAAAGAACAAAACATATATGTTGTTATTTAACCAATATTACGCTATAATAAAATACATCAGTTATTACATAATTCTTATTAATTCCCCAGGGTTCAGGGTGAATTCTTTGTGTTATGAGAGTGTCAGAAATGGCTAATTGCTACGCTTTACAAATATAAAAAATTAATAAATAATTTTGGTTTATTTTTCAAATGTTACATAGTTTCCGGAATTGCCGTAAGAGAGCAGCATGTATTTGTTTACTTTTGAAAGCAACATATGATAAAAATGAATATTTTTTCGTTCTATTTCACTATTAAAAAACGAGTTTTCTTCTGTATTTATTACGAAAAATGTTTATATTACCTCGCTCCGTGTTGTCCTTACTGGATTGAAGTTTTATTCTGTGATGAGGTACGTCTTGCGTTATTATTTCCTTTTCATTTTCGAGTATTTTTCTGATTGTCTATTAGACGTAGGCCGAATTATATTGGATCCTCAGAATGGTTTCATCCACTGGTTTTTAATGTATAACACCTTTTAATTTGGATTCCTCAGGTATAATTGGTTAGTATTCACTTTGTTTATTACTCTTGCGTGAATTTCGCCTCCTCCAACGTCCAAAAAAGGTTATTTTTTTATAATTTTTGTCGCATCGATTCTTCAACTCTCTGGTTCAGTTCAAAATTTTTTCTTATTAACAATACTTGTTATTTTCCATCACTCTTAGTAACACATAGTATTTTTATTATGTAGGCAGTTTGTGATTATTATAAATTTATATTTTTATTTATGGAAAAATAATTCCCTTCCATTCCGGTTTATTTACTAATTTAATTCACATAATATGTTTTGGTTAATTTTTTTATGACCTTGTATATAAATATTTTATCATTTTATTATCATTAAATAAATTTATATATTATTTATTTAGTATCGAATAGTGTTCATACCCGGTACTACTTCCTGTTGTCCTTTCCTTCCTAGGATTATTTTAATTTTATATTATCTCTGGTAGTTAAAATTTTTATGTCTTTTAAAATTAAACCCTGGGTTTTCTTACAATCTAACATAATTATTTGAAACAATATAATATTAACTTGGGTATAACAAATTGTGGTTCATACAATATGAATTACAGTAAATAAATAAAATTACAAAAATCAATTAGTATTATTACATACTACTTCCAGAGTTTTATCCTACCCAAAACATACAGCACAGTTTAGTAATACATTAATTTCACTTTGGTTTTTTCACCTCAATGGGTACATTAGAACTCACTTCGCACTATATACCACTCGAATTGTTTATTAGGTGGAGTGATATAATTAAATTTTGAGCGAGCTTTAGTTCTACCCATTTCTGACTTTTATTCTCATGATTTACTTTATTGGGACTGGGTTATGTACCGTTACAATATGTACGCACCCAGTACTTTGCTAAAGGCAATCCTGTATTTATAAGGGGAGATATATCAGTTGAGGATCTGGTTTGGTATAAGGCCAGTTATTGATTTTATCTGAAATGTTGCAAGGTTGGGTGATACTGCGGTGAGTGCCTGTCTGATTTTACGGTGTTGGGATCTCGGACCGAGAAGTCCAGTAATGTCATTCAGGTGCAGCCATAGTCGCCGAACTAGGGGGGTAAATTACCCAGGATATATTAAGGAGTTAAAGGGGGTTGTTGGCACCATATCCTCGCTGGTCCTCTTAGGTTAGCAATGAGAGTTTTTCTGTTTCGGCAGAAAACCTCTCATTGGGGGGGGGTATTGTAACGGTACAGAATGAAGGGGTCTGTAATCTAAAGTTTTTTTCATAACCCGAGTATTATTACTTACTAGCCAATGCCCACCCTTGGCTGTTGGGCCATTAGACGGCGCGCTGACCAGTAGAGACGTGAGAGCCTTGAAACAATATTCCTTTGTGCTGTACAACCGTAAAAGTTCCGGAACGAAATCGCGGGCGCTCACACATCAGAAAATGTGAATTTTAAACGAAACCAGCATTTGAATAACGTATAAATAATGTAAATACGTAGTGACAAATAAAAATTTGAGTGACAGTTTCGGCCAAAAAGGTAAAAAGTGAAAACAGGGAGACAGCAATGTAGTGCACGTGCACGAGGAGACATCTTATGGACGTACATCCAAGGACTACATAAGGGAAGTAAATTACACAAAATTACGAATAAAGTTAATCAAAATCATGCAAAGTTAAGAAATAAAAATAAAATGAGCTCTAAAGGGGAATCTAAATTATGTACTGGGTGAGGGTATGTGTATGTATGGGCGAGTGGAAATTACATAATTAGTAGCACTGGTTAGCGTTAAGAGAATTTAGTCTAATGTTTTCAAAGTCTGTTTTCTTGTGTCTTAATGAATTTAATTTTTGTAACCTCATAAAAGAAGGGTAAATTTTAAATAAATAATGTACCAAGTTAGTATTCACATAGTAAACGAGTAGAAGATGGAGAGAAAATATTGTTCGTAATAATGCAAAGTAAGTCAATTTAATGGGTTCCTGTGACTATACAGAATCTAAAATAATGTTTGAATAAAACGAAGTTCATTTAAAAAAAACAAGGAGTGTTGAATCATTTATTTGAATAAACCATATCTGTTCTCCAAAATACGCTCAGAGAACTCTGGACCTAGTAAGTATTCGATTACGAAGTTGGCAACAATTAAAAGATGGCGTCCGAAAACAGACATAGGCCACAACAGCTTCGTTGGTAAACAGAATAAAGTTTAAGGTAATTAATTAAAGTTACAATTGGCGCTCGAACAGTAGACGTTTGCATAAATAGTATTTATGCAAATGTGAGCCTGTTTTGGAGAACGGAGGGGGTTGCTTAAGGTAAATACATAAATTGTAATTATGTCTAAATAGATGAAAATTATAAGGTTATGATTAAGGCATAATCGAAATATTTTGTTATGTGTTAATTATATATATTGTGTATGGTAATAATTTTGACGGATTTATACAATCCAAACAATTTGAAAAAAATGGATAAACAAGAGAGTGGGCTTGAAATGAGTGAGTCAGCTGGTATAGGGGAACCGGGAGTTCATTCGACTGCAGTGAATAGGTTCAATGAACACAGCCTAACTGAATCAGCTATAGATGACTCAAGTACTCAATCAACCCCAACCTCAACAAAATGTAACAGTCAATTCGATAATGACGTAATGAGTTTTTTACAAAAACAATTTAATGTAATAAATAGTCATTTTGATGTAAACGATAGTAAGTTCGAGGCAAAGTTTGATGAACAAAAGAGTAATTTTAATGCTAAATTTGATGAAGTAAACACTAAAATGAATGATAAATTAAATGAACAAACTAATGAAATAAAGAGCAATTTTAGTGAAAAGTTGAATGAGATTAGAAACGAAATAAAACAAAATGTCAGTATTAATAAAAGTTTAAAGAAGTTGATGAACATTTTAGTGCTGTTGTAAAACAATTACAAGACGAAGTAAACAAAAGTAGAAAGAGAAAGGATGGGGTAGAAAATGGTACATATAATAAGGTTGTAATGGTGTTAATTATAATTTTGAGAGTATAGTGGGGGTAGAAAATGGTGAAGAGACTGATCAATTAAACAAGAATAAAGACGATCAGGTAACATATAATACGGTAAGTAGGGGTGAGAATTATGATGATATAATTAAAAATAGTGGTGATGAAGTTTTAGTGGAAGTAGAATTTAATAATGGAATGTTAGTGAGTGTTGATAAGTTAGAGGAAGAGTGGAAAGAGAGTTTACAGGTAGAGGGGTTGCAGAGGGTAAATTTTCCCCGGGTTTATTGTGAACCAAGGTGTTTACAAGTGTTTTTGAAGGTTTCAAATTGTTCCCTGAGTTTTTGTCGTGTTCCTGGAAGAGCGAGGAGGTTTTTTAATGTAGTAGTACCCTCTGCATGGAATGATAGAGAAAGTGTGAAATGGTGTTATGATGAGAAATATTTTGAGAGAGAGAGAGAGAGAGAGAGAGAGAGAGAGAGAGAGAGAGAGAGAGAGAGAGAGAGAGAGAGAGGGGGGGTGTTGTATGAGGTTAGTAGAAGTTATAAAGAATTAATAGAGAAAATGAATAGTGAGAGAGTTGATGATTATATTGAATTCTTACCTTGCGATATGGTTAGTGCAGCAATAGATGATGATAACGGTGATAATTATATTGAATACTTACCTGTACATAGATGTGGGATATTAATAGTAGATGACTGTGAAAATAAGGAGAGGAGAAAATGCTTATGGGTGACACATAATAATACTGACGGTGACAAGATGAGAATTACTGATGTAGACAGGTTATATGATTTGATAATAATGTGGGGTAATCCTGTAAAACTTATCAATAAATAGCTCCAATCTGTTAACAAATAAAACTGTACAGATAGCTGCATATGCAGATGACATTAACATCATGTCAAGACGGATCACGGCAGCTAAAGAAATATTTATAGAGCTTAAAAACAAAGCCAAGGAAGTTGGGCTAGCCATAAATATGGATAAAACAAAAATGCTTATCCAAACAAGAAGGGACCAGGTTCATAACAACATCGAGATAGAGGAGGACACAATTGAGGTGGTGGACAATTTCACGTATCTCGGAGTGAATCTAGCAAAGACTGGATCAGAGGAGCCGGAGATCCAAAGACGGACCACCATGGCTAACAAGGCGTACTTCGCATTGCTGCCATCATTTAGGTCTGGGGATGTGCACAGGGAAACAAAAATGAAAATATATAGGACTGTCATCAGACCGGTGCTATGCTACGGGTGTGAGGCATGGGCAATCACACAGAAAACAGTCGACATAGTAGGCACCTTTGAAAGGAAAATCCTCAGACGCATTATAGGCCCAATACAAGAAAATGGCTCATGGAGACTGAGATACAACAACGAACTGTATCAAATATATAAAGAGATACCAGTCTCAAAATTTATAAGAATTCAAGATTGCGTTGGGCCGGACATGTTATGAGAATGGAGGGTGGCAGGAACCCTAAGAGGGCTTTGCTGGGTACATGGGAGGGAACGAGACCTAGAGGTAGACCGAGGAAGAGGTGGGAAGATGTCGTTGCAGAGGACGCGAGAGACATGGGGATAAGAAACTGGAGGAGGGTTGCAGTGGATAGAGTGGATTGGAGGCGGAGATTGGTGGAGGCCAGGGCCCGACTTGGGCTGTAGCGCCATAGGAGAGAGAATCCTGTAAAACATTGTTACGAGGTAATGGAACCATTTGAAAAAACAAATAGTTATTATGATAGTAATAACAAAATGCATTTAATTATAAATGAATTGTGTAGACGTAAGAGAAGATTATTATTCGATGATGGTGGTTAAACATTTAGTGTTCATGAACATTTAACTATGTGAGTAGGGGGTTCTGAAATGGACTGAATTATGAAATGATTTGTGGTAAACAATAACGAATAATAATGTGGATTGTATATACTTTTGTGTTGATGTCAAATGTATTTGTGTATTAGATTATGGTGTGCTCTGTGTTTTATGTAAACAATGTATGTATGTAATAGGAATTGATTATAGGAATCATAATAACATGTTATCAAACTAAATCAATAATGAGAGTAATTGTGAATTATGTAATGTAATTAAAGTAACTTAGTGTTTTAAAAACTGATTGAATTAAATAATTGGAGATGAATGAATTAATTTAGAATGTTGTACAGATGAATTTTGGTGATGAATTTAAATGATTTTCTGAGATTTAGATTTTATAATAAATAGTAAATGATTAAACATACAATGTGTTTAGATATTGAGTTATATTGTTATTATAAGGTAAGTTATGAATTTTCTAATGTAATTTTCAACGGTTAACTTAATGTAAAATGTTGTAAAAGATGGAGTTTGGGGTGATAATTATTTCAATAAGGCATTAAGACAGTCAGTTAATTTTAAATGATAACTTGGGCATTTTAAAAAATAACTTGTATTTCTACTAAAAGTATGAGGCTGAATATAATTAAATTGTGAGCTTTCTTGGAACTTACCTTTTGACGTCAACATTTTATATTTTCTGTGTCCCCATGTGTCATAAAGAAAAAAAAGGAGTCTCAGTTCGGATTGTGCCATCAGGTTAAAATGTGCAATCAAATATATTGCAACTTACCGTCTGCGGCTTCCAGAAACAACGTCTTCACAAAGTTAAGACGGTAGACGGAAGCCGCAGACGGTAAGTTGCAATATATTTGATTGAACAACACATGGCTTGGTACTAAATATTTGGAATTATTCCTTTTAAACATTAAAATGTGCGACTACAACTTGCAGATTGCAGAGTTGAAGTGAGTACAGTTTCAAAGCATTATTTAATTTGTTGCAGTCAGTACACATCTGTGATAAATAGTAGTGTACAAGCAATTATGAACGCAAAGAAGTTGAAGATGTTGATTGTTGCTCTTTCTTCAGTGGCAGATGTTTTGGTTGGTGTGTCTTGCTTCTGTGCTGTTGAGTGGTCTTCTGTCAAGTAATTTTTTCTGTCAATTAATGCATCTGTGTACAAGTTTGATATTGTTACAAATGTATGTCCAGCCACATAAAAAAAAATAAAAAACGTAGTTTAAACCACTATGATACGTTCTTTATATGTATATTTGAATATATTTTGTTGAGGGTTTGAAAACATTACCACATACAATTGTATTTCATTCCTGGATGTTTAGGGAAACTGATACATGATTCAGGGGCAAAAGTGTTCCCTGGTTCACAAGATGACAACATTGTTTAAATGATTAGTGCAAATAATTTTGTCAAATATTTGAATAGATTTAGTTGAGAGTTATGAAATGATGTCATCCAAGTCGTACTCTTCTTATGGTTGCTGAGATAAACCAAGTCAAATGCAGCAGCACATCTAAAGTGTTGCATAATTTTTCTTTTCTATGGGGAAAGAGGGGATCATCACATGCACAAGTATTTTGAGGTATACTGTTTAAAAATGTTCTATCACGATTTGTATGCAGCATATAGTTTTATCAACGTAGTGAATTCAACAGGGACATTATTTTTGTCATAGGCAGTTGGCTGCAAGTCCCATAACCTGTGGAGTTAGATGTAATCCTACATCAAAAGAAAAAAACAGTTGCTATAATTCTGTTTTATAGTGTCTGTATCTTTCTTGATACTCTCAAATTTTGTGAATTTTATTAACTGAACAAGCCATTGTAGTCTTTACCGTGAAACTGAATAGTTTACTGTGCTTCACTTATTCAAGTTGTTGTCCATTTGTTATAATTTTACCTAATTTTTGTATCTTCATAACTTAGTTCATAGTTTTTTGATGCTTAGTATTTTAATATGTAACAATTTTGTTAAAAATCCATTTGAGTTTATATCCATGTCAGAAAAGTTCTGCACAATTGATAGGTAAAGGCAAATTCTTCAGTGTCACATTTATGTCAGCATGTGCCCCAACCAGAGATGCAGATGAGGTTCAGATTTTAATTTCTATGATTAACTTTAAAATATCTATGTAAAAATGTTAGTGTATGACTGTTGTATTTCTGGGTGATTTTCATGTAAAGGTAAGTATAGAAGAACTTAATCTATTGATTATTTGGGAAAGATACTCTTTATAATGAAACAAGTAGTAATAGCACTGGAGTTCCACAGTTTGATGCTTCAAACAATTTAATAGTAGTTAACATATTCTTCTAGGGGACGTGGAAAATACCAGGCATTGGTAGTGTTAATCACATAGATCTTGTGTTTATCTCGAAAACGGGTAAGACTGTAAATGTAGATACATTTCACAGGACAAACTGTGACTCATGCCATTGCTTTGTTACACCTAAAGTCAGAATTTCTATGGTGAGAAAGGAGAAATAAATGAATTCCCAAAATTGGAATATGAAAGAACATTTGAAATACATAGTAATGTGTAATAATCAAGTTAAATTACTTGAACATAATGGGAATTCCATAGAAGCTGACATTAACTAAGAGTGGAAAAATCAAACAGGTAACTGATTCTGCTAACAGCACCATAAGTCAAGTAAACAGAGATATAAATGAACAGAGTATGATGATGAGTGCTAATTGAGCAGAAGAAACTGGATTTATTACAATGCCTGCAACATAATATTGGAAACACTAAGACAGTTATGGGGGTCCAAAGTTTCAAACATATAGAACTTGTTGGCAGAAAAATGGCAGCGTTATGAAGTAGAGTTAAAATATTCTTGGATGTACCTTGTAATGAAAGAAAGAAAATTGTTCAAGGGCAATAAAGAAAACGCACAGACTCACTGCCTAAGATTAATATATGCAGGAAGAAGGAAGATAAGGTGTTCTTTGAATCTAGGTGATACTGTCATAGTAGAGAAAGTTTTTCTGAAAACTACTGCATGTTCAAGTAGAACCAGTTCCACACATTTCCTGTCAGATTATAGAATGTAATAAGTTCAGACTTCCTACATTAGAGGATGTCACAAAGGTGACAAATAACTTATAAACCTACGGAATTGCTTAAAAATGATGGACATCACCTTTAGCAGATATTGCATCTATTTGTCATTTGCATAAAGAATGATGAACAAAATCTCAGAGGAATGGATAATGGGAATAATTCCCATATAAGAGAAGTACAGGTATAATGCCCTAATTACATGGGCAATGCTAAATGTATGTTATAAAGTGTTCTCTGGAATTGTAGACTATCACTGACATACTCTGATGGAAAAATAGGAGACTGTAAATGTAGGTTTCTTCCTAACTGGTCTCAACTATAGAAGTATTTTCATCATAATCAAAGCTAAGAAAAAAAGTAATAATAATTCATGTATAACATTTACATAGATTTTCGCAAGCACTTGCTAGCCGTAACAGTTATAAGCTCTTCAGTGATGTATTATTTAGTATCTCAGCCAGGCCGCATTTATCTCACTTACGCCCCTGGGCCCAAGGCTATCTGATGCCCCCCCTCCAACCAATAACAACTGATCATTTTTTCATACAAGTAATTTTAAGCTTATATTGCCAATTACATTACAAAAAAAAGTGTTAATAAAATAATAAAAAGATGTACAGTTAAGAAAACAACTTTATTTTTGGCATGAAATACATTTTGCTTTACAGTGACAAAAAAGCCTATATGCATAAAAATTCAAAAATTATTGTAAATACATTTGTGTATCAAGTCTTAACTATACCTAACTAATAACTGGTTTGCGTCTGGCCTTTTCATGAGCAAATTTGCTGATCACATCTTCATAATCTAATTTTGTTGTTAAGTCATTTTCGATTGCAAGAACAGCTAAGTGAATCAGACGATTTTGAGTTTGAGTTGAGCGTAAATAATTCTTAATCCTTGCTAGTATAGAAAAAGATCTTTCAGCTGAGCAGACTGAAGCAGGGGTAGGTAAATTTTCAAAGCAATGATAACATTAGGATACAAATCTAGTAAATTCTTAGAAATCAGAGGTCTGTACAAATGTGATAGTGATAGTGATTTATCATCACTATTAATGATTTCTTCCTGAAGAAAACATTTTAGATTAATGCATTCTGTTCCAAAAGATTCTTCTACATCTCATGGATATGTCTTCTGTAATCTGTCAGCAGCTTGCATTATATCTTCCAGATTAGTTTCCATAAGATCTGATAGAAATGTGAATTTCTGAGAAAACTCAGTGTAAACTGACACTCGAAATTTTAAGTCTGTAAGCAGTTTCATTAGTATCTGAGTATAGATGGTCTGCAGAATACACAAAGAACTTTGACTTTCTAGGTCTGCTTCTGATTCACTATCTGACTCATCAGAAAATCTTGTATGCTTTACACCTCTTTTAGGTCTAGTTTCCTCTGTTAATTGTCTCTTTTTCTGTTAATTGTTGGACACTTTTTAGTTTAGTTTCCGCAATGTTCTTGTAGACTTTGAATGAACATTTCATTTCTTCAACAAAATTAATAAGGGAGTTGTACAGCTTAACAACTGTACCAGCGCTCATTCTTTCAGACTGTATTTTTTCTATTACATCTCCAAATCTACCAAAGATAACCCCCCATACAGTAGCCATGAAAACTGTTTCAGAAGAGGTAATTTTTCTGAGGACGCCTTTTGCCTCTTGCCTTGTAGTTGACTTTACAGTCTTGTCTTCTGAAATTAATTTTAGGGCCTTAATAATAACTTCAAAATCTGTATTTAAACTTTCGCATGCATTCTCTGGCAGACCACCTCGTAATACTTAAGAGTTTTGATAGAGAGGTTTCTTGAAGTAAAAAAAGATTATAAAAGGTTCCAGCGATAAGTTGAAGCTTTGAAAAAGTTGTACAATGTTTGTAGAAGGTCAAAAAAGTCAACAGCAAGCCTACAACAATTTGCAGCACTTGAACCCACTAGGTTCAGAGAGTGGACAGAACATGGTACGTAAAATGATAGGGAATTAACTTCTTTAATTCTTGCCTGCAAACCAGAATAAATTCCAGACATACTAGATGCGTTATCATATGATTGCCCTCGAAGATTCCTTATGTCCAAGTCATGATTCTGGAGGAAAGTAAACACAGCTTTGGCAAGCTCTTCACCTGTGCGGCCTTGATTTTTCATAAACTCAAGAAAACATTCTTTAGGAACACCCTCATCTTCATCATTCACATACCTTAAAATAAAGGTTAGCTGATCACTGTGTGTTACATCTGGAGTAGAATCCACTATTATTGAAAAATATTTTGATTGTTTTACTTTTTTAGTGATTTCATTAATGACGGTTTTAGCCATTATCTTAATTAGTTCTTCATAAGTAGCATGCGATAAATAAGATGTCTTACCTTGGCCTGGATTCCAAAAGCGATCTATGTGGCTTTTTAAGAATGGGTCGAATTCTGCAATAAGTTCTATACACATCATAAAATTCCCATTTTTTACTGAGCTGAACACTTCGTTTTCTCCATGAAACCCTAGTCCACGAGATGAAAGTTTTTTAACGACAGCTACCACCCTCTGCAGAACACACCTCCAATATTTAACTTCCTCTTCTAACTGACTCAATAAATGTTTATCAATTCTACACTGTTCATTACTCCTTCTTTTAAACATTAAAACACAGTCACGGTGAGATTGAGAATTCTCATGTTCTATCACTCGTTGGTTAGCATGCTTCCAGTCATTAAAGCCACTTTCACCAAATTGTGATTTTCTCCTAAAAAGTTTACAAGGGGCACAAAAAACTGAACCTTGGCTGCACGAGTACACAAGATAATCTCGTTTTATTACATCTCCATTAGCAAGTTTTCCTTCAAATAATGCTTTAGTTAAACATCTTTGCTTGTCTGGCTAAGCTCTCTCAGATACAGAAAAATCACAGTTTAAATTTTGATCCACTCCATTTTTTACAAAATAATCACAAGTTCTCTCATTTACAGTATAACCCAAAAAAATGGATCATTGCTTGGTTCAAAATTCTCACTCTCTTCTGGAACAGGTTGGCCCAAGTTTTCGTCTAGCCCTATAATGCTTGAATCGTCATTACAAAGTTCACTATTGTTATTTGAACTCTGTGCTACACACTCCTCACTACTTGTTTCATTTTGAGCAGCTTGGCTAGCACTACTTTCTAGAAGTGACGCATTTTTCAAGAAAAAAGAATGCAGTTTTCGAGTTTGTAAAAGGACTTCATTTTCTTTCTTCTTCTTATCGTCTGCCAATTTTCGGTATTTAGCACCACTTATCCGTTAGCGTCCGTCCATTTCAGAGTTAATTTAAATCACGTAAATCACGCGTTGCGAATAAATCCAACTTCCGAACTAACCTGCAAAGCTTATTCGCACTGTGTAAACAGACTACCGGTACGCAGTGTTGCCACCAGCTGACTACTGGTGGCCGCAAAATGAAATTTCCCTGCCCCTGCGCTCATTCATCTGACTCAAAATCTATTTGTTTTCCAATTTTCTGCTGCCTTGGGCCTGGGCCCAGTCTCAGCCATATATTTAAGACTAATTAAGGCAAAACTATTTAAGACTAATTAATGACTTAGTTCATTACAATAACTAATCTAGATTAGATACATCTGTCTAATCTAGTACTGAAAGTAGTGATCAGAAAACTGAGACTTAATAACTACATTGGACATAAGTCTACACTAGTTGTACACTACACTGTATGGATATGCTAAGATTTTGTTAGCAGAATTTACACTACAACTTCATAGAGACTTACTGATAAATAGACTGAAGATAATTGAGGCAAAAACCAAATAGATGGAAGTGACTAGGGATGGTTGAAACCACACCCATTCGTATGGATTGAAGACTTACATTCCTATATGTCAGTATGTAATTGATCAAATTGGAAAGTCCCTGTATTTTGAGACAGAAATTAACTGCAGTAATTCAGTAACCAGGAAGTAAGACCCTCAATCTTCAGTAGAAAAAAATGAATGTTATTATAACCTAAAAAGTTAGTAATGACCAATCTATTAGCCATAATACAGTCTTGTGGCACTAAATACATATATATATATATATATTACAACGTTATTTTGTGACACTTACTTTTACACATACGCTCTTACTCGTATGCGCGCACTTACCCATGTCTCGGAGGTGATACTCTTCTTCAGCAGTATTTACCTTGATGTTCCCCGGCTGGGTCGCAGGCTTTGGTCGTTGGTTGAGTGTGGATAAGCGCATGAATAACGTTATAAGTTTTAATTTACAAGTAAAGAGTACAGAGGATTGAGCAGTGGTTGTGAAATTAGTACGACTGTTTCAAGAAAAGCATATTCATTTGATTTATTCAAAAATCGCAAATTGTCATGTTATTTAAATTGTTCAACGTGGGTTTCTTGTTATATGAACCCTTATATTCAATCCGAATATAATATACTCATAATATGTGTAACTCTGATTTCTTATACTTCTAAGACATAATATATACACACATAAATTATATATGCCCTGAAATAGTACACATACATATACATATACCACATATAAATATAATAGGAAACATAATTCATAAGTATAACTTTTAAATATCGATTTAGTCTTTACAAGTGTGGGTTCCAATGTATACCACGTAAATGCAACTTTTAATTAATTAAAATATTAATAGAGAATCTTCTTTACGTTAATTGATTCTATTTTTACTGTCTCAATTAATTAACCATTACGTAAATCTCATATTTAAAAAATTACTCATTTAATTAATTACAACATATAAACTATGGTTCTTTCTTGACCATTCAATTATGAGATTACTATTATGATATTCTCTGTTCTCATTTATATATTTAAACAATTATTTATTCATTCGTTAAGTAAAAAAATATATTAATGTTCTGTAAACTTGGATATGGAAACTAGCTTTTGGTGATAGACTTCAGGGTCATTTATAATGTTAAATAAATGTTCTAGTTCACCTGCATTTTTCCTGCACCCATTTAAATTGTTGTTACCATCCTCCAGACTCTCGAGTTCGTTGATCCTCTTCAGTATCAGCTCCTCTTGTCTCTACGTCGTTGAATTCCTCGCTCCGTCTCCTGGATGCTGAGTTCTGACGTGGACCTCTAGTCTTGATGATAAACGGCTGGATGTAGCTGCATAGGCTGTCCCTGCGTCCTCTTCTTTCTTGTCCCTCGTTGCTGTCTAGAAGTTCTATGTAGTTATGACTCTTGTAGCTTCATTAATACAGTCTTTTATTTAAATCACTCGCTCTTTAATAACTGCACCGACGTAATGCCGGTTCCATCGCACTTCAGTTTATTTAAATACTGTTCAAAACATTACTACACTTTGTAAAGTTTACGTTGTCGAGATGCGTGGATTCCTCTTACTAAATGAATTTGATCTGTGCTGAAAGTGTGTCGCGCGCTGGGGTTTTATACTGCTGCTCGTTGCAATTCCTGTTGGAAACTGTTCTGACAACTTTGGACTGGCCGGCGCGTCGGTTTCATCATCACTTTCAACCTACATGTCTTCTTATGTAGGCGCACACTTTTTTATAAATATTATTACACCAATAGTTAGGTATAATATTAAACATTGTCTCTGCAAATTTTGGTTGTTACCCTGTGTAAATTACGGCAGTTATGGCACAATTTCACACGGTGTCTGAACCGTTCCCACGATTAATGACCACTTAACGCCAAATTGAAGCGCCAGGCATCAGCTGTGTATTCACATATGTCGCTGATTCATGTGACTTATGGTTCACGTACAATCCTTAAAAAACTGTGTGAAATCTTCCACCCTCGTTTGCATAATTGAACCTGTCTATTATTTACACATGTACCCATACACACACACACGCAGACTGATACACAAGCAGCGGCAGGCTGCTCTGACGTCACCTCTGCCGGTCTTAGCATGTTAATAGCTCCCTTCGTTACATTTAAAAACCAACAAAGTCATGCGTTTCCATATGCATGCTTACGTACAATATTTGATTTATTTAAATTTAAAAATTGCTTATATTTATTACATTCTTTCTTATCTATAACATACATTATATTATTTTTATTATGTACATCTTACATATTTTATACTTATATACGAAAACACGTTATCATACCTCCGTCAGGGGTTGATACATATATTTATGCTAAACGCATCGTTGCATAAATTCCCCTGCTGGGTAAAATAAAATTTGAATATAAGGAATTCTTTATTAAAATTATTTTTTTACAACTCACAATTAGTGGTTATAAGGGTTCTTAAAATTTTTCATTTTCCCTGGGTGGATTACGTCCCTCCCATGGACTTATAAATTGACTATTTATTAATTCCTTTATCCATAAAATTTACGGAATGCTGATGCATGGTACTTTCCAACGATCTTGTTTCTTGTTGTCTTGTTGGATCGTAGACGATAAATGTGTGTTGTCCTTTCCTCCTTTGTAATAAGTAGGGTCCCTCGTACAGTCTGAATAGTTTCTTTGCTGTATTATCGATTCGTTTTCCCACTGGATTACTTTTTAGTAGCACACTCTCTCCTTCATGGAAAGTGATGAGTTTGTGCGTTCTGTTGAACCTCTCGATCCTCTTTTCTCCAAGTTTTTCCATCCTCTTCTTCGCATTGTCGTACTTGTGACTTAATGGAATTTGTAGATTTTGGTTTGGAGGTTTGTCAATGTTTCTCGACCAGAATCTATTGGGTTTATTATTTGTTTCCAGTTCCACCGGTGTATATCCCGTAGCTTCACTGTATGTAGCATTTATAGCTTGTTCAGAAAATGATAAGTACTCTGCCCATCAATTATGTTGTTCATTACAGTAGATGTGCAAATGTTTTCCTAACTCTTTATTTACCCTCTCAGCAAGGTTTCCTTGTGGATGTCGTATTGACGTTAACACTGGTTGTATGCCGTGCTGAGTTAGCGTTTCCGTCCATGCTTTATTTTGAAATTGTTTACCTTGGTCACTCAATATCTTTTTGATTTGACCATGCTTCGGTACATATTTTCATAGTATGACATTCAGTACACTTTTTGTGGTAGGTCTTCGAATAGCGTAGAGTCGAACTGCCTTGGTGAACACATCTATACATACAAGTATGTGCTTCATACCCCCGTGAATAGCTCTCGGAAATGGGCCCAGGAAGTCTACTGCTACTAATTCTCCCTTTTCCTGTGTCTTTATATTTTGCATATCTACATATTTGTGAAGATTCAGATGTCGTGCTGTTTGACATTCGTAGCATCCTTTTAAGATTACTTTAATTCTTCTAAACATATTATTCAAAATGAAGTCTTCCTTCAAAGCTAAATGACATTTTAAAGCACACGCATGTGCTAAACTTTGATGACATGGTATAGTTAGTGTTTTTAACATCTCTGGTGATAGGACTATTTTCCAATCATAATTGATAAGTGTATACAATATACTATTTTTAATCGTATATCTACTAGATAGTGTTGATAATTTCAAGTGACTTATCTGTGGATCTTTATTTTGTTCACTTGCTAGATTATTTAGCAAATATTTAACTCTATCATCTGTTTGATAAGTAATGGTTGATATGTTAACCACATTACGTTTCTTTATATCGCTTATTGTTCCCCCTTGTATAGGACAATAGGCATGAGACAACATACTTTCCTGTTGCGGATTGTTTGTATCGTTTAGGGTGGCGCTCAGCTCCTGTGTATGCAGGTAATTTAACAAGCCTGTTCGTTACGGTATTTTGTTGGAATACGTGTCGCTTTTAAAACCTGTTTGAGCTGGTGGCCGGCGTCTCCCTCGCCGTCATTCATTGTGCTTCTCCCTTGTCGTGTGATCACCCCTTTTCTGTTTGGATGTAGACGGGCGTGTCAGCTGTTGAACACTTTTATTTTTATAATTATTCTTATTATTATTATGATTATTATTATTTGCATTTATATTCTGTACATTCGCATTGTACCGTTTAATTGCTTTTTAGCCGTACCTGGATGCGAGTACGCTCCTTTATGTGGAGTTGTATTACCTTTTTCGAAGGGTTGTTTATACTCTTTCCAATTCTCTTCTCTCTTCGCAAACTGCGTCGATTTATTGTTGCATTGGATTATGCGTAGAGTACTGCTGCTGCTGCGGCTGGTTCTCTCTTCTCTCGTATTGTTTATTAACAAACTGCGATGACTGTGTTACAAGAATAAGAAGTTCCTCTATGGTTTTAACTCCTTGGGTATAAACAGCAAGTCTAATGTGTCTGTCAAAATGGTAGCTTAATTTCAATACTAATTCGTGCTCCGTGAAACTGGGTCTAAGATGCTTACACCGTTCGACGAGTTGTATTATGTAGTCTTCCATGGAACGTTTGCTGTTGACGTAATACCGTCCATACTCCAGCTGGTCTCGTACCTCTCTCTGGGTATGTATATTCCAGTATCGATTTTCGAAGGATGCCTTGAACTGTTCATAAGTTTCTGTTTGGTCCCGAACAATCGTATACCATTTGGATGCTGTTTCCTGGACAAATTCTATATGGAAACAAATAAATATTTGTAAGCTGCGACTTACAAATTCTATACGGTCTCGGTCGTTTAGGTTGCTTCCTATAGTTGCCATTTCTCATTCACATTTATGTAAAAATTCTATGGGGTTCTCCCATTTATTACCTTTAAAACTGATCTTCTCTCTATCGTCTACCTTTGCAGCACACATCATCATATCACTGGGTCGTCTCTTGACTTCTGCTCGTAGTTTTTCTACATCCTCTTGTAGTCCATCTTTCATATTGTTAATTTCTATGGAGTGGTGTGTAGTTTTCCTCGTGACCTCCTCCACAGCTATTTCTACCGTTTCGGTCCTCACAGTGAGTTCCTTTGTTTTATTAGTATTGTCCAGGATGCGCTCATTTACATCTTTGTGTCTGAGATCTTGCTCCTGTTTTGTAATTTTAAACTTTTCATTCCACTATTCAGCCAGTTGTCGAATGTGTTCTTTCGTTTCACGTGTAGTATATTCACGATGTTCTTTAAATTTACTGTCGATCTTTACAGCTTGTTCATTAAGTGATTGTTGAACTCGCTGTTCTACTGCTTCAACGCGTGCAGTAAGCTCTGTTTTTAAAGTATTACTGACGAGTTCTATTTTCTCTTCTAACCTAGTATTATTACTATCTATATTACTCTCTAATTGAGTTTTCACTTTTTCAATAGTAATTTCTAATCGATTACGACTATCTTCTACTTGAGTTTATAAACTTTCTAATTTATTTTCTAATTTTTCATTGCTACTTTCTAGTTGCGTTTAAAGTTCTGCACTACTACTCTCTAATTGCGTTTTTAGTTCTGCACTTATTTCTGCACTATTCGTCTTCAACTCTTCTTGAAGTCGTTTAAACATTGTTTCGAAGTCCATTGTCGGTTGCTTCGCCATTTTTATAGTATGTAGCCTACGGTGTCCTAACTAATTCGTTATATGAATTATAATTTTATTATTGGTCAACCGTGACTCTATATTTCTTTATTTAAATTATTGTATTTATCAGTATTAATTTCACAACTCTTTTTCTTCTCTGTACTTTATTATAACAATTTGTAATATTATACATTACACAAACTGACTATTAATTCTTTCTTACAATATTTTGCTAATTATTTATTAGACTTTATTTATTACCAGGGCGCCAATTACTTGTAATGATATTTAACATTTATTGCACAACACGTTTTTTCTACGTGTCGGGCTACACCGTTGGGAACGCCAATTACTATACAACGTTACCAACGGTACTTAACATATACCTGGCCCCACAGTTGGCAGCGACAATTACTATACAACGTTATTTTGTTACAACGATGCCAACATGGCCAAGACACAACAATAATTAACATACATAAATTTATTTATGTTTGCCGAGCCTCACGATTTTGGAGCGCCAATTACTATACAACGTTTCCAAAATCGTGACTTTCCAACACATATCGTGCCCCACGCACTTTGGGAACCAATTACTATACAACGTTATTTTGTGACACTTACTTTTACACGTACGCTCTTACTCATATGCGCGCACTTACCCACGTCTCGGAGGTGATACTCTTCTTCAGCAGTATTTACCTTGATGTTCCCCGGCTGGGTCGCAGGCTTTGGTCATTGGTTGAGTGTGGATAAGCGCGTGAACAACGTTATAAGTTTTAATTTACAAGTAAAGAGTACAGAGGATTGAGCAGTGGCTGTGAAATTAGTACGACTGTTTCAAGAAAAGCATATTCATTAGATTTATTCAAAAATCGCAAATTGTCATGTTACTTAAATTGTTCAATGTGGGTTTCTTGTTATATGAACCCTTATATTCAATCCGAATATAATATACTCATAATATGTGTAACTCTGATTTCTTATACTTCTAAGACATAATATATACACACATAAATTATATATGACCTGAAATAGTACACAGACATATACACATACCACATATAAATATAATAGGAAACATAATTCATACGTATAACTTTTAAATATTGATTTAGTCTTTACAAGTGTGGGTTCCAATGTATACCACGTAAATGAACTTTTAATTAATTAAAATATTAATTAAAATATTAATAGAGAATCTTCTTTACGTTAATTGATTCTATTTTTACTGTCTCAATTAATTAACCATTACGTAAATCTCATATTTAAAAAATTACTCATTTAATTAATTACAACATATAATAAACTATGCTTCTTTCTTGACCATTCAATTATGAGATTACTGTTATGATATTCTCTGTTCTCATTTGTATATTTAAACAATTATTTATTCATTCGTTAAGTAAAAAAATATATTAATGTTCTGTAAACTTGGATATGGAAACTATCTTTTGGTGATAGACTTCAGGGTCATTTATAATGTTAAATAAATGTTCTAGTTCTCCTGCATTTTTCCTGCACCCATTTAAATTGTTGTTACCGTCCTCCAGACTCTCGAGTTCGTTGATCCTCTTCAGTATCAGCTCCTCTTGTCTCTTCGTCGTTGAATTCCTCGCTCCGTCTCCTGGATGCTGAGTTCTGACGTGGACCTCTAGTCTTGATGATAAATGGCTGGATGTAGCTGCATAGGCTGTCCCTGCATCCTCTCGTAGATGTCTAGTTCCTCGTCCTCTTCTTTCTTGTCCCTCGTTGCTGTCTAGAAGTTCTACGTAGTTATGACTGTTGTAGCTTCATTAATACAGTCTTTTATTTAAATCACTCGCTCTTTAATAACTGCACCGACGTAATGCCGGTTCATCGCACTTCAGTTTATTTAAATACTGTTCTAAACATTACTACACTTTGTAAAGTTTACGTTGTCGAGATGCGTGGATTCCTCTTACTAAATGAATTTGATCTGCGCTGAAAGTGTGTCGCGCGCTGGGGTTTTATACTGCTGCTCGTTGCAATTCCTGTTGGAAACTGTTTCTGACAACTTTGGACTGGCCGGCGCGTCGGTTTCATCATCACTTTCAACCTACACGTCTTCTTATGTAGCGCACACTTTTTTATAAATATTATTACACCAATAGTTAGGTCTAATATTAAACATTGTCTCTGCAAATTTTGGTTGTTACTCTGTGCAAATTACGGCAGTTATGGCAAAATTTCACATGGTGTCTGAACCGTTCCCACGATTAATGACCACTTAACGCCAAATTGAACGCCAGGCATCAGCTGTGTATTCACATATGTCGCTGATTCGTGTGACTTATGGTTCACGTACAATCCTTAAAAAACTGTGTGAAATCTTCCACCCTCGTTTGCATAATTGAACCTGTCTGTTATTTACACATGTACACATACACACACACACACACGCAGACTGATACACAAGCAGCGGCAGGCCGCTCTGACGTCACCTCTGCCGGTCTTAGCGTGTTAATAGCTCCCTTCGTTACATTTAAAAACCAACAAAGTCATGCGTTTCCATATGCATGCTTACGTACAATATTTGATTTATTTAAATTTAAAAATTGCTTATATTTATTACATTCTTTCTTATAACATACATTATATTATTTTTATTATGTACATCTTACATATTTTATACTTATATATGAAAACACGTTATCATACGTCAGTCAGGGGTTGATACATATACTTATGCTAAACGTATCATTGCAATATGTATATATTATATTTAATATTTTAATTAAATTTACCTCAAGATGTTATTTTTCTATTTGGAACATGTTTCGAGCGTTCCTGTTCTCTCATCTTCAGCCTTCGCGATCTTGTTTCTGGTGAAGTATTTGTGTGTTGGCTGCTGGTTGCTATTAAGGTTGTTTATTGGTCTTTGGTATTTTAAAGTTGTATTATTGTGTGTGATTGTGGTATATGTTTTTGTATTTTGTGTATTTTCGATGTTGAGTGCTTTGAATATTGTGTCATGTTTTGTATTGATTTGTATTTGTTCTGGTATTAGTTTGTTTTGTGACAATATTATCGACCGACAATATTATCAGAACAAATACAAATCAATACAAAACATGGCACAATATTCAAAGCACTCAATATCGAAAATACACAAAATACAAAAACATATACCACAACCACACACAATAATACAACTTTAAAAGACCAAAGACCAACAAACTACCTTAATAACATCCAGCAGCCAACACACAAATACTTAACCAGAAACAAGATGGCGAAGTCTGAAGATGAGAGAACAGGAACTCTCGAAACATGTTCCAAATAAGGAAAAGAACATCTTGAGGTAATATAATTATAAATTTTAAATACTTTATATATATCAAGAAACGAACTGTAGCAGAAAGTGATTGAATATTGTACTGCTGTTAAAATACAACCCAGTACATAAGAGGAAAATAATAATTTTAAAAGAAAAAATATATGAATTTAATAGTAATTGGAACATATGTTTAAAATGTAAACAAAAACACTGAGTCAGTAGTCCCAAATAACATAGAGGTAGGCTCCAATGATAGATAAAACAGCAGTAAGATATATATTTTGACAAGGATTATATGAAATTTGAAATAAATATTAAAATAAAAGGAAAGAGTAAGAAAATTATAATATAATAAATACAAACTAGAATTAAGAATGTTAGAAATCAAATAAAGGTATTTAATAATAATTAGAAAAGTTATATATGTTTTTGAGAGTTATATGATAGAAAGATGTAACGAATGTAGGGAGGTATCAATGTGGCAAAATTGTAAATTTTTAGATTTGTATTGTATAGAAATGTAAGGAAATGTATCAGTTAGTCTAATTTTATATTCAATATGATAAGATCAAAGAGAGTGATTCTGTAAATGAAGTTTTTATTTACATTCGATATGATAAACATCACCGAGAGAGCCTGTAATATTTAAATAAGTCAAAATTTATATATCACAAAGTCTAATGTTATATGTAATCAGATAAACAGTAAAAGCGCCCTGGTTTTTCTTAACTCTTAACACACATGTATATATATATTTAACTGTTCGATATTTCGAATGTCGAACCGGTCAATTATTAGTTTTCCGAGGTTGGCACTATGGCTTTTGTAAAGTCAATTCATGCATCGGGCCTGAACTTTTTGTCACGCGTCAACCGTTGTAGTGTCCACTTCGATGGGCCGGCTTTGTGTCAGGTAGAATCCATCTCATGTAGCCTATCCTTTATTCCATCCAGTTTTTTCTGCCTGTGTGTCAAGAACAACCATTCATGAGATTTCTGTAAGTAATTTTTTGCTAATTATGTGATTGCTAGCAATTCTGCATGTTGCACTGCTTAACGAGCTCACCAGAGGTTAAAATTTTACTGTAAGAATAAACTTCTTACCTGCAGAGTGTCAATCTTTTAAAATAATATCGCACATATTATACTACCAGAGGGTTATGAATTTGCTAGTTTTTCCATTTAATTGCTTGCCGTTTCGAATGGGAACTCTTGCTTTGTAATTTTTCATGTTGTTGCTGGCCGTGTTGGGTAAATGGGTTACAAGCCAGTTTTGGCGTTGCGATTTTTATGCTAATCACCAACGTGCCGTGCTGTTTCTTGTGCCTGCTCGTAGATTTTTGCATGCTGTTAGTCTCAAAATTATAACAGTGATCGTTATTTGCATGTTGTGGCACGGATACACGTGGGTACGATTTGCATGTGGACCATTATTTTGCGTCTAATGCTGTTGGTTGGTATGTTTGGCAGTTTCGTCGCCTGTGCGTGGGCCAGGTGAGCGAATATTGTGTCAAATTTTTGCACCTTGATTTTTTTTGGGTAATTGTTTGATTACTCGGTCAATTCATGAGAAGTTTGTACCCGTCCTGTTAAGGTCTGCTTTACACGTGAAGTCGACGTGTTACGTGCTTGCGAATGTGTAAGGCGTGTGGGGGACGTTTGGTTTCTAGGTTACCCCGGTTTTTCGGTACAGCCTGCATTTATATTTAATTTTTTGTGGAATTGACTATTACTTTTTTGGTGCGGTTTATATTTGGCATATGCACGATATCCTGTCCATACACGCCGCGTTGGCCGTGATAAATTTTTGCATTTAATGTGTCTAAGTTATTGTGTTTGTATCGTTAACTGTGGAATTTTTGTATATTGTACCTTGTTGTGTATTAGTGTATTTTTATGCATTTATTCTAGTTGGTATTACATATTTTCTTTGTGTACAATTTTGTGTACCATTATTTTGCACCGTATGTGCTTTAATATTGTGCAACCTGTTGTTTTTTTTCGTGCTTTTGCACTGTGCAAATTAATCCTTTGCATTTTTTGAGTATGTGATTTATTGTGTTTTGAACTATTAGCCTTTTGGATTGTGTAAATTGTATTTTGCCTTGCACTAATTTACTTTTGTATTTACTATGTTCGGCATTGTTCATGAAAACTAGTTTATTTCAGAGGCCGATTTATCTAGATTACTGTTAGGCTAGGTCTGGGTCGTGACTATATTGGTTAATTTCTAATTCTCTCGTCCAGGGTGGTTGTCGGTTGCGCGAACTTCCTTAAATCATAATGCCTGCTAAATTGTCACTGGCAGCTTTTGACCAGACCACTTCGGTGGGAATACTTGCGTTGCAACACTTAATAAATAGGTTGGAAGGGTTGCCGCAATTGAGAGTTGTGGATCAACATGAAGCTGGTATCTTGGCCTCCAGGTTGTCCGAAAAATATCAGGATCTTCTAGGTAAGGTAGATCCTTACCTATCGGCAGAGTCATTGCCCGAGGGATTGGACGAGGACCACATTTTTTCGGTGGTAGCGCAAATTGAAGATATTTATGTCCAGGGAAGCGTTTTAGCGTAAAAACTAACTAAACCAGAGATACCGGTTGGTTCCGGTCAGTCTTCATCGGCAAGTGGCGGGCAGTCAGGTGTTCTTGTTCATGAGTTGCCGAAGCTTTCTTTACCTTTTTTTGATGGCCAGTCCAAATGTTGGTCCGAGTTTTGGTCGAAGTTTACCACATTAGTGGACGAAAGTCCTGCCCTCACCCCAAAGCAGAAATTGTTATATTTATTGACTCATCTTAAAGGTGAGGCTTATGAGAAGGTTGCCGCGCTTCCCATAGTTGATGATAGTTATCAGCTTGCACTGTCAACTCTTAAAAGCCGTTATCACAACCCTCGTTTGGCCGCCCAGGTCCATTATACCAATCTGCTTCAATTACCAGCCGCTTCTATGTGATCAGCTGCGTCTATTAGAAAATTGGTAGACAGCTTCAATGCTAACTTTTAAGCGATGTCAGCTCTAAACATTGCTGATATATATCAAGCAATATATGCGTCTTTTGTATTGTCAAGGCTGGATTTATCATTACGTGAATGCTTTGAGGCGTCTGTTACGGACAGAGAAAATCTCCCTTCTCTAAAAGAAATTATGACATTTTTAACCGCCGTGGCGGAACAAAAAGAACAGGCATCTTTGGAATCGGCTTACCTGCTCTTCCTAGCACTAGCCACCAGAAAACTCAGAAGGTTTCCTTTTCCAAGGCTATTCCTCTTGCTGTGTCCACGTTATCTGCGGAGGTTATGCAACGGGATTCATCTAATTCATGTTGCCTCCATTGCGATTCCCGGACCCATGTGCTTCTCAAGTGTCCGGCGTGGCTGAGTAAGGACCCTAGGGCTCGATTTCAAAGTCTCAAGAATAAAAAATGTTGGCTTTCGTGCCTCTAACATAAACATTTTGGATGGTGCAAAAATAGGTGCAAAACGTGTGGCTCTAAGTACCACCACACTTTACTTCATTTCAAAAATGCCCGTCCGTCTCCGTCTCGTTCACAGATTTCTGAAACAGCTGAACTCAAGGCTTCGGGGTCATCGCTTGCTGACCAAGTTGATCTTTCCAGCACTACTTTGACCGTGTCTCTGCCCCACCCTTCAGGGGTTCTGTTAGCCACATGTCTAGCAGTCTTGTCATCTCCCAATGGTGGTTATATTGTAGTTAGGGCCATCCTGGATAGCGCGTCCCATGCTTCTTTCATCACTGAAGCGTGTGCATCTCGCTTAAAGTGTGCTTGTTTTGACGCTTCAATAAGTGTCAATGGGGTAGGTGATATTCCCACCAAAGCTAAAAGGGTGTGCCATCTTTCCTTGGAAACTTTAAAACGCGAGGTTGTGGCGTCTAACCATGCTTTTGTAATTCTTTCAAAGATCTCATCGGACTCACCTAGGTTCCAGGTGTTGCCTGAAGTTAAGCAGGCTATGAAAGACCTTCTGTTAGCTGACCCTACCTTCGATGTAGCAGCCCCAATTGATGCGTTGTTTGGTGCCGATATTGTAGCGGCTATTCTTTTGGGAGAGACTATTCCCTTGGGTGCAGGTTTGCCTGTTGCAGTTAGGACACGTTTTGGGTTTGTAATTATGGGTAGAGCCCCAATTTCACTTAATTGTGCATTGACTTGTGCTAGCGGTCTTACTGGCCTTCCTTTGGATCTGGTGTCTGCACATCAGCTTCACTGTCATTTCCACCACTTTTATCCTTCAGTCACAACATTATCAACTGATACAACCAACTACTTGAGCAAGTTCATCGGTTTTGGGAGGCCGAAGAGCCTCCAGCTTTGCCCCACCAGTTATCTGAAGAGGATCACTTTGCTGAAAAGTTTTATATGGAGTCAACAAGTCGGTTGCCGTCGGGTCGCTACCAGGTGCGCTTGCCGTTTTTCAAAAACTCTTCTCACACTTTGGGAAATTCCCTTAAGGGAGCTATGTCTCGGTTTTTTGCATTAGAAAGGAAATTTGCATCTAACAATCAGTTTAAGAGCCAGTATGTGCAATTTATAACTGATTATGTTGCTCAGGGGCATATGTCGCTGGTGTCTGACCCCAACTTTCCAAAATATTTCATCCCACATCATGGTATCTTTAAGGTTAGAGGCGATACTTCAAAAATAAGAGTGGTGTTTGACGCCAGCATGAAGACGTCCTCCGGGATTTCCTTAAATGACGTGTTATGTGTCGGCCCTAAGTTGCAGACCTTACTGTCCGATGTTTTGACTTTGTTTCGGCGTTTTACCCATGTCTTCACGTGCGACATCGAACAGATGTATCGCCAAATTGCCATGCATCCTGATGACTCGGCGTACCTATGTATTTTATGGCGTGAGAAGGTTACCGCTAAGGGTTTTCGCTTTGCGTACCGTTACTTACGGGCTGGCTTGCGCCCCTTTTCAGGCGTTGCGAACCTTGCAGCGGCTGGCTCAGGATGAGGCAGTTAATTTTCCGGCGGGAGCGGCGGTACTTAGCCGTAATATTTTTGTTGATGATATTGCTGCTGGTGCTGATTAAAAACCAGAGGTCTGCAAATTACAACAGGAATTAATCCTGTTGTTATCGTCAGGAGGTTTCAATTTGAAAAAATGGTGTACTAATCAACCTGACTGCCTACCTGCATCGGCCGCTCAGAGGGATTCTGTCGTTTCTAAAGATATTCTGGGTTTAAGTTGGGACCATTCAACCGATTGCTTCTCATTTCCTCCTTTGGCCTGTTGCAATAATGCTCAGGTACAATTCACCAAACGCGTCGTGTTATCCCAGATGGCACAATTATTTGACCGATGTGGTTGGCTTTCGCCAGTGATTTTCAGGGCCAAGGTTTTTTTCCAAAAACTCTGGGCTGAGGGCTTGGAATGGGATGCTCCTCTCAATGATGACTTAAATGATTATTGGAGTCAATTCCTGTCCTCTCTGAATCATCTTTCGGTAATCACTATTTCTTGGCCATTCCTCCCTAAAGGTGGGCGTATTGAAAAGGTTATATTACATGGTTTCTGTGATGCTTCCCAGTTGGGTTATGCGGCAGTCCTTTACTTGTCCATTTATACCGACTCTGGTCCTCCGGTGGTTTCATTGGTGTCTTCTAAAACTAAAGTGGCACCTCTTAAAACTTTATCAATCCCACATTTGGAGTTGTTGGGAGCTTATCTTTTAGCCAAAGTAGTTTGTCATTATGTTGGCTTATTCTCTTCAAGTTTTAAATGAGTCAAATTTTCTTATGGACAGATTCAACGGTTGTTTTGGATTGGCTGAATATGCCTACTTTTAAATTAAAAACGTTTATTGCTAATCGGGTGGCTGCCATTGCCGAGTGGACCGATACTAAGTCTTGGCGTCATGTTCATGGTGTTTCTAACCCCGCTGATTTGGCCTCTAGAGGTACTTCAATCACCAGCCTCCAGTCGTCGACATTGTGGTGGTCAGGGCCAGATTGGCTAAAGCTTGATTCTGTGCACTGGCCCCCTATTAATTATCGACCGAATCATGACGTGCAGGATGTTGCCTTGGAGACCAAGGTCTCTTCGTTTCTTACTCAGGAGCCCCGGGTGGAATTGTTCGATCACTTGTCCTCGTGGCCCTTAGTGGTGAGGGTAACCTCAGTTATCTTAAGGTGGGCTATGCCATCAGGGGTTGAACCTTCCACAGCCGTGGGTTGGAAGAGGTTAGCTGTTAACTATATTTTATGCTACATTCAGCGCAGCGTGTTTGGACAGGAGCTCGCGGCTATTCGTTTAGGTAAGCCGCTCCCGGTCTGCATTCAGCGCCTGGTCCCGTTTATTTTGGCCTCATTCGAGTACGCGGTCGCTTGACCAACTCTACGGTAGCTAGAAATCGTTTTCCGGTTTTACTGCCCAAGCATCACCATCTAGTCGGGTTGCTAATTCATCACACCCATGTGTGGTTAGGTCATGCTGGTCCTTTGCAAGTTCAATTTCAGCTGGCTCAAAATTATTGGATTTTGTCTGCACGTCAGGTCATAAGAACCATAATTTGGAAATGTCTTTCTTGTTTCAGGGCGCGTCCTCGCCCCACCAATCCGTTAATGGGGGATCTGCCAATCCCTAGGGTTAATCCGGCACCTCCATTTTATTCTTCCATCATGGATTATACTGGCCCCTTTTTAGTATGGGCTTACGCTGTTCGGAAGGCGCCTATAGTCAAAACTTACCTATGTATTTTCATCTGCTTAGCCACTAAAGCAGTTCACTTTGAAGTAGCTATGGATCTTTCTACTTCACAGTTTATTGATGTGTTGAGGCGATTTATTAGTCGTCGTGGAGCTCCTCAAACACTGTATTCAGATTGTGGCAGGAATTTTGTGGGGTCGCGCTCCGAACTTAAACGGGAGCTAAAAAATGTTCTTTCTAATCCTGACATGTCAGCTCAGATAACAGCTTTTGCTGTCGATAACAATATTGATTTTAAATTTATCCCTCCGTCTGCCCCTAATCAGGGTGGCTTGTGGGAATGGGCTGTGCAGTCAGCCAAGTTTCATATGAAACGCATGATTGGAACCAGGTCGTTGACTGTAGCAGAATTTTCATTGTTATGTATTCGTATAGAAGCAATTTTAAACTCCCGTCCTTTAACTGACTTATCCTCAGATCCAAGTGATTGCCAGGCTCTAACGCCTGGTCACTTTCTGGTTGGCCGCCCCATTACCGCGCCCCCGGAAGCTGAAGTCTCATTAAATGAAGGGACGGTCCGCCATTACAAACAAATTGCCGCTTTGCTCCAAGCATTTGGAAAAGGTGGCGTTTGGAATACTTGACGGCACTTCATGCCAGATCGAAGTGGTCGGCTAAGTCCAGAAACTTAATGGTTGGGGACCTGGTTGTTTTGGAGGAACAGAATTCTCCTCCCCTGATGTGGCCTCTTGGCCGAGTTTCAGCTGTGTTTCCGGGGAGCGACGGGGTTGTTCGTCGCGTTTTAGTTAAAACTTCCGCAGGTTCTTTTGAACGACCTGCTATTTAATTATACAGGTTGCCTATAGCTTCTTGACTGTGTTTGTCTTGTTTTCGGGTGAGCAGAATTAGTTTTAATGATTGTGTTGTGAACTTACTTGACACTTTTCTGGGATTTCCCAGGTGGTTCCTTCCAGCTGTTGTCCGCATTGAAGTTTACATTGTGGAATGTTTCTGGCATGGCGTTGTGCCAGTCTATTGTGAGTTATGGATGCTCAACAAATCAACAACAAAAAAATAAGTAAAAAAAATGATAAAAAATAAAGGGAATAAAAAATAAAAAAGGAAAAAAATTGTAAAAGACTAGGGAATGTTAACTAAGTTGATTTGCTGAGTTTTAAGTTGTGTTTGGCTGGGCAATTGTTTATTGCATGTTGTATGGTTTTTGTCTGCTCTACCTGAACCTTTCGGATTGCTCGCCTGGTCAGTGCGTCCTCGGCGTAGTTATTCGGCATTTTTTTCCTAATTAATTACATGTTTTGTTGTATGTTTTGAATTTTCTCGTGTTTGCGTGTGACCCCCTCCTATGTTGGAGGGTAATTTTTCAGAGTGTGTTCATGTTCACCAAAAAAAAATGTTTGTAATGTATTTTGTGCAGTTCTCTTGGTGTACTTGTTTGTTGACCCATCGTGGTCAACGGGGGCCGGTGTTCGATATTTTGAATATCGAACCGGTCAATTATTAATTTTCTGAGGTTGGCACTATGGCTTTTGTAACGTCAATTCATGCATCGGGCCTGAACTTTTTGTCATGCGTCAACCGTTGTAGTGTCCACATCCACGGGCTAGCTTTGTGTCAGGTAGTATCCATCTCATGTAGCCTATCCTTTATTCCATCCAGTTTTTTCTGCCTGTGTGTCAAGAACAACCATTCATGAGATTTCGGTAAGTCATTTTTTGCTAATTATGTGATTGCTAGCAATTCTGCATGTTGCACTACTTAACAAGCTCATCAGAGGTTAAAATTATACCGTAAGAATAAACTTCTTACCTGCAGAGTGTCAATCTTTTAAAATAATATCGCACATATAATGGTTGTTATATGAAACATTCACATTTTACTATCAACATTCTGTATGCCCCTCTCTTGTTAACTCTTCTTCCAAATTCAAGATATTTCCCTGATTCCAATCAGAATTTAAATAACTACCTCCCATTACATCATTACAAATATCTCTCATCACCCAAATTATATCTAAAAATATTTAAATTCATTATTCAAATTCTCTTAAACACATTATCAAAATTTAATCAAATACAATTCATCTATATCTCCCTTCTTCTACAATTCTTAAACATTTTCCCTTTTGTATCTAAAACAATTCAAAATCATTTAACATTTTATAAAATATTATTAACAGAAATTCTATTTATCCGGCGCTGTTAATAATAATCATCACCTTTTCTCCTTCACACACACTATTGCCCCCCTGGACTGTTGTGTCCAGTTGCCTCCACAAGGACTGAGGCGGAAGGAGTGAGCACTTTTTTCTTTTCTCTCACTCCCATCCTTGCTTCAGCATTACAAGAAACTTCAGGGTAAGTACCCCTACTCATTATCTTAACATATGCCCCTAAGGTCTACCACCCCTATTTGGGTGAAAATAGCCTGTGTTCAAAATAATCTTAGATTCCCTTATTAAACCCCATTAAATTTCTATGTTAAACCAATTTCAAAGGCAACCAACTATGGTCAGTTTTACAGTAATGCTGGCCACAGCTGATTGTCATCCAAAACCACAATCTGGGTTGGTAAGGCCGAGATCGCCCGAAAGTAGGGAATCTATTTAAAAAACATACAATTCATGTTTAAGATTCCTACACTAACTTAATACACATAATACACTCATAATTAACATTGCGATTATTGCATAAAATAAACAATTCACATTTAAGCTTGACCAAAATTTACACACCTTACATCTTTAAATTTGCATATAAAATTATAAACATTACATTTTAATTTCAATTGAACTTTTATTAATTAGCCATCAGTTATTTATCATTTACTATACCATTAACTTTTCCAAAACTTTTTACTTTATCAACCTTCATTTTACATAACATTTCATTTATTATTATATTTTAACTATGATTTTCTGTTAAGCATTCTCATCATTAATTGGTTTGGGTGATTCTCATTCATTCACAATGATTTGATTTATAAAAATGGGCATTTATATATAACGTTACCCCCTTCTTCTTTCTAACCACCATTTACAGATTTGCATAGGGCGACACCAATCTCTCCATAATAACCCCCTTCAACACTAATTCCACTTAAATCCTTCCCCTCTTATAATAAAATACCTGCTACCCTCTTTGTAACTAGGATGTGTGTTCCCAAACCTGGCAATTCCATTCATATCCTTTTGCCCTTCCCATAATCTCGGCAAACACTCTTCAACCCTTCACAATTACCTGCCCAATGACACACGTTGATCACTCCCTACACCGGACCCTCACTACAAAATATCACCATCACCTATTTATTCTTCATTTACATTACTCACTTCCTCTACATATACGCACTCTCTCTACTGTGTCCCTACTACTACCCTGTTTCTGTACTATTTTTATTCCCAAATTCTTATTTTATCTAACAGCCATTAAAGTTAACTCTGACTGACTCCAATGCCTTATTTAAACAATTATCACCCAAACTCCAACTTTTACAACACTTTACCTTAATATGATCGTTGAAAATTACATTAGAAAATTCATAACTACCTCAAATTAGTTTAATCATCTTTGAAACTCATTTAAAATTTATTATTTAAACATTTTATTTTATTTAAATTGCATTATAAACTTCATACTTACATTACCTCACTCAATTGAATAAACATATGATTACTGTCATTAATTCCAAATATAAACAATTCATCACCATAAATATCACGTACAACCGTATGTACCTTCTGAAACATAACAATCGTACGACTCCACTACTAAACACCTTTTTCATTTATTCATTTACTATTTATCTCAAAGTTCAAATCATATAAAATCATTTAAATTCATTATCAAAATTCAATTAATTAATCTCAAATCCTTTAATTCAATCAGTTATTTAAAACACAAATTATTTTAATTACATTACTCCAAAACAATTACAATTCATTTATTACCAACTCTCTTTATTTATTTAGTCTGTTAAAATATTATTATTATTATTAAATCAATTTCTACTACATACACACATTGTTTACATAAAATACCTTTTACAACTCAAACACAATTAATTTCACTATAAATTTATTTAGAATTTCTTGTCATTATTTCTCTGTTTACTACACCTCATTTCATAAGTTAGCAAGGTCATCACCATAAACTAAAATATTTAAAATGTCCATTCACTGATTTTTTTATTTAACCCCCATCATCATATATGAGTCTTACTTTTACATAACAATTATCATCTTTAATTATACTCCTTACATCATTGTTATTTATATTATAACCCGTTAATATTTCAGATTGTTCCGTAAAACCCACATAATAATCTACTGGATTATCCCACATTATTATTAAATCATATAGCCTGTCTACATCATTAGTTTTGGTCTTGTCACCGTCTGTAATATTATCCATCACCCTTAAGTATTTTAACCTCTCAGTTTCAAAATCATTTACTACTAATACTCCACGTTTAAGGACAGGTAAGCTTCCCATATAATTATCAACATTATCGTCATTTATTTCTGCCCTATCTTCACAACAAGGTAAGTCTTTCATATCATCTATTTTTTCAAATTTTATCTTCTCTTTTAACTCCTCATAGCTTCTACTCAACGTAAACATCTCTATTATTCTCTCTCTCTCAAAATACTTCTCATCATAACATACAAAATCATTCCACGCAAAGGGGAACACAACGTTATCATGACCCCTCTGGGCTTTTCCAAGGAACTCATGATACACGAAAGGGGACCTACTTAGAGACACCTTGTCTCTATAACCACGGGAGGAAACTCTGTCCTCATACAACACTTGTGAAACCTCTGTTTCACCACATACTTGGCGAAAATCTGCCCTTTGCCCACCTAACCACCCACCACTCAACTAACTAACCACCATCATACTCTCTCACTTTCATTAACACTTGCTAACACTTCGTTACTAACTTCTACTCCACCAAAATCTTCATTATTACTCTCAATATTAACCACTTTATTCTCTAATACCACGTTTCTAATTATATCATTATAATTCTCACTTTTCTCTTCACTATTAGATTCACTACCGTAATTACCACTTACCTTGTTATACGTTATCTGATCGTCTTTATTTTCATCAAATTTATCAGACTTTTCACTATTCTCTACCCCCACTATACTCTCAGAATTATCATCTACTTTATTCATTTTAAAGTTATTAATTATGTCATCTACTCTTGCATTTCGTTTATCAAACTTCTGACTGACTGATTCTAATATCTCATCTTTCATATTATCAAAACGTGCATTTGTTTTATTCATTTGTTTATTAAAATTAAAATTTTGCTGTTTTATCTCCCCTCTCATCAACTTTATCTCGTTATTTTGCATCTCCAATTTAGCATTTAAATTAACATATTGAACTTTCATAAAATTGAACAAATCGTGTAACGACACTATACTGACCGTAGGTGTTGACTTAGCGTTTACTCTGCTCATAATCATTGATTCGGTTTTGCTTAACTCGACATTTATTTGGCTTTCGGTTTCAATGTCAGTTAAGCTGACATTCTCGTTAGTATCTGCCATCTCAAAATTGTATATATATTTCTTTTACAAAATATTACTATATATAACATATACTTATTATCAAAAAGATATTCTATTTACCCATACTACACATAATCATAACATAACCTTATCCTTGTACGTCTGTTTTCACGTACCTCAAAAAAAAATTGTTATGTTATTTCAAATAACCATTCTGTTCTCCCAAGTAGGCTTATATTTATATAAAATTTATTTATATAAACGTCCACTTGTTCGAGCACCAACTGTGATAGTACTTCTTATTTAGGCCTAAATTATAAATTTGTCCCTAGCTCGGACGTCAACTGTACTAGTACTTACCTTTTTATAAATTAAATAATA
The DNA here is from genome assembly GCA_034769895.1 of Magicicada septendecula. Lineage (NCBI taxonomy): Eukaryota > Metazoa > Arthropoda > Insecta > Hemiptera > Cicadidae > Magicicada > Magicicada septendecula. The sequence continues at coordinate 1,191,886,639 of CM068367.1, read as the reverse complement.
GATTTTGTGTATTTACTATGTATTTAGGCTCTGTAGAAGCCATGTTGTTATCTGCCATCTCAAAATTTTACGCGGCAGGGTTCGGATCAGCGAACCAGAAGAACAGAATTGGTTATTCAAGAAAATACAACTGTATTACCATCATACTATGATTATACTTTATTTAATTAGATTTCTTATACAACAAAGGAAAACATAAAAAAAAACCATTTTGTAACAGTACCAAATTGTCTGTATCGGAATAATGGGATGTAAGGGTACTTTTATTGTGAATTTTATTGTAATCATCAAGTTAAATCAGACAAGGTTAGTTTTGACCCAAGTCCCAAATAATATGTAAATTCACCGGTGGAGAGCCGATCTAAGGTCAGAGGCGTACGAGCAAATTGAAACAACGATAATGGCAGTGTTAGGCGCTAAAAACTGACAATACTGACTTTCTATTGGTCCACGATAATAAATCGTCACCAAAACAATGACGAGATAAAAAACCATTACGTATTAACCAGACGGAAGTGAAAAGAACAATAGACAATGACGTCAGGCGCAACAAATTTGCATACTAATTGTGCCGGCTTCCGCCCAGTTCAACAACAGCAGCCACCACAGTGCAGTGGGCAAAATTTTGCCAATTATGTAATATTTACTTAACAACATGCAATAGCTCTTTACAAAAGTTTAACAGTAACTATACTCGAGTCAGTGAACAGTTTTAAAAATGAATTTCAATTAAAATCAGTGGGCACAACAACACGAATTTCGGCCGACCACCTGCCTAATCGGCATGAAGAGGAATCTACGCCGCTTCAGTCACAGGAAAGTCCCTAGTCAAATTATTTTATAAATTCTAAATTACATTTTAAATGAGCTCAAGCCATACTTTAAATACACATGTGTAAATTTTCAGAGAGAGTGAGAGAGATAGAGTGTGTGATTAAGTTGATCAACTTCAATACAACATGAGGCGTTGGTTTGTGAAGTTAACGAATTGTGAGTATCATTAAAATATAAAGAAAACAATAAAGTTCATCAATGCTAGCAGTAAGGAAATTGAAAGAAATAATGGTAACCAAATAATGAATCTATGTACGTAACCTTGAACCGAAGGCAAGGCGAGATGAGATCGCCGCCATTTTGAAATTTTACAATTACCAAAATACATATGTGTATTAAGATACAACACATTTTGATAAATACAATCAAGTTCGTTATATTAATGTGTGTACCTCATTATTTCAATACCCTGTAACCACTGCCTCTGTCTACTTAACGACATTCTGGACCCAAAGCCTAATGAGTTTAACTGAGCTAAACAAGTGTGATTCCGGTGACAAGATAAATTATGCAAATTACATAAATTTTGACTTTATTACTTTATTATTATTATTACAAATTATTTGTAAGTTAACAGATGGCGCCCGAACAGGGACTTTATATATAAATAAAAATATATAAATGAGCAGACAAGCAGAGGTTAGATGGGTAATGAAACGTACGAGAAAAAATAGAGGTTACCTGTATAGGTTATGTATAGTACGAGTAGAGTATAACACAACAACTAAAACAAATTTAGTATTGTTAATATAAAAAGAAATGGCAAACAGTAATGAGACGAGTAGAACAGAATCAGAAATGATGGGTGATAGTATTTGTTCAACACCAGCCCCAACAAAAAGAGTTGAGGAAAATGACATAATAAGAATGATGAAACTGCTTTTCAATGAGCAGAGCATCAAATTTGATACTAAATTAGATAATTTTAACGAAAAACTAAACCAATTTGATGTACAATTTAGCGAGATCAAAAAAGAAATTAAAAAACAGAGTTGTAATTTGGACAAAAGATTAAATGAAATAGGTACAAAGTTAGACAAAATACAGTTAGAAAATAAGAGTAGAGAATCAAATAAATTGAATGAAAATAAAGACAAGGTAAGTAGTGGTGATAATTATGATAATAGAATTAAAAATATGGTGTTAGAAAATAATTGTGTGAGTATTGAGAGTGGTGATAAAAGTATAATGGGAGTAGAATTTGATAATGAAGTGATAAAAAGTGTTGATGAATTAGAGAGAAAGTATAGAGAGAATTTACAGATAAAGGGGTTGCAGGGGGTAAATTTTTCCCGTAATGTTGTAGTCGGGGGTGAAGAAAAGGCTTCACGAGTGTATTGGGTAGATAAATGGTCTACCGATAATTGTTTTTTGAATTGTTGTATTGTTCCTGTAGAAATCAGGAGAGGTTTTAATGTAGTAGTACCCTCTGAATGGAGTGAGAGATATTTAGAGAAAGAGTTGTGTGTAGATGGTGAGATGCAAGTATTTAAGTTAGATAGAGGTTATAAAGAGTTGATAGAGAGATTAGGATGGAAGAAAACAAACTATATGAAATACTTATCTTGTAATGAAGCTGATATAGCAGTAGTAGGAGATGATAATGAAAATAATGACTTAGTAACTTATCTGATTGTGACTAATTATACTGAAGGTGACAGGACCATAACCGATCGTGACAAGTTGTATGACAAATTGATATGGAATAACCCTATTAATTATGATAGTTTTGTAGAATATAAAAATTTAAATAAGTACTATATTCATGATGGTGATATAATGTTTTCCAGGGAAAATAAGTTGTATAGATTTAAGATAAGATTATTATTTGACGATATGGGGTAGTTGTGTATTGTTTATTGTGTTATGAACATTTAATTGTGTGGACAGTGTTTTTAAAAATGGACTGATTAGGACTGATTATGGTAAATGATTTCATGATTATGTGAATTGTATATTTTGGTGTATTGATGTCTATGTATTTGTGTATTTTTGCTGTTGTGTATTTTGTGTATTTTTATGTAAACATGTATTGTAGAATTTTAAATAAGTGAAAGAAGTTTAATAATGATTTTGAAAGGATATTATGGAATTTAGATTCTAAAGGGTTAGTAGATGATTATATATTTGGATGGTGAGAGGTATTGTTGTTAGTAGGTAAGTGATGAATTTTATAATGGTATATTAAGGTGAGATGTTGTAAAAGAGTTTGGGAATAGTGATAAATAAGGGCATTGGAGTTAGGTAAATAGAGTTAATGGGAGTTAGGGAAAATAAAGTGTTGAGATGCTGATAATGTATAAAGAGGTGTTAGATATTTTAGGGACACAGTGGTTAGCGATTATATGTAGAGGTGAGTAATGTGAATGGTAATTATATTTGTTGTTGATGGTGATATTTTGTAATAAGGGTATTGGTGTAGGAGTCCAACGAGAGATGTTGAGACAGGAAGGGATCGTTGTGTGCCGGAAAGGGTTATCTGAAAGGGTCAGGAACCGATAAGGGAATGAGTTGGTTAGAGGGAATACACACATACTAGTACAAAAATGAGCGGTGCCAGAGGTTTTAAATGGGATTTGTGAAGGGGGTTATTATAGAGATATTGGTGTCATAATGTATTAATGGTTAGAAGCGGTTGTTAGTAGAAAAAAAGGAGGGGTAGTAAGGTTAGATTGACAGTGCCAAAATAAGATATAGAGAAAAATGAATAACAGAGAGTCACCCAAACTAGTGAGGATGAAAGGGTTAGAAAAGGGAAAATTCATAGTAGAAAGGTGAGGTAACTGGAAGGGTAATGGTATATTTGAAATTTTGTTGTTGTATAGAATCTAAATGAATGTTAAATGAATAAAAGTTAATAGAGAATTGTTGAAGTAGTAATGTGATAAAGTTTGGTACAAATCTTGTAAATTTAAATTGTTTAATGTAAGGTAAATGTAACAATGTTAATATGTAATGTACAATGTTTTATGATGTTTTATTATGTTGATGATAGAGTGTGTGGCTAGGAGACTACTAGAAGGGTAGTGACCAGAATAATATTAAATTTTATATTATAGTAACCAGTCTCAGAAAGAAAAAAAAAAAAAAAAATGATTCTGTGGAAAAAGGGGAAACTAAAGTAAAGAAATTAACAAAGAAAATTAGTTAGTATTGAAGTAGTGCCATGATAGATAAATATATTGAAGTTATTTGAAATAAATGAATGAAAATAATAGTTGTTGTTTGCAAGTTAAGAGTTGTTTTGTGTTAAGTATAAGAATATAAATTTCATGATGAGAGAGGTAATTTGATGTTGACTAGAGTCAGAGAACTTGATAAGAATATATAGGAGTATTGAAAAGGAGAAGGCTGATCTGTCCTAAATCTTGTTATAATTTTGAGTTATTTGGTAGTTTATAAATAAATGAAACCAACGCCTCAAATCACAAACCAATGCATCTAAGAGGAAACATATCAGTTGCAGATATGTAAATGAATAAGGCCACTGTTTTAAAATTTTGTATTGAATGTTTCAGAGTTGTTATGGTGTTGTGACCGCGGTCCTGCGCTGACCGGAGCGTCAGAACAGGGGCGTACAGTGCCTCATGGCCTTATGGTGTAGGGATCTCTCAGGAGAAGTCCAGTAAGGTCAGACGGGTACGATCGACACTATGGAACCAAGGGTAAGTGATTGAGATTTTCTTTTATTAACACTACAGGGGGTTGTGGAACATATCTGAACTGATCCTTTTAGAAAAGTGTGAATGAGTCAATGAAAGTTTTTGTGTCTCAACACAAAACCTTTCATTGAGGGGGTTTTGTAACAGTACCAAATTGTCTGTATCGGAATAATGGGATGTAAGGGTACTTTTATTGTGAATTTTATTGTAATCATCAAGTTAAATCAGACAAGGTTAGTTTTGACCCAAGTCCCAAATAATATGTAAATTCACCGGTGGAGAGCCGATCCAAGGTCAGAGGCGTACGAGCAAATTGAAACAACGATAATGGCAGTGTTAGGCGCTAAAAACTGACAATACTGACTTTCTATTGGTCCACGATAATAAATCGTCACCAAAACAATGACGAGATAAAAAACCATTACGTATTAACCAGACGGAAGCGAAAAGAACAATAGACAATGACGTCAGGCGCAACAAATTTGCATACTAATTGTGCCGGCTTCCGCCCAGTTCAACAACAGCAGCCACCGAGCCTATACGCTCGCCACAGTGCAGTGGGCAAAATTTTGCCAATTATGTAATATTTACTTAACAACATGCAATAGCTCTTTACAAAAGTTTAACAGTAACTATACTCGAGTCAGTGAACAGTTTTAAAAATGAATTTCAATTAAAATCAGTGGGCACAACAACACGAATTTCGGCCGACCACCTGCCTAATCGCCATGAAGAGGAATCTACGCCGCTTCAGTCACAGGAAAGTCCCTAGTCAAATTATTTTATAAATTCTAAATTACATTTTAAATGAGCTCAAGCCATACTTTAAATACACATGTGTAAATTTTCAGAGAGAGTGAGAGATAGAGTGTGTGATTAAGTTGATCAACTTCAATACAACATGAGGCGTTGGTTTGTGAAGTTAACGAATTGTGAGTATCATTAAAATATAAAGAAAACAATAAAGTTCATCAATGCTAGCAGTAAGGAAATTGAAAGAAATAATGGTAACCAAATAATGAATCTATGTACGTAACCTTGAACCGAAGGCAAGGCGAGATGAGATCGCCGCCATTTTGAAATTTTACAATTACCAAAATACATATGTGTATTAAGATACAACACATTTTGATAAATACAATCAAGTTCGTTATATTAATGTGTGTACCTCATTATTTCAATACCCTGTAACCACTGCCTCTGTCTACTTAACGACATTCTGGACCCAAAGCCTAATGAGTTTAACTGAGCTAAACAAGTGTGATTCCGGTGACAAGATAAATTATGCAAATTACATAAATATTGACTTTATTACTTTATTATTATTATTACAAATTATTTGTAAGTTAACAATTTTGATATTCCCGTAAACCAAATATTCCCCTCCCTTTCTTCCTTCTACTACTGCTTTTTATACAGACAATAATAACAGTTGTTGTACATGATTTTTTCCTTTTTTAGAATAGAGATAAATACATTCAAGACATAAAATTAATTTTATAGAACACAGACCAGCACTTCATGGTTTAATATATATACTTAAGCAAAACCCCCACACACTCTCACATACAACATATTTAAATTTCCCCTATGATCTCATTTTATGTTGATTATTTAAATTTGCATGATTTTGATTGATTTATTTATAATTCTGGGTAATTTATTTCCCTTACGTAATCCTTGGATGTACAGCCATAAAGGGTCTCCTCATGCACGTGCACTAGGTTGCGATCTCCTCGTTTTCACTTTTCATTTACTATTTAAAACTGTCACTGCACCTTAATTCTGTCACTGCATTTATCTCGCTATTCAAACTACTGGTTTCAACTTTTAACTATAAAATTCACATTTTTGATGTGCGGGCGAGACAAAAACTGTGCTCAGCCGGCGGACGCGCAAACTGCTCGCGCCCGTATCCGTGAGATGTTATTTTCCGCATGCCTTTGTTCTGTGCGCACACAGTGCTGAGGAATGTATTCATACGTGACTCTCACGCTGTTCACAGCGTCACACCCATGCACGCGTACGCGTGTATACGCCCCCTCGCTGATAACTTTTACATTCAATGCCGAGCCGTACCACCCAGCGACAGTCTCGACGCTATAATCCATTCACCGTATATTCTTCGTTGAATAAAAATTTGAAAATATTAAATTACAAATACCCAATAGTTTGTCCCGTTACAAAATCCAATATTCCGAAGAGGTATCAGTTTTGCAGTCGTCGAAGAAAATAAAATTCAGCATTAAAACTAATAAGAAATTCCCGTGGAGGAACAGATCGCTAAGCCTAGTATTACCTATAAGATGATAAACATCAACCATAATTGAACCCGTGGCAGTTGTGAAGAATTCAGAGTCAGTCTATTTACATTTTTATGGTAGATATTCTTACATTGTTATTTATCAAAAATTTACATACTAACGTTATTTGGTACGGATTAAAGAAAAGAATATATCATATACAGTATTAAATAATATCAAACAACTTAATAATTATTAACCCTGAGATAGAGTTTCTTTTTATGTACTGATAGGAAAAGGTAATATCTGGAATTAAATTTTTTAATTACAATACATATAGAAATAAAATATCTGCAAATAACCACAGGACATTAATGTCGCCAACAACGTGTGGCATTTCTTAATTACTTAACTAAAAAAAAAATAACAGTACATTAATGGCGCCCATACGTGAAGGCAAAGATTTTCTTTAAGCCAGCACCAAATAACATAAATTAAATAATAGACAAGAGTGACACGCTGAATTAATTAAACTACAATAACATAATTTTGTTAAAGTTAATTAGCATAAAAATTTCTTTGTAATTAAATTAAGTTAAATATTGTAAAATGGCTAACAAACCAAACAACGATATGAATTAAGGAGTAATAGTGCTGAAGAGGAAGAAACTGAAATGGAAGTAATAGTAAGGGATGCCCAAGGGGACCAACCAAAGAAATCAACCCAACCAATGGATGCAAATTTCCAGGAGATGATGAGAATTCTAATGGAAGGGAATAACAAAACCAACGAAAATTTCAAACAAATGAACGAAAAATTCGATAGAAATAAGGAAGAAACTAATGACAATTTTAAGAAACAGGAAGAAAAATTAAATGAAAAATCAGACAGGCAAATTGATAAATTAGACCAATTTAGAGCTGAACTTACGGATAAAGTGGATAAACAGAACACTGAATTAAAGGAGACCATTCAACAACAAATAAATGGGGTGAATAATAAATTAGACCAGTAGAAGGCTGAAATCAAGTTAATATTACAAAACTATGAGGAAAGGAATGTTAGCCAATCCGCAAAAGTGAAATTGAATATAGAAACAATGAAAGAAATAATGAGTGATGAAAACCAGTCAATAGAAACAACGATAGAAGATGACAAGCAAAGTGTGGAAACATTGAATAAGATAACGGAAGAAGTAATAAATGATAACAAAACGGAGATAGAAATAATACCAAACGATCAAAACAGGGAGCAAGTAAGTCAGAAAATAGAAAATAATAGAATAAAGAAGCAAATAATTAAGAAAACAGAAGAAAGAAGAATAACACATCCTAAGAAAATTAAAAATACACGAGAAGAATTGGAGATGATGAACAATAGACTGATTAATGTACTTAACATCCTAAGTACTGACTACAGAAGAATAAGTAATTTTAAAAATAATAGAAGGAACTTAATAGAAACTTTCAAAGGGAATCACAATAAAATAGTGAGAAAAAACGTCAGAAAGTCTATAGGTAAATTAAATATCACAGAAATAGAAATGTGTAGCAAACTGTCAGTAATGTCATCAATAATTCAGATACCATTAAAATACCTGTTCAATAAAATAAATGGGAAAGTGATTGATGTAGGCATAGATACAAATGAACATGTAGTATTAAAAGAATGGGAGTACAGGGTGACAGAGAGATATTTAATAAAAACAGAAATCACTATGGACACTGTAATAATAATCCGTGCAACAAGGACAACTTACGTATTTGACAACGGATAAACTAAATATGAAAAATATGGAAAGAAGGGACTGATTTTCTGGGTATTGACCATAGGAAACTAATTGAACAAAGATTAGATTAATTATTAATACAAACGACATAATATGAAAGTTATTACAAATAAAAAATGTTGTTTTATGAATTAAGATGAAATATACCCACCAAATTCTAAAATAAGTAAGAACATCTTACCGGATAGATAAGAGAAATTATTTTGAATCAATTAAGAAGTGAAAGACGGTTAATAACCATAATAATTATTTGAATAACTATATTAATCAGTATAATAACAATGATAAGAACAATTAGGACTAGTTACTATTTAAGAAGGGTTAGAATTGAGTTAGATGAAGAAAGAATAGACAAATACAACTTACGATAATGATGAAATTCAGTACTTAACTGCATAATTAAAGGGGAATAAATAAATAAAAATGAAGATGAAGATACAATCTAAAATATCATTGATTGACAACACCAAGATGGAAATAATCCAACATGTATGTCGAATAATGTTAACCAGTTACCTGTGAATGATAGAATATTAATTGAAGTGATAAAACACTAGAAGTGAAACAGTAATGGAATAAAAATGTGAAGAGACCTCAAAGAAATCATGTAACAATCCCTTGAATATAAGTTTGTAGCGAAGGAGCTACCTTATAGGTAATAACTATATGTATTGTGTTGTGATAGTGCAACTTGTATTTTCCTGGACAGAGATGAAGTTCCTCTGATCTCAGATGATACATTTAGGGAAAACGGCGGAGTAATGGAAGCCAAGAGTGCCCCTCCGAATCCGAACCCATGTGTAGTATTTAATGTTAGGGAATTATGGTATTTTAGGGATGATACAAACAACGAGGTAAAGAAATAAAAAATAAATATGACAACGACTCGAGGTATGAAAAGTGAGAAGAAATTAAGTGTTCCAACATGAAAACAGGAATATAATTAAAGGTAACCAAATCAATGATAGAATAACCCAAAGGGTATGAAGAATCGACACCAATTTTTATGTGCTAAGTTACTATATGATATCTGTCAAAAAGTCAAGTTAGCCAATGTCAGATATGAGGGAAGGTGGATAAATAATCAAGCATTGAGATCGCTAGAGCAAGTTTTTATTGACATTTGTGGACCATTCCCAACTAGTGGTAGGAGACGTATTAAATATATACTGATTATCATGGACAGTGTTATTATGTTTACAAAGTTATATCACATCACTAAAGCTAATACCCATATTATAGTAAAAATAATTAATAGAAAAATAATTCTGAAGTAAAGAACACATGAAATTTATGACCAGGATCGGGAAGGTGAGATTTAAAAGAAAAGATAATGTTGTATTCAAGTTTTTGAGTTTTTTAGCCATGAAACTAGGCACAATTGTTATTTTATACTTATTATTTTTGATGTAAAACCAGTTGGTGTAATTAATGTTATTTTAAGCCATAAATGAGTGTGTAAGATGCGGTGATTCGTGATAGTGATGAACCATTTCGTTATGTTAATAAAAGAAAAAACCAATTTATGAAAAGAACTTTGTGATATACAATTAGCGAATTAATCAGATGTTTTCAATATTAATGTTAGACCATGTTTGTGATAAGAAATTAATTATTTCAAAATCTCATATCAAGTTGTATCTGAGAATATGAAATAAGGGAAGGTATTATGTACTGCTGTTAAAATACAACCCAGTACATAAGAGGAAAATAATAATTTTAAAAGAAAAAATATATGAATTTAATAGTAATTGGAACATATGTTTAAAATGTAAACAAAAACACTGAGTCAATAGTCCCAACTAACATAGAGGTAGGCTCCAATGATAGATTGGCAGTAAGATATATGTTTTGACAAGGATTATATGAAATTTGAAATAAATATAAAATAAAAGGAAAGAGTAAGAAAATTATAATATAATAAATACAAACTAGAATTAAGAATGTTAGAAATCAAATAAAGGTATTTAATAATAATTAGAAAAGTTATATATGTTTTTAAGAGTTATATGATAGAAAGATGTAACGAATGTAGGGAGGTATCAATGTGGCAAAATTGTAAATTGTTAGATTTGTATTGTATAGAAATGTAAGGAAATGTATTAGTTAGTCTAATTTTATATTCAATATGATAAGATCAAAGAGAGTGATTCTGTAAATGAAGTTTTTATTTACATTCGATATGATAAACATCACCGAGAGAGCCTGTAATATTGAAATAAGTCAAAATTTATACATCACAAAGTCTAATGTTATATGTAATCAGATTAACAGTAAAAGAGTTTAATTTTTCATAAAAGAGTTTAATTGTCTATTTAATACAGTAAACATTCAAAGGAAGAGAGTTAATGTTAATATTGAATTTAATAAAAAAATGCAACTTATTAAACAAAAAATATTTCAAGAAGTTTGAATATATCTTTGAAAGAACGCCAAATTAAAAGAAGAAGCATGTAAAATCGTTTGAGTGGCCATACCATAAAATCCAATATTCCGAAGAGGTATCAGTTTTGCAGTCGTCGAAGAAAATAAAATTCAGCATTAAAACTAATAAGAAATTCCCGTGGAGGAACAGATCGCTAAGCCTAGTATTACCTATAAGATGATAAACATCAACCATAATTGAACCCGTGGCAGTTGTGAAGAATTTAGAGTCAATCTATTTACATTTTTATGGTAGAAATTCTTACCTTGTTATTTATCAAAAATTTACATACTAACGTTATTTGGTACAGATTAAAGAAAAGAATATATCATATACAATATTAAATAATATCAAACAACTTAATAATTATTAACCCTGAGATAGTTTCTTTTTGTGTACTGATAGGAAAAGGTAATATCTGGAATTAAAGTTTTTAATTACAATACTTATAGAAATAAAGTATCTGCAAATAACCACAGGAAATTAATGTCGCCAACAACGTGTGGCATTTCTTAATAACATAACTAAAAAAAAAATAACAGTACAATATATATTGTAACGTAACAAAATTGAGGTTCCCGACGTTACATAAAAACTTTGTCAACATGACTGAAAACAATGCCCAAGGTATGCCATAATTAAGTACAAGAGGGCCAATCTCACCTAAAAAATGCATTGATGATACCTAGTAAGGTTACTAGGTAATAAAACATTGAACTACTACTACTCTCCAGCACTACAGCCCATGGTGAGCCTTGGCCTCTGCTACGACCCGTCTCCACTCATCTCTGTCCACTGCCTTCAGTCTCCAGTTCCTAATGCCCATCTTTCTTAGATCTTCTTCCACATCCTGCTGCCATCTTCTTCGAGGCCTTCCTCTTCTTCTTTTGCCCAGTATCGTTCCACTTAATATAGTTTTGGGCATCCTCGTAACATTCATACAGAATACGTGTCCCAGCCATCTAATTCTAGCTGATAATAAAACATTGAAGGTGTACCTAAATATAAAATATGTAATAAGCAGTGTAAAATGTAAACTATAAACACTGTGTTTAATGGTATGAGTTTGAATATAATATACTGTTCAATTGTAATCAATTAGTCCCTGCAATTCGGGAGCCAAATGTAATCATATACATTTATTGTTTTATTACTCAGGTTGAAAATATAAATTTTGTCTATACGTAAATAATAAGTTTCGGGCGCCATGTTTGTTATAAAGCAACCTGATCGAAATTTATTGTTAGGGCCAGAAATTCGTGTTAACACGTACCAGTTTAGTGTAACCAATTACCTGAAATAAAGACACATCAAATAACATATAAAAGTATTTATTAAGAGTAAACATTGAGTATAAAGTATTACATAGACATAGGTCTCTGATCGATATATTACGCCATGGGCGTTGTCCACATGAAGTTACATTATACAAAGAATATACGCTGCATTAATACATGTTATAGGATAAGACATACATTTATTGATTAATTAATTATTTATTCAAATTAACTTTCATATTTTCAACAAAGATATATATATATATAGTTATGGGTGTTGCTCAACCCAGCACTTAGAAATAATTAAGCACGCACACAACCACTCACCCTCTCATTCTCATGGTACAAATTTATGCATAGTGGAGCTCCTTTTAAATATAATGTATAAAAATTACATGATTTTTTAAATACTTGATTTAAAATTTTGTATTATTTCCAAAGGATTGGAAATGTAAAAAGAACGTTCTCACCAATTTCTTGTTGCTGGTTGTTATAGCTGGCGGTAAAACTTCGCGTCCAGTACCGCGAGTTTTACATGTACCCGTAACGGTCACATTTTTGTCGTCGACGCACTGTACGGTGTTTTACACAGTTTATTAACCACCTGCAGTGGTCTAAAAAGTTAAAATTCACTCGTAAGTGAATGGGCAGCCGGCCGGCGCTGCTTAGTTGTTGCAACAGAATGACGGCAATTCCTGGTTGAAATCTGCGGAAGTGGGGTGTACTGACGTCACATTTTCTTTGTCTAACGTGTTGACATCGCTGTTTGTAGTTGTCAACACATTCTCAGCATCTGACGTAACGAAGGCTTGGCTCTGCTTATCGCAATAACTGCACACTGTTTTTGTGATGTGACACCGTTTTTTGTCATGAATTAGTTCAAATCCTGGCAAATACTGTAATATAGTCCACTCACTGTAGATTCGATATCGGGTGTTTGAGGTCGGGTTGGGTATATCAAAAAATAGAAAAATACAATATTTATGATCTCTTTACCATATTTTAGGTAATTATAAAATGTACCATGATTGTACCATCACAAAACCCCCTCAATGAAAGATGGTGTGACGAAGCACACAAACTTTCATTGACCCTTTCATACTTCCTAAAGGGATCAGTCAGGACAAGTCGCCACAACCCCCTTACAATTTTACATAAAAAATAACAATAACTCACCCTTGGTCTGGTGATGAGGACCGTACCTAGATGACCTTACTGGACTTCTCCTGCGAGATCCCAACACCATAAGGCCACTTAGGCTCTTAACACCCCTGCTCTGACGCGTTGGCCAGCTCAGGACCGCTGTCACACCACCAAACACTGAAACAATATATAATAAATATTAAAATAGTGGCTTAGTAAATCACTCCATCCTCAACTGATCTGGTTCCCCTTAGCTAAGTGCTGGTTTGTGCCAATAAGCACTGGGTTGGCTTACTATTTATAAAATTATAAATTATATTAAATAAAATGAGAAAGTATAAAAATTATAAAAATAATAAATCTCAAGGATTAAAAAGAATATGAAAAAGGATTAAAATTGAATGAAATATAATTGAAAATATAAAATATATATAATATAAAATATAATTATATATCTCCCAAACTTGGAGAAAACAAATCAAGAAATTTAATAAATCGATTTATTTATTTATAACCCTTAAAATAAACTTTTATTATGATTATTAGTATTATTATTATTATTATTATTAACAGTTAATCATCTGGCTGATAAATATTATTAACAGCGCCATTTAAAAAAATTTTTTTTTCTCTTCCTACACATATTATAACATCATGTTAAAAAGTTTTCAAATAAATACATAATACATTAATAATTAACACTGATATATTAATAATACATTTAATACATTTTAAATACTCAATCATATTTAATCATATCTAAGATATGCATTAACATTTGTATAATTTACTTAAAAGTTGTATTTAAATTAAAATTTACCATTACAGTTATTAATTAAACATCAAATTTATTTATTTATAATAATAAAATACATTTTGAACTTATTGTTACTATCCATATTACATTATTATTTCATTATTCATTTTCTACTACCTCTCTCCTCTGAACTTTCTACCTCCTTAACTACCTAACCTTTCACCTTCTATCATTGTTTAGTCTGGATAACTCCTATATTCACTATACTTCATTATATAATTTTACTCACCTTCTTCTAACTGACCATCAAATTTACCTATCATTGACACCAATATCTCAATTATATACTTCATTACTAATTCCATTTAAATCTTATGGCACCGCTCGTCTTTGCACTGGGTTGGGTGTTCCCTAACTGGCTATATACATCTCTAATATTTTGCCCTTCCAAATAATTCGGCAAACACTCCCTTAAACTACGCTAATACCTGCCACAACACTATTGGTTGGCTACTCTTTATCACCTCACCCCCACTACAGAATTCATCAACAACAAATATATGTATGTACCTTTACTTACACCTTCTTTACAAATAATAACTAACTACTGTGTCCCTAAATATCTATTAATTCTCTTTGTATTTTCTTAAAACTTCTTAACTATCTAACTCCTTTTACATCAATTAAATAACTCACCTGCATTTTATCTATACCCAGTCTCTATACCTGTTTAAACACTTACTGTAATCATTGACAATTCTCTTATAAAATTCCTCTCTTACCTACTTATAACAATACCTCTTTTCAAAATTCAAATATAATTATTTATTTAAACATTCATTATTATTCATTAGTAAGTAATTAAAATATTCTTATTAAACATGTTACTTATATATAAAATATATAATAATACACACCGGGGTACCTGTAATACATAATACACATCAAAATACATGGATAAATACAATAAAATATACACTCCAACTTCATTATTGTGTCATTAATCGAAATCAGTCCATAACAGTCCAATTCAAAACCACTTTGCACATTATTATTTAATGTTCATTTCACAATATAACAGTCTATCCACCATCATTAAACAACAAACAAATCTTAGGTCTATATAAATTCTTATTTAATACATAGATTTTATTAGATACATTATATTCATATGTTATTGAACGGTTATTAAACAAATATTCCCAGTCACGATCAAGTAGAGTTCCGTTTGTCTTAGTATCATATATCATTAATCGGTTTATATTATAATTATCCCCATAATATTCCACCACAGGTAAGTACCTAATGTCTTTATTCTCATTTCTTGTTATTTTCAATTTATTGTTATTATCAGGTAAGTATTCATCATTTTCATATACCACATCTAACCCTAACCTTTCTAACAGTTGTCTGTAATTTCTGTTTACTTTAAATACTTCTATTACTCTTTTACTCTCACAATATCTCTCTATACTTTCTCTCTTAATACATTTCTCTCCATAACACCAAAATACACTTTCTCTCTCCAAATATGCAGGGGTCCCTATCATAAAATCGTTACACCTCTTAGGTACACAAAAACTAAAAGAAACTTTATTTGTAGAACTATCGTCTATCAAATATAAATTAAAGGCATTCTTATCCTTATAACAATAACATGAAGACTTGTCTTCACCCCCTAATACAACATTAAAAGAAAATTCTACCCCCTGCACTCCCTGTACTAAATTACTTTCTCTCAACTTTCTTTCTGACTTCATAAATTCAAATATTTCATTGTCATGCATTATATTTTCATTATCATGTTTATCCTCTTCTACCACCACTATCTTACTACCTGTATTATTTGTATTATCTAGAGTACATTCATTTTTGGAATTATCAGTTTTAAATATGTTATCCAGTACAGCATTTTGCTGGGTACTACTATCTAGTACTTTCTGACTTTCTAATTTACTTTCTACCACATGTAACTTATCTAATTTTGTAATCAGCTGGTCACATTTCTTAATAAGTTTATTGTGACTCACTTTTATTTCATTTTTCATTTCATTGAAATGGCTGTTAAAACTATTTTGAATTTCTTTAATTTCACTTTTCTTAACATCAAATTTAAAATTCATGTCTTTAAAATTGCTACACATCATGTTATACAGACGTGTTAACATTTCGTCTGTTTTGTTTTCATGAAGTGAGATGGAGGTTACTTGTTCAGTCTCTACATTTTCGGTCGCACTCGCCTCGCCAACCTGACTAAGTGGGGTTAATGGAACATCCATCTCACTCATCACTATTTCGTCAGAGAGGCTGACTTTTTCAGTTTTATCTTCATCAGTATTCATGTTGTATTATTTTAGGTTACTAAAACATGTATGTTTATAACCTAGGAATTTAACCCTATTCTACGCACGTGTGTATGTACTTACGCAATTACTTCAGGTAACTATTCCACTTTCCTGGTAGGTATTACTCCACATAAAATTAAGTTTTATGTCGAGTTCCTGTTATTACGGGCGACAAATGTAATCAATTAGTCCCTGCAATTCGGGAGCCAAATGTAATCATATACATTTATTGTTTTATTACTCAGGTTGAAAATATAAATTTTGTCTATACGTAAATAATAAGTTTCGGGCGCCATGTTTGTTATAAAGCAACCTGATCGAAATTTATTGTTAGGGCCAGAAATTCGTGTTAACACGTACCAGTTTAGTGTAACCAATTACCTGAAATAAAGACACATCAAATAACATATAAAAGTATTTATTAAGAGTAAACATTGAGTATAAAGTATTACATAGACATAGGTCTCTGATCGATATATGCGTAATATATATATATATATTATATATATATATATATATATATATATATATATGGGCGTTGTCCACATGAAGTTACATTATACAAAGAATATACGCTGCATTAATACATGTTATAGGATAAGACATACATTTATTGATTAATTAATTATTTATTCAAATTAACTTTCATATTTTCAACAAAGATATATATATATATAGTTATAGGTGTTGCTCAACCCAGCACTTAGAAATAATTAAGCACGCACACAACCACTCACCCTCTCATTCTCATGGTACAAATTTATGCATAGTGGAGCTCCTTTTAAATATAATGTATAAAAATTACATGATTTTTTAAATACTTGATTTAAAATTTTGTATTATTTCCAAAGGATTGGAAATGTAAAAAGAACGTTCTCACCAATTTCTTGTTGCTGGTTGTTATAGCTGGCGGTAAAACTTCGCGTCCAGTACCGCGAGTTTTACATGTACCCGTAACGGTCACATTTTTGTCGTCGACGCACTGTACGGTGTTTTACACAGTTTATTAACCACCTGCAGTGGTCTAAAAAGTTAAAATTCACTCGTAAGTGAATGGGCAGCCGGCCGGCGCTGCTTAGTTGTTGCAACAGAATGACGGCAATTCCTGGTTGAAATCTGCGGAAGTGGGGTGTACTGACGTCACATTTTCTTTGTCTAACGTGTTGACATCGCCGTTTGTAGTTGTCAACACATTCTCAGCATCTGACGTAACGAAGGCTTGGCTCTGCTTATCGCAATAACTGCACACTGTTTTTGTGATGTGACACCGTTTTTTGTCATGAATTAGTTCAAATCCTGGCAAATACTGTAATATAGTCCACTCACTGTAGATTCGATATCGGGTGTTTGAGGTCGGGTTGGGTATATCAAAAAATAGAAAAATACAATATTTATGATCTCTTTACCATATTTTAGGTAATTATAAAATGTACCATGATTGTACCATCACAAAATTAATATTTAATGTTTTATAAAATGTACTTGTTGTTGTACTGTATCATGATATAGTGTTTACATGATATTTATTTTATGTTTTGTATGTAGTAAGTGTGGAGCCATTGCTTTAAGGAAGTACTAAGTAATGGGTACTAATTTCATTCATGTTAAACTTGTATTTAAATAATTAAATACAAGTATGTTTATTATTTATGTATGGTATTATGTTAAGTGTATTTACTTTAAATAATTAATGAAGATGTTTAAAATAATATTTGTAAACTTGGCCAGGAAGACAATAAGCGTTAATAAGTTGGCAAGTGGTCATTATAATTATGTTAAAAACCAATGAAGGGTTCAATGATGAACTAAATAATAATAATAATGAATTGAAATCAGGAAATTAAAATTGATATAATTGGCTATAAGCCAGTGACTCTTTGTACAGTAGGTCAGGTTAGAAAAATTAAATTAAAAACAAAAAATTATAACACCTGTAATAAAACTAATAGGCCTAAAAATAGTGTTTTGTAAAAGGAAATTAATACCTTTTAAAATAAGTCAATTAAGAAGAAAATGTAGTAAAATGTATACGGTTTAATAAGGCAGATTAAGTGAAAGTTTTATGTGATTTAGTGTAATTCCAAGCAGGGAGTATTTTATTAAATAAGTGTAAGAATATTTCATAATTCTGGCTCTAGGATAACAGATATTATCCAATGACAGAAGAAGCAATGGTTGTTAAGGCAACAAAATGCAGGAAATGTTGCTGATTTAGACATTCAATTGTTATATGTAAACGAGGACAGTTCAGTCATTAAAAATCGCCAGAAAACCACAAAACCTCATGAATAAAATTATTACAAATCAATGTTAAATTATAAACACTAAATAAAAAAGGCGGATTGGACGACTTCCTAAATTATCACTTTGAGAATAAAATTCACATCAAAAACCTCAAGAAAAATGAACTAAACGTACCACTAAATGAGTTATAACAGAAACCATAAATAAATGAAGATAATCCCGACTGGGAGAAGTCGAATTGAATAAATATCATACAACAAAAATTAAAGAGAATTAAATTTACCTATTGAACCTCACTTTTGACTGCAGAGCAAGAATATAATACTACACTAATTCCATCGGGACCTGTAATCACCAGAAACGAAAAAATCAGCGAAGATCAAGAACTGAACTTTCCATTACATCTTGGGACATTAACAACAACTTTTATTGAGAAGCTGGAGGTGAATAAATTCTAGCCAGTCTTCATCATCCGTCGATTTGACATCGTTAGTGGAACACGGCCTGAATGAGTATATGGTGAACGCTTGGTAAAAACCTGCTTATGTTAATACTTTATATAATAAGATTTTAATTTAAATTGTAATACCTACTAGTAACCTGAATTTGCATTACCTGGCCTTACTAATGGTTAAAAGAATTACATGTACCCTGGGATAAGAGATAAACTGAAAATTATAATTAAATTGTAAAATAAACCACGAGTTCAATAACAAATCGATTCGGTATTGTATGATCGATATGGTGCTTTAATAACCGTAGGAAGCAACTGTTGGAAATTTAAAATAATATAAAATAAAGAATCCTTCTTGTATTTGACGAGTCTGTGTTATTGTAGAGTAGTTATTGTATTTCGAATAGGGTGTAAGTTACAGGGAAAGAAAGTGATAATAGCGTCAAGTGGAACAACTTAACCTATAAGAACGGGTCATTCGCTAATAACATCGCTCGATTGCAGACAGCTGGTGAATACGGGAGAATAGAGAACTAACTTATTCTCTTCATATTCCGCTTTTTTCAATTTAGATAATACAGAGTGACTAGGGTTGGAGAAAAATACTGAATTATTCATTATAATAACCTTAGTATAGCGTTTTTCTCTGGTAAGACACTCGATAATTAATTAACACAGGTCTATAATCAACAACCGAATAATATCCACAACATAATAAATATTTTTCCTTATAAACAGATTGAATTGGTAACAAATTGGTGAATTCAACGTGGGCTGAATTAATGATAAACCCGCAACCGTATTACACTCGTAATAAATAATAACAACAAGAGTTATTTGATACAAATCGGCGAATCCAACAGTGGGACTTTTAAACAACCTCAAATATAGATAATAAAGTAACAAACAGATTTATTTGTTAAAAAATTGACATTCACTACGTGGGGCTTAAAGTTGATACACGGGAGTCACATATAAAGAAATAATACAGTTCATATATATTATTGGTTACAAATTGGCGATCCCAACAGTGGGGCATAACATATTACAAGGGAACGTATATATATTATTTGTTACAATATATATATATAGTACTAAATAATGTTTGTAAAAACTCAGATTCTGGCATGTTTTGGACATGCATCTTGGATGGAAGAGTAAAGGATACAAAATATAAATAAAAATTCATTGGATGTAAGTAGGGAGAAGAAAAAGAAGGCTTGTGAAAAATCGGGTGGATGACGTGAAATAGGACTTGTCAGATATGAAATTAAACAGCGTGGAGAAGAAACCAATTGTATGGGATTAGTGGCAAAAATTATGAGTAAAGCCAAAACTTGTAACGGGTTATAACAACAAAAGAAGAAGAGGAATGTATGTAATAATTTTGCAACCACTTTGTTTAGCAGTTCTGAACTTATTTTACATCAGGTGCCAACTTGCATATCTTACTGTTTTCACATGAGACCATCCTCTACCTGTTTGTAGTTTACTATAGAGGCCTTTATAATGTAATTCCAACATGTATGTTAAAGAGTGGTATAAATGTGTAAATGTTTGTGATAATTTGTACTTATATTTGTCACATATTCTCATCAGTATATGTTTGTTGCGATTTATGTATATGTTTACCTTTGGATTAGTAAATATTGATACTAAAGTGATATTTCTCTTTCAAAAATCAGGGAGAAGAGTATGTGTACAGACAAGACTGGGGCGAAGCTTTGGTTGGTAAACACTGTCCTGTTGCTGTAGTGTGTGATATTGCAACTGAACAAGTCGCTGTTCTTTCTGGAATACCTGAACACTTTTCAGTAGGCCAAGTTACTTGGGCTCCAGAGGGCGGTGTTGTGGGAATTGCATGGGAGAATATTCCTAGGAGACTTGGATTTATTTACTGTACAAATAGGAAAAGTTACGTTTTTCATCTGACAACAAATGGAGAATATAGTAAGGATATATTTTAATTAATTTTAATTTAGAGATATTCAAAACTTATATAACCTTATAGATATTTTAAGTTTATGTAGACAATTTAAGAAATTTTGATCTGTCTAATAACTTGTTACCCTGATATGATTAATAGGTGGGCTAAACTGTTATTTTAAAATACTAGGTATGAAAATACTGTTCCAAAAAAATAACAGGTACAAATACCTGTTATTATATACTATATATACATAACCTATATTATCCTTTGTAAGTAACTCGTTTTGAGTTTCCTGCAGGTCTCCTATGTAATATCTTCAAATAAATACACTGCAAGTAGGTTTATTTTCACCTAGATAAACCTATTAATATATTAATAAACCTACTTGCAGTATATTTATTTGAAGATATTATATAACCTATACTATATAATTTGTTGTAAGAAATAAATTGAAACTAAAAATATTAAGAGTGTTACTTTACACTGTGACTTTATTAACTATTACTATTTAAAAGAAAATAAGAAACAAGAGAATTTATAGGCCTATCTCCCTTTGGGAATACCAATTTAAGTTTTCACTAGGAGTAAAACTAACATTGGTTAGACTTTAGACAAATCAGTTGCGAAACTCGGGGCAATGAAATAATTTAGAGTACACGTAATACCACAACAGATGATGTGATAAAAACATCAGAAACATATAATAAAAACATAACAGTAAGCCACAAGAGTGAATGAGAATAAACAAAATTTTACAAATAAAAATAAAAACAACTGTAATAAAATAAATATAAATAAATAAATAAAAACTTATAAATAATAAGCAACAACAAAAGTAAATTAAATGCGTTACATACCTGGATAATCTTCAGATTCATTCACTAATGTACACAGAATATACAAGTTATGAAATGTCACACCTATTTACATTACAATCTGCTTCACTTAACGCATTATAAATAAAATTAAACACTTGGATTTTGTTGTCCATGACGTGTCCGTTACTTAACTAAATACCACTATTATATTAACAACTCAGAACACAAAGTTTTTTATAAGTAAAAACATAAAGTTTTAACTTACAATCTGAACTGGTTTTAGTTACAAGTTGGTGACTAGTATAATATATAATTTATTAGCATATAATCTGTATTATATATCTGCATATCACACGAGAATAAATGTAACATCAGGATGAATTTTTTCCTTTATTAAAAACAGCTTTGTCTCTTTGCACAGAATGAAGTATTCAGGACGAAAAAGTGGCTGCGTACTAGTTCCTACTCGAAATACCCTTGATACTACCTGTTACTAAAATACTAGGTGTTCCTAAAATACTACTGTTCCTCTGATATGCTTAGTATTTTGTATATCGATGATACCCCTAGTATTTGAAATACCTAGTATTTGAAATACTGGTTGTTCCTTGCGTACCAGCGATATTTTTGTACGCCTAGTATTTGGCCTTGGCGTATTCGTTTACATGATACTTGCATACTTTGTGTGTATGTGAGTGTGTGTGTGTGTGTGTGTCTGTATAGGAGCGTAGGGGGCGTGCCTCGACTCGGAACAGCGAGGGCGGCGTGTCTCGACTCGGAACAGCGTCGCCGCGAATAACAGGTATTTCAACTTTTTAGTCACTGTTACATCCGTTCCACAAAAATATCGTTCCAAAATACCTGTTACAGGTATATCAGCCCACCACTAAAGGGGTCAATTAATTTTTATAGTTTTTGTATACTCCTTTTCTCGTATATGTGTACATACAAGAAAATTTTGTAAGTTTCTTTGTGATATAACTATGGTCAGTCTAGTAAAGCCTAATATAACTAGAATTTTGTTGGGTGTAATGTACTTTTAAAAATCCACAAATCCAACTTTTAATAATGTACTGAGGAATCCAACATTGTATCATGGAGAATATAATGTTTAGAAGGCATAAATATTTTTGATATTATCATTATAGACTGGAAGAAAACAAATTTACATTGATGATGTTTGTTCAAGCAGCATTGATTTTTCTGTTTGTTGCATGTTTGATGCAACCTTTGGTATTGAGGACTAATCTCTGTTTCTTCCATGGCTCTGTAAAGACTCGCTCACAAACACATGCATTGCATATGTCAGTAAACGTATCTGGGTAGTTTTGAGGGTCATGTTAGGAATTCCATGTGGCTCAGGTGTGGATTGGATATGGCTATTCAATTGGATATGTGTATTCAACTTGACAGGGAAACAACGTTATAACAATCTTTTTCAGAAAATTAGGGCAGGTAGTGGCAGCAGTGGATGGGTTGCACTTTTGAAAAGATGCAGTTGAATCACTAGTTGATGAAGTAAATAATAGATAAAAGTAGAAAATACAGTGTCCTTATGATACTACATGTCAAGAGAGCCATGGCATGAAATTGATTGCCAACCAGCAAGTATGTTGTCAATGCCAAAACCTGGAACTTTACTGGTGCAGTGAGTAAGTTGAATTCACTAACTGTGGAGCTGCATGAGCAAAATGTTTCCAATTGAAATAACAGATTTCCCTGATTTGGGGGAGAATTGTTGTTTGCATGCTCAAATGCAGGAACAACAGCAGTTTATGACATCCACTCTCCAAAGTATTTCACAGAAGAAATACCATGCCATATTCTTTCTTTATTCACTGTGAACTATAACTGAATTGTCAACAGCAATGGTATTTGTAGCTTCATTGACGGCAGACAAGTTACCACAAGATGAATAAGCCCATCAAACTTAATGCCCAAGGTGAATTCAGGCTATTGCAACATGGCCAAATGTACCTCTGTATTCTGATTCTGTTACTGAGCAACTCAAATATATACTCAACCATAGAGCCATAGAAGCTGGCAAGCTTAATGGAACTGTTGGCTAGAATTCTTACATCATGAACTTATTTTATACAACCTTTGATGGTTATATGAGAAGTAGAAGGAAAAGTCAGGAAGGTGTCAAGATGCTATGAAGTATGTTTCATCCTCATGCTTATGCTGATGAAAGCTTTCCATACAAAGAAATAGTGATGCATCACTATGGTGAAAAGATTAATAAAACTTTGAATAATGCTAACACACACATAAGAGTCCTTCACCTGCCCACTTTTGTACCTAAAGAAATGTTCAGCTATTCCATGGATATGCAAGAATGAATACATTATGTCAGCTGTGGGAAATGGCTTGAATTAACACTACTCTGAGTCACTTTTAACCTGGACTTGCCAAGCATCTTCCACTAGAAACAGCATCAAATTCCACTGGATCTCAGTATGCATCAAATCAGTTTCAGTGCCTTGCAATTTGGTGGCTGAGATTTCTAACAGTACCTTGTTGATTCTCGCACTAAAATGGAATGTGACTGTATTTAATGAAGTAAGGTTAATGAATGATGGATCTTGCCAACCAATACACTAGAGGTAACTACTTTGTCAGTGACATACTGAGAAGAAAGATTTTTAGCTTTCCTTTAGCAAGTGAAGCTATTGATGGTCTAATGCATAAAGTTGCTTTCTGTTTTCTAAAATAAATTTAAAAAAATGAAATCAGCTGTTGACAGAAACAAATACATTTAACATATGAACACTCCCAACATGCCATGTATAAAAATGTTGGATATACACTCTACATGCCTATTGTGAATGAGATATTCACTGGAGTCTGTTAATAAACTTTGTTTATGTAAATACAGCAGAATTCACTGTAAATTGTTTGGTATCTGTTTGTTGTGTCTTACTAATTATGTTGTGTAAAATATTAGAGAAGGAAAAACATGTTGATGACTGCTATTGATATAATTTACAACTGAATGGAATATTGTTACTGTATTGAATGTTCTAAGGATTAGAATGTTGGTACAAAAATTATTCAAATTCAGAAGCATGCAAGAATAATGTTAATTGCATAATAAACAATGACAGGTAGCATAATACTCAGTAATACTGAAGCATAATAATTAAGGAGGGTTAATTAGACAATTGGGAAAACTGAGTCTGTCATTATTCATAACATTTATAATTTGTTTTTCAGTTCAATAGTTTTTCAGATACATGGTCTTATATTTCAGGTATCTTATCTGGTGATGGGTTGGCAGTAAGATCACCTCGATTCAGCCCAGATAACAACTACCTGTTATGGATGGAAAGACTAGCAGGTGGTCCTCATCATGGTGCTCATAGTTTAATTAAATATATATGGAAAAGTAAACAAAAAGTAACAGTAATTGACAGAACTGTGGAGACAACTACTTGTATCAATGGAGATGTTTTGTATGGCCTTTATAACCAGAGTTTGCCTAGGCGGTGTTTTATTGATTCTAACAAACTTCTTCTGTCCACTCCTCATAAGTATGTGGTTAATTTGTACCTTGTTGACGTAGGTGAGTGTCATCTTTAAGTGAACTAGAGTTATGTAATTAAGTTGTTAAATTTTGACAGTAAAATAGCATTGATTTATACCATATTGACCAGAATATAAGATGATGATTTTTTACTTAAAATGCCCTTCCAAAAACTGTACCTGTCTTAGATGTACAACCTAACATATAAACATTTGTTTTTGTACCTGCCAAAGTGTAGTGTAGTTTGTATGATTCATCAGCTGCACAGGCTTGCTATGAGTGTAGTGTGAATAAACAGGCACATGTTATAATAAGTTCAAGGTCAAGACATGGCAACAGGGAACGCAACAGAATCTGTTTTGCTGCATTGTGTGAAAGATTGTCCGTGAAACACTATACCAACTCTCCCTTAACCACTGGGGAGTTGAATGAATTCGTTTTGCCAAATTTGTTCATAGAATTTCTGCAAGACATTAGATATCTCCCCGCTCCATTGACTGGGTGGGGTGGGGGTGGGGGTTGATGAATCCATTTGGCGGGATTCATTCAAAGATTTACTGCATGAATTAAAACTTTTTCTACACTCCCCTTTTAGGGGAAATTGATGAACCACTTGGCCAGATTTGGATGCAGACTTTCTGTTCGACTGCATGACAACTCCCCACGTGTGGCTTCACATTTTTTCTTAATAAATTGGCTACTAATCACTGTACAAACGCAAGACCAGTACCATTGTCTTAGGTTTGACGCCCCCTACAACCTCCAACCAGTAGAACACATGATTATCTGATTCCCTGAAAGCCAAAGACACGTGTGTGGCCACGCAAGCTTTCCCGATTAATCAGCTACTGATCACCATATGAACACAAGACCGGTATCATCATCTTAGTATTGAAGCCTCCTACAAATGTTAATCCAGTATGCCATAAAATGTTACTATGGACAAGAAGGGTGCAAAATTGGTTGCAGTTAGATCTACAAGTAATGAAAAATGAAAAATCACATTACTGTGATACTAGGAGTAACTGCCGGTGGTAGAAGATTTCCACCATACATTATTTTGAAGAGAAAAATGCTTCCAAAGGAACAGTTACCAGCTGGGAATCAATTAGGACACAGGAAAAGGGGTGGATGGCTCTAAAATGGAAGAAAATGGAAAAAGTTATGGCAGATTGGCTTAAAGTTGTATGGGGACTGTGACGGCAGAGAGGCAAGCGTCTGCTCTTCGGTACCAGCGGCACAAACACCTGGCGGCGGATGACACCTGACGAACACACAGCGAGCCAATCAGGGATCAGCAGCCGAGACGTGACACCTGACGTGTTAGGAGCAAGTCAATCAGCGATCCCGGTCAGGGCATAAAAAGAGCGCCACTAGAATTTTTTACGCACTCCTTCACCACACCATCAGACGCACTTCATCTTCTCTCCTCTATCGGACGACATCGACACGGAGTCAGCCGGAAGGAACAGCCGAAGAGTAGAACCAACATTCTTGCATTCTTCGCCCTGTACCACACCAGCGATGGACTTCGCTGGGCCAGCAGCGGACTCGACGCAACTGATCCCAAAAGAAGAGGAGGACTGCAATACGCCACAAACAGCGGGCGCAGCCACCGAACATCTCAGCGCGGCTCAGGCGGAACAAACATCACAGCGTTTTCGCCACACGGCCATTTTTAGGGTCACCAAAATAACTAAGAGTTGTACGATTGACGCCATTTGTCATGTGACAAGCCTTTTGTCCGGTGATAGGACATTGGCCAGGGCAGGGGGTGTTTTCCTAGGACAGAGAGTCATGGTAATTCTTGATGTATTTCATGGTCACACAGCTGAGAAAATGAAAAAGCTGGTTGGAGAAATGAACACTCATTGTGTTATAATCCCTGAGGGAATGACTTCTTAGCTTCAAGTTCTAGATGTGGTTGTTAATAAACCATTTAATGACCACTTGCGAAAGAACTACAGTGACAAGCAATGGAAACCATGCATTGAGTCTGACAGACAAGTTGTAGGAACTAAGCATACAGCTACTGGCCCAGTGCATAATCACAACCTGGAGGAAAATCAAAAGTGAATCCATTATAAAGGGGTTTAAAAAATGCAGTGTTACTAATAACATGGATGGGAGCGAGGATGACGTTTTGTGGAAAGACTCCAGTTATGAATCTGATTCCAGTAACAGTACTGAAGATGAACTTCGAGCAGAAGAAAATAAGGATGGTGACTGGTACTAAAAACAATAAGGCACTTTATTACTTATGATTTCACCTTTAATGTAAAATAGCCATATTTATTTAGTTTCACCTCAAGGTATGGTATTTAGACCATTTAATATATTTCTCATGGAACTCCTAAAAAAAATCAGGGTCATCCTCAATGTACAGGCTCTTTTTTCCTTTTAAAACACCTTTAAAAATCTAGGGTTATCATTAATATGTGAGGCTATCTTATATTAGGGCCAATATGGTAATTTTCTTTGAACTAATTGTATTATTAAAATGTTGTAAGTTAATGCTTGGGTGCAATGTTGTGTGTGTTTTTATAAAATTTAATGGAAAAGTTAATTCATTAGAGTATTTTTCTTAGCTCACTTGTTTCAAAATGATTGTGTCTTGCAGATAAATGTAGTGTGAAAAAACTTAATGAAAGTAAAGGGAGTATTATTGTATTGGATGTACATATGGATAGAGTTTTGTGTGTACAGAGTTCTCTTCAGAAACCAGGGGCTCTTGTTGTGGGAAAGTTATCAGAAGAGGAAGAAGTTGATTGGGTACCAGTAACCCACCCTCAGATTCCTATGGGACTTGAGAATTTTGATGTTGTGTATTTGGATTTACAGTCAGAAACAGGAGATACGTGTAGTAAGTGCTGATATATACATATTTTTTAAACATATCAATCAGATGTAGAAATGTTGTTATATTAATTATTTTATACCTTTTTATTAATATGTAATATCAATAACTTTAACCAATATTTTGTTCAGGAGCCATCTTGTTGCCAACACAAGAACATTAGATTTGCTCACCTTTACGGGCAGAGTTCGGTTAAGCGAACTAGAAGTAGTGGAATGTGTTATCTGAAATAATTTACTCTTGCTTGAAATGTTTACCAATGACATTACCTTTTATTGTTGTATTACGTACAAAACATGTGACTACCGTGCACAACAAGCACGCTGCTATACACCATGAGGCGTTGCGCCATGAGACGCAGTTTCACTATTCAAGTTAAAATTCCCCTTAAACATTTCACAAGCCCTCCAAAATAACATATTTAATTATATTTTTATGATATTATTATTGAAATAACTTTACAACCCAGCACTTATTAAATATAGTTAGATATTCTCTCATTCACTCACGCTCGCATTCTTATGGTACAATTTTCTTTTAATTTTCCCCAAATTGAGCTCATTTTTATTAGTTATTACTAAAAATTTTTGTATTGACCCTTATTTAATATTTTGTGTACCCCCCATTTGTCATTTAGCTGAAATCAGTCCTGCAGACGTCCCATCACTGAACTCGCACTATTAGATGTTAGATTTTACCAAACTTTGTTTTTACGTTTTACATGGTTTAACTTTGAACTGTTACTTGGTTTTATATAAAATAATTCACTTCTACATTGTACAGGCGAACGTCCGAGACTTGGTTTTATATAAAATTTAGGTATACAGCCGGCCGGCGTAACTGATGATTCGTGACTGAGAACGATTTGCAATGCTTCAATTCTGAGGTGGGGAGTAACTACGTCACCAGTCTGTAGTACTGTTACAAAACCCCCTCAATGAGAGGTTTTATGACGAAGCATAAAAACTCATTGACACACTCATACTTCCTAAAGGGATCAGCTAGGATATGCCACCACAAACCCCTTATTGTTTATAAAAAATAAATACAATAACTTACCCTTGGTCCAATGATGGTGACAGTACCTGCATGACCTTACTGGACTTCTCCGGAGAGATCCCAACTCCATAAGGCCGACAGGCACGTAACGCTCCTGCTCTGACGCGCTGGCCAGCTCAGGACCGCCGTCACAGCATCACCAGACACTGAAACAACAAATCAAAAATATTAAAATAGTGGCCTGGTATAATACCATATCCCAAACTGATCTGTTTCCCCTTAGCTATGTGCTGGTTTGTGTTAAGAAGCACTGGGTTTTCTGTAACTCATAACACCTAGGATTATTATACCTAGTACAATAATTATTAGATAGACGTTCCATCGCTTATTTCACTACCATTTACGTTTATAAATTTTTTCGATTCCAATTGATAATAATTAATCTTTTCCTATTAACAAGAAGAAACACAATTCTTTATACTAATGCAATAATACTTCCAAATATTTAAACACATAATCAAAATTTACTCAAATAAAATTATCTATATCTCCCTCTTTCTACAATTCTGAAATATTTTCTCTTTTATAAAATATTATTATTATTATCATTATCAACAGAAATTCTATTTATCCAGCGCTGTTAATAATAATCATCCCCTTTTCTCCTCCACACACACTATTTCCTAATACATAATAAACATACTACATAATAATACACTCATCATTAACATTGCGATAATTACATTAAAATAACCAATTCACATTTAAATAATTTATATATATTGTAACGTAACGAAGTTAAGGTCCCATACGTTACCCAAAAACTTCATCACTATCAAAATAAAACAATACCCAATGTGTGCAATAATTAAGGTCAGGAAGGTAAACCTTCATATAATAAACAGATTAATAATACCTAGTAAGGTTACTAGGTAATAAAATAATAAAAATGTCTATAAATATAAAATATGGAGTGATCAGTGGAAGGTGTAAACAATAAACATAGTGTCCAGTGATGTGAAATTACTATAGACAGTTTGAACTGAGAGTAGACTGGTTAATTGGTATTTAATATTTTATAATGATGTACATGTTATTATGTTTTATCATGATGTTTTGTTCTCATGGTATTTATGTTGTCTTTTGTATGTAGCAGGTGTGAAGCAATTGCTTTAAGAAAGTATCAAGTAATTGATACTAATTTCATTCATGTTAAACTTTATAAGAATAACTATTTGTGTACTTACTTTGAGTAATTAATGGAGATATCGTTAGATAATAGTTGTAAACTTGGCCAGGAAGGCAATAAATGTTAATAAATTGCCAAGGGGTCATTGTAATTATGTTATAAACAGATGAAGGGTTCAATAATAAAATAAATAATAATAAATTGAAATCAGGATAAAATAAAATTAGAATAATTGGCCATAAGCCAGTGACTCATTGTACAGTAGGTCAGGTCAGAAAAGTTAAATAAAAAATAAAAAATTATAACACATGTAATAAAACAAATAGGCCTAAAATTAGTATTTTGTAAAAGGAAAATAATACCTTTTAAACTAAGTCGATCAAGAAGAAAATGTAGTAAAATGTATATAGTTTAATAATGCATATTAGGTGAAAGTTTTATATGATTTAATGTAATTTTAATAAGGGAGTATTTTATTAAATAAGTGCAAGAATATTTTCTAATTACGGCTCTAGGATAACAAATATTATCCAATAACAGAAGAAGAAATGGTTGTTCATGGACGACTGAATGCAAGATATCTTGTTGATTTCAACACTTAATTGTTATATGTGAATGAGTTGAGTTCAGTTGATAAAAATTTAGAAAAGAAACCAAAAAACCTAATGAATAAAATCAATATAAATGAAATTTCGCAAAGAGTAATCCATTAAAAAGGACAGTGGATCAACTTCCGAGGCTATCACTCAATAAATTTAATTCGATCTACCAACAGAGTTAACGAATTTCTAAAAAAATAAATTAACCAACCTATTAACTGCAAATGAGTAATAATGAAGATTAACTGTAAATAAATGAAGACGATCCATAGCCTGGAGATGCCAAATTAATTAAATATATTAAAAACAAACAAAGAAATTTAGAATTACGTCCAAACCTCACTTTCCACAACCGAATGAAGTCTTAATACTACATCAATTCCATTGGGACCTGTAACTACCAGAACTGTGAAGATCCACGAAGATCAGACCTGAAACTGCTACTGCATCCTGAGACATCAATACCAAACTTTTATTGAGAAGCTGGAGGATGATATTTTCCAGACATTGAATCAACATTCTGTTCTCGTCTCTGCGTAGCGAAACACGGCCACATTAAGTATCTTGTCAACGTATGGTAAAAAACCAGTTTTTTTATGTTTGAACTTTATATAATAAGATGTTATAACTAAATTGTAGTACCTAGTAACCTTAAATTGCATTACCTGACCTTACTAATAGTCAAAAGAACTACGTGTACCCTGGGATTAAGAATAAATTAAAAAATATAATTAAATTTTTAAACATCTAAATACGAATTCGATGAAGAATCGAATCAATTCTGTGTAATCGATGTGTTGTATCTGTGGCATGAGGAAGCATCTGTTTTGAATTAAAAAATATATAAAATAAAGAATCCTTCTTGATTTTGACGATTTCTTGTTATTTGTAGAGTAATTAGTGCATTATGAATAAGTTATAATTTACAGAGAAAGGAACGTGAGAAATACAGCAAGCGGAACAACTTAACCTATAATAACAGGCCGATCATAAACAACAGCGCTCGTCTGCGAACAGCTGGTGAATACGGGAGAATAGAAAACTAATTCGTTTCATCTGCTCTCCTCTCGATAGTGTATGGAGACTAGGGTTGAAGAAATATATTGAATTACCCAATATATTAACTGGAGTAGAGCGTTATTCCTTCGTAAAGCACTTAAGAACTACCTAATTTATAGATATTATCAATA
Organism: Magicicada septendecula; assembly: GCA_034769895.1. Lineage (NCBI taxonomy): Eukaryota > Metazoa > Arthropoda > Insecta > Hemiptera > Cicadidae > Magicicada > Magicicada septendecula. The sequence goes on along the minus strand of CM068367.1, from coordinate 1,191,854,357 downwards.
ATTGAATAATATAACCCACATAAAATATTGTCCCCTTATAAATAGATTGATATTGCCGTATTTAAGAGAGACCACGTACAACTTAATAAAAATAAAGTAAACACAAAACAATTAACTTAATTAATAACAAAAATTTGCTGAAAAAACATAATTGGGTTACAATTTTATGAACCCAACAGTGGGGCTTAATTGTGCGAGAGTTTCGAAGAGTATAAGGAGTCTTATTTATATTACAAATTGGCGCTCAACTAGTGGGCTTTAGTTAAGTAAAAAATCGACTATCGCTATTACTTAACTTGAGCAGGCGACTATTAGAGGAACAGGAATGCATACGAGAGGTGTTTCTAAAAGGATAGCGAAGGACCAAGAAACGGAAGAAGATAGACGGGAAGAAGAAGCAGAGATAATTACAGACACCGAAATGGAACAACAGGCGGGTGATAAGGAAGAAGCTAGAGGAGGAGTAAATTGGGAAAAATTAATGTAATTAATGAGTAGTATGAAGGAGGATAATAAACAAATGGAGGAACAAAATAAACAAACTAATGAGAAAATAGACAGTATTAAAGAAGATTCCAAGAAACAGAAGGAAGAATTAAATAAAAAATTTGACGAAAATTCAGAAAAGCTAGAAAATAAAATAGACAGTATAAATGAAAATTCAGAAAAGCTAGAAAATAAAATAGACAGTATAAATGAAAATTCAGAAAAGCTAGAAAACAAAATAGACAGTATTAACAAAAACTCAAAGAAACAATACGAAATTTTGAGTGAGAACTTAATCAAACTAATGAATGAGAAGTTTGACAAAAATAAAGAGGAAACTAATGAGAATAACAGACAAGTAAATGAAAGCTTAAACCAAATTAATGAAAGGTTTGACAGGAACGACGAGAGCTTAAGGCAGATTCAAGAAAATAACAAACAAATAGACGAAAAAATTGAAAACAGTAATAAGGATTTGCGGCAAATTATAAATGAACAAAACCATGCGTTGAGGGAAGTCATCAATGAAAGGATTGCAAATGTCAATGAAACACTTAACAAAAGGGTGGATGATTATGAAGCGGAAGTAAGACAGCAAATCACTGAAACTGAGGTAGGTCTAGAAAAGATGGATGAAACCATCATACAACTCGGAGTGGAAGTAGAGGCCAAATAAATCAAGTAGAAAACAATAACGAAACTAGAATAAAAGAGGTACGATTAGAAACCCTAGGAAAATTTGACGAAGTACAAATTAACATAGCTGGGTGTTCGATATTTCGGATCGAACCGGTCAACAATTTTCATTTTTTCGAAGTTGGCACTATGACGTTTGTAGGGTCCATTCATGCACTGGACCTGAAGCTTTTGTCGTACGCCAACCATCTTAGTGTTAACATCCACGAGTCGGGACTCCTCGGCAGGTAGAAATCCTTGCATGTAACCTATCCTCTTCCCAACCAGTCTATCCTGCCTGAGTGTCAGGATCAACCCAGTCGTGAGATTACGGTAAGTCATTTTAATATTATTTATTTCTTGTTAGCAATTCTGCATGCTACACTGCTATAGAGCTCACCAGAGGCTATCAAATTATACAGTAAGAAAGCCGTCTTACTTTCAATCTTTCAAAATAATATCGTACATCTAATTACTACCAGAGGATTCATGAGGTTGCTAGCTTTTTCAATTAAATTGCTTGCCGTCACGACTGGGAGCACGTGTTTCGTAATTTTGTGCCTGTTGCTGCTGGTGGTTCGAGTTTGAGTAAATGGTTATAAGCCAGTTTTGACTGCGCAATTTTTATTTTAATTACCAACGTGCCGTGCCGTTTCATTTTTTGTGCCTGCTCGTGGTTGTTTTGCATGCCATTAATTTTTAAATTACATGAATGTTTGTCATTTGCATGCTATCGCACGGAAGCACGTTGGTATGATACGCATGTGAACCTTTTTTTTGTGCGTTTAATGCTGTTGGTTGTGTTCAGCAGTTTCGTCGCGTGTGCATGGCCAGGTAGGCAAATATTGTTTCAAAATTTTGCACCTTGTTTTGTGGGTAATCGTTTGATTACTGGGTCAAGTCTTGTGAAGTTTGTTTCCGTCCTGTTAAGGTCTGCTTTCCACGTGAAATTGTGCGTTACGTGTTTGCGACTGTTAGGCGTAAAGGGAACGGTTTGGTTTTAGGTTATCCGGGTTTCAGTATAGCCTGCCTTTATATTTAATTTTTTTGGCATTGACTATTACCTTTTGGTGCGGTTTATATTTTGCATATGCGACATCCTGTCCATACACGCCGCGTTGATAATCAATTTTTGCATTTAATGTGTCCAGGTTATTGTGTTTGGTTTGGTAACTGGTGAATTGTTGTATATTGTACTTTGCTGTGTTTTTGTGTGTATTTATTCTATTTGGTATTATACATGTTTTTTGGGTGCACTTTTGTGTACCATTATTTTGCACCGTATGTGCTGTAATCTTGTGCAACTTGTGTTTTTTTGTCGTGCTTTTGCACTGTGTAAATCAATTTTTTGCGTGTTTTTTGAGTATGTAATTTATTGTGTTTGGTACTATTCGCCGGTTGGATTGTGTAAGTTGTATTTTGCCTTGCACTAATTTACTTTTGTATTTATCTTGCTCGGTATTGTTTATAAAAGTAGTTGTGTCAGACGCCTAGTTATCTCGATCACTGTTAAGCTAGGTCCGGTCGTGATTATTGTTCAAATTCTGATTCTCTCATTCAGGGTGGTTGTCGGTTGCGCGATTTTTTTAAATTCAGTATGCCTGCTAAATTGTCGCTGGCAGCTTTTGACCGGACCACTTCGGTGGGAATACTTGCGTTGCAACATTTAATAAATATGTTGGAAGGGTTGCCACAATTGAGGGTCGTGGATCAACATGAAGCCGGTATCTTGGCCTCCAGGTTGTCCGAAAAATATCGAAATCTTCTAGGTAAGGTGGATCCTTACCTATCGGCAGAGTCATTGCCCGAGGGATTGGACGAGGACCACATTTTTTCAGTGGTAGCGCAAATTGAGGATATTTATGTCCGGGGTAGCATTTTAGAGTAAAAACTAACTAAACCATAGATACCGGTGGGTTCCGGTCGGTTTTCATCGGCAAGTGGCGGGCACTCAGGTGTTCTCGTTTATGAGTTGCCGAAGCTTTCTTTACCTTGTTTTGATGGCCAGGCCAAATGTTGGTCCGAGTTTTGGTCAAAGTTCACCACATTAGTGGACGAAAGTCCTGCCCTCACTCCAAAACAAAAATTGTTATATTTACTGACTCATCTTAAGGGTGAGGCTTATGAGAAGGTTGCCGCGCTTCCCATAGTTGACGATAGTTATTCGCTTGCACTGTCAACTCTTAAAAGTCGTTATCACAATCCTCGTTTGGCCGCCTGGGTTTATTGTACCAATCTGCTTCAGTGACCAGCCGCTTCTATGCGATCAGCTGCGTCTATTAGAAAATTGGTGGACAGCTTCAATGCTAACTTTTCAGCGTTGTCAGCTCTAAACATTGCTGATATATATCAACCAATATATGCGTCTTTTGTATTGTCAAGGCTGGATCTATCATTGTGTGAACGCTTTGAGGCGTCTGTTACGAACAAAGAGAATCTCCCTGCCCTAACAGAAATTATGACATTTTTAACCGCTATGGCGGAACAGAAAGAACAGGCATCTTTGGTATCGGCTTCACCTGCTCTTCCTAGCACTAGCCACCAGAAAACCCAGAAGGTTTCCTTTTCTAAGGCTACTCCTCTTGCTGTGTCTACGTTATCTGCGGAGGTTATGCAACGGGATGCATCTAGTTCACGTTGCCTTCATTGCGATTCCTGGACCCATGTGCTTCTCAAGTGGCCGGCGTGGCTGAGTAAGGACCCTAGGGCTCGATTTCAAAGTCTTAAAAAAAAAAATGTTGTCTTTCGTGCCTCCAACATAAACATTCAGGATGGTGCAAAAATAGGTGCAAAACGTGTGGCTCTAAGTACCACCACACTTTACTTCATTTCAAAAATGCCCGTCCGTCTCCGTCTCGTTCACAGATTTCTGAAAACGTTTGTGGTCAGACAACCTGCATACGATTTTCGTCCTGTCTCACCTAGGTACACTTTGTTGCAGTCTTTACATTTTAATTTATAAATTCCGCTTTTCTGTAATACTGGAATTTTTTCTATATTCTTATTCCTTATCAAATACCGTTTCACATTTTTTAATAGCTATATCTACTCCATATTTATTAAAACATTTTATAATTTTTCTAGTATGTGAACCTATGTATGTCAATGACCCTGCTTAATTCTTTTGTTCTGGTTCTATTTTAGCTTTTTGTATGTTAACCCTTTTCATAACTTTATCCACTATGTTGGTGTTATAATTATTATTCCTTACAATTCCCTTTATCGTTTTTAACTCCCTATCTTTTGATTCGGTCTCTTTTAAACACTTCTGAGCTCTGTAACAAAAGGAATTGATTGCCGCCATTTTATATCTATATGGGTGGTAAGACTCTCTTGGTATAATTATATCAGAATACGACTCTTTCCTAAATATCCCAAACTGTAGTTTTTCATTATCTTTAATTTCTATGTTTAAATCTAAGTAATTTATTTTCTTACCTCCTATCTCTTCTTTAAATTGTAAGTTTTTATCCTTATTATTTACCTCATTTATAAACTCATGCACTTCTTCTATGCTTCCTTCCCAAATTACTAATACATCATCAACGTATCTAGACCATAATTTTATATTGTCTTTATACTTAGTGGAAGTTATTAATTGCTTTTCAAAATCATTCATGTATATTTCAGCAAGAATAGGGGATAATGAAGACCCCATAGGTAAACCTTTTTTCTGTATATAAAATTTGTTATTAAACCTAAAATAGTTCTGATTTACACATTCTTTAATTACTTTCATCAACTGCTTTTTATACCTGTATTCTCCCATATTATTATCATTTATTAACTTAATAACTTTATTTACTATGATATTGGTAAACATGTCCTTAACATCCAGTGATATCAATTTTGTATTTACATTAATGCTAATATTTTCTAATTTTTCTATCAATTTTACATTATTCTCTATGTTGTATTTTGTCCCAAATTCATATTTCTCTTTCAGTACTCTGCTAACTTTCTTTGATAATTTATAAATAGGTGCATTAATAAAAGAAACAATCGGTCTAATTGGTTTTCCTTCTTTATGTATCTTAACCTGACTTTTAAAAGTTGGTGCTGTTGGATTACTTTCCAATAAATACTTTTTCTTATTTTCTTCTATAAACGTTATCTGTTTCATCATTTGTTTTATCCTTGACTGGTACTTACTTGTATAATCATACTTTATTCCCTCGTATGGTCCTTCCCTTATAAATTCTTCCGTTTTCTTTATGTATTTGTCCTTTCTCATTAGTACCATTGTATTTCCTTTGTCCGCCTTCGTAACTATAATATCATTCTTCTTTATTTTATTCTTTAGTTTAGTTACAGTTGCTTTGATTTTTTGTTCATTTTTTGAATTATACAAACTTTCCTTAAATATTTTATCTACTACATTCCCTACTTCCCACCTTATTCTTTTTTTATCATTTTCATTTCCTAGTTTTTGTATTATGCTTTCGCATTCAATAATCGTTTTTTCTTGATTTAATTCTGGTGGCGGTGCGTATTATAAGCCTTTCGCTAACATTTCTTTTTCTTCCGTATTGAAATTTACCTCTGTAAGGTTTATTACTCTTTTTTCATAGTTATTCTTAGAGAGGTGTTCCTTTTTTACTTCGTTCTTTCTTATTAATTTATTTAACTTATCTACCATTTTTTTATTTTTATTTTCCAATTTCTTTTCTACATACCCCAAACCAAAATTATATAATATTTCTTCTAACTCTACATACGAGTATATTCTTAACAATTCTATGTGTCTGTCATATAATTCCCTATTATATCTATTGATTAAGCCGTAGAGTGACCTTATTTCCAGTTTTATCCACAACTTCTCGCTTTGTTCTTTTACTTTTTTGGCTACACTGTTCTTATTTTTAATTTTAACTTGAGCGTACTTTTGGATGACATTATTATCCAGACATTGTTTATTAAACCATATTTTACTTAAAACCCTCTTCAATTTAACTTTTAACTTAAGATATTTAAAAACTTTACTTACCTTATTGTTGTCGTTTATTACCTCATTGTTGTTGTCCATTACCTGTAGTCGATTGCACATCTTAACAGACGTCTAATGAAGAAATTTGTGTTAGTGGTTGAAATCACAATCAGAAAGATCACTGTTGCACACCACTATATAAAAATTATCCCGATTAGCTCTTTCAAGCTTCACAGCCCATCGTCAGATCGGAAATAGACAGGAAATATGTGTAAACAAACCCTTCACCCCTCTCCCCCACCCTGCTCACACACAACAAACTAAAATATAAATGACCCTTCCCCACCCCCTAAACCCTGTCTCACCATCTGTACAGTTACATATTTTTCTAGCAAATTCCTTGTGTTTCAGTGTGTGTGTGTGTGTGTGTGTGTGTGTGTGTGTGTGTGTGTGTGTGTGTGTGTGTGTGCATCCTTTTAAACTTACCCTCTTCCTCTCCACACACGTGGGTCAGTCACACACCCTTATTTTAAAACATCCAATTAGTACTATGCAATATAATTCTTAATCTTATCTATCTGCTCTCTATTATTTACTTCTTAATCATGTTATAAAATATTTCTTCATTATCAAATTTAATTTTAATATTAATTAAATTGTCTAACCCTTTTTCTCTTTCTTTCAATATTTCTAACTCCTCTCTTAGCTTCCTTTCAACTGTGTTATTTACTACTTTTACAATTTCATATTCTTCCAAAGGATTAACAAACTTATGGTTGTCTTCTATAAAATGTCTTGCATATAACGAATTGGTTGTTCTATTACCTTCTCCACGTTTGTGGTCAGACAACCTGCATACGAATTTTCGTCCTGTCTCACCTAGGTACACTTTGTTGCAGTCTTTACATTTTAATTTATAAATTCCGCTCTTCTGTAATACTGGATTTTTTTCTATATTCTTATTCCTTATCTTATCAAATACCGTTTCATATTTTTTAATAGCTATATCTACTCCTTATTTATTAAAACATTTTATAATTTTTCTAGTATGTGAACCTATGTATGTCAATGACCCTGCTTAATTCTTTTGTTCTGGTTCTATTTTAGCTTTTTGTATGTTAACCCTTTTCATAACTTTATCCACTATGTTGGTGTTATAATTATTATTCCTTACAATTCCCTTTATCGTTTTTAACTCCCTATCTTTTGATTCGGTCTCTTTTAAACACTTCTGAGCTCTGTAACAAAAGGAATTGATTGCCGCCATTTTATATCTATATGGGTGGTAAGACTCTCTTGGTATAATTATATCAGAATACGACTCTTTCCTAAATATCCCAAACTGTAGTTTTTCATTATCTTTAATTTCTATGTTTAAATCTAAGTAATTTATTTTCTTACCTCCTATCTCTTCTTTAAATTGTAAGTTTTTATCCTTATTATTTACCTCATTTATAAACTCATGCACTTCTTCTATGCTTCCTTCCCAAATTACTAATACATCATCAACGTATCTAGACCATAATTTTATATTGTCTTTATACTTAGTGGAAGTTATTAATTGCTTTTCAAAATCATTCATGTATATTTCAGCAAGAATAGGGGATAATGAAGACCCCATAGGTAAACCTTTTTTCTGTATATAAAATTTGTTATTAAACCTAAAATAGTTCTGATTTACACATTCTTTAATTACTTTCATCAACTGCTTTTTATACCTGTATTCTCCCATATTATTATCATTTATTAACTTAATAACTTTATTTACTATGATATTGGTAAACATGTCCTTAACATCCAGTGATATCAATTTTGTATTTACATTAATGCTAATATTTTCTAATTTTTCTATCAATTTTACATTATTCTCTATGTTGTATTTTGTCCCAAATTCATATTTCTCTTTCAGTACTCTGCTAACTTTCTTTGATAATTTATAAATAGGTGCATTAATAAAAGAAACAATCGGTCTAATTGGTTTTCCTTCTTTATGTATCTTAACCTGACTTTTAAAAGTTGGTGCTGTTGGATTACTTTCCAATAAATACTTTTTCTTATTTTCTTCTATAAACGTTATCTGTTTCATCATTTGTTTTATCCTTGACTGGTACTTACTTGTATAATTATACTTTATTTCTTCGTATGGTCCTTCTCTTATAAATTCTTCCGTTTTCTTTATGTATTCGTCCTTTCTCATTAGTACCATTGTATTTCCTTTGTCCGCCTTCGTAACTATAATATCATTCTTCTTTATTTTATTCTTTAGTTTAGTTACAGTTGCTTTGATTTTTTGTTCATTTTTTGAATTATACAAACTTTTCTTAAATATTTTATCTACTACATTCCCTACTTCCCACCTTATTCTTTTTTTATCATTTTCATTTCCTAGTTTTTGTATTATGCTTTCGCATTCAATAATCGTTTTTTCTTGATTTAATTCTGGTGGCGGTGCGTATTTTAAGCCTTTCGCTAACATTTCTTTTTCTTCCGTATTGAAATTTACCTCAGTAAGGTTTATTACTCTTTTTTCATAGTTATTCTTAGAGAGGTGTTCCTTTTTTACTTCGTTCTTTCTTATTAATTTATTTAACTTATCTACCATTTTTTTATTTTTCTTTTCCAATTTCTTTTCTACGTACCCCAAACCAAAATTATATAATATTTCTTCTAACTCTACATACGAGTATATTCTTAACAATTCTATGTGTCTGTCATATAATTCCCATTATATCTATTGATTAAGCCGTAGAGTGACCTTATTTCCAGTTTTATCCACAACTTCTCGCTTTGTTCTTTTACTTTTTTGGCTACACTGTTCTTATTTTTAATTTTAACTTGAGCGTAATTTGGGATAACATTATTATCCAGACATTGTTTATTAAACCATATTTTACTTAAAACCCTCTTCAATTTAACTTTTAACTTAAGATATTTAAAAACTTTACTTACCTTATTGTTGTCGTTTATTACCTCATTGTTGTTGTCCATTACCTGTAGTCGATTGCACATCTTAACAGACGTTTAATGAAGAAATTTGTGTTAGTGGTTGAATTCACAATCAGAAAGATCACTGTTGCACACCACTATATAAAAATTATCCCGATTAGCGCTTTCAAGCTTCACAGCCCATCGTCAGATCGGAAATAGACAGGAAATATGTGTAAACAAACCCTTCACCCCTCTCCCCCACCCCCTAAACCCTGTCTCACCATCTGTACAGTTACATATTTTTCTAGCAAATTCCTTGTGTTTCAGTGTGTGTGTGTGTGTGTGTGTGTGTGTGTGTGTGTGCGTGCATCCTTTTAAACTTACCCTCTTCCTCTCCACACAGGTGGGTCAGTCACACACCCTTATTTTAAAACATCCAATTAGTACTATGCAATATAATTCTTAATCTTATCTATCTGCCCTCTATTATTTACTTCTTAATCATGTTATAAAATATTTCTTCATTATCAAATTTAATTTTAATATTAATTAGATTGTCTAACCCTTTTTCTCTTTCTTTCAATATTTCTAACTCCTCTCTAAGCTTCCTTTCAACTGTGTTATTTACTACTTTTACAATTTCGTATTCTTCCAAAGGATTAACAAACTTATGGTTGTCTTCTATGAAATGTCTTGCATATAACGAATTGGTTGTTCTATTACCTTCTCCACGTTTGTGGTCAGACAACCTGCATACGTATTTTCGTCCTGTCTCACCTAGGTACACTTTGTTGCAGTCTTTACATTTTAATTTATAAATTCCGCTTTTCTGTAATACTGGATTTTTTTCTATATTCTTATTCCTTATCTTATCAAATACCGTTTCACATTTTTTAATAGCTATATCTACTCCTTATTTATTAAAACATTTTATAATTTTTCTAGTATGTGAACCTATGTATGTCAATGACCCTGCTTAATTCTTTTGTTCTGGTTCTATTTTAGCTTTTTGTATGTTAACCCTTTTCATAACTTTATCCACTATGTTGGTGTTATAATTATTATTCCTTACAATTCCCTTTATCGTTTTTAACTCCCTATCTTTTGATTCGGTCTCTTTTAAACACTTCTGAGCTCTGTAACAAAAGGAATTGATTGCCGCCATTTTATATCTATATGGGTGGTAAGACTCTCTTGGTATAATTATATCAGAATACGACTCTTTCCTAAATATCCCAAACTGTAGTTTCTCATTATCTTTAATTTCTATGTTTAAATCTAAGTAATTTATTTTCTTACCTCCTATCTCTTCTTTAAATTGTAAGTTTTTATCCTTATTATTTACCTCATTTATAAACTCATGCACTTCTTCTATGCTTCCTTCCCAAATTACTAATACATCATCAACGTATCTAGACCATAATTTTATATTGTCTTTATACTTAGTGGAAGTTATTAATTGCTTTTCAAAATCATTCATGTATATTTCAGCAAGAATAGGGGATAATGAAGACCCCATAGGTAAACCTTTTTTCTGTATATAAAATTTGTTATTAAACCTAAAATAGTTCTGATTTACACATTCTTTAATTACTTTCATCAACTGCTTTTTATACCTGTATTCTCCCATATTATTATCGTTTATTAACTTAATAACTTTATTTACTGTGATATTGGTAAACATGTCCTTAACATCCAGTGATATCAATTTTGTATTTACATTAATGCTAATATTTTCTAATTTTACTTCCATGTTCCTTAAGGAAATGGAAGTATGGTGATGGCAAAAAAAATCGTGTTCGAGATTATTGCAGAATATGAGTGTACTACACTCAAAACATGAAAAAAAGTCATTTTTCGAAAAGTGTCTGTGTGTGTGTGTCTGTCTGTCTGTCTAGATTTTTTTTCTATGGCAAACGATAACTGCCGTAAAGTCAAACAGAATCAAATAATTTTTTGCATACAGCCCTGATTTGTAGAATACTCGCGACCTATTGTTTTTGGTGAAGATCGGTTGCGGAAAAGGGGTAGTTTACCTGCAACGGTTTTTTTTTATCAAGGGAAATTTTTTTTTTTGGCAAACGATAACAGCCGCAAATTCAAACAGAATCAAATAATGTTTCGCATACAGCCCTGAATTATAGAGTTCTCAAAACCTATTGGTTTTGGTGAAGATCGGTTAAGGGAAAGGGGTAGTTTACCTGTAACGTTTTATGTTTTAACAAGGGTATTTCCTATGGCAAACGATAACAGCCGCAAGTTCAAACAGAATCAAATAATTTTTTGCATACAGCCCTGATTTGTAGAGTACTCAAGACCTATTGTTTTTGGTAAAGATCGGTTAAGGAGAAGGGGTAGTTTACCTGCAACGTTTTTTTATCAAGCGTATTTTCTATGGCAAACGATAACAGCCGCAAATTCAAACAGAATCAAATAATTTTTTGCATACGTCCCTGTAATGTAGAGTTCTCATTACCTATTGTTGTTGGTGAAGATCGGTTAAGGGAATGGGGTAGTTTACCTGCAACATTTTATGTTTTATAAGGGTATTTTCTATGGCAAACGATAAGAGACGCAAATTCAAACAGAATCAAATACGTTTTTGCATACAGCCCTGTTTTGTTGAGTACTAAAGACCTATTGTTTTTGGTGAAGATCGGTTAAGGGAAACGGGTAGTTTACCTGACACGTTTTTTGCTTATCAAGGGTATTTTATATGGCAAATGATAACAGTCGCAAATTCAAACAGAATCATATAATATTTTGCATACAGCTGTGAAATGTACAGTTCTCAAGAGCTGTTGGTTTTGGTGAAGATCGGTTAAGGGAATAGGGTTGTTTACCAGCAACATTTTATGTTTTATCAAGGGTAATTTTTTTTTTGACGAACGATAACTGCCGTACATTAAAACAATCAACTACTCTTCTGCATACCTTTTTGAATTATACAGAACTCAAGGTCTGTTGATTTTGTTGAAGATCGGTTAAGGGAAAGGGGTAGTTTACCTGCAACGTTTTATGTTTTAACAAGGGTATTTTTTCTATGACGAACGATAACTGCCGTAAATTCAAAGAGAATCAACTAATGCTTTGCATACAGCCCTGAATTGTAGAGTTCTCAAGACCTATTGTTTTTGGTGAAGATCGGTTAATGGAATAGGGTAGTTTACCAGCAACGTTTTATGTTTTATCAAGGGTGTTTTCTATGGCAAACGATAACAGCCGCAAATTCAAACTAAATCAAATAATTGTTTGCATACAGGCCTGAATTGTAGAGTACCTAAGACCTTTCGTTTTTGGTGAAGATCGGTTAAGGGAAAGGGGTAGTTTACCTGCAACGGTTTTTTATCAAGGGTAATTTTACTTCCATATTCCTTAAGGAATGGAAGTATGGTGATGGCAAAAAAAATCGTGTTCGAGATTATTGCAGATTCTGATTCTACTACACTCAAAACATGAAAAAAAGTCGTTTTCCGAAAAGTGTCTGTGTGTCTGTCTGTCTGTCTGTCTGTGTGTCTGTGTGTCTGTCTGTCTGTGTGTCTGTCTGTCTGTAGATTTTTTTTCTATGGCAAACGATAACTGCCGCAAATTCAAACAGAATCAAATAATTTTTTGCATACAGCCCTGTTTTGCAGAGTTCTCGCGACCTATTGTTTTTGGTGAAGATCGGTTGAGGGAAAGGGGTAGTTTACCTGCAACGGTTTTTTTTTAGCAAGGGAAATTTTGTTTGTTTGGCAAACGATAACAGCCGCAAATTCAAACAGAATCAAATAATGTTTCGCATACAGCCCTGAATTGTAGAGTTCTCAAGACCTATTGTTTTTGGTGAAGATCGGTTAAGGGAAAGGGGTAGTTTACCTGTAACGTTTTATGTTTTAACAAGGGTATTTCCTATGGCAAACGATAACAGCCGCAAATTCAAACAGAATGAAAAGATTATTTGCATACAGCCCTAAATTGTAGAGTTCTCAATACCTTTTGTTTTTGGTGAAGATCGGTTAAGGGAAAGGGGTAGTTTACCTACAACGTTTTTTTAACAAGGGTATTTTCTATGGCAAACGATAACAGCCGCAAATTCAAACAGAATCAAATAATTTTCTGCATACAGCCCTGATTTGTAGAGTACTCAAGACCTATTGTTTTTGGTGAAGATCGGTTGAGGGGAAGGGGTAGTTTACCAGCAACGTTTTTTATCATGCGTATTTTCTATGGCAAACGACAACTGCCGCAAATTCAAACAGAATCAAATAATGTTTCGCATACAGCCCTGAATTGTAGATTTCTCAAGACCTATTGTTTTTGGTGAAGATCGGTTGAGGGAAAGGGGTAGTTTACCTGCAACGTTTTTTTAACAAGGGTATTTTCTATGGCAAACGATAACAGCCGCAAATTCAAACAGAATCAAATAATGTTTTGCATACAGCCCTGATTTGTAGAGTACTCAAGACCTATTGTTTTTGGTGAATATCGGTTAAGGGGAAGGGGTAGTTTACCTGCAACGTTTTTTTATCAAGCGTATTTTCTATGGCAAACGATAACAGCCGCAAATTCAAACAGAATGAAATAATTTTTTGCATACGTCCCTGAATTGTAGAGGTCTCAATGACTTTCGATTTTGGTGAAGATCGGTTAAGGGGAAGGGGTAGTTTACCTGCAACCTTTTACGTTTTAACAAGAGTAAAGTACTTGAAAATTTATTTAAACTTTTTGAAACAATGGTAATTGTTAAAAATAAAATAATTTTGTTGCCAGGCAATAAAATTATAATTTTTTCATTTTAATGTAATATAATATTTTTCATTTAATACAGCAATAAAAAGGCAGGTAAGACACAGCCTGGTTGTTTGGCTGAAAATGATTTTAAATATAAATCTTAGAATATGGAAGTCATGTATGGTTCTCCATACCGATATTTTACTTCCATATTCCTTAAGGAATGGAAGTATGGTGATGGCAAAAAAAATCGTGTTCGAGATTATTGCAGATTCTGATTCTACTACACTCAAAACATGAAAAAAAGTCGTTTTCCGAAAAGTGTCTGTGTGTCTGTCTGTCTGTGTGTCTGTCTGTCTGTGTGTCTGTCTGTCTGTAGATTTTTTTTCTATGGCAAACGATAACTGCCGCAAATTCAAACAGAATCAAATAATTTTTTGCATACAGCCCGGTTTTGCAGAGTTCTCGCGACCTATTGTTTTTGGTGAAGATCGGTTGAGGGAAAGGGGTAGTTTACCTGCAACGGTTTTTTTTTAGCAAGGGAAATTTTGTTTGTTTGGCAAACGATAACAGCCGCAAATTCAAACAGAATCAAATAATGTTTCGCATACAGCCCTGAATTGTAGAGTTCTCAAGACCTATTGTTTTTGGTGAAGATCGGTTAAGGGAAAGGGGTAGTTTACCTGTAACGTTTTATGTTTTAACAAGGGTATTTCCTATGGCACACGATAACAGCCGCAAATTCAAACAGAATGAAAAGATTATTTGCATACTGCCCTAAATTGTAGAGTTCTCAATACCTTTTGTTTTTGGTGAAGATCGGTTAAGGGAAAGGGGTAGTTTACCTGCAACGGTTTTTTAACAAGGGTATTTTCTATGGCAAACGATAACAGCCGCAAATTCAAACAGAATCAAATAATTTTCTGCATACAGCCCTGATTTGTAGAGTACTCAAGACCTATTGTTTTTGGTGAAGATCGGTTGAGGGGAAGGGGTAGTTTACCAGCAACGTTTTTTATCATGCGTATTTTCTATGGCAAACGACAACTGCCGCAAATTCAAAACAGAATCAAATAATTTTTTGCATACAGCCCTGATTTGTAGAGTACTCGCGACCTATTGTTTTTGGTGAAGATCGGTTGAGGGGAAGGGGTAGTTTACCTGCAACGGTTTTTTTTATCAAGGGAAATTTTTTTTTTTTTGGCAAACGATAACAGCCGCAAATTCAAACAGAATCAAATAATGTTTCGCATACAGCCCTGAATTGTAGATTTCTCAAGACCTATTGTTTTTGGTGAAGATCGGTTGAGGGAAAGGGGTAGTTTACCTGCAACGTTTTTTTAACAAGGGTATTTTATATGGCAAACGATAACAGCCGCAAATTCAAACAGAATCAAATAATGTTTTGCATACAGTCCTGATTTGTAGTGTACTCAAGACCTATTGTTTTTGGTGAAGATCGGTTAAGGGGAAGGGGTAGTTTACCTGCAACCTTTTACGTTTTATTTTTTATGGCAAACGATAACAGCCGCAAATTCAAACAGAATCAAATAATGTTTTGCATACAGCCCTGATTTGTAGAGTACTCAAGACCTATTGTTTTTGGTGAAGATCGGTTAAGGGGAAGGGGTAGTTTACCTGCAACGTTTTTTTATCAAGCGTATTTTCTATGGCAAACGATAACAGCCGCAAATTCAAACAGAATCAAATAATTTTTTGCGTACAGTCCTGAATTGTAGAGTACTCAAGACCTATTGTTTTTGGTGAAGATTGGTTAAGGGAAAGGGGTAGTTTACCTGCAACATTTTTTTATTAAGGGTAATTTTTACTTCCATATTCCTTAAGGAATGGAAGTATGGTGATGGCAAAAAAAATCGTGTTCGAGATTATTGCAGATTCTGATTCTACTACACTCAAAACATGAAAAAAAGTCGTTTTCCGAAAAGTGTCTGTGTGTCTGTAGATTTTTACTTCCATATTCCTTAAGGAATGGAAGTATGGTGATGGCAAAAAAAATCGTGTTCGAGATTATTGCAGATTCTGATTCTACTACACTCAAAACATGAAAAAAAGTCGTTTTCCGAAAAGTGTCTGTGTGTCTGTGTGTCTGTCTGTCTGTAGATTTTTTTTCTATGGCAAACGATAACTGCCGCAAATTCAAGCAGAATCAAATAATGTTTTGCATACAGGCCGGTTTTGCAGAGTTCTCGCGACCTATTGTTTTTGGTGAAGATCGGTTGAGGGAAAGGGGTAGTTTACCTGCAACGGTTTTTTTTTAGCAAGGGTAATTTTGTTTGTTTGGCAAACGATAACAGCCGCAAATTCAAACAGAATCAAATAATGTTTCGCATACAGCCCTGAATTGTAGAGTTCTCAAGACCTATTGTTTTTGGTGAAGATCGGTTGAGGGGAAGGGGTAGTTTACCAGCAACGTTTTTTATCATGCGTATTTTATATGGCAAACGACAACTGCCGCAAATTCAAACAGAATCAAATAATTTTTTGCATACAGCCCTGGTTTGTAGAGTACTCGCGACCTATTGTTTTTGGTGAAGATCGGTTGAGGGGAAGGGGTAGTTTACCTGCTACGGTTTTTTTTATCAAGGGAAATTTTTTTTTTTTTTCGCATACAGCCCTGAATTGTAGATTTCTCAAGACCTATTGTTTTTGGTGAAGATCGGTTGAGGGAAAGGGGTAGTTTACCTGCAACGTTTTTTTAACAAGGGTATTTTCTATGGCAAACGATAACAGCCGCAAATTCAAACAGAATCAAATAATGTTTTGCATACAGTCCTGATTTGTAGAGTACTCAAGACCTATTGTTTTTGGTGAAGATCGGTTAAGGGGAAGGGGTAGTTTACCTGCAACGTTTTTTTATCAAGCGTATTTTCTATGGCAAACGATAACAGCCGCAAATTCAAACAGAATCAAATAATTTTTTGCATACGTCCCTGAATTGTAGAGGTCTCAATGACTTTCGATTTTGGTGAAGATCGGTTAAGGGGAAGGGGTAGTTTACCTGCAACCTTATACGTTTTAACAAGAGTAAAGTACTTGAAAATTTATTTAAACTTGTTGAAACAATGGTAATTGTTAAAAATAAAATAATTTTGTTGCCAGGCAATAAAATTATAATTTTTTCATTTTAATGTAATATAATATTTTTCATTTAATACAGCAATAAAAAGGCAGGTAAGACACAGCCTGGCTGTTTGGCTGAAAATGATTTTAAATATAAATCTTAGAATATGGAAGTCATGTATGGTTCTCCATACCGATATTTTTCTATAGTAAACGATAACAACCGCAAATTCAAACAGAATCAAATGATGTTTTGCATACAGCCCTGTATTGTAGAGTTCTCAATACGTATTGGTGTTGGTGAAGATCGGTTGAGGGAAAGGGGTAGTTTACCAGCAACATTTTATGTTTTAACAAGGGTAATTTTTTATATGATGAACGATAACTGCCGTAAATTCAAGCAGAATCAACTAGGTTTTTGCATACCTTTTTGAACTAAAGAGAACTCAAGGTCTGTTGATTTTGTTGAAGATCGGTTAAGGGAAGGGGTAGTTTATCAGCAACGTTTTATGTTTTAAAAACGGTAATTTTTAATGACGAATGATAACTGCCGAAAATTCAATGAGAATCAAATAATTTTTTGCACCCCCTGAGTTGCAGAGAGCTCAAGGTCTATTGATTTTGGTGAAGATCGGTTAAGGGAAAGGGGTAGTTTACCTGCAACATTTTATGTTGTAACAAGAGAAATGTTTCCATGACGAACGATAACTGCCGCACATTCAAACAGAATCAAATATTTTTTTGCATGCTTCCCTGAATTGTAGAGGACGGAAGGTCTGTTGATTTTGGAGAAGATCGGTTAAGAGAAAGGGGTAGTTTACCGGAAACATTTTATGTTTTAACAAGAGTAAAGTACTTTATTTTTATAAATAAAGTATCCTGATAAGAAGCTCATAGTAATCCACTGTAGAAACGTAGATGAAATATCTATAAATGAAGAAGTTAGGAGAACGGGGTGGGGGTAATTTTCTATTATTAAAAATTATAGTTGAAGGTGTAGGGGAGAATTTTGTATATGTGTACTACGTTATCGGCAACAAAGAAGTAGTTTTTTGTTAAAATTGCTTCCCGGGCTCTTTAGCCGTAGTCTTATGTTTTCTGCAAAACCAGACTTTTCGGCAGTGCCATCGACTCCCATCATCGGTGAAAACGTGAGGTGGTGGTGGTATACGTTAGTGAGCACAGTACTGTGGTTAATGCTGAAGCAATAAGTAGAAAGACGTAGTTTCTATGGAAATATTTCATTTCGAATATGATTTTAAATATAAATCTTAGAACATGGAAGTCATGTATGGTTCTCCATACCGATATTTTCTATCAATTTTACATTATTCTCTATGTTGTATTTTGTCCCAAATTCATATTTCTCTTTCAGTACTCTGCTAACTTCCTTTGATAATTTATAAATAGGTGCATTAATAAAAGAAACAATCGGTCTAATTG
Source organism: Magicicada septendecula (assembly GCA_034769895.1). Lineage (NCBI taxonomy): Eukaryota > Metazoa > Arthropoda > Insecta > Hemiptera > Cicadidae > Magicicada > Magicicada septendecula. The sequence goes on along the minus strand of CM068367.1, from coordinate 1,191,836,104 downwards.
GTTTTCCTTCTTTATGTATCTTAACCTGACTTTTAAAAGTTGGTGCTGTTGGATTACTTTCCAATAAATACTTTTTCTTATTTTCTTCTATAAATGTTATCTGTTTCATCATTTGTTTTATCCTTGACTGGTACTTACTTGTATAATTATACTTTATTTCCTCGTATGGTCCTTCCCTTATAAATTCTTCCGTTTTCTTTATGTATTCGTCCTTTCTCATTAGTACCATTGTATTTCCTTTGTCCTCCTTCATAACTATAATATCATTCTTCTTTATTTTATTCTTTAGTTTAGTTACAGTTGCTTTGATTTTTTGTTCATTTTTTGAATTATACAAACTTTTCTTAAATATTTTATCTACTACATTCCCTACTTCCCACCTTATTCTTTTTTTATCATTTTCATTTCCTAGTTTTTGTATTATGCTTTCGCATTCAATAATCGTTTTTTCTTGATTTAATTCTGGTGGCGGTGCGTATTTTAAGCCTTTCGCTAACATTTTTTTTTCTTCCGTATTGAAATTTACCTCAGTAAGGTTTATTACTCTTTTTTCATAGTTATTCTTAGAGAGGTGTTCCTTTTTTTCTTCGTTCTTTCTTATTAATGTATTTAACTTATCTACCATTTTTTTAGTTTTCTTTTCCAATTTCTTTTCTACGTACCCCAAACCAAAATTATATAATATTTCTTCTAACTCTACATACGAGTATATTCTTAACAATTCTATGTGTCTGTCATATAATTCCCTATTATATCTATTGATTAAGCCGTAGAGTGACCTTATTTCCAGTTTTAACCACAACTTCTCGCTTTGTACTTTTACTTTTTTGGCTACACTGTTCTTATTTTTAATTTTAACTTGAGCGTACTTTGGGATAACATTATTATCCAGACATTGTTTATTAAACCATATTTTACTTAAAACCCTCTTCAATTTAACTATTAACTTAAGATATTTAAAAACTTTACTTACCTTATTGTTGTCGTTTATTACCTCATTGTTGTTGTCCATTACCTGTAGTCGATTGCACATCTTAACAGACGTTTAATGAAGAAATTTGTGTTAGTGGTTGAATTCACAATCAGAAAGATCACTGTTGCACACCACTATATAAAAATTATCCCGATTAGCGCTTTCAAGCTTCACAGCCCATCGTCAGATCGGAAGTAGACAGGAAATATGTGTAAACAAACCCTTCACCCCTCTCCCCCACCCTGCTCACACCCAACAAACTAAAATATAAATGACCCTTCCCCACCCCCTAAACCCTGTCTCACCATCTGTACAGTTACATATTTTTCTAGCAAATTCCTTGTGTTTCAGTGTGTGTGTGTGTGTGTGTGTGTGCGTGTGTGTGCATCCTTTTAAACTTACCCTCTTCCTCTCCACACACGTGGGTCAGTCACACACCCTTATTTTAAAACATCCAATTAGTACTATGCAATATAATTCTTAATCTTATCTATCTGCCCTCTATTATTTACTTCTTAATCATGTTATAAAATATTTCTTCATTATCAAATTTAATTTTAATATTAATTAAATTGTCTAACCCTTTTTCTCTTTCTTTCAATATTTCTAACTCCTCTCTAAGCTTCCTTTCAACTGTGTTATTTACTACTTTTACAATTTCGTATTCTTCCAAAGGATTAACAAACTTATGGTTGTCTTCTATGAAATGTCTTGCATATAACGAATTGGTTGTTCTATTACCTTCTCCACGTTTGTGGTCAGACAACCTGCATACGAATTTTCGTCCTGTCTCACCTAGGTACATTTTGTTGCAGTCTTTACATTTTAATTTATAAATTCCGCTTTTCTGTAATACTGGATTTTTTTCTATATTCTTATTCCTTATCTTATCAAATACCGTTTCACATTTTTTAATAGCTATATCTACTCCTTATTTATTAAAACATTTTATAATTTTTCTAGTATGTGAACCTATGTATGTCAATGACCCTGCTTAATTCTTTTGTTCTGGTTCTCTTTTAGCTTTTTGTATGTTAACCCTTTTCATAACTTTATCCACTATGTTGGTGTTATAATTATTATTCCTTACAATTCCCTTTATCGTTTTTAACTCCCTATCTTTTGATTCGGTCTCTTTTAAACACTTCTGAGCTCTGTAACAAAAGGAATTGATTGCCGCCATTTTATATCTATATGGGTGGTAAGACTCTCTTGGTATAATTATATCAGAATACGACTCTTTCCTAAATATCCCAAACTGTAGTTTCTCATTATCTTTAATTTCTATGTTTAAATCTAAGTAATTTATTTTCTTACCTCCTATCTCTTCTTTAAATTGTAAGTTTTTATCCTTATTATTTACCTCATTTATAAACTCATGCACTTCTTCTATGCTTCCTTCCCAAATTACTAATACATCATCAACGTATCTAGACCATAATTTTATATTGTCTTTATACTTAGTGGAAGTTATTAATTGCTTTTCAAAATCATTCATGTATATTTCAGCAAGAATAGGGGATAATGAAGACCCCATAGGTAAACCTTTTTTCTGTATATAAAATTTGTTATTAAACCTAAAATAGTTATGATTTACACATTCTTTAATTACTTTCAATAACTGCTTTTTATACCTGTATTCTCCCATATTATTATCGTTTATTAACTTAATAACTTTATTTACTGTGATATTGGTAAACATGTCCTTAACATCCAGTGATATCAATTTTGTATTTACATTAATGCTAATATTTTCTAATTTTTCTATCAATTTTACATTATTCTCTATGTTGTATTTTGTCCCAAATTCATATTTCTCTTTCAGTACTCTGCTAACTTCCTTTGATAATTTATAAATAGGTGCATTAATAAAAGAAACAATCGGTCTAATTGGTTTTCCTTCTTTATGTATCTTAACCTGACTTTTAAAAGTTGGTGCTGTTGGATTACTTTCCAATAAATACTTTTTCTTAAGCAGGTTTGCCTGTTGCAGTTAGGACACGTTTTGGGTTTGTGATTATGGGTAGAGCCCCAATTTCACTTAATTGTGCATTGACTTGTGCTAGCGGTCTCACTGGCCTTCCTTTGGATCTAGTATCTGCACATCAGCTTCACTGTCATTTCCACCACTTTTATCCTTCCGTCACAACGTTAGCAACGGATACAACAAACCTACTTGAGCAAGTTCATCGGTTTTGGGAGGTCGAAGAGCCTCTATTTGTGCCCCACCAGTTATCTGAAGAGGATCACTTTGCTGAAAGGTTTTACATGGAGTCGAAAAGTTGGTTGCCGTCGGGTCGTTACCAGGTACGCTTGCCGTTCTTCAAAAACTCTTCTCACACTTTGGGAAATCCCCTTAAGGGAGCCATGTCTCGGTTTTTTGCGTTAGAAAGGAAATTTGCGTCTAACAGTCAGTTTAAGAGCCAGTATGTGCAATTTATAACGGATTATGTCGCTCAGGGGCATATGTCGTTGGTGTCTGACCCCAATTTTCCAAAATATTTCATCCCTCATGATGGTGTCTTTAAAGTTAGAGGTGATACTTCAAAAATAAGGGTGGTGTTTGACGCCAGCATGAAGACGTCCTTTGGGATTTCCTTAAATGACGTGTTATGTGTCGGCCCTAAGTTGCAGACCTTACTGTCTGACGTTTTGACTTTGTTTCGGCGGTTTAGCCATGTTTTCACGTGCGACAAATTACAGGTGTATCGCCAAATTGCTATGCATCCTGATGACTCGGCGTACCTGTGTATTTTATGGCGTGAGGAGGTTACCGCCCCACTAAGGGTTTTTGCTTTGCGTACCGTTACTTACGGGCTGGCTTGCGCCCCTTTTCAGGCGTTGTGAACCTTGCAGCGGCTGGCTCAGGATGAGGCAATTAATTTTCCTGCGGGAGCGGCGGTACTTAGCCGTAATATTTTTGTTGATGATATTGCTGCTGGTGCTGATTCAAAATCAGAGCTTTGCAAATTACAACAGGAACTAATTCTGTTGTTGTCTCTTCAGAAGGGTTCAATTTGAAAAAATGGTGTACTAATCAACCCGACTGCCTACCTGAATCAGTCACTCCGAGTGATTCCGTCGTTGCTAAGGATAAGGATAATCTGGGTTTAAGTTGGGACCATTCAACCGATTGCTTCTCATTTCCTCCGTTGGCCTGTTGCAGCAATGCTCAGGTTCAATTTACCAAACGTGTCGTGTTATCCCAGATGGCACAATTATTTGACCCATGTGGTTGGCTTTCGCCAGTGATTTTCAGGGCCAAGGGTTTTTTCCAAAAACTCTGGGCTGAGGGCTTGGTTTGGGATGCTCCTCTAAGTGATGACTTAAATGATTATTGCAGTCAATTCCTGTCCTCTTTGAATCATCTTTCGGTAATTACTATTTCCCGGCCATTCCTCCCTAATGGTGGGCATATTGAAAGGGTTATATTACAAGGTTTCTGTGATGCTTCCCAGTTGGGTTACGTGGCCGTCCTCTACCTGTCCATTTATACTGACTCTGGTCCTCCGGTGGTTTCGTTGGTGTCTTCTAAAACTAAAGTGGCACCTCTTAAAACTTTATCAATCCCACGTTTGGAGTTGTTGGGAGCTTATCTTTTAGCCAAACTTGTTCGTCATTATGTTGGCTTATTCTCGTCATGTATTCAATTGAGTCAAGTTTTCTTATGGACGGACTCAACGATTGTTTTGGATCGGCTGAATATGCCTACTTTTAAATTGAAGACGTTTATTGCTAATCGGGTGGCTGCCATTACCGAGTGGACCGATACTAAATCTAGGCGTCATGTTCATGGTGTTTCTAACCCCGCTGATTTAGCCTCTAGAGGTAAGTCACTCTCCAGCCTCCAGTCGTCGACATTGTGGTGGTCAGGGCCAGATTGGTTAAAGCTTGATGCTCTGCAGTGGCCCCCTATTAATTATCGCCCGAATCATGACGTGCAAGATGTTGCCTTGGAGACCAAGGTCTCTTCGTTTCTCACTCAGGAGCCCCGGGTGGAATTGTTTGAGCACTTGTCCTCGTGGCCCTTAGTGGTGGGGGTTACCTCAGCTATCTTAAGGTGGGCTATGCCTTCGCGGATTGAAGCTTCCACAGCCGTGGGTTGGAAGAGGTTGGCTGTTAAGTATATTTTACGCTACATTCAGCGCAGTTTGGACAGGAGCTCGCGGCTCTTCGTTTAGGTAGCGCCTGGTTCCGTTTATAGATGATTTTGGCCTCATTCGAGTACACGGTCGCTTGACCACTCTGCACCTAGTAGGGTTGCTAATTCATCACACCCATGTGTGGTTAGGTCATGCTGGGCCCTTGCAAGTTCAATTTCAGCTTGACCAAATTTATTGGATTTTGTCCGCACTTCAGGTCATAAGAACCATAATTTGGAAATGTCTTCCTTGTTTCAGGGCGCGTCCTCGCCCCACCAACCCGTTAATGGGGGATCTGCCAATTCCTAGGGTTAATCCGGCACCTCCATTTTATTCTTCCGGCATGGATTATGCTGGCCCCTTTTTGGTACGGGCTTACGCTGTTCGGAAGGCACCTATAGTCAAAGCTTATCTATGCATTTTCATCTGCTTAGCCACTAAAGCAGTCCACTTTGAAGTAGCTATGGATCTTTCAACGCCCCAGTTTATTGATGTTGTTATGGTTTATTAGTCGTCGTGGTGCTCCGAAAACACTGTATTCGGATTGTGGTAGGAATTTTGTGGGGTCGCGCTCCGAACTTAAACGGGAGCTCAAAAATGTTCTTTCCAATCCTGACCTGTCAGCTCAGATAACAGCTTTTGTTGTTGACAACAACATTGAGTTTAAATTTATCCCTCCGTCTGCCCCTCATCAGGGTGGCTTGTGGGAACGGGCTGTCCAGTCGGCCAAGTTTCACATGAAACGCATGATTGGGACCAGGTCGTTGACCGTAGCAGAATTTTCGTCTTTATGCATTCGCATTGAGGCAATCTTAAATTCCCGTCCTTTAACTGCCCTATCTTCAGATCCAAGTGATTACCAGGCTCTAACACCTGGTCATTTTTTGGTTGGCCACCCCATTACCGCGCCCCCGGAAGCTGAAGTCTCGTTAAATGAAGGGACCGTCCATCATTACAAACAAATTGCCGCTTTGCTCCAAGCATTTTGGAAAAGGTGGCGTTTGGAATACTTGACGGCACTTCATGCCAGATCGAAGTGGTCGTCTAAGTCCAGAAACTTAATGGTTGGGGACCTGGTGGTTATGAAGGAACAGAATTCTCCTCCCCTGATGTGGCCTCTTGGCCGAGTTTCAGCTGTGTTTCCGGAGAGCGACGGGGTTGTTCGTCGCGCTTCAGTTAAAACTACAGCAGGTTCTTTTGAACGACCTGCTATTAAATTATACAGGTTGCCTATATCTTCTTGATTGTGTTTGTCTTGTTTTTCGGGTGAGCAGAATTAGTTTCAATGATTGTGTTGTGGACTTACTTGACACTTTTCTGGGATTTTCCAGGTGATTCCTTCCAGCTGTTGTCCGCAGTGAAGTTTACATTGTGGGATGTTTCTGGCATGGCGTTGTGCCAGTTTATTGGGAGTTATGGATGATCAACAACAACAACAAAAAATAAGCAAAAAAAATGATAAAAAATAAAGGGAACAAAAAATAAAAAAGGGAAAAAAACGTAAAAAACTAGGGAATATTAACTAAGTTGATTTACTGAGTTTTACATTGTGTTTGGCTGGGCATGTTGTTTATTACATTGTTTATTGCATGTTGTTGGTTGGGTTTTGTCTGCTCTACCCGAACCTTTCGGATTGCTCGCCTGGTCGATGCGCCCGCGGCGGAGTTATCGGCATGGTTTTCTAATTAATTGCATGTTTTTCTGTATGTTTGTATTTTCTTGTGTTTGCGTGTGACCCCCTCCTATGTTGGAGGGTAATTTTCAGAGAGTGTTCCTGTTCACCAAAAGCCAAATTTTTTGTAATGTATTTTGGCCATGTCTTTTGGTGGTTGACCCATTGCGGTCAACGGGGGCCGGTGTTCGATATTTCGGATCGAACCGGTCAACAATTTTCATTTTTTCGAAGTTGGCACTATGACGTTTGTAGGGTCCATTCATGCACTGGACCTGAAGCTTTTGTCGTACGCCAACCATCTTAGTGTTAACATCCACGAGTCGGGACTCCTCGGCAGGTAGAAATCCTTGCATGTAACCTATCCTCTTCCAAACAAGTCTATCCTGCCTGAGTGTCAGGATCAACCCAGTCGTGAGATTACGGTAAGTCATTTTAATATTATTTATTTCTTGTTAGCAATTCTGCATGCTACACTGCTATAGAGCTCACCAGAGGCTATCAAATTATACAGTAAGAAAGCCGTCTTACTTTCAATCTTTCAAAATAATATCGTACACTGGGAGAATAGAGATAGTTAACAATGAAATAACGCAAATAAAAACCCAAGTGGATCAAAATAAAGGGACCGTTGAAAATATACAGAATCAGGAGTTGATTAATATAAAGGAGTCAATCAAAAATTTACAAAATAGACCAAAGTACCTGGCACACCACATAGCCCCTGATCAAAAGGAAAACATTAATTTCAAAATTTATAGAGGAAACCCCATAGAATTTTTAGAGAGAATAGATGAATGGTTCGGTAGAATTAAAGTGACCCGATGGAACATAATCAAGAATTTGTTGGATGACTGTTTTAAAAACATAAATGATAATTGGTGGTCGGCGGTTCGAAACGAAATGAGTAATTATGAAGAGTTTAAGAAGGTTTTTAGGTCAAAATACTGGTCGGATTCCGTACAGAACATGATTAGGGACAATATCACCAACGGAAGATTCAACGTTAATCAAGAACAGTCCCCAACTACCTACTTTTTGGGAAAAGTGTGTTTGGCGCGTCATTTGGAACCACGAATACCAGAGGAGTGTTTGGTGAACACACTATCATACCATTTTGAAGAAGAAATAGTTCGTGCTAGACGCAGTGGGCAAGTGAAGACAGTAGGAGCGATGGAAACATTGTTACCCAGCTATGAAATGGAAGACTAATATCAGAGGTCTCGAAGACAAAATGACTATTCAAACAATAGGAGAGAGGAGCAAAATCAAGAACCGCGTCAGGGAATGAATAGGTATAACCATAATAATTATAACCGAAATGTTAATGACCATTATATGAATAACCGCTACCGCAATAATAATTACCAAAACAATAATCATTATAATAACCCTAATAATAACTGATACAGCACAGGCCGCAGGAATTTTGACAATGGGAGAGACTATTGAAATAGTAACCGAGGGAACAATGACCGACGAAATCAAAACAGTAATAGAAGTCGAGAGGATGACCTACCTAGGAACCAAGAAAATAATAGAGAATTCAGACCAGATGATGGCAACCCAGGAAACACTGCTAGAGATGATCGTCCGCAGGATAGGGTGGAAAACTAAATTCAGCAGTGGAAGTATCAAGTAACCCCTCACTGCTGGGATTGAAAGGGTATACACAAACAAAAAAAGACAATAACAAAATTATAACCATTACGGAAAACAACTATTTAAAAAATATACGAGAGGATCTAACTGAAGAAGGGTTACCGTCAGAAAATAAAAATGACAATCAAATAATATATATAATGGCAGAATTGCAAGGAGTTATGACAGATATGGTGATTGACACCGGAGCGAACGTGTCACTTCTAGACAAAGTAGGATATAACAGAATAAAAGAGGTGTATAAGAAAAATATACCAACATTACCAGTCAATAACATGGTAATAATATTCATTTTGTTTTAATTGTCTCCAAGTCACGTTACTAATATTTAGAATTAATATTAGGCAATTACCTGTATTAACTTCCGTCTTGTGGCTTCTTTAGTTTTTTCCTTAAAACAACGCGTTTCGAGAATAAATTCTCATCATCAGGTTTTTTTAAAATTATAAAAACATCAAATTCACCCAAAAGGGGTCGTCAACTATTTAAAATACACAAACACAAAAACACCACACATAATTAAACACCGACACAGTCACGGCACAGTCCGATGCGCATCGTCTCGCCGCCAACGACCAACTGTTGCACTTTGTCTTATACGACCGTTATCATTGCCCGCTGACCCATCGATATCGATGGCCGTGTTGTACAGCAGATTCGATCGGAACGAAACTTTGTCATTAAGTAGCTGGTCCGTTTGTAACTTAGAAGCCCTGTATATCTCATATTCCTCCACAGCGTTCATGTATGCACCCTTTTTACAATTATGAAGCAGTTTAAAGTTTGTGTGGAAGTCTGAGTACTTATGATTATACAGCATTAAATGCTGAGCGTAACTGGATCTAGTTTTCGAGATATCACTTTTGGGCAGGTGTTCTTTAAAACGTTCGGCTGACGGCCTGCCCGTTTGTCCTATATAGAATTTGTCACAGTCATCGCATTCAAGCTTGTACACTCCAGTTTTCTCTTCAGCCGGGATATGAGTTCTTTGTCCCAAACGTTTTTTGATGTTATTTGTGGTTTTAAAGGCCACTGCTATTTTACGTTTTTTCAGCTCATTCTTTACAATGACTGGTAGTACATTTGTGTACTCAGTTACTATAAATTTAGTATCTTCTTTAGATGGGCCGGTTAATCTGCTTTTACTATTGATTTTTACCGAGTGTTTTCTTATAAGCTTGTCTATGATTCCACTGTTATACCCATTAGCGATAGCTATACTTTTGATTATATTAGTCTCTTCCACTCTGTCTTTTTGCTCAAGGGGAATAGCAAGCATTCTATGAACGAACGCGTTGAAGGCTGCCATTTTTTGGGAATATGGATGGTACGAATCAGCATGAATAGTAATATTCGTGGTGGTGGGCTTTCTATAAATTTTGAATCTAAAACGGTCATTATATTTGCTGATAGTGAGATCAAGAAAGTTCAGGCAGCTATTATTCTCCATTTCTAGGGTAAATTGGATTTTCATGTTTATGCTGTTCATATATCCTTTCAAATTTTCTATTTGTCTACTCGTTCCATTGAATATCATAAAAGTGTCGTCAACGTAGCGTACGTAAAATTTAATTTTGTCTCGCTGTTTATTAAGACTAGACATTAAAAATGTATTCTCAAAGTGGGTCAAGTATAGGTCCGCTATATATGAACCACTTTGAGAATACATTTTTAATGTCTAGTCTTAATAAACAGCGAGACAAAATTAAATTTTACATACGCTACGTTGACGACACTTTTATGATATTCAATGGAACGAGTAGACAAATAGAAAATTTGAAAGGATATATGAACAGCATAAACATGAAAATCCAATTTACCCTAGAAATGGAGAATAGTAGCTGCCTGAACTTTCTTGATCTCACTATCAGCAAATATAATGACCGTTTTAGATTCAAAATTTATAGAAAGCCCACCACCACGAATATTACTATTCATGCTGATTCGTACCATCCATATTCCCAAAAAATGGCAGCCTTCAACGCGTTCGTTCATAGAATGCTTGCTATTCCCCTTGAGCAAAAAGACAGAGTGGAAGAGACTAATATAATCAAAAGTATAGCTATCGCTAATGGGTATAACAGTGGAATCATAGACAAGCTTATAAGAAAACACTCGGTAAAAATCAATAGTAAAAGCAGATTAACCGGCCCATCTAAAGAAGATACTAAATTTATAGTAACTGAGTACACAAATATACTACCAGTCATTGTAAAGAATGAGCTGAAAAAACGTAAAATAGCAGTGGCCTTTAAAACCACAAATAACATCAAAAAACGTTTGGGACAAAGAACTCATATCCCGGCTGAAGAGAAAACTGGAGTGTACAAGCTTGAATGCGATGACTGTGACAAATTCTATATAGGACAAACGGGCAGGCCGTCAGCCGAACGTTTTAAAGAACACCTGCCCAAAAGTGATATCTCGAAAACTAGATCCAGTTACGCTCAGCATTTAATGCTGTATAATCATAAGTACTCAGACTTCCACACAAACTTTAAACTGCTTCATAATTGTAAAAAGGGTGCATACATGAACGCTGTGGAGGAATATGAGATATACAGGGCTTCTAAGTTACAAACGGACCAGCTACTTAATGACAAAGTTTCGTTCCGATCGAATCTGCTGTACAACACGGCCATCGATATCGATGGGTCAGCGGGCAATGATAACGGTCGTATAAGACAAAGTGCAACAGTTGGTCGTTGGCGGCGAGACGATGCGCATCGGACTGTGCCGTGACTGTGTCGGTGTTTAATTATGTGTGGTGTTTTTGTGTTTGTGTATTTTAAATAGTTGACGACCCCTTTTGGGTGAATTTGATGTTTTTATAATTTTAAAAAAACCTGATGATGAGAATTTATTCTCGAAACGCGTTGTTTTAAGGAAAAAACTAAAGAAGTCACAAGACGGAAGTTAATACAGGTAATTGCCTAATATTAATTCTAAATATGGTAATAATAGGTGCTACTGGCAGACCAAATAAAACAATATGGCAACAAGTAATGATGGAAGTATCCAGCGGAGGTAAAGCATTCCTATGGTGTTTATGGTAGCACAAGGATTACCATTTAAAGCAATGCTAGGGTGTGATACGCTGCGGCGCCACTCAGCTATTATTGATATGGGCAGAGGAAAAATAACCCTGTACCATGAAAATGGGGAATGGTCAAGTGAAATAGTGGATCATAAAAATGCCACTCACCACCGACATTCTTTTACCCTAATACGTGATGACGGAACGGAATATAAAACACCTTTTGAGGAATTAGCCTGTGTTAAGGATGATGAATGGAAAGAAAAATTACAAGAAATTTATTCGTTTAAAGCTACCAATACGAACGAAGTGACACTGGAACAAAAAAATCAGTTAGTAAAAATCTATAACAAATATAAAAAAGTATTTTCAGATTTGCCCGGAAAGGCTAAGAATTTCATTTGTGAATTGTCATTTAAACAACCCATTAATTTTAACAGGAAATCATATCCTATACCCCAATCCCTAAAACCAGCAGTGAGAAGGGAAATACTGAGTATGATAGAACAGGACATAATTGAGTATAGCTCATCACCATACACTAGCCCTATAGTAGCCATAAAGAAAAAGGATGGTACCGTACGCCTATGTTTAGATGCCCGGGAGATTAACAAAAATATAATTAATGATAGGACTTCACCATGGGAAATTGAGGAATTAATGAAGAAATTTAAGGATTGTAAGTATATGAGCATTTGGGATGCCGTTTGTGGATACTGGCAGGTGGAGTTGCATCCCAACAGTCGAAATTATGTCGCCTTTATATTTGAGGGTAGAAATTACCATTTTAAACGTCTTCCTTTTGGTTTAGTAAACTCTGTGGCGGTTTTTATCAAATGCATGGACCAGGTCCTGGGTAGGGAAGTGTTAGACTTCACAACGGTGTATGTAGATGATATATTGGTAACTTCAACCACATGGGAAGAACATTGTCAACGTGTGGAAATGATATTAAGCAAATAGAAAGAAGCAACATTACTCTGAAATTGAATAAATCAAAATTAATAACCAATCAATTACAATTCCTCAGTTTCATACTCTCTGAAAATGGAATCTCCACATCCCCTGAAAAAGTGGAAGCCATTCAAAACTTCCCCAGACCAAAAAACATTCGACAGTTGCAATCATTTCTAGGAGTGTGCAACTACTACCGCAAATTCCAAAGGAATTATTCCCAATTAACAACGAGGTTCAAACACTTACTATCAAATAAACATAAATGGAAATGGAAGGAGGAAGATGATGAGACATTCATCTTAATTAAAGAAAAATTTTTACAGAACACCATTCTGCATCATCCTGATTTTGATAAGGAATTTTTTATAAATTGTGACGCCAGTGATGTGAGTCTTGGTGCCGAACTGTACCAGGAAGACAGGGAAGGAGATCACCAAGTAATAAGCTTTGCCAGCAGGGTATTAAATCAATGTGAACGAAATTACAGTGTCACGGAAAAGGAATTATTGAGTGTGGTATTTGCCTGCGGTAAATTCCGCACATACATATTAGGTTATCCCTTAACAGTACGGTCCGACCATAAGTCCATATCATTCATACAAAGGTGTAAGTTAAGCCATGGGAGACTAACTCGTTGGATATTGGCTCTCCAAGAGTATAACATAACATGGGAATACGTGCCGGGTAAACAAAACACTGTAGCCGACGCTCTATCTAGAGTGAACCTGGAGAGTGGTACTTTTGAAATTGAAAGGGAGGATGTTGGAAGAGTATATCATGTAATAACAGCCAGAGAAGAGCTAGTAGAAGTATTAAGCAAAATTCAGGAAGAACAGTCAAAAGATCAAAGATTATCCACCATACGGGAACGCCTCATCAATGACGATGCCATAATTGTCCAATATTATCAAAAATATAACAGTTTAATTTTCATAAAATCCCCTGTCATGAAAAATAAATGGAAATTTTATATTCCCAAATTAATGGAGTCATCAATAATAAATAGTTACCACCAAATGTATGGACACATGGGTCCTATCAAAGTAGTAAAGGCACTGGAGGAGCATGTGTACATTAAGGGTTTAAACAAAAAGGTAAGGGAAATAGTAAAAAAGTGTGTGATATGTCAAAAAGTAAAGGTGAACAACGAGCGAAAGGAAGGGACTTTAATAACAATTACCTCGGAGAGGAAATTAGAAAAAACATTTCTTGACATTTGCGGGCCTTTCCCATGCAGTGGAGGCAGGCACCGATATAAATATATTGTAATAATACTAGACCATTTCACACGATACACTAAACTGTACCCTATAAGTAAAGCATCCACCAATGTTATAGTTAAGGTGATCGCAGAAATGTATCTAATAGACGTAGGAACTCCATATTCTATAATAACGGATCATGGAACCCAGTTTAAAGGTCGAAAATGGAAATTAGAAATGGCAAATCGAGGAATCAAAACATACAAAACTTCTATTTACCATCCTAGCAGTAATCCGGCGGAAAGGGTACTCAGAGAGGTAGGGCGAGTCCTCCGTACTTATTGTTATGACAACCATAAAAAATGGGGTGAATTCATAAGTGAAACAGAAACCTTTTTAAATATTGCATATCACGAAACTATTGGTGTTACATCATACCAAATGATGTTTTCAAAACTGCCACCTCAAGAAATTACTAAAATGATACAATTCCCTGAAGGACCAGAAGAAGAACTCAACCTTACCCATGTATATAATAGGTTACTCCACAAGATGGAACTTAGAAGAAAAAAACAGAATGCAACCAGAAAAAATATCATCAAATACACAGTCGGTGAAAAAATTTTAATAAGAAACGCAACAACCTAGCAGTTCTGAAGGGATAGCTAAAAAATTATTGTTATTATATGTTGGACCTTTTTTAATAAGCCAGGATAACCAAAACAACACATACGTGGTGACTGACCCAATAAGTAACAAAGTAAGGGGTACTTATAACCAAGCTGAAATAAAAAAATACTACGATTAAGAAGAAAACATTCCCAGACACGAACTATAAGTTTATTTCAACTAAACGATATTCAGCTAAAATAAACTTCTTTTGGAGGGGGAGTATTATGTAACGTAATGAAGTTAAGGTCCCATACGTTACCCAGAAACTTCATCACTATCAAAATAAAACAATACCCAATGTGTGCAATAATTAAGGTCAGGAAGGTAAACCTTCATATAATAAACAGATTAATAATACCTAGTAAGGTTACTAGGTAATAAAATAATAAAAATGTCTATAAATATAAAATATGGAGTGATCAGTGGAAGGTGTAAACAATAAACATAGTGTCCAATGATGTGAAATTACTATAGACAGTTTGAACTGAGAGTAGACTGGTTAATTGGTATTTAATATTTTGTAATGATGTACATGTTATTATGTTTTATCATGATGTTTTGTTCTCATGGTATTTATGTTGTCTTTTGTATGTAGCAGGTGTGAAGCAATTGCTTTAAGAAAGTATCAAGTAATTGATACTAATTTCATTCATGTTAAACTTTATAAGAATAACTATTTGTGTACTTACTTTGAGTAATTAATGGAGATATTGTTAGATAATAGTTGTAAACTTGGCCAGGAAGGCAATAATTGTTAACAAATTGCCAAGGGGTCATTGTAATTATGTTATAAACAGATGAAGGGTTCAATAATAAAATAAATAATAAATTGAAATCAGGATAAAATAAAATTAGAATAATTGGCCATAAGCCAGTGACTCATTGTACAGTAGGTCAGGTCAGAAAAGTTAAATAAAAAATAAAAAATTATAACACATGTAATAAAACAAATAGGCCTAAAATTAGTATTTTGTAAAAGGAAAATAATACCTTTTAAACTAAGTCAATCAAGAAGAAAATGTAGTAAAATGTATATAGTTTAATAATGCATATTAGGTGAAAGTTTTATACGATTTAATGTAATTTTAATAAGGGAGTATTTTATTAAATAAGTGCAAGAATATTTTCTAATTACGGCTCTAGGATAACAAATATTATCCAATAACAGAAGAAGAAATGGTTGTCATGGACGACTGAATGCAAGATATCTTGTTGATTTCAACACTTAATTGTTATATGTGAATGAGTTGAGTTCAGTTGATAAAAATTTAGAAAAGAAACCAAAAAACCTAATGAATAAAATCAATATAAATGAAATTTCACAAAGAGTAATCCATTAAAAAGGACAGTGGATCAACTTCCGAGGCTATCACTCAATAAATTTAATTCGATCTACCAACAAAGTTAATGAATTTCTAAAAAAATAAATTAACCAACCTATTAACTGCAAATGAGTAATAATGAAGATTAACTGTAAATAAATGAAGACGATCCATAGCCTGGAGATGCCAAATTAATTAAATATATTAAAAACAAACAAAGAAATTTAGAATCACGTCCAAACCTCACTTTCCACAGCCGAATGAAGTCTTAATACTACATCAATTCTATTGGGACCTGTAACTACCAGAACCGTGAAGATCCACGAAGATCAGACCTGAAACTGCTACTACATCCTGAGACATCAATACCAAACTTTTATTGAGAAGCTGGAGGATGATATTTTCCAGACATTGAATCAACATTCTGTTCTCGTCTCTGCGTAGCGAAACACGGCCACATTAAGTATCTTGTCAACGTACGGTAAAAAACCAGTTATTTTATGTTTGAACTTTATATAATAAGATTTTATAACTAAATTGTAATACCTAGTAACCTTAAATTGCATTACCTGACCTTACTAATAGTCAAAAGAACTACGTGTACCCTGGGATTAAGAATAAATTAAAAAATATAATTAAATTTTTAAACATCTAAATACGAATTCGATGAAGAATCGATTCAATCCTGTGTAATCGATGTGTTGTATCTGTGGCATGAGGAAGCATCTGTTTTGAATTAAAAAATATATAAAATAAAGAATCCTTCTTGATTTTGACGATTTCTTGTTATTTGTAGAGTAATTAGTGCATTTTGAATAAGTTGTAATTTACAGAGAAAGGAACGTGAGAAATACAGCAAGCGGAACAACTTAACCTATAATAACAGGCCGATCGTAAACAACAGCGCTCGTCTGCGAACAGCTGGTGAATACGGGAGAATAGAAAACTAATTCGTTTCATCTGCTCTCCTCTCGATAGTGTATGGAGACTAGGGTTGAAGAAATATATTGAATTACCCAATATATTAACTGGAGTAGAGCGTTATTCCTTCGTAAAGCACTTAAGAACTACCTAATATAGAGATATTATCAATAATTGAATAATATAACCCACATAAAATATTGTCCCCTTATAAATAGATTGATATTGCCGTATTTAAGAGAGACCACGTACAACTTAATAAAAATAAAGTAAACACAAAACAATTAACTTAATTAATAACAAAAATTTGCTGAAAAAACATAATTGGGTTACAATTTTATGAACCCAACAGTGGGGCTTAATTGGGCGAGAGTTTCGAAGAGTATAAGGAGTCTTATTTATATTACAATATCAACTTTTAAGTACTCATTATTGTACCATTTAATTCTATAAAATTCAAATTTATTATTAACATTCATGTTACATTATATTTCGTTTCTTATTACCTTTCTACTATGAATTTTCTACTTAACCTTTCACATTTTTATCATTGATTAGTCTGGGTGACTCCTGTATTCACAATGCTTTGACTTATTGAAATGGCACTAATATTTATAATCTTACTCCCTTTCTTCCTACTAACAACCATTAACAACCAGATTTACATATTATGACACCAATCTCTCAATTATAAACCCCTTCACTAATTCCACTTACCTCAATTTATTCTCCTCTTTGTACTAGGATGTGTATTCCCAACCTGGCCATATACATTCCTAACCCTTTGCCCTCCACCAAATATCGGCAAACACTCCCTAAACTACTCTATCACTTGCCGCAACGCCGCACGCTGATCACTCCTTACACCACTACCCTTACTACAAAATATCACCATCAACAATTTACTCATTAATTACATATTACTCTCCTTCTCTTCATATAATCACTAACCACTGTGTGCCTAAATATCTAACACTCTCTTTGTGTGTTACTGGTATTTCAAAATTCTTATTTATCTAACTCCCATTAACTTTAATTGACTAACTCAAATGCCTTTATTTTAATAATTATCACCCAGGCTCTATCCCTTTTTAACACTTTACATTACTGTGATCATTGACAATTGCATTAGAAAATTCATCCCTCACCTACTAATAACAATACATCTCAATATCCAAATATACTACATGCTTAATCATTTATTATTCATTAGAATCTAAATCTCATAGAATCATTTAACTTCATTATCAAACTTTCTTTTGTGCAACATTAATTAAGTAATTAATCTTCAATTATTTAAAATTTCATCATTACTTTCATCACTTGTTTAGTCAAAAAAATAATGTTAATCGTTATTATTAAATCAATTAAACTATAACTTCCTGTTACATACATGGTTTACATAAAATTACATGTAATACACAACATCAAGAATACACAAATACATTGACATTAATACACAAAAAATATACAATCCAACTTATTATTTTATCATTGACCAAAAATCAGTTCATAAACAATCCATTTCAAAACCACTGTTCACATAAGTAAATAATAAGTGATTACCTGTATGCGGTCCGCCGTGTGACTTCTCAAACTTAGTTACGTTACGCGTTTCAATGCGTATGCCTCATCATCAGACGTTTAAAAACCAAAAACACACATATCACACAAAACTGCGTTTGTCAAAAAATAAAATTGCAGAAACAAGCATATTATGTGCACGTGATGTAGGGTGCGCACCCGTTCAAGTGTTGTCTGCTACTGATTGGAATTCGTTGAGCAGTCTCAAAGCAGTATCATACAGGCGGTTAGATACAAAGTTCAATTGTGATGTGATATGCAGTTTTGTGTGATATGTGTGTTTTTGGTTTTTAAACGTCTGATGATGAGGCATACGCCTTGAAACGCGTAACGTAACTAAGTTTGAGAAGTCACACGGTGGACCGCATACAGGTAATCACTTTGCAGTTTTGTGTGATATGTGTGTTTTTGGTTTTTAAATGTCTGATGATGAGGCATACGCCTTGAAACGCGTAACGTAACTAAGTTTGAGAAGTCACACGGCGGACCGCATACAGGTAATCACTTGTGCAGTTTTGTGTGATATGTGTGTTTTTGGGTTTTAAACGTCTGATGATTAGGCATACGCCTTGAAACGCGTAACGTAACTAAGTTTGAGAAGTCACACGGCCGACCGCATACAGGTAATCACTTATTATTGAACTTTGTATCTAACCGCCTGTATGATACTGCTTTGAGACTGCTCAACGAATTCCAATCTGTAGCAGACAACACTTGAACGAGTGCGCACCCTACATCACGTGCACATAATATGCTTGTTTCTGCAATTTTATTTTTTGACAAACGCAGTTTTGTGTGATATGTGTGTTTTTGGTATTTAAACGTCTGATGATGAGGCATACGCCTTGAAACGCGTAACGTAACTAAGTTTGAGAAGTCACACGGCGGACCGCATACAGGTAATCACTTATTATATAAAAGTGACTTGGATACCATACGAAACATGAATGTTAAACATAATTAAATGTTCATTACACAATAAACACTGTATCCTCCATCATCGAACAACAGTCGAGTCTTAGGTCTATACAACTTATTTTTTATTAAATATATGATATTATTATTATCAATATAATATTTATTTAAATTTTTATATCTTTCCACAATGTCGTTTGAATTAATAGGCTTATTCCATATCAATTTATCATGTAACATGTCATCATAGGGTATGGTCCTGTCACCTTTAGTATTATCTGTCCTGATTAGGTAAGTTATAAAGGCATTACTATCGTCATCACAGTGATCTACTACTACACCCTTTACTTCACAAGGTAAGTGCTTGTTATCATTATTATCATCATCTACTATTGCTGCTATCTCAGCTTTAATACAAGGTACGTATTCACTATAATTATCTACCATCTCTACTCCTAACCTTTCTACAAATTCTCTATAATTTCTATTTAGTTTATATATCTCTACCTCTCTCTTTCTCTCACAATATCTCTCTCTCTCAATATATCTCTCACTCTCAAAATATGCAGGGGACACTAACTCATAATTACTGCACCACCTATGAATTAAAATTAAAAATTAAATTAAACCTCCGCTCAACAGTCCGTTAAGGACCAAGGCGTACCGCACGGCTTTTGTGTTAGTGTGACAGTGTATGGCTAGTACTACGTGCCACCAGCCGCTAGTTGCGGTATTCACAGCCAGGAGTTGGCGCTGTTATCTCAGCGCCTACTCAGTTTGCCTCTCGACGCTGAGTGCACGCCGTACGGAGCCTCCGCCGGGAATTGAACCCGGGACCACGAGCGCATCAATCGCCCGCGTTAGCCACTAGACCACCTGGAGGCTCGCACCACCTATGAAGTGCACAAAAAAAACCCAGGGAACTCTATTTGTAGACATATTGTCTCCCAAATATATACTGAAGGAACTCTCGTCCTTGCTAAACACATGTGAAGCCTTTACTTCACCCCCTACTACAATATCACGGGAAAAATTTACCCCCTGCAATTCCCCTACAACTATACTTTCTCTCCACTTTCTCTCTGATTTATTAACATACACTAACATCTCATTAGCACTCCCAATATTCTCACCATCATTTTCTAACACCACGTTCTTAATTATATCATTATTATTACCTGTGAACTCATTATTCAAATCATCATTGTTACTCACCGTGTTATTAATTCTTTCTTCCTTATTTTGTGTCATATTGTCACTGCTACTTACCTTCTTATTCCTTATTTGACCTAATTTTTCATCTAACCCTTTATTCACTTCGTCACATTGTTTATCAAAATTATCATTTCATTTTTTAATTTCATTTATCATTTCATTGAAATTATTTTTAATTTTATCATTCCGTTCATCGAATTTATTATTTATTGTCTCAAGTTTATTTTGTTCGTCAAATCTAGCATCAAATTTATCTATCATTACATCAAATTTCTTGTCTATTTTCAACAGTATTTGCATCATTGCACTAATCTCATCTGTTTTATTTTCGTCCCAAGTCGAGATGGGTGTCAATTGAACTGTATTTAATTCGACTAATCCGGTGGCACTGTACTCACCGATCTGGCTAATTGGGGTTAATATAACGCCCATCTCACTCGTAAATGTTTTGTCAGTGACGCTGACGTTTTTGTCATTATTTTTATTAGTACTCATTTTGCTTATTTATGACACATGCATGTACATAATCTTATAACATAACCCTATCTCTACGTCTATGTTTACGTATCTTCAAATTATATATATTACTTCAGGTAACTGTTCCGCTCTTTCCAGTAGGCTTACTCCACATAAAATCACATTCTATGTAGAGTCCCTGTTCCAAAAGCCATTGTTATATTAATTATTTTATACCTTTTTATTAATATGTAATATCAATAACTTCAATATTTTGTTCAGGCGTTATCTTGTTGCCAACACAAGAACATTAGATTTGCTCACCTTTATGGGCAGAGTTCCGTTAAGTGAACTAGAAGTAGCGGAATGTGTTATCTGAAATAATTTACTCTTGCTTGAAATGTTTACCAATGACATTACCTTTTATTGTTGTATTACGTACAAAACATGTGACTCTACCGTGCACAACAAGCACGCTGCTATACACCATGAGGCATTGCGCCATGAGACGCAGTTTCACTATTCAAGTTAAAATTCCCCTTAAACATTTCACAAGCCCTCCAAAATAACATATTTAATTATATTTTTATGATATCATTATTGAAATAACTTTACAACCCAGCACTTATTAAATATAGTTAGATATTCTCTCATTCACTCACGCTCGCATTCTTATGGTACAATTTTCTTTTAATTTTCCCCAAATTGAGCTCATTTTTATTAGTTATTACTGAAAATTTTTGTATTGACCCTTATTTAATATTTTGTGTACCCCCCATTTGTCACTTAGCTGAAATCAGTCCTGCAGACGTCCCATCGCTGAACTCGCACTATTAGATGTTAGATTTTACCAAACTTTGTTTTTACGTTTTACATGGTTTAACGTTGAACTGTTACTTGGTTTTATATAAAATAATTCACTTCTACATTGTACAGGCGAACGTCCGAGACTTGGTTTTATATAAAATATAGATATACGGCCGGCCGGCGTAACTGATGATTCGTGACTGAGAACGATTTGCAATGCTTCAATTCTGAGGTGGGGAGTAACTATGTCACCAGTCTCTTTGTGTAGAGATCCACACCTTAGTTGTTTACAAGTGCATGTATTGAGTTTCGCGTACTTTTGTATGACGTATACATGGGTGCAGCTTGTTGACACATTCGTTGGACAAAACGATGTTGTTGTTTCTGAGCGTATATATCCGACCTTGACGCAATTTCTGTCCACTCGATATTGCGTATTTGCAAACCTTCATAAAACTTTACTAGTTTCTTATATAGGACTTTGAATAAAAGTACAATTTAAATTGATTATTTCCCCAAAACACAGTAGGGCCAGAAATGTACTGTTACAATGTTAAATATTGTTAAAATATTTTGTAGCACCAAAAGGTAGTTAACAGTATAAGGTTGGTACAGACACTTTAATTTCTTCCTTTTCAAATATTGTTAGGTATTTTACTAATTTTAATGAGGTATGTGTAAGTACAATAACTAGAATAATTAATAGTTAGTATATGAAGTACTATAAGTATAATAAACTAATAGAAGTATAAGAAGAATCTTAAGTGAAATAAAACTTCTTCTGTTCATAGATAATGTTGATATCTCTTTAATCAATAGTACAGTAAATAGTATGTAGTACAATACAGTATTAATGGTACAGTAAAATTAATAGGTTTAAGAAGTATCTAATTTAAAAGCTTTTGGAAGATATTCTGTATTCTTCATCCACAGTTTTTGGAAGTATGCTATTATTTACCAATAGCATCATTATGTTTGTGTGAGGGACAGCATTCATTAATTATCCTAAATCGAAAGCTTATATATAATATATGCCTCTGCATAGACAAAAAGATAACCTCCGTTGAATGTGATTTTAATCAAAATTTATTACACCCATGTAAATGTCAAAAGTAAGGTAGTATTTCCATAATGCTACCTTATCATAGCAAGAAAAATTTTGAATTGGTACTAAAACTGAAAGAAACAAAATAAATAACACAAGTAATTTTTCTTCATATTTTCTGAAGTACAGAAAGTATACTCTGTTCCAAAAATATTTAATATCAGACCTAATACTTTGTTGAAGAAAGAAGTGAATGAAATTCTGTAAGTATGTATTATTTGAAATGCGACTATAATGTAATCAGTACTAAGTAACCTCCTGACTATATGCTATGTGATGAAAATGTTCGTAGAAATTGTTTTAGCAAGATTCCATTTATATTGAGAACTATACATTATTTTTCTATGTATTGATTTTTAAGTAAGTACAATGGAACCTAGATATAACGCTCTTTAGCAGACCAAGCTATAAGAGCCTTATATCAAGGTTTTGAGTTTAAGTTGAGAAATATAAAGGTATTCCCCCAAAAATGCTTCGTTTACGTCATAATAATTCATGTAATTTTTTTTTTTTTTTTTTTGGGAAGCTTAGCAATCTAAACAAATATATAGAGTTAGTTTGTGAAGATTTGTTTCCAGATTTGTTAAAGCTGTGTTTTTAGAAAACATTTTACTGTCTTAAAAGTATTATGGAAGAATAATAGGATATCATGCATTTATATTACTGTATGCTATATTAAAAAGTAATGTTATATATTGAAAATTGTGTACAGTAGTGGTATGTTAAATTTTTCATAATTAAATTTAATTTAGCCAGTTAAAAATTATGACATCAAGCATTATTTAATTACAATAGATAGACTCATTGAATAAGAAAAGTGGTTTGACTTTTATTTCAAATATGGATTTGTAAAAAAATAAATATTTAACATACAGGGTGATTCAAAATTGCACGGCAATCTCTCAGAAGCTGATTCTATAGCTAAAATAAGAAAAAAAGTTCATATAAACGTAGGTGCGAAAACGGTTTGTTAGCAAGTTATGGCTCGCGAACCAGTTCGCCCTGATTTCTGCTCCCACGATAAAATGACGCCATACTGAAATTCTTGTGGTATAAAATGAAGGGTAAATTTGGTGGTTTCTTATGGTTTTTGATCTGAGCAATTGAATAAAAGAGGTCCCAGAGCTCTGTCTCAATTTCTAAGAAAAACTGTGTAAAACCCAAAACATTGGAGTCGAAAAACACATTTTTAGATTTGGGATACAATGACCTCGTTAATTTGCCAATAAAGAAATAAAAATTTCTAACTCACCTTGTAGAGAATTTAATTATGAAGAAATTGATGTGTATAATGTCTATTAAAAATAAGTACAAATTTGAGATTGTGTAAAGTTATTTATTACTGTCACTTTTTACTTTTTACACCCACCTTGGCATATATCCGAAAACAGCTGTTCTTAAGTCCGCTTACCGGACGCCATTTTCTTCCCAACCCATTTTGCCAACATCACGTACTTACCTAAAGGTCGAATCAAGGTCCTTTGAAGGCGTATTCAGAAAGCAGAACTGGGTTATTTTGAAGTAAATAAATTGATTATTTGTTTTCACATAATGCTCTCTTTATTCTCAATTACTTCAATCCTACATTAAACTTTCCCTTAATGCGTTTAATTACACAACCATGAAACAAGATATAAGAACCCATCAATAGTAATTAACAACACAAATAATAACAACAACAAAAAATGGGCCACATTCACATACATAAATAATAAAATGACAAAACTAACAAAACTATTTAAAAACACAGATATAAAAATAGCATACAAAACTAATAAAAATAAATTACAAATTCTAAATAGCTCACACAACAAAGATAATACAACAACTAATGGTATATACAAAATTGAATGCCAAGATTGCAATAAATGTTACATAGGACAAACAAAAAAACAGCTGAAAAAACGTTATTTTGAACACCTAAACGCATACAAAAAACCAGAAATATATAAATCCAATTTAGCCACACATGCAATAAACACAGGACACGAATTCCCAAACATAACCAATGTATCACTAATAAAACATATACCACACAAAGGCACCATAATGAACATTTGGGAAAATTTACAGATATACAAACATAAAACACAAAACAAACTAATACCAGAACAAATACAAATCAATACAAAACATGACACAATATTCAAAGCACTCAACATCGAAAATACACAAAATACAAAAACATATACTACAACCACACACAATAATACAACTTTAAAAGACCAAAGACCAACAAACAACCTTAATAACATCCAGCAGCAAACACACAAATACTTCACCAGAAACAAGATGGCGAAGGCTGAAGATGAGAGAACAGGAACTCTCGAAACATGTTCCAAATAGAAAAAAACATCTTGAGGTAAATTTAGTATAAATATTAAAGTAATATATATATATATATATATATATATATATATATATATATATTGTAACATAACAAAGTTAAGGTCCCAGACGTTACATAAAAACTTTGTCCATAGAAACTCAAACAATACCCAATGTATGCCATAATTAAGGTCAGGAGGGCAAACCTCACCTAAAAAATGTATTGATGATACATCTGGAACTACAGAAAAACGAGATAAATAAGTTAAGAAAAGTATTAGGATACCTCAGAAATAATAGTAATCATCCCTTGAATATAAGTTTGTAGCGAAGGAGCTACCTGATAGGTAATAATTATATGTATTGTGTTGTGATCGTGCAACGTTTATTTTTTTTTCTGGACAGAGATGAAGTTCCTCTGATCTCAGAAGATATAGTTAGGGAAACAGCAGAGTAATGGAAGCCAATAGTGCCCCTCTGATTCCGTACCAGCTATGATATTAAGGAAAAATGTTAGGGAAATATAGTATTTTAGGGATTATACACCAAGCGAGGTAATTAAATATAAATATGATAATAAGAAATGATGGCGTAATAAGCTGGAAGAAGTTATGAGTTCCAGAGAAAAGACAGGTCTACAACTGAGGGAGGTACCAGTGGAGAATTAATGACAAAACATACAATGAGTGTCAACACAGTTTTCCGGTGCAATTAAAAGTTTAAGGAATAGAAAGAGAAAATAAACCCCAAAGAACCCATTGAATTGCGTAGTAAAACAGAAACAATAGAAAACTGAAACCATTATAAATTGATAATTTTATCAAATAAATATTCCAAGGCATGAAGAAACTATAAGTTTATTTCAACTAAACGATATTCAGCTAAAATAAACTTCTTCCGGAGGGGGAGTATTATGTAACGTAACAAAGTTAAGGTCCCAGACGTTACATAAAAACTTTGTCCATAGAAACTCAAACAATACCCAATGTATGCCATAATTAAGGTCAGGAGGGCAAACCTCACCTAAAAAATGTATTGATGATACCTAATTATAAAAATTGTATTTCATCTAACTATGTAAATATGCTATTAATATTATAGAGTATGCTCCCCTTATTAATAATATATTAATATTATATGCCCTTAATTCTTAAAGAGGAAGAAACACTCTGGTATCGTTTAAAATGTTTAATTACAATGCATTATCACACACAGCCTGACGATGATTTCACAGTATGGTGCCGTCATGCGCCATTATCGAATATATCCCTTATATACCGTACATAAATGACAAGTCACAGCCTCCTTTTGGCCAACAGAACACAACAAACATGTTTCATTTTTCTCGGTCATAAAATATTGAATAATTACAATCATGACACAAATTTAAATTATGCTGGACTTTTTCAACAGTCAATCTTAAATACCTTTTTTGTCAACTTGTGACTTAAATTAATAATAATAATATATTTTGGGATTGTCCACCTTGTGGTTTGTTTTTAGATCACTTTGGCCTTTTACTCATTCTTCCTTCCGCTGTACCTTTGCTATATACTGTCATCTACTCATACAGTTGATTGTTTTTTATTTATTCATATGTTAATTTCATTATATCTAACTTTTCATTAGTTTGTTTTTCTATTCTTCTTGTGATCATTTTAATTATCTTAGACATTTTTATTCTTTTTCTTGGTTGTTTAGCAATATTCTGCTTTAGCCATTTTCTGTATATTTGTTTTATACATAACTTCTTTTTCTTCCTTGTACCAGTTCTGATTTTTTTTTTCTTTAAATACATTAAACTCATTATTATTTCAGGTATTTATCTTAGCAGTTTTTAGCTTGATTTTATTTTGTATTAAATATTATTTTTGATAATTTTTTGTAAGTAGTTTTCTTACTTTATAGGAATTTTTGTAGCTTATCCCTTTCTTGTTATTTTTTATTCAAATATTATCAAGTTTGTGGTTCTTACTTTTTTATTGGAATTTTTGTAACTTATTCCTTATTTTAATTCTTTATATTAGGCCTCATAAGTCATCTGAATATTGTTGTAAGTTGTGCTTGCATAATTTTTGAATTTTGGTATTTGTTTATTTTATTTATTGTAATTTATTTTTCTTTATAAAACTTTTTTATTGAAGCTTGATTGTAAACTCCTTTTATTTTTATGGTGGTTATATTACTTATCTCATAAGTATTGTTTCCGTTATCGTTCGTTATAACGTAGGGTGATACATATTACTATACATTGGACCCTGTTATTTATACTTTTTTGTAAGTTGATCTTCTCCTTTTCTTTCCTTGTTATTGCCTTCTCTCTTGTATATTTCACTCTTTGTTGTCCTTCTTCTCTACTCCTTCAAATGTTAGATGTACAACATGTATTCTGGATAATGCTTTTAACTTTTATTGATTATGGTTTATTATTTCTAATTTAATTCGTCTTAGTCGTTTCTTGTCGATTCTTGTTTTGGTGATTATTTAGTGGTTTAATTTAATTTTAATACTTCTTTCTTTCCATTGGGTTGCTTGGTCAGTAATTCGAAGATCAGTCCCTTTTCTTGGTGTGTGGTATCTTCGCTTAGTTTACCCATGGTCCATCAGTTCCTCTGCACTTGTCGTTCGGATAACCTCGGTGCGTAGAACTATTTCCGTTCTTGTGCAATAGGTATCTTCCATCTTGTACCATAATTCCTCTAATACCATATGTTCCGTAGTATTAATGTCTACCTCAATCATTTGATTATTTTGTTGATTAATCAGAGAAGTTAATTGTGCCTCTCTCATTAATGTTATTATTGCTTTTTTATTCGGTATTTCCATTTCTGGTAATTTCCATTTAATAAGAGAATTGTAGAAGTTTTTGTTCACTGGTTCTTTGTGAATCCCTTCTATAATTTCCTTCAGAGTCCTCCTACAATCTTTATACTTCATTAATTTGCTGTGGTAGGTAAGGGGCAAATTAAACACATCAATGAGTCCGTTCTTCATCATCTCCACTTCTTCTCTTGTTTTGATTAGTTTCTTTTTATATATCTTTCCCATTTCCTCTGTTTTCTTATTCTTCTTAATGATGTTCTTTTAAATATTGTTTCACCCCGACTGTTACTTATCTGTGAACTTGTCCTAAAGAGTCCATCTTCACCACCCAATTTCGATCACTCCGCACGTTTCCTTACTTTCACTGTTGATATTTTGTATACTGTTTATATTTTTAAACCGAAACTGTTAATTCATTTTGTATTAATTTAAACTGATTTCTTTCACATTTTTGTTTGTTTGGGTGTGCCCGAAATTTTGTCCGCGGACCTTTTGTGACTGTACAGCACAAGAGTGTGAATTCAACTGGGACGAGCAAAGTTGGTGAAGATTCTTAGTTGGAGGGGCGGTCACGTGATCTCGTCCTATTGTTTCGCCTCTGCCACGCTTGCAGAATTTAAGGCATGGCTGAACCCGACACATTCCAGAGTTAAATCATCGAAAGTGCAGCCCATGACATCGTGTGGCCTGCTTCCAAATGCACAAAGTTCGAAGGTCAGATCGCTAAAAATAGATGTCTTACACCACTCGATTGCTGATTCTGTAGTTAATTTACATAGTAACTTTTCCCCAATAAAATTATTAATATTCCCAATATGTCCTTGAACTGTATTATGTGTACCGTTACAATTGGACATGTGGATGCGGGAGAGCAAGTCAGAATGAAAAATCTGGAAGTGGGCAAAATGGAAAGAGAACTAGCTGAATTAAGGAGAAAACGATCTAAGGCAGCTGGGTGTTCAAAATTAGATGACACTGGCTTGGAACTTATGATGACAAGCTGTAAATGATTTTAAAGCTCACTTAGTACTGTATTGTCAGAGGAAGAGAAGGAATACAAGTATCATTTTAGTACGTAAGGTCAGTGACTCAGGAACTTGGACCTTAACCATAACCGAAGGGAATGTACTATGGGTCTTTGAAAAAAATAAATAAATAAGTATAATGGAACCGGTGTGAGAGGGTGATTGGTAGGGAATTAGATACAATGTGGAAGTAATGCACTTTGAAAACAATGACGGCGCAAGGCACTTCATCAAATCTTAAAAGTAATTGTACTTACTTTATTGAAGATAATTGAAGACGCATGGGAAAATGAAGGTACAGCGTAACAGCAGGTGGAAGA
This sequence comes from Magicicada septendecula, assembly GCA_034769895.1. Classification (NCBI taxonomy): domain Eukaryota; kingdom Metazoa; phylum Arthropoda; class Insecta; order Hemiptera; family Cicadidae; genus Magicicada; species Magicicada septendecula. The sequence goes on along the minus strand of CM068367.1, from coordinate 1,191,806,966 downwards.
TTTGGTAGTTTCTGGAAGTTGTTGAAGTGACAGTGAATCTATTGAATCTGAAGTGAAGACAGTGATTCTACTTTAAGCCAAGTTCACTTATTATAAGTTTTTGTTTTGTTTAATGTTAAAAGTAATTTAACATTACAGTACAAAAATACTTAATTTAATTTTTAAGTAAACAAAAACTAATAAATGAAAGAATATTGTTCAAAATTATAATTTCTATCAATTTTAAATTATTATTTCATATATAAGCAGTTTCGTTTATAAAGAATTTGCAAATATTTATATGTATAAAGGTAATGATATATTAATATTATTTACTTTATCATGTTTTTAAAGTAAACTTTTATGATATTAAATCCATACAATTAAGTAAGATCTCAAATTACCCTAAGTTGGACTTAACTGAAATTTGCGTATCACGATTCATGTCATTTCACAAAAAACCTGGTTTATATGTGACTGAACATATTAGTGTGCACTATGATTAAGGTAAAGCACAGTATAATATGTATCTGTTATTGCAGTCATAGATTAGATAATCGTACTTTATTAAAATTAAATCAAATTATTTAATTAATAAAGTTGTGTTTGTGGTTATAATCACAAACTGAAATAAGACTGGGGCACGTTGCACACCGCTGTAGAAAAAAATTTTCCGATTAGCGCTTTCAAGCTTCGCAGCTCACCATCAGATCGGAAAATGAGCTTTCCGATCTTGGTGAGTTGTGAAGCTTGAAAGCGCTAATCGGAAAAAGTTTTCTATAGTGGTGTGCAACAGTGTTATTTCTTTTTGAAATCAAAATACTCAAGTTACATGACTTCACTACAGAAGCATCTCTTGAGGTACAAAAAAGGCCCTGCATGGGTGCTGGTACTGGGTATTTTAAGGGTTGAAACTGTACTTCAGTAATTAAATATTAAATTCGTCCCGAGTTCGGACGCCAACTGAAACTGTTCAGTATTTAAAATTACGTATTAATTGACTTTACGTGTTAAAGGTTAACCAAGGTTATCGTTTAATGTACTTGGCAGAGAATAATAGGCAAATACAATTAAACAAAATACATATTTATCAAGTTAGAATAAAATATTATTTTATTTTTCTTTATACTGCCATTCTCTCTAAATGAACACATCTATTCTGCCATGAGGCGCAGTTGATAAAAACAAGTTACAAGTAATGATTACCATTAACATTTTACTCTCTCGTAAAAAACAGTTTATACTAACTCATCAGTTTAACTATATATATTGCAAGGTAACAGGTTCGAGCCCAGACCAGACTTGCAGAAAAGAATGCACAATTAGTGAAAATTTAATACATTTATTGTTCTTTCGTGTACACTTGGTATTAAAATGTTCTTTAAACGTTTTATATGGAATTAACTTGTTGTTAAAATTTTTACTTGAAATGTCCTTTAACAAATGCTCTCTTGCTTTACACAGTTTTATGAATTTATTTAAATGTTCAAAAGTCTTCTTTTCTTAAACAAAATTACTTAAAATTTAATGTTCTTTAAGTGCTCTTTAAAGTTTTACAATTTGAGAATGATTTAATTTTTGCTTCCCTGTTTGGTCGTCCTCTCAGTCCTCCCAGTCGACGATCTCGATCCGGCCTCCAGCAATCCGTCGTCTCGGTCAACGTTCCAGCAATCGCCTCCAGGTAGTGCCTTACTTAAGGTCTCCATATTCTAGTCACTACAATCAGCAAACGATGTCCAAGAACAGTAGTTGACTATCTCAGACTCCGTGCTAGTTTTCCTGTTGACACTCGCCGCTCACTCGACCCTACGGACCCAAGGACGTCTGGAATTAGCGTCATCTGGAATCGCTTCCCACTGCGACTACCTTCGCTGACGAACTTTCAGAGACTTCAGAGAGTTACACAGACTTAGAGAGAGAGAGAGAGAGAGTTTAAAGAGAGACTGACCGCTCCTTTTATAATGCAGCTGAATGTAAAGCGCTGTGTTGCTGAGTGATGTCATCGCCACAATGCGTGTAGGCGTCGTTTCAGTTACTTCAGTGTATTTAGTCTCGGCCATGTGTTTCCAACTACCTCGGTCTTGAATGTTCTAGAACACACCTTGTAGCATATGAATATATTTCCCTAACATTCTATTCGTTATTCACACTACACAATACTTCACTCATATGTAAAATTATATATTCATGGTTCTACATTGTCTTATTTTCTAATTTTATTCTATTAATTCTAATTATTTTATTAATATTATTTATTTTCAAGCATTCATTTACTCCTTGGGACACTTATAATAGCTGGTACACATTATTCTTTATATTCATCTATACTAAGACCATTTGTCACATTGCAATATATATATTTGATCGCAAACCCATCACTTCTTAAATATATATTCTTGTTCACACAACCACACACACTTTCATACTTTTACATATTGATATATATCTTTTATTTATTGAGATCTCATTTATGATTTATTCATTGAAATTGATTTTGGTTTTTTGGCCAAGTTACTTGAAATGTACTCTCGCCGTCAGTTCATCACTTGTTGTACAACACTTTCCCTGGATGAAATTATTATACATACTGTCCGAAACTTTGAAATATTGATCTTCGATGTTGTTCCATCACTTTAAAAAGAACTTTGAGAGTTAATTTATGGTTTAAACACAATTTAGTGGGTGTAGGTCTACGTAATGGCCCGCGGGCACTCAGCACAGGCGTGCTGTGCAGCATTTGTCTCAAGACTGCCATTCAGCGTTTGCAACCTCACCCAAGTTTTTCGTTTGGTGACGTCTTAAAACCAGTGCATTCCGTTCCCCGCCATAAGTCTCGTCCTTGGTATTGAAAAGTTCTGTTGTGCTTTGTATCACCTCTTCAACACACCACAAACAGATTTCCATCAACAAAATTCTTTCAGTGTTAGTCACTGGCCACAAATAAACTCTCGATTTGCTTCAAAACCGTATATGGTTATGAAGAAGCTCTCACTGGCTGTCACATCACCTTATGTGGGCCTCATCTTCCAATGTTAAATTATTTCCATGAAGTTATTTATAAAATTATTATAAAAATTTTGCCCCATTACAATACCCCCCCAATGAGAGGTTTTATGCCGAAGCATAATACCTCTCATTGACACTCTCATACTTCCTAAAGGGATTAGCCTGGATATGTCGCCATAACCCCCTTTACGTTTTATTAAAATCGTGGTTAACTTACCCTTGGTCCAGTGACTGTGACCGCACCTGAATGACCTTACTGGACTTCTCTCTCGAGATCCCAACACCGCAAGGCCAGACAGGCACTTGACGCCCCTGCTCTGATGCGCAGGCCAGCACAGGACCGCCACCACAGCATCACCAGACACTGAAACATGAAATCAAAATATCAAATAGTGGCCTTGTATAATACCATATCCCTAACTGATCTGGTTCCCCTTAGCTGTGCTGGTTTGCGTTAAGAAACACTGTTTTTTTTTTTTTTTTTTTTTTTTTTTTTTTTTTTTTTTTTTAACACATGGATGAATACTTAACCTAACATGCATGATACATTTTAAAAATTCCATACCAACATTCTATATACTCTTCTCTCGTTAACTCTTATCCCAAAATTCAAAATTATTGTCCTGATTCCCATCAAAATTTAAATAAACATTTCCCATTACAACATACAAATACCTTCCATTATATAATTCACATTTTAAAATTAATAAACTTCTTATATAGAGTAAAACACATTAAATCAACTACATCAGAACAAATTATTTACTTAACAATCATTAAGTATCCTTGAGTATCATAATACTCCTTAAATCAATATAAAATTATTCAGTTACATCAGAAAATCAATTACACACTCTACATCATTGATGTAACTCATTTTAATATTAAATAACTCGTTACTAACAACTTAGTAACCACCTTCTCCATCATCACATAATATCCCCCCATAACCCAGTTACAATTAGGTAAATAAGCTCACGGGTACACCGGTTTTGGTATTTACCTTGTTGCATAAATGCTATATTTATGCCCCTGGCTTGTAACGGCCAGCTCCTTTCCACACACTCTATTGCTTAATGATGTTGGACTGTAGCGCCCATTTGTGTCCACAAGAACTGAATTTTATTAGGGTGCAAACGCTGCTTACACCGTTCTTGCTTTGGCGTTATTTAAAATTCGGCATAACTGGTATCCGAGGACACCAGCAATCCTACTATGATGATTCATATGCCCTTAATACTGTTCTATCACCCCATTCGGTGGTAGCCGCTGTTCCAAAGTTATGTGGATTCCCCTGATTAAAACCCCCTGTTAATTTCTAAGTTATACCAATTTCATAGGCAGCCAACTATGGTCAGGTTACAATGATCCTGCCCACAGCTAGTTGTCATCCAAAACCACGGTCTGGGCTGGTAAGGCCGGGACCGCCCGAAAATGGGGAAGCTAAAGGTTATACTTTTTAATTATAAGGTTATACCCCATTTCATTAAATTATAAAATAATCTGTATTTATTTATCAATGATTTTGATGAATTAAAAGAATAATTAACATTACTCAGATAAATAATACCTTTTTAATTCAATCAAATATATTGCTACTCACCGTCTGCGGCTTTTTGAAACAACGTCTTCACTATAAAGTTGACATGTTTCAGGACACTTGTCCCATCCTCAGAACTTAAAATATTCGTGTATCATTTAACGTTGATACAGTTGTCAAATAATTAAAATATTAAAATCCAATATAAATGTTTAAAAACAAGCGCCATTTTAAGTTCTGAGGATGGGACAAGTGTCCTGAAACATGTCAACTTTATAGTGAAGACGTTGTTTCAAAAAGCCGCAGACGGTGAGTTGCAATATATTTGATTGAACAACACGTGGCTTGGTACTAAAATTGGGATTTATTCCTTTTAAACCTTTTTAATTGTGTTACATTATAAGTTCCTTTTATTTCTTGGGTTTGCAGGTCTATTAATACATAAGCATTTTCCACTTTTACTTCACTAACCTCATATGGACCTGCGTATAACAAGAAGAATTTTTTAATGTCTTTAAAATATTTCAAAATTCGTACCAATTTTATTTCCCAACTTTCTTTGTTATACTTATTAAAACTTTTTATTGAATTCAAAAATTGTATGGGGTTCACCCCTTTACGCTCATTACTGAAATAACCTAACTCAACGTCAACATTCACTCTTTCACTCATATTGGGTAGTTTTTGATTAATTTCTAAGCTTAGATCTTCTCTAACTTTAATTATTTCTTGTTCATGTTTTGTTTGTTTACTTTTTAAATTAGTTACACTAGCTTTAATTGTATCAATTTGTTCAATGTTACTTTTGAATTCATTACTAACACCCTCTTGTAGCTTATTTGATTTTTTAATCCGTTAACATTCATCAGTTATACCTTGAACATTACTCTCAATTTCTACTTCATATTCATATATCTTTGTAACAATTTTCTTGTTCATGTCCATCTCAAACTCAGCTTTAAACTTCTCCACATTACCGTCAATTTTTTCAATTTGTTTTTTAAGTTTATCGTTAAATTTATTAGTTAACGCATCAGATTTTTTGTCTGTCTCTAGCAGTTTCTCATCCTGCTTTTCACTAATTGTTTTTATATCATTTTTTATCTCGGTTTGTATTTTATTTATATTTATAGTCATTTCACCTTTCACTCCCGCAATAGTCTTACTCTGTTTCTCTATTTATTATTTATTTCAACGAACTTCTCACTCACTCCATTAAAACTCTCACTTATACTTTCAAATTGGTTGTTCATACTTAAATTACTCATTTTTATTTCGCTTCTTATATTCACAAATTCGTTATTTATGTCTCCTAATTTCTCGTCTTGTTTGTTAAATCTATTATTTATTTCATTTATCTCTGCTTTTATTTCAGTTTTCAGGTCTATGTTACTTGCATTTATCTCTGACTTGATTTCAGTTTTAAATTCATTCAAATTCTTGTTTTGTTGGTCAAATTTATTATACATCATTTCCATAATCATTGCTAATTGATTAAGTATATTTACATCATTACTTTTACTACTCTCAGCTTCTACCGTCTCAATTACATCTGTTGTTATCTCTCCTACACTCTCATTTACATTTTCATTTTGTGTCAAGTTATTTGTGGTTATTACATCATATTGTGTGGCATCCCACATGGATTCCACAGATGCATTCTCATACAAGTTTGTATTTGTATTTTTCTCTGCCATTTTCGACTAATTTGTAAATTCAATTTAAATTTAATTTACGTCACTGTTAACGGGCGCCAACTGAAACTGTTCAGTATTTATATATTAAATTCGTCCCTAGTTCGGACGCCAACTGAAACTGTATTGGTGTTTAAAATTGTGTAATAATCGACTTTACGTGTTAAAGGTTAACCAAGGTTATCGTTTAGTATACTTGGCAGAGAATAATAGGCAAATACAATTAAACAAAATACATATTTATCAAGTTAGAATAAAATATTTTATTTTTCTTTACTGACATTCTCTCTAAATGAACACATCTATTCTGCCATGAGGTGCAGTTGATAAAAACAAGTGACAAGTAATGATTACCATTAACATTTTACTCTCTCGTAGACAACAGTTTATACTAACTCATCAGTTTAACTATATATATATTGTAACATTACATAACCCATGCCCAATACCACTAATAAATAAAGAAGGATTCATATAACCGTAAGAATAAAATCATTAATTACCCATTAAAAAAGTCAGAAATGGGGATTATGTATCATACTATAAGAACCTTTGTACTATAAAACACTGTAGCCATTGAAAACAATACTAAGTGTAATCATAAAAGTGCGGTGTACAAAGTGAAACATAGTATGTTATGTGGAAGGGTTAAAAACTTAAAAAGGACATCTCACAAATTTGTGATGCAGATGCAAGAAGCAGTATTATAGTAATGGACTATAATACTAATGACAAGTTGTTGTAGTTTTGTGTTGTGTAGGCCACAAAGGCAATATAACTATAATTAATATTTTGTTTACTATAATTATTTTTGTTTATGTTTAAAGAAAATCCAGGGTTATATCAAACTAATAATGGCCAATTAATACTATATTAGAGAGATGGAGTGGAAAACAAAGTAGTGTAGAGTAAGAATACATTAACTGAAGTATAAATCATAAATAAACTAAAATAAAAACCATTAAATTATAAAATACCAGTAGCCAAGCTTAAATAAATAGGTGAAGAAAAACCTTAAATAAATTAAATTTAATTATAACTAAGATTTGTAAAGGAGTATTTTTTTAAAAGAAGAAATGAAATAATAATAATTAATACTAGCCTATTTACTAAAACGGTACCTAGGTTAGCCAATAAAAAAAACCATCAATTTCTTGGTAACTATGAGTAACTAACCAACAAGAAATTGATTGATTGTTCAATTGTATTAAAAGTGAGATGATGAAAAAAGGTAATTGTCAATAAAATTAAAAAAAAATAACGATTATTCGGAACAAACCACTACAAAATTAATGAAACGAGTCAGCACCATACACTACATCAGAGACGTCCTTTGAACTACAATAATTCACACCAGAAAATCGATGAAAACCAAAAATCCAGCTAACGATATCTCAGTTTGGACATTGGAATTGAAAATCATTGGGTGAGATCGCTTCCTTTTGATAAATAACTAAATTACACATCAACTATAAGTATAGAACACTAGAAACAGCACCATCTCTTTCAATTCATAAGAAAACAAGGTGAACATAATAAACTTTATTTAATTAACCAAAAAACAGTAAAAATGTGGATTCACTAGGGACATTCCGGCAGCCATCATTATTAGTGTTCGTTTTCTGTGAAGATACGTAGTCTGCGCTCTGGCGGTGTAAAAACAAACTTAATGAACTAGATTTCAAAATAAACACATAATTAATGTAAAGTATGATACAAACAAATATGCATTTCTGACTTTCTTAAAGTTCAAAGAACCTCAAATAACCCTGGGAAATATAATTAATTCATTTTTCTTTATAAAAAAAAAACTGTAATAAAAAATATATGTAATGTAAGACTAAGATCGAAATAATGTTGTGATTTAAGAAATAATCGATTGTCAATTTATGTTTTGGAGACCATAGTATCCAGTGAATACAAATAAATTCAATGAATGCCTTGCTTTTAAATAATAAAAGGTGTCTTATTTCTGGTAGATAGTAGTTGTTACAGGAAATAAGGAAAAGTTGAGAAGCGTAAGGAAATCAGTCCAGCCATCAGAAAATTATTAAGTACTGCAAAAAATAACATAACCCTAAATGGGTTCGTAAATAGAAAACAGCTGATGCAACGAGCGGAAAATTTTTAAAATACTAGATCGTATAGAAAGAGTAATTCTCTTTGGCTCTCTTTCACTCTCTCTCCTACCTATCTTCAAACAACTGCCCTGATTTAATACGAAATTAAGATAATTTGGTTAATATAATTCATAATCACACACTCTCGAGTTTAGAAATTAAATAACACAAACAGATAACAAACGTTGTAACTGAGAAAGACGCGATCAGCATGGGAGACGTTACAAACGACGCTAACCGAGTAGGGCTTAAAAAGAAGTCAACACGTTCAGTTAGAGATCGTTTGAAACAGATGTAAACCCGATATAGTGAATAAAATCGTTACAAATGACGCTAACAACGTGGGGCAAATAAAACATAGATTTTCATTAAATAGTACAAGTGACGATTCCAAAGTGGGGTGATAAAATCCGCGATCAGCGTGGGAGATGTTACTATATATATATATATATATATATTTGATCGCAAACCCAGCACTTCTTAAATATATATTCTTGTTCACACAACCACACACACTTTCATACTTTTACATATCAATATTATAACAAGTGGTTTCATCTCCATTTTAAAAGCCCCACTGTTGTTGGCATCAATCGATAACAAGGGAATTTAATACGTGTGTATCGTTTAATAAAAACGTAGATGTTTTTGCGTTGTATCTTGTATGCCCGGATAACGAATAAAGTTACCTTTCAAAACTTGGTTGTAATCGTCAGTTGATTTGTAACTGTTCTTATGTTTGTGATTATTATTTATATCAGTTATTTGGTTATCGTTTACTATGTTGTTATTCAGTATTCGTTGATTAACAATGATTTTACGGGAGTGGGAATGTAGCGTGCCACCGTTCGTTTGAAAACGGCGCGTGAATAATATTTGTTCTGTAGTTGTTAAACAGATCGTGTTAACTAGATATCCTTGCACCGACTACCAATTTTTTCTTCTGTCTCCTGTAATTAATGATCTTTATAATCACTTTACTGAAATAAAATAGAACTGATATGATTGACAATTATATTTTTTATTCGATATCTCTTTAAAACATTGATCAAATTACCGTTCTATTAGTCAAACATTTACGGTTGGATAAGTTCATCCGCCGTGACAAATAGTCCGCAACAACAAAAAATTCACAATATATATTTTATATTTCTCAGGTAATGGGTACTTGGAGTTGCTAGGAAAGATAGGAGATATGCTTTCACTTAAAAATACAATGCATTACAAACATATATCTACTTCTTATCAACTAACAAAATGTATATAATAATGTTGTCAAAATTGTTCAGTTTCAAAGGTTGCACTAGTGCTCAGAGCGAACGTTGCCATGAAAACATGGCCGACTGCCTGATTTGTATTTCAAAAAAATATATTTCTTAAAATCCAATTAGAGTGCTTTAAATAAAGTTTTAGTTATAATAGTTTATAGTAATAGTTTGTATATAGCCTCCTTTATCTGGAACAGCCATGTTTTTTGGTGGAAATTGTGTTGTGATGTTATGTAGTGTTCTCCTGGGCTTAACCAAAAATTCCTCACCAATTGGTTGTATAATCAGAATGAACGCCTTGGGTAGAGTGACTATTTTCTTAAATTCTCATCAGTGTATTGGTTTTTCTTGGTTCTGGTGCCACGTCATGTGTTGTCGATATTTTCCGTGTTATGTTTTACTGGAAATGCCTCTCCTGGAGTAAGTTTTCTTTCAGTTTATATTAATTTTTACTGCCAGCAATATGCTGTTGAAGTTTATGGTTTAATGTCTAACAATGAACTGTCCCTCAAAATATGTTTAAATTTCGTTGGTGACCTGGCTTTTGGTGTTTTGTGATTGGTCTAAATCTCTGACCCCACGTCACGTGACTAAACTATTTTGAAAACTGGCGATTTTAATTCCGTCACCTCAGATTACGTTTCATTTATTTTGACTTAAATTTATCTTTAATTAGTACCATTTTATTGTTTATTAAAATTAAATCGTTTTGATACTAATCTCGCCCCATTTTGGCCTCTTTATCGGCTGTTTTGACAGGTTTATAATTTTGTGTTTTGAGGCATTAGCCTAATCTTGTTTGACATTTCTATTGTATGTCTTACAGATCTAATATTTTCTAACATTCTTATTCTTATTACTAAACATAATTCTGAGTATTCCTACTTTACATACAATATCATTAATTTAAATACCTATACCTATTTTTCTGACAATAACAATAATACTGAAGCCATGTCAGCTTAGTGGCTTAATAAACACTTTACAATTATGTTCCCTATCCATATTATGACAGTAATGGATGGTTCATACATCTCCCTCCATTAACATCTTTCTATTTTATCAAAATCAAGCTTTTGTTTTTTTTTTTTATTTAATTTGGTAATGTTTATCTAAATAATTCAATGTTGCTTGAGTCTGGCTCAATTCTTTGGGCCTGTATGTCTAGCAGTTAGTTATTTCTGTACAATAGCTTTTTTATACAATTAGATCCTTCCCAATTACCTGATTAACATTTTTGAATAGTTTATGAACATCCTGTTCACTAAACAATTAACATTTTTTCAACAAAACTATAACATTGAAATTAATGGTGCACACAGGCTCCCCATATTAACTACTAACACAACTAAACATGGGTGTTTATTACCCTAACTCCTTTGTATATCACTATGCCTATTATCTAAATTATAGCATAACGAACAATAACTGTTTACTATTTTAAAATTATTAGGTATTCAACCCCTATGAATAAATAATTAGTCATGGAATAGAACATTGTAGTTTACAAAACACTTAACAAAAAACACTTTGTCACTATATTTTGGTTCTTACTTCCATATATGTGGTTCATAAGACCTTTATCACTTTAATTTCCCCCACTGATTTTCACCTCCCCACTGGTTCATATCATGATCTTTTGACCATCACTCAATTACTTTGGGAGTGCACTCTCACTACCTTCACTTGGTTTAGGTCATTGACTTACAATGGTTTCTTATACTAGTACATATTCTGTTATTATTTACTCTATTGCATTGTATGCTTAACTTTATTTTATATTTATTGGGTCCTCCTACCAATTTTATTGTTACTCAAAAGAATGGGATTGGTTTACTTATTAAATTGGGTCTATTTGTTATGTCTCTTGGTCCAAACTTCTGTTTCCAAGTTCTAATCCTTGGTCATTCCATGTCAATTCAACCAGGCTATCTCACCCACCATTTTAGATTTTAATGAAACTTAGCTTGTTTGTTCTACCTATAGAGGTAAGGAACCACACCAAATTTGAACACTATATCTTACTTTGTTATCATGTTATGGCTATTCAAAGTTTTGAGGTTTTTCACATTTTGCTGTTTGGATCTCGCGAGACAAGAAGCGTCAGTAAATATAAAATAATTTGTAACTTGTTTATTTTACATCCAGTCGTTGTGAAATTGTCAAGTTTTACTCTTTAAACTACAGGGATTCCAGAGAAAAATACAAAATCCTTCTAAGGTTAACCATTTTAGCAGACAAATCTTATTTTTGCATCTCTAAAATTTTTAAAAACGAAAACATGGTTTAGCGTTAAACTCAGTATCTTAAGAAGGGAAAGGAATAATCCCAATTTTTTTCCTTCTAAATAATCCTAATGAAATGGGCTACAATATAAAAAAATAAAATGTTTGGGGTTTTCATTCCTTTGTATAGTTTTTTTAAACTAAATGTAAACGTTTTATAATAACTTATTGAGCCATTGTAAGACCTAGGCCATGGCCTATGTCAATTATTAAACTGCCACTTGCAATATTAGCAATAAGCAACAAGTAGAAATAAGTAATAAGCAATAAATAAATGAGTAGTAAGTAATTATTCAATTACAATTAATTCTTAATTAAATTAAAAAAGTAAGAATAAAAAATATTATTTGAACTAATTGAATTCAAAAACAAGAAAGCTGCAAATAGAAACAGGCCCAGCTTGCAAAGTGTGCAGTCATGTTTGTTTGTGTGCAGACATGTCTGGACAGGCAGGTTTAATCAGACAATCTATTCTTTGCTTGCCTAGTCAGTCTGTTACTTGTGCTTCTTGAGGAAACAGCATAGTGTATTACTGCTTAGTATTTTATTTATTAATTCTATGTGTGAGTGTATAGTGGTTACTGTGTGTTTTAATTACTTTTATGGATTATTAACACTAGTAAACTGTAAGTAAGTGAACTTTCATAAGTATTTTAAAAGAAATAAACAATAACAATGAAAGTATATTTGCTAGAACATTTGTTTTAAATTACCATATGTATAAGAAATTTGAATTTGGTATTTCACTGTAATTTGAAATGGAAGATAAGTGCAGTGTAGGGATAATAACACAGACAGAATGTCACAAAATAAGTTATGTCACCAAAAAAGCAATAGAAAATGCATGTGAATTGTCTGAGGAAGAACTAAATTTACTACAGCTAAGAAATGAAGTACAGAATCTTACTACAGTTTGCCTTCACCATAAGAGTTTATTTTTAAAAAAGTATGTATTCCTACAAAAAACTTGTTGTGATCCTTACAAAAGGCACAAGAAACCTATAAACAAAACTTTAAGAGTGGTAATTTTAGAACAGAGCAGGGTATGTGTAAAGCAAGGGCTTAAAATTAAACCTGGAGAAAAATTATGTTCCTCTTGTCGTAAAATGTTATTTACTACTCCAGCTAATCATGATGAAGAAGACTTGCAGCTAAATGATGACGATGATTTTGAAGTTAATAAATTACAAAAAGAAGATGCTATTGATTCTTTAAATGCTTCTTTAACAGATGTGGGGTGTTCACCTTTAAAGTTACATGCACTTAATGAGAGTTGTAAAATAAGCTATGCACAACAGAAAATTGAAAATATCGGTATGGAGAACCATACATGACTTCCATATTCTAAGATTTATATTTAAAATCATTTTCGAAATGAAATATTACCATAGAAACTACTTCTTTCTACTTACTGCTTCAGCCTTAACCACAGTACTGTGGTCACTAACGTATACCACCTCACGTTATCGCACTCGATTTTCACTGATGATGGAAGTCGATGGCATTGCCGAAATGTCTGGTTTTGTAGAAAACATTGGACTACGGCCAAATATCCCGGGAAGGAATTTTAACAAAAACTACTTCTTTGTTGCCGATAACGTTGTACACATATATATATCAGTGGCGAAGTTACATGGAGGCAATTGAGGCAATGCCTACCCTAAAAAATTCTGTAGAATAAAAATTATAAATACGTATGAACTACATAACGTAAAGATTATACATTGTTACTGCGACTGTCAAATTTATTAAACCGAAACGTGCTTTATTGAGCGACCGCTAGATGGTGACAGGTGAGATTCGGCATAGTTCGTTTAAAGCGAATGAGGCAACCTGAACTTGCCTCAGCGTTTTTTGCATACATCGTATGTAAGCAATGTAGTGGTGTGATAGGGAAGTGAAGGGAGGGGGGATTGTCCCGCGCTGTACACATAGAGCGTTGAGGCATGCCTCACTTCTGTGGTCCAGACAGTTAAGTTAAAGCGCCTGTGTTGTTTCTAAGTGTTTATTTTATGCGGTTATTAAAAGTGTCACTGTTATTCTGCTGAACTAACAGATGATCAAGATTGTTATTTGAATTATTTGTAACATTAAACACACACACATATATATATATATATATATATATAATATATATATATAACTAATCAAGTTTAAAAATTTGAAGTTCAATCAGTTGTATTATTGTGTATGACTAATACAAGGATTGTTCAATAGAAACACGTATAGAGCTGTAAAGCATTTTTTATTCAACGATTTTAAAAGAAGTCTCCAATAACATTAAGACATGAGTTCCACTGTTACGCTAACCTGTAGATTCCCTGCTAGTAAAATTCTTACGGCTGTTTGTGAAACCATTCGGTTACAGCAAACTCTACCTCAGCGTCCGATTTGAACCACCGTCCTTTTAGTGATTCCTTAAAAAAAATTTAAGATAAGATTTTTGCCTACCCATTCATTAACTACTAGCTTCGCCAGTAAGCAAATTGATGTCCATTTTTTCGGCTTGCACGCGTTATGTTGGTGTGGGTTTCAGCACTTTCCATTTAAAAAGCGTGCAAATGTAAGAAAATAAACATGAGTGAGGCCAGAAATAACGTGAATTGTGTGTGTGTGTGTGTGTGTGTGTGTGTGTGTGTGTGTGTGTGTGTGTATGTGTGTGTGTGTCTTACCTGCCTTTTTATTGCTGTAGGCATAATAATAAAATGGAAACGTAAACATTACATAACTGAGATATGCTTACCTGCCACGAATGATATATTATTTTATACATGGAGGAGTTCAGTGACATACACACGTACAGAAGAATTATATATATAAATTATATGCCTGGCAACAAAATTATTTTATTTTTAACAATTACCATTGTTTCAAAAAGTTTAAATGCATTTTCAAGTACTTTACTCTTGTTAAAACGTAAAAGGTTGCAGGTAAACTACCCCTTCCCCTTAACCGATCTTCACCAAAATCGAAAGTCCTTGAGACCTCTACAATTCAGGGACGTATGCAAAAAATTATTTGATTCTGTTTGAATTTGCGGCTGTTATCGTTTGCCATAGAAAATATGCTTGATAAAAAAACGTTGCAGGTAAACTACCCCTTCCCCTTAACCGATCTTCACCAAAAACAATAGGTCTTGAGTACTCTACAAATCAGGGCTGTATGCAAAAAATTATTTGATTCTGTTTGAATTTGCGGCTGTTATCGTTTGCCATACAAAATACCCTTGTTAAAAAACGTTGCAGGTAAACTACCCCTTTCCCTTAACCGATCTTCACCAAAAACAATAGGTCTTGAGAACTCTAGAATTTAGGGCTGTATGCAAATAATCTTTTGATTCTGTTTGAATTTGCGGCTGTTATCGTTTTCCATAGGAAATACCCTTGTTAAAACATAAAACATTACAGGTAAACTACCCCTTTCCCTTAACCGATCTTCACCAAAAACAATAGTTCTTGAGAACTCTACAATTCAGGGCTGTATGCGAAACGTTATTTAATTCTGTTTGAATTTGCGGCTGTTATCGTTTGCCAAAAAAAAAATTCCTTTGAAAAAAAAACTGTTGCAGGTAAACTACCCCTTTCCCTCAACCGATCTTCACCAAAAACAATAGGTCGTGAGTACTCTACAAATCAGGGCTGTATGCAAAAAATTATTTGATTCTGTTTGAATTTGCGGCAGTTATCGTTTGCCATAGAAAAAAAATCTACACATAGACACACAGACAGACAGACACACACACACACACACACTTTTTGGAAAAC
Organism: Magicicada septendecula; assembly: GCA_034769895.1. Lineage (NCBI taxonomy): Eukaryota > Metazoa > Arthropoda > Insecta > Hemiptera > Cicadidae > Magicicada > Magicicada septendecula. The sequence continues at coordinate 1,191,791,310 of CM068367.1, read as the reverse complement.
GACTTTTTTTCATGTTTTGAGTGTAGTACAATCAGAATCTGCAATAATCTCGAACAGGATTTTTTTTGCTATCACCATACTTCCATTCCTTAAGGAATATGGAAGTAAAATTACAACAAAATGTGAAAAATATAATTTAATTTGTTCTTGATGTTGAAGTACCACCAGAAGGAATGAAATTAGAAAAAGAAATGGAACAAAAAGCTGCTGATATGGACTTGCTGGTAGAAAACATCAAAACCCAACTACCCCAACTGGCATCAAAGGAGAAAGTCCAGCTACTAACAATCCCAGCATCTCTTAACTGGCCGAGAAAAAAAATTAAAGATACTTTTCAAGTTTCTGATTACTCTGTTCGGCAAGCCCAAAGTCTATTCAAAGAAAAAGGTTTTCTTTCTGAACCTGAACCAAAAAGAGGGAAGAAACTGAAGCCTGAAGTCATAACGTTGGTTGTCAATTTTTATCAAAGTGATGAACAGTCAAGGGTATTACCCGGTATGAAAGACGTAGTAAGTTTAGGGAAAAAACAATATGAGAAGAAACGGTTAATTTTGAGTAACCTCAATGAAATATACTCAAATTTTAAATGGGAGTATCCTGAAATGAAAGTAGGTTTTTCAAAATTCTGCACGCTCCACCCCAAATGGTGTGTTTTGGCAGGTGCCAGTGGAACCCACTCTGTCTGCGTCTGCACCATTCACCAGAATGTCATATTGCTCATTCATGCAGCAGAACTTGAAGAGGGATATAAAGAGCTCATAAATCTGCTGCTTTGTGAAAACCGTAATCGTGAATCCATGCTCAGACACACTGTGGCAACTGCCCCTCTAAAGATAATTTAACAGGCTTTCTACAAACAAAGTTTTGCGACTGTGATGAAGAGGACAGAATTGAATACAAACAATGGATTTCAACAGACAGGACACAAATGATCACATGTACAGCAAATGTTGACGAATTTATTGATGAACTCACTACCAAACTAGAAAAACTAGTTCCACATTCATACATTGCAAAGTGCCAATCAAAATATTTTAAAAGCCTCAAAGATTCCTCTGCATCAAATGTTGCTGTTATTTCAATGGATTTTAGCGAGAATTACTCTTTTACAATCCAGGATGAGGCTCAGGAGTACCACTGGACTTTCAGACTCTTGTACAGTACATCCATTTATTATAAACTTAAGTTGTGTTGCTGGTAAAAAAATAGTTTCATCACACTGCATTATATCAGATGACTTGAAACATGATGTCTGTATGGTGTACAAAATACAGGAAAAAGTGTCAGAATTTGTCAAGGAAAACTTTCCCAATATTACAGAAATTCACTAATATAGTGACGGTTGTGCAGCACAATATAAAAACAAGTTCAATTTTATGAATCTTCCTCTGCATGAAAATGATTTCATGTTAAAAGCTCAGTGGTCATTCTTTGCTACAAGCCACGGAAAAACAGAATGTGATGGGATTGGAGGAACTGTAAAGCGACTAGTACGAAAAGAAAGTCTCCAAAGGCCTCTTCAGAACCAAATACTAACTCCACATGATTTCTTTCAGTTTTGTAAATTAAACATCAAGAAAGTTAACTTTCACTTCATTTCCAAAGATTCTGTAAATCTGATACATTCTAAGCTTGAAGAACGCTTTCAAGACCTAACAACATTTCCGGGAACAAGAAGTTTCCATAACTTTAGGCCAAAAGATTGTTCTGGGACTTTGGAAGCAAGAAGGATGAGCAGTGATGAGAAGCCCAGTCTCATTTACAACTTAAGAGAAGAAGTGATATCAAATGTGAAAGAAGAAGACTTGTATCCCTCTTGTTACATTGCTTGCAAGTATGACAATCTCTGGTACTTTGGGATAATAACTGAAGTGAGTAAAGAAGAAGGTGATGTTACAGTTAAGTTTTTACATCCTGCAGGACCATCACCATCATTTTACTGGCCAACACGAGATGATGTCTGCCCGGTGCCAATTCCTCACGTCCTTGCAGTTGTTGAGTCCCCACACACCTTTACTGGAAGAACATACCAATTCTCAAAGGAGTGTATGAATTCTATTCAAAACGTAATGTCAAAAACCTTTTAAGTGCTTGAAACTGAAAATGGACCAACATAGAGTGAAATACTATCTAAAATAAATCTGGTAAGTTTTCAGACTTAAGTTCATAACTGCAGTGACTAAAGACATTTTCTATAAATATGTTAATAGGATTTTCAACTTTAAATCTGTCCATGTCTATTTACTTATGTTTCAATATAATTCCTACCTGTCAAAAAAAAATAAAGGTTTTTAAAATAACAAAAATTATTTCCTTTGGAGCACAAGTTAACAACCAAGGGGAGCTGTACACAATGCTTCGCTAAAATATTAAAAACGTTTACATTTAGTTAAAAAAAACTATACAAGGAATGAAAACCCCAAACATTTTATTTTTTTATATTGTAGCCCATTTCATTAGGATTATTTAGAAGGAAAAAAATTGGGATTATTCCTTTCCCTTCTTAAGATATTGAGTTTAATGCTAAACCATGTTTTCGTTTTTAAAAATTTTAGAGATGCAAAAATAAGTTTTTTTTCTGCTAAAATGGTTAACCTTAGAAGGATTTTGTATTTTTCTCTGGAATCCCTGTAGTTTAAAGAGTAAAACTTGACAATTTCACAACGATTGGATGTAAAATAAACAAGTTACAAATTATTTTATATTTACTGACGCTTCTTGTCTCGCGAGATCCAAACAGCAAAATGTGAAAAACCTCAAAACTTTGAATAGCCATAACATGATAACGAAGTAAGATATAGTGTTCAAATTTGGTGTGGTTCCTTACCTCTATAGGTAGAACAAACAAGCTAAGTTTCATTAAAATCTGAGATGGTGGGTGAGAAAATTGTTTTTTTGTGGTTGAATTGACATGGAATGACCGGTTCTTTGCCTCTTCTCATTTCTTCTATTAAATGTTGATCCTTCTTTTGGTATACATTGTCGCACGTTTCATTTTTTATTATCAATACATCTGTAGTTCATGTTAGATTGGTTTATGTTGGATTTGTTCATGCCCCTCACCTACCATAACTATTGGGTTTTGTCACGTTATTAGAAATTTTTCTTTGTTTGTTCTTTTCTGAATTTCTTTTTATAACTACGGTTTCTTACAGAATATTTATTTAATCTTCTCTGATTACTTTTGTTGGATGTTGGAATTGATATTTTAATGTTTATTACACATTTCTTAATAAGTTTTTTCCCATTCATGGCTTGTGCTAGTACTTGTTATTGATATCTTATTGTTATAATATATCTTATACATATGTGATGAAATGTACCATCACAATATATATCTTTTATTTATTGAGATCTCATTTATGATTTATTCATTGAAATTGATTTTTTGGCCAAGTTACTTATCTGAAATGTACTCTCGCCGTCAGTTCATTACTTGTTGTACAACACTTTTCCTGCATGAAACTATTACACTTACTGTCCGAAACTTTGATATATTGATCTTCAATGTTGTTCCATCACTTTAAAAAGAACTTTGAGAGTTAATTTATGGTTTAAACACAATTTAGTGGGTGTCGGTCTACGTAATGGCCCACGGGCACTCAGCACAGGCGTGCTGTGCAGCGTTTGTCTTGAGACTGCTGTTCAGCGTTTGCAACCTCGCCCAAGTTTTTCGTTTGGTGACGTCTTAAAACCAGTTCATTCCGTTCCCCGCCATACGTCTCGTCCTTGTTATTGAAAAGTTCCGTTGTGCTTTATATATCACCTCTTCAACTCGCCACAAACAGATTTCCGTCAACAAAATTCTTTCGGTGTTAGTCACTGGCCACAAATAAACTCTTGATTTGCTTCAAAATCGTATATGGTTATGAAGCTCTCACTGGCTGTCGCATCACCTTATGTGGGCCTCATCTTCCAATGTTAAGTTATTTCCATGAAGTTATTTATAAAATTATTATATAATTTTTGCCCCGTTACAGGGTCCTCTATCAGATTGTTAATCTCACAACACTCCTTGCAAATTTAGGATTGCCTTTTTTCTAAATTAAACTCTGTTTACAGAAAAACTATTATGTTCTTATCATTTATATCTGCTTGTGAAAAGAATAAGGTATAGGCGTACAGTGCGTACAGAAATCTGTGGGAACATACAGTGTAACGTGTCAATTTTGGGTTATTTTATTTTTTTTACGGTATGGGGTATTTCCCATTTTATTTATTTTGTTTTGTGCGGGATCTTATAAAATTATTGTGCAACGTGACTTTCATTAAAACAGAACACACGGCATAGGGAACTGTGTTTGGAACAATCGAAACGCAGTTTGCAGTTGAGTAAGGCGGCAAAGGAATTCGCGCCCCCTTCGAAATTCTTAGAACTCTGTACTTGTGTGGCGGTGCACACACGCCACTATACAAGCACACGCTCGAAGGGACGCGCTCAACTAAAAAACCAAGATGGCTAGAGTGCAAAATTATTCAGCGTCTCTTCACAGATCCTCAGGAAGTGCTGCTAAGGACGGCCCACTTTAATGACGTCAGCCAATGCCTAGCTGAGATCATATGCTGTATTAGCTCCAAAAAACTACATGTAGAGCATGGGACGGAGTTTCAGCGACGAAGATCAAGGCAGTGCTTTCCGTATAAAGTCTGAGATCATCTCAGCAGTACCTGTTACGTTATCGTTCCCAGTCTACTAACTGAACCCTCCGGTACCGGAGCAAGCGAAGTAGGCTTGTTACAAAAACTTACATTTAACAGTTAAAAAGTGGATTAATCATTTGAATTTATGTGACCGCGGTCGATTTTAACAGAGACAGTGTAATTTATAACTTTCGGGCAATATAAAATAAGAAATTTCACGACAAGATGACTGTGCGCGAAGACCGCGTGTCCGCCGTGGGGGGGATATTTATCATTGTTAAAATGTTAAGGGCATTATAAATTCTGCGTGTATGTGTGCGTGGGCAATGCTGAGCTGTTTGTGTGATAATTGTGTTTGTGCTTTATAAATGGTACCTAAGGTAAGACATAGTTCGTAAGTTCTATTATGCCAGAGTTGCACAACATGTACAACAAAGATCTATAAATTCAATATTTCTGATTAATAAAAAATATAATTTCTCTTCCATAAAATTGAGAGTTAAATTCTTTCAAGGCCTTAATTCGTTTATGTACTGTCAGAGTTCGTCGAACGAAATGGGTTAGTCCACACTACGCGATCCGGCCAGATCAAAGATAAAAGGTAAGTGGGAGTTTTTAATTTGAATAAATAACAATTACCAAAATAATAAGAGTTACAATTGGTGCCGTGACCAGGATGTAATATAACTGAAAAGGGGTTATATTGCGCCGACTTACATCTGACGGTACATAGCGAAATACGGTTGCGAAAGCAAAATTGATTTTGTATATGTTAAAACATCAGTTTTGAAAAAAGACCAATCATTGGCAGTATTACTTAAGAAAAAATAGATCAAGTAAAAATGTTTGAAAACACAGAGAAAAGCAGTGTAGTAGATTCAATTATGAATGAGAGTGGCCTTGGTTCGATGAACCCGTCACCTAGTGTGAGCGAAGTAAGTCAGTCAAGGCCAACAGCTGAGTTGAGTGTGCAATCAATAGTTAACGATGATCTAACTGGGTCAATTATGGTCGATCACGCAGAAGCGAAATCTACCCCAATATTGATTAAATCAAATAAAACGAAAGAGAAAAAATTGTCATTAGATGACCTATTAGATTTTATGAAAGTTAATTTCGATAAACAGAATAAACGCTGTGAAGATAATGATAAAATTTTAAATAAGATGAAAAGTGACTTTAATAATAAATTAGATGAACAGAGAATCAAATGTGAACAACAGAATGTTCAATTGCAGCAGAATATAAATGTAAAAGTTGATGAGTTTATAAATTATATACAAGAAAAGAATAAATGTCTTGAAAATGCCAATGAAATGATAAGAAATAATTTGAATAAAGTAGAACAGAGTAAGAGTAATACAAACGAAAGTTGTAATGACAGTGTTGTATTAGATAAAGAATTAATAAATATTAATGATGTTGTTGAAAATAATGAGAATAATACTGTAATTGAAAATGTACTATCTGAGAGTACTGAGGAGTTTGTAGGAGGTGATTATGAGATGTTAATGTGTGTTGATGAGTTAGAGAGAGAGTGGAAAGAGAGTTATATTATAGATATGGAACAGAGGGTAAATTGTTTACGAGGTAGAATGGGGGGTGAAGGAAGACCTTCACGTATATATTGTGTAGACAAGTGTGCTACAAATAATTGTTTTTTGAAGTTTTTTGTTTTTCCTGGAGAAGTCAGGAAAGGTTTAATTGAATTTGTACCCTCTGTCTGTAATAATGATGTTGAAAGTATGATTTGGTATTGTGATGAGAGAGAGTTAAACAGAGAAGTGTATGTGGAGAAAGTAACAGAATTATATAACTTAAATAGAAAGTATGATGAATGGAAGGAAAGTTTAGAAGTATATGTGAATGATAATGATTACAATGATTTAATAAAAATGATTAACCCGATAGTGAATGAATTTAATGACGGAGACTTAACAAAAATACCCAATGTAGACCGGTTTAACGAGTATTTGAATAAGGTGATTGAAGTTAGTTTTTCTGGTTACAACACACAAAACAGTCATTTGTGTGGTGATAAAATTGAACAATGTTATGTAGAACCAAGGTTAATTTGGGACGATGGAGGGTAAACTATTAAAACAATAAAAGACAGTATAAACATTGTGTTTAATGGGTTTTGACATGGCAGAATGGGACAATGAAGTGCGGAAAAAACTGAACAATTAATAACAAGAGTGTGTAAATAAAAATAATGTAAATTTATTTGAGTGCATTGTGGAATGTTAAGTAAATACTGTGTGTACGTAAGATGATTGTTGTAATAATAATATTGAAATATTTGCAAGTTAAATAAATATCAGAATTAATTTTGACAACAGTAATTGACTAATGGTAATTGTTTCGATAACTATATAATTTATATTTTGGTAATTAATTTAATTAAAACAATTTGATACATATTAAATATTTTGATTGATTATTTGAATGCTAATTAATTAAATTTTTTAATGAATTTAATTTGTGTTACGAGATGGAAATTCAATAATGAATGCTAAATTATTTGATTTAAACTAATATTTTTGTGTGAAATGTTTCAGAGGTGAGGTGAAAGTATTGTGGTATGGGGATTATGTTTTGTATATATCAGGTTAACTGAACTGTAAGTATAAAAATTTTATAACATGTATAACAAAAATGTTTACAGGTAACTAAGATTTTAATTCAGTAGTAAGATGTTTATTTGAAATAATTGTGTTCAATAAAAATGATGATTAAACAATTTTTTTAAGTAATAACTGAAAGATAATGGAATTTATAATAAATCTTGATAATAAATTTTGAAAATTTTTAGGAAGATAATCGTTGAAAATTATGAATGATGTAAGTGAGTTAAAGGATTAGTGATGAATGAAGGTCTCATACTATAATGTTGTATATTTGATTAATCAGTTAGCTATTAAGTTGCTATTGTGGGGGTGGCCTGTGCTCCCGTAGATAGCGAAATAGGTTGGGGGTAACAGAGAGTGTTACCTCCATCGGAGGCGAAAATGTGCGGCACACCTTTTTTTTTCGTGTAAATTAAAATTTACACACTGCTAGACGACCGTGTCGCACATCATAAGACGATGTATAACAGGCAGTGACATGCAAGTTAGATTTCCCCGACTTTTCGGGTGATTACTGCCTTACCAGCACTAATCGTGGATTTGGCTAGCGGCCAGCTATGGTCATATCAAGTCCCTTGACCATAGCTGACTTGAAATTGGTATATATTAGAAATTCAATGGGGGGCGACAATTAGGGGAAATCTCCCGGAACTATGAAACAGCGGCTGCCACTCTGCCCGCTTGGGGGTAGCAAAGACAGGTGGTAGACCCGCATTAAGGGTATGTAAATATAGACCAGAACATGTTGATGTTCATATCCTTTTAAATATAATAAGGGAAGCAAAGACACGGAGAGGTAAAACCTGCTCCAAAATATGCCGTCTTTGTGAAAGCGAAAAGGGCGATACAGTCCTCCATAACTTGAAATAGTGTGTGTGGCTGGGAGGTGGCTCAGATGAGCCACGAATTTAAATTTTATGACATAAAAAGTTTTTGCTAATTTGAATTTTGATCCAATAAAACTGCTTGTGCTCTGTTAAATAACTAGCTACTCAGACACTCAATATAAGGTGTTCATGCTGTAGTTTTAAATGTATTATTTTATTGTTGTACGTTAGATATAGGTTTTGATAAAATATGTGTTTTCATTATATGTGTATATTTTAAACTAAGCCAATGATTAAACGTCTGGCAGGCGGGTAACACAAAATGATCAGAATCAGAGAGAGGGGAAACAAAGGGGTGAGGAGTAATGATAAATAAAAATATATATTTCATGTAATCTGTTCAATTTTGAGATGTGTTTTCATTATGTTAGGATATCAGCTGATCAGCAATAACATGTCACTGGTAAGATGGTTTATAAATGTTACAAGTAATTAATGTTGAACGTAATGTTTTAATGTATTACAGATGTTTTAAAGTAATGATAAAAATAATTTGATGAAATGAGAAATAAAGTAACAATTGTCAGAGCTAATAAGAGATAGTTTTTGGGTGATGAATATTTTGTGGGACATATAGATCTGTCCAAAATCGAATTCCAAGTGAAGTTGAAATAGTAGAAATGATATAATGTAATATTGTTTTGAAGTAATGTAGTTTTGTGAAGTATTGATGTTGACACAGTAGTTACGGAGAATAATTGTAGAGTTTTGAATGATATGTTATTGTTTATAATTGATGCTGTTATTTTGTTGTATTTGTAGTAAGGTAATGAGATTGAGATTTTTTGGGGATGGCAACTTTGTATTAGGGGGTAGTGTAATGTGGGAGTTCGCAACAAAATGATATGTTGGGACTGGAATTGGTACCGATTTAATGAGGAGGGGCCGCCTTAGGTAGAATCCAGGGGCCAAATAAGGGAATTGAGTTTTTGGGGCGGGGAAATACATATCCTATGTACAAAGGGTTAGAGAGTATATTTTTATATATAGAGAGAGAAGGTGGCGAATTGAGTTTAATGGTAAGTTGGGTTTAGAGTGTTTTGATAGATGCTTTGATAGAGTTGGGTGTCATGTTACTAAAAGTTGTTAGTTGTTAGAGTCAGGAGGGGGAAAGATTATATATATATATATATATACAGATCTAGTACAGTCAATGAGAATAAATAATTTACATCACCCACAGTAATGTAGAAGCAGATTGTTAAACAAAAAAAAAAAAGGAGATTTATAATAGAACATAAAATTTTATTTTTTAAACCAGTGACAGATTTCTGATAGCATTTGGTAATGTAAAATTAAGAATTGTTTATTTTAAACAATTTAAATGTCAATTTGCTTACTATTTATAATATTTTGTTAATTTTAAATATTTTATTTTATTATGTTTTGTGTTTCACATTAGATTGTTACAGATGTTAAATGTATTTTCAGACAGAAATTGTGCATAACATATGTAGGTCAAGGGTCTGGGACTTGACCTAGTTTCGATCAGCTGATGAGGTCATACACCCACTAAGCTTGTATAGTAGGAAGTCAATTTAATTTGTTATTTTAATCAGTTCAAACAAATTTTAAACAAATTATATATATAAAGGAAACATTTAAATAAAATTTAAATCTTTTTGAATTTTAAAATTTTTGGAAATTTTAATTCTTGAAAAAAAAAAATGATTTTTCGCCTGCCAGTTGATAAATATTTTTGAGTAATGACTATTTTATTATGTGTGTATTAACCATGTTTATTTTATTGATTTTTTGTATTGCATTGTATTGTTAGACTATAAGTGGTTCACATGTTAAAGTAAGGATATGTTTTGATTAGGAGAAAGGTCTAAATGAAGTTATTCTAAATAAAACAGAAAAACAAGGAAGAGAATTTTTTTTGTCAAGTATATTATTTTGAATTTTGAATTTTTTTAAAATTTTTCATAAATTTTAAAGAGTTTGTCAAGGTGTAATATGTAATGTGAGTGTGTGTGAGCCCAGTATCTGCTAAAGGCAGCCCAGCTTGCATACAAGGGGAAACATATCGGTGTAGGATCTGGCATAATTTAAGCCAGGGAGTGAGGATTTTGGGGGGTAGCATGCTAGAAGGTGAGGTGCGCTGTGGTACTTGTCGGTTCGATTTCTCGGTGTTGGGATCTCTTACGGAGAAGTCCAGTGATCTCGTTCAGATGAGTCCATGGTCGCTGAGCCAGGGGGGTCGTGTACCCATGTAGATTAAGAACAAGGGGGTTGTTGGCACCAGTTCCTCACCGGTCCTCTTCGGGGTTTATCGATGAGATTTCTTCTGTTTTGGACAGCAGAATTCTCATCGAGGGGGTATTGTAACGTGTCAATTTTGGGTTATTTTATTTTTTTTACGGTATGGGGTATTTCCCATTTTATTTATTTCGTTTTGTGCGGGATCTTATAAAATTATTGTGCAATGTGACTTTCATTAAAACAGAACACACGGCATAGGGAACTGTGTTTGGAACAATCGAAACGCAGTTTGCAGTTGAGTAAGGCGGCAAAGGAATTCGCGCCCCCTTCGAAATTCTTAGAACTCTGTACTTGTGTGGCGGTGCACACACGCCACTATACAAGCACACGCTCGAAGGGACGCGCTCAACTAAAAAACCAAGATGGCTAGAGTGCAAAATTATTCAGCGTCTCTTCACAGATCCTCAGGAAGTGCTGCTAAGGACGGCCCACTTTAATGACGTCAGCCAATGCCTAGCTGAGATCATATGCTGTATTAGCTCCAAAAAACTACATGTAGAGCATGGGACACAGTTTCAGCGACGAAGATCAAGGCAGTGCTTTCCGTATAAAGTCTGAGATCATCTCAGCAGTACCTGTTACGTTATCGTTCCCAGTCTACTAACTGAACCCTCCGGTGCCGGAACAAGCGAAGTAGGCTTGTTACAAAAACTTACATTTAACAGTTAAAAAGTGGATTAATCATTTGAATTTATGTGACCGCGGTCGATTTTAACAGAGACAGTGTAATTTATAACTTTCGGGCAATATAAAATAAGAAATTTCACGACAAGATGACTGTGCGCGAAGACCGCGTGTCCGCCGTGGGGGGGATATTTATCATTGTTAAAATGTTAAGGGCATTATAAATTCTGCGTGTATGTGTGCGTGGGCAATGCTGAGCTGTTTGTGTGATAATTGTGTTTGTGCTTTATAAATGGTACCTAAGGTAAGACATAGTTCGTAAGTTCTATTATGCCAGAGTTGCACAACATGTACAACAAAGATCTATAAATTCAATATTTCTGATTAATAAAAAATATAATTTCTCTTCCATAAAATTGAGAGTTAAATTCTTTCAAGGCCTTAATTCGTTTATGTACTGTCAGAGTTCGTCGAACGAAATGGGTTAGTCCACACTACGCGATCCGGCCAGATCAAAGATAAAAGGTAAGTGGGAGTTTTTAATTTGAATAAATAACAATTACCAAAATAATAAGAGTTACAACAGTAAACAAACATAAAATCTAGGAGTAAATTATTATTAGTCATTTAGCCATCATGATTATAAATACAACTAAAAACCAATTAAGTAATTTGGAATTTTTAGTGTTTATTATGTGATTGCTTTACAATTATTGTATTATAAAAATAGTACCATAATCAGGGTTTTCATAAAATTATTTTATCAGTTATATTCATGACTAATAGACTTTAACATAGGTACAGATATTTTGAACTATTTAAGTTGTGTACTTACTAGTTTATAATACTAGATACTAGTTTTAATTTGTGTACATATTTAACATGTGAGTCATCCTCGTTTTATATAGTATGTTAAACATTGCTGTACTCTATTTACTGTCTGAACTGTGCTTTATATGAAGTGTTTACTTATCATAATCCCAGCATACTATTCTAACTCTTAAAATTTGTGTTTATTTTGAGTTAAAATAGTGTGTGTCGTACATGAAAAAATATTATATACAGTATATTTATATTTATTTTTTGTTTACAGCCAACTTTAATGCAATTTATTTTGGTCCAAAGCCTGGAGTAGAAAACAAGGTGCCTCTCATTGTGTGGCCACATGGTGGTCCTCATGCCTGCTTTACTGATGCGTATAGTCTGTATTCAGCTTTCTTTGCATTATTAGGTAAGTAATAATAGTCATTTTGATCAAATTATAAATATCAGGGCCACAGCCAGGATTTTCTTCTGGAGAGTCTTAGATCTTTGTGAATAAAACTATTAAATTAAAAAAAAAGAACTCATTATTTGTCATTATTTGGTTGTATATAATTCAAAAGGCTTGTGAATTATGGAGCCTTCCCTGCAACAGTTGAGAAACGGTATTTATTAACTTCAGTACAATACCATTTTACTATTTTAGAACAGAAATAGTTTAGTTGTAAAATATGTAATGCAGTCAACATCTCTGGAATAGTTAGTATGAGGCATGAGGTGTTTTTAGAATGGAGAAAGCATAGGGCTACCTGTCAAGAGAGGAAGAGTTTTGTCACAGCAAGGAACGGAGGGGAGATTGTAGGTGACACACTCGTCATCTTTAGTCTTGCTCACAGTGTTTACTATATTTTGTTTAAAACAATCCGTAAGCCTATATTGTGTTAGTAATGTATTTTACCATTTTGTGTACAATTTTGTGTAGTGTGTTGGATTATTATTAGGGTGTTGGGCACCCTTGAAAGGTTCGAGATATATAAAGCCATTAAGAAGGATCACAATCGTATCCTAAATGAGAAAGCAATACATATCAATAACGTTTTATTTAATAGAATCGATCTTATAGAGCGAGATATTCGATATATCAGATCGATAAAATTGAACCAGGGTCAGACCGGCATTGATTAGTCTCACCGTGGGTGCGTTCCTGTACAGGTTCGTTTGCGGCCGCGTTGTTTTATATTTTTATTATTGTAATGTTATTGTTGAGATATAGTTTATTTATTATTTATATATTGTTATGTGTTGTTTTTTAAAAATTTTTTAACTTCTGACGTGATGCATATGCATCAAAATGTTTTAACCTGATTCATATTGTGATCTGATGATGACACCAAATGGTGTCGAAACTCGAGTCGTCCTAAAAGGATTTTAAGAAACGTTTGACAGAAGGTAATAACCTATTTTATGGGATTATTATTACTCGATTATTTCTGGAGACTTGTTATAGAAAAATTAATTACATTCAGAAACTTAATTAATTTAAAAATTTTAATTAATGAATACATTTTAAAAACTTATTTTGATTTTCAAACTAAGTTAAAATTGAAAGAGCAAGATTCACCAGAACTCAAAAGGGGAAATAATGTAAAAACAAAATAGTTTCACGAGAAATTTCAATAAGGCTGCGGACTTCCATATTTAAATGTGATGCTGCTGACTGGTTATTGTGAAGTTGAAAACTGTTTTTTTTACTACATATATTTAACTGTAAAAACAAATGGTACTACGTTTAATGGCCAAACATGTGATACTGCATTTAAATGGCCATCTAAAAATTGCCAGGTGTTAACGGCCAAATAATTTCTATGCAAAAGTAAAAAACATAGGTAGAGTGAAATGCACCTAAAAACCAGTATAGAACTTTCTATGGTACGGGAAGTAGATGTTATGTGTCCATTAGGCAGTGCTTACCATTTAAACATTAAACAATTTAATGAAAACATGTCTTACATTCTTTTCATTTTGGCAAACTTATTGACTATCAAGTGTTGTGAAAAGTTTGAACTCGTGTTTAAGGGGCATGATGAAACTAAAAATTCCATCAATCCCAGAGTTTTTCACAATCCCATTAATAATATATAAACTTGATTGTCTCTTAAAGCAGCATATACAAAAAATAGGAAACGGAGTTTTCTTATGCCTTTTGAAAACTATTGAAAATGATTTGCTGGGCTCAATTTTCGAGGCACACAATGTTTTCAAAAGTGAAATATTAAAAAAAAAGTAGTTATGTAACCATTGACGTTGATGAAATCACTGATTGTGCAATATTACCACAGGTAGTTTTTATAATTTGACAAAATGAAAAGTAAACGGAAGGATTAGCTAAAGGTCACATTGCAGAAAGTGTGAGTGATGCTATCTTCTTTACATTTGATAAAATGAATATGAATGAAACCCCCCATGAAAAACTCATTGTGCAAAGCTCTGCAGCGAGTGCCTTGGGCACTCCAGTTATGAATGGTGGTACAAGTTATGTATTTAGTACAAGTTAGAGTTATTACTAAATATCAGAATGCCCATTTTGTTCACTGTTATGCCCATTGTAACGGGGCAAATTTTGTATAATAATTTTGTAAATAACTTCATGGAAATAACGTAACATTGGAGGACGAGGCCCACATAAGGTGATGCGACAGCCAGGGAGAGCTTCATAACCATATACGGTTTTGAAGCAAATCGAGAGTTTATTTGTGGCCAGTGACTAAAACCGAAAGAATTTTGTTGACGGAAATCTGTTTGAGGTGAGTTGAAGAGGTGATACAAAGCACAATGGAACTTTTCAATACCATGGACGAGACGTATGGTGGGGAACAGAATGAACTGGTTTTAAAACGTCACCAAACGAAAAACTTGGGCGAGGTCACAAACGCTGAACAGCAGTCTCGAGACAAACGCTGAACAGCACACCCGTGCTGAGTGCCCGCAGGCCATTACGTAGATTTACACCCATTAAATTGTGTTTAAACCATAAATTAACTCTCAAAGTTCTTTTTAAAGTGATGGAACAACATCGAAGATCAATATTTCAAAGTTTCGGACAGTAAGTGTAATAGTTTCATGCAGGAAAAGTGTTGTACAACAAGTAATGAACTGACGACGAGAGTACATTTCAGATAAGTAACTTGGCCAAAAAACCAAAACCAATTTCAATGAATAAATCATAAATGAGATCTCAATAAATAAAAGATATATATATCGATATGTAAAAGAATTAGAGTGTGTGTGTGTATGTGTGTGTGAGACAAAGTACTGGGTTGCATTTTTTTTATAATTTTGGATAATACTTTTTGTGAGATGAATCGTTTAATGAGCGTTGCTGAATAATTTTATGTTTTATGAATAAAATAAGAAGTTTATTGTTATATCATGTGTTAGTGTAATTAATGCGCCATTAACCCAAAGCTGTACCTAAAAAGTTCATCTAATCGACCTTGGTGTGACTCTGGAAGGTAAGTCATGAACATAATTTTCATATTTTGTATTGTATATTATTGTAACTGTTACAATTGGCGCCCGAACAGCAGGGACGCTTATATAAACTTATTTATATAAGCTAGATCTACTTTTGGGTACAGAGATGGGTTATTTTGGGCAACGGCATATTTGTAAAATTATCGTATATGTTAAACGTATGTTTTGGTAGCGTAACGTACTTGTGAAATTATCGTGTTTACTTTTACATGTTGATTACGATTTTATGTGTTGATCTGAGGTATAATTATTGCATAGTAGGAGGGTTGTAATTTTTAAGGGTATTATAATAAAAGATTTTTGTAAGTATGGCTGAGGCACAAGAAACCGAAATAGGTTTCTCGTGGGAGGCATGGGAGGACGAGTTCAGGAATATTGTGACTAGAATGACGGATGATGAGTGGCGTAAACTGGATGATAATCTGAGACGAATGGAAGAACAAGAAGAGGAAATATTTGCTGAAATGGAAAAGCATAGTGATATGACAAATAATAATGGTAAAATAGTTGAAGTGGTAGTGTTAGAGAATATGACAGGGAATAATGATAATGCTGAGAGTGTAGTGGAGGTAGAAAATGGTAGAAAGACAGATCAATTAAACGAGAATAAAGACGATCAAGTAACAGATAATAAGGTAAGGGATGATTATATAAGTGAGGCTGATCAGCAAGACAGGATGAGAAGGTGGCAAATTTTTTTGACAAAGAGTTTGATAAACACAACGCAGAAATAAAGGACATATTTAAAAAACAAGATGAGAAGTGGAAACGAGATACAGAGACATTAAAGGAGAAGAAAGAAAGCGAACTAAACCAGGTAAGTTGTAACTATTTATATAAACTTATATGGTTATACTTTTATACGTTTATATGATAAAACAGCTGTTCTTGCATCTGCTTTGCCGGACGCCATTTGTAAATTGTTACCAACATACTTTTTCACCCATACAATGTCATTACTTACCGTAAGGTCAGGCCAAGGTCCTTTGGATGAACCTGAGAGCAGAATGGGGTTATTTGAAGTAAATAACTCAATCTAATTTGTATTCAAATCGATCTAGATTTTATTTTTTATTGACATTAGTAAAAAACTTTCCTTTTCTCCTTACTTCATTTTACAAATTGCGAACTAAATATGAACAAGCATAAAGGTAAATTAACTGCAATTTAACTTCTCTTATGATTATATAGTATTAATATAAATGAAACAAATATAGAAATAAAATTACTCATTATTATTGCAAACCAGTACTTCTTTTTAAATTTTTATATATACACACACTCTCACACCATTTAATAAACCCCACCCCTTTTTTGAGATCTCAATTTCATTCTTTAAATTTTTATAAAGGGACGTTTAGTAGTAGGTTATAATTTTGAAATTTGTGTTACCCCCCCCCCGATCAGTTACTTATCTGTTTATGGTCCTGAAGTTGCCAAGCCATTTTATGTGCGCACTATGTGGATTAGCCCATATACTTCACTTCACTGTCACAATACTTTTTATAAAACTGTTGCTATTGTTGTACCACTATTTAATGCTGTTTATTGTTACATTTAAATGCTTTTTTGGTGGTGGGCCCACCCGAAATTTTGTCCGCGGACTGTTACGCTGCCGTACGGCATGGGATTGAAGATCGATCTCTCGCAGAAAATCGCTCGCGAATGGTTTTATTGAACGTTGATCACGTGGTTTCCCCTCTCAGCTAAGCGTTCCACACTGGCAAAATTTTAAGGCTTAGCGATGCCCATCCTGAATTCCAATATTATATAACCATGGGTTAGGCCCGTGACGTGTTTGTGACGTCAGTCGGGACACAATGCTTTAGGGATTGGCATTGCTAAACATAGCTGCTGATTCACTGATTTACAATGTACACCCAGACTTTTGACCTTGTATTTCCTTGCCATTTTATTTA
The DNA here is from genome assembly GCA_034769895.1 of Magicicada septendecula. Classification (NCBI taxonomy): domain Eukaryota; kingdom Metazoa; phylum Arthropoda; class Insecta; order Hemiptera; family Cicadidae; genus Magicicada; species Magicicada septendecula. The sequence continues at coordinate 1,191,774,048 of CM068367.1, read as the reverse complement.
AATTTTAACCCAAAATTACAATGATTCAAGGATTTACCCCATGTTATACTTTTGGCTACAGTTGTACCGTCACAATACCCCCTCAATGAGAGGTTTTATGCCGAAGCATAAAAACTCTCATTGACACAACCTAAGAGGATCAGTCTGGATATGGCGCCATAACCCTCCTTTACATTTAATTAACATCATGGATTACTTACCCCCCTGGTCCAGTGATGTCGGCCGCACCTGAATGACCTTACTGGACTTCCTGTTGTAGGATCCCAACACCGCAAGGCCAGACAGGCACTGGACGCCCCCGCTCTGATGCGCAGGCCAGCACAGGACCGCTGCCACAGTATCACCAGACATTGAAACATCCAATCAAAAACATCAAATAATGGCCTTACATTATACTATATCCGGAACTGATTTGGTCTCCCCTTAACCGAACTGGTTTGCCTTGAAGAGGTACTGGTTTTTTATATTTACTTATCTACATGAACAAATAACATAGTCTTAAGATATATATGTATATATATATTGTAGGTAAACTAGATTCCTCTCCTTAAAACCCCACTGTTGGGTTTGTCAATTTGTTACTACACCTATGCCAATGTGTTTTGAATTATTTTAATTATTTAAATGTCTGAGATATTTGGAGTTGTGGGATATATTGATGTAATTAATTAATATTAACTTAGCTCTCTAAGAAATATCAGTGTTAGTGTACCTGAAACTTAAACAATTAATGCGTTATTCTATAATTTCATCCAACCCTATTATACCTTGAAGAGAATTATGTCTAATTTTATATTTTTACGCTTTCTCTTTGGTGTCAGATAATTCCGCTATAAGCGCTGTAGTATCGGCTCAACGAAACTTATAGGTTATTTCAATGTTTATGTTAACCAATTATTCTATACTTATTCAGTTACTTTTTTATTCCCAGCTCATTAAACCATACTCCAAATAACAAGATTTTGCAATTATATAAAGGTTCTTTATTTGTTTACTTCTTTAACATTGAATAAGATATGTTCTAACTAACACATGCTTGGGCTATAGATTGCATGAATCGATTGTTGATTATTCCGATCCTTTATTTAAATTTAGTTATATAGTGTGTTTTAATTTGTAATTAATTTAATTCAGGGTGTGAAGGTTCTTGTAACTGTGGGGAAGATTAAAAATACATAGATAAGAATGCAAGATTTACAAATTTGAAGTGTTGTGTAGTTAGTATGATTAATATAATAATAATTTACCAGACTAGAACGAAGCAAATCGTGTAGGCGGTTGATTGATAAATTTACTGTTCTGGACAATTATGCCGTACGATTTTCTTTCTTCGGTTTAATAAAATGGAATTCTTGTCCTGTCCACTTCGGAATTACAGCTCTCTGGATTGGTTTACAGCCCGATTGATGCTTCTTCTGCAACTCCAGGATCCAAATACGTTCTTCTCTCGGTTGAAGCAATTAGTGTTGTTCCGTGTAATTGAAAGGTTATAACTTCTGGTGTAGTGAATATTATTAATTGTGATACTGTTAATTCTTTCTATTTGGTTTAATATATCATCAATTCCCTTCGGATATGGGACAGTTCAAGTTCTTCCTTGTAGAATCCAGTTATTTATTCTCTATTGTGATTTCATACTGTAGTGTTATTTGGTTAAACTGTACTGGTGATAGTCATAAATATTGTCATTAGGATTTTGTGTTTTATAATCTTGTCTGATAATTTAAAATATTCCGATTAAATAGATAATTCTTGGGTTTTTTAATCTCATCACATTCAGATCATCAAAGCAATTATTGTCAAATCAACAACTTCCTCTTTTTCTGTCGTCCCTAGCAACACATGATTTTTCTTCCTTCCACATGTTTTGAATATAGTGTTTATTTCATATATTTTTTGTCTATTCCTTATCAATTTGCTATCCTATCGGAATGTAACTTTACAGATAGTTGGTTTATTATTTTCTACACATATTCTGCTGGTTTTTTGATATAAGCCTGTTTTTTTTCTTTTTTTATATTTAATACCTTTTCAATATTAAACGTTATTAATCGATATCATGGCATTATGGCATTATCATAATTTGTATAAATTTTATTATATATCATTATTAATTTAATGTTTTTTTCTAGCTCTTCAAATCGTATTCATTAATTATTATTAATTGATGTACCTAACCTTTATGTTATGAGTGGTTATATAATGGTTTTGGCTGTTAGGCCTTTTATTGTAAACGGATCTACCTGTGTTTATAACTGGTAAACATCTATAGCCCCTTTTACATAAATTCATACATATAATCAAATCTTAACTATTAACATTTACATAAACAATTATTTTTTCCATATCTAATAACAATTTTATCTTGACCTATGGATCACATATAAGAAAATTCAAATCTATTAACGTTAATTAGCTGCTTCACACTTCATTCTACAACAGTCATTGAATAATACTTCTTGTTTCATTATCTTTCATTAACTCAACACATATTTGGTATAACATAACATAAACTTTATCATAATATTTGTTGTCACAAAATAATATCTCTTAACTCAAAATTCTTATTTGCTATTACTATAAAGTAAATTATTGTTTCATTTTTTGTTTGCTCTTCACTGAACATATATCATCAACTATTATCTAACTTACAGGTTCGTTTATTCTTGTTAATACTACCTTGCATCCTTATTTACCTTTATCTATAATTATAAATGTAATTATTAGATCTTTGTTCTATCATGGGGTTAGATATTGACTTGTTTATTATTCTGTTAACCTTGTTTTTATGTAACACGGATGCTAGCATTTCTGTTGCGTTACATATGCTCCCCCTCCTAAAAAAGTTTAGTTTACCTGAATGAAGTTTAGGTCAAATAAACTTGTCTTTTTCACATGCCTTTTCTTCATTTCATTGTTAATGGTTGACGATGGGATTCTCAATGTAACTTCATTAGACTAGTATTAATACTTTTTTTTATTTAATAACATTTCATCAATTCAATTAACCTTGATAATTTTTAATTTCTGTAAACATTATTTGTTGATAGTTGGCTACAATATTCAATGATACATTAGTTTCACATCTCTTCTACTTATAATTACTATAATCACTGTATTTCTCAATTATTCTTCTGTCAACTCATTTCTTTCTGTTTTCTTCGTCCTATTCTTTTGGAAACTGAAGTCATTCTTGCAACTATTCTAATATTCCTTAAATATTTAATTTCCCTAACAATCCCTAATACATGCGTTGGTACAGTTCAGAGAGGCACTGTTTGGCTTCATACTCTGCTGCCCACACCACATCTTAATATAGTACTGCTGGAATTCATCTACAGTCAGCTATAAAATATAATAATCTTTAATTATTTAATAATAAATATTTGGGAAAAAAATTTTTTTTCTTTGTTGCTTTTATATTTCTTCATTACTATCCTTCATATTTTGTGATTCCATTTTAGTTCCTTAAACATTCTTTGATATTAAATTTGACAGTTATCATTTGTAATCATTTTTGTTTTCATTTTTGATGTGATTGTAATGCTAAGTATCTTCTTCATTTGTTTTTTCTCTGACCTCAATATTTTCTAAATAGTTGTTGTGTGATGATCATTATAACTGTATTTCTGATTAAATACATTCCTTAGCCCAACTATTCTTCTTCTTATCGTATTTCATTATTTTGGCTGTTTATTTTTCAATGAATTATGTTCATAAATAATCTTTCTTTCTTGTCTTCTTTAACATTACATTGGTTAGATTCAATCGTTTACTGAAGTTGTTTCCTTCATTTGGCAATATGGTATGTATTTTAGGTCATATGATTTTTCTCTTTCTTTATTTTGCATAGGTAGATTTGAGGTAAAAACTTTTATCTTGGGGTTTCATTATTTATCATTTACATTATTTCCTTGTAGACGTTTAGTAATAGTTCTCGCTTTCTTCTGTAATCTTGGGATTTCATTATTCATTGTTCACGCTATTTCTTTATAAACATTTAATAATAATTCTCGCTTTCTTCTGTAATCTTGGGGTTTGTTATTCATTATTCACACTATTTCATTTTATCTCATTTTATCTCTTAATTTTTTCATCATTAATCTGTATACTATACATGACGAACACAAAAATCAAAAATTATACAATACTATACGTACAGTCAACCAGATGTGTATTTTAACACTATATTATTACTCGTTATATTGTGATTTAATTATCACTCTCTCTATCTTATATTTCCTTTTATATTCCTCCTTCCACACTCACTATTACCCCCCACTGGACTGTATCGCCCAGTTGCTTCCACAAGGACTGAAGCGGAAGGGGTGAACATTTTTTCTTTTATTTCTCCCCCATCCTTGCTTTGGCGTTACACAAAATTCGGTATTACTGGTATCCAGTATACCAGTAATCCTACTAAAATAAATATTTACGATCCCTTAAGTGGTCTATCACCCTTCCTATAGGTATATAGCCGTGTTCCAAAGTTATATTATATTAGATTCCCCTGATTCCACCCCCAGTTAAATTTCTAAGTCCACCAATTTAGAATAACAAGCCAAATCCACGGTCAGGGTTTGGTGAAGCCGTGACCGCCCGAAAATGGGGAATCGATAGTTACCATATATGATATGTGTCTTATATCTATATATATCACCCTTAAATAAACACTGTATGTTTCACATGATAAACATAATACAACATAATGAACATTCAAAATGAACATTACCATTATTACATTAATATAAACATCTCAACTCTGAATTTGCATAAAAATTACAAACATTACAACTTTAATTTGAATTTTCAATTAAATCTTCCAACCGTTACATAATAATTTCTACTCTTAATTTCTATTTCCTATTTTCATCTATTAATAAACGGGTGACTCCCTTTCAGGAATAATAATCTGTTTTATCTACGGGCATTTAGACCTAACCCCACTCTCCGCTGGCAAAATTTTAAGGCTTGGTAATGACCAACCACATTCCAATGTTATATAACAAGTGTTGTGCCCGTGACGTGTTTGTGACGTCAGTCGAAACACAATGCTTTAGGGTTTGGCATTGCTAAGAATAGCGATTCACTGGTTCACGAGGTACACCCAAGCTTCTGACCCCGTATTTTCTGGCCGTTTTATTTAAATTATAACCCAAAATTACAATTATTAAAGGATTTACCCCATGTTATACTTTTGGCTACGGTTTGTACCGTCACAAAGTGGTCCTGACAGTGGAGGTTATGATGACGCTAATTTGAAGAATAATGGTGTTAGTTTAAGTGCAAATCAGGTGAAAGTTGACAAGGTTTTTTGATTGAGTCTATAACAATAATAATACTTTGTTGGAGTGAATAATTGTCAGTATGTAATTATGAAATTTTATAATGAAATTAAATTGATGTAAACTGTTTAAAAGATAGAACTCTTGATAATTAATTTGAAAGTAAATGAATTTAAAGTGTTGTAAAAGATGGATTTTGGGTAATGATTTTTTAATAAGTATAAAGCAGTGATTGATTTCCATAAATGGGTATTAGAATTAGATAATGAATTTAAGCCAGTCAGAATTAGTTTTGAGCGTGTATTGGGGAATAAAAGTGATACAAAAACGGGACAGTAGTAGGGATACAGGCGTGAGAATGAATGTATATAGGGAGAGAGAGAGAGAGAGTGATGAAAGTGAAGAACGAATATGGGAGAACAGGGCTTATAAGTTTTGTAGTGAAGGTGGGGGTGTAGGGAGTCCCCAACGTAAGGCATTGTGGCGGGTCGGGAAAAGTTTTAAAGAAGTGGCGGAGTTACCTGGTAGGGCCAGGAACTAAAAAAGCATGAGTATAGGGTAAGGGAACACACATCCTACGTACAAAGAGGTTATACGGTGCCCTATTCTAAAAGAAGAGCGATTCAAGTAGAGAGAGAAAATGTTGGAGAGAGATATTATTGAGAGGTAGGTGTCACCCTATTCCAATCCGCTCAGTGTTGTTATAAGGAAGGTTGGGAGAGTGAGGTTATGTCTAGATGCCCGTAGAATAAATAAGAGTATTATTCCTGACTGGGAGTCACCCTAACCAATTTGATGATTAAAATGCTTAATAGAAATTCATAGTTGAAATTATAGTGTAACAATTAGAAGATTTAATAGAAAATTGAAACGTTTGTAATTTTTATTCAGATTCAAGTGTGAAAGATTTATTTCAATGTAATAATGGTAATGTTCATATTGAGTGTCTATTATGTTGTATTATGTTTATCATTTGAAACATAAAGTGTTTATTTGAGTATAATTGTGTGTAGATATAAGACATATATCTTATATGGTAACTGTAGATTTCCCAGCTTTCGGGCGGTCATGGCTTCACTGAACCCTGACCACGGATTTGGCTTACCACCAGCTATGGCCAGGCTTATTGTACCTAGACCATAGTTTTTATTTTCTAAATTGGTGTACCTAGAAATTTAATGGAGTGGAATCAGGGGAATCTAATATAATATAACTTTGGAACAACGGCTATACACCTATTGGAAGGGTGTTAGCTGCTTAAGGGTGCATAAATATTTGTTTTAGTAAGATTACTGGTATCATGGTTACTGATACCGGTAATACTGAAGGTTTTGTAACGCCGAAGCAAGGATGGGGGTGAAATAAAAGAAAAAAAGTTCACCCCTTCCGCTTCAGTCCTTGTGGAAGCAACTGGGCGCTACAGTCCAGTGGGGGGCAATAGAGTGTGTGGAAGGAGGAGTTTAAATTGTTAATAATTAAAGTCTTATGGAATAAGAAAGATTTTAATGATGCTAATAGTAATGAAGTATTGGAGGAGATTGTTGTGATTATCTATGTATCTATTGTATTGAATAATTTTCTATGTTGTATGTAATCACATTTTGTATTGTATAAAGATGACAGCGGTAACCTGGATTGGTATTACTGAATATTTGTAATCAATTGTCTCTGAATGTAGCAATTTTATATTGAATTTGTAGTGAATTGTGGGTAATTAATGTCACAAGTTATGCAAGGCACAAGTTAATTTGAATATAATCATAATCTGTAATCAAATAGAAAGTTAAGACGTTGGTTTATTGTATTCTTTAATTTGAAATATTGCATAGACGCAATTTCTGTTGATAATATGTTGATTTTATATTTTAGTAAAGTTGTAGGGGTAGTTGAACAAACCAGTACTTAGCTAAAGGCAAACCAGTACAGCTAAGAGGAAACCAAATCAGTTCGGGATATGGATTAATGAAAAGCTATTTGCTAATATTTTTCTTAATTGTTACAGAGTCTGGTGGTACTGTGGGGACGAACCTGTGCTGGCCGGCGTGTCAGGGTAGGGGCGTCTCGTGCCTGTCTGACTTTATGGTGTTGGGATCTCGAGAAGGGAAGTCCAGTAAGGTCATGCAGGTGCGGCCACAGCCACTGGATTAGGGGGGTAAGTACCCAAATTTTAGTAAAGAAGTAAGGGGGGTCGTGGCGCCATATCCTCGCTGATCCTCTTAGGTTTTGTTTATGATTCGGCATAAAACCTCTCATTGAGGGGGTATTGTAACGGGGCAAAATTTAAATAATAATTTTGTAAATAACTTCATGGAAATAATGTAACATTGGAAGATGAGGCCCACATAAGGTGATGCGACAGCCAGGGAGAGCTTCATAACCATATACGGTTTTGAAGCAAATCGAGAGTTTATTTGTGGCCAGTGACTAACACCGAAAGAATTTTGTTGACGGAAATCTGTTTGTGGCGAGTTGAAGAGGTGATACAAAGCACAACGGAACTTTTCAATACCAAGGACGAGACGTATGGCGGGGAACGGAAAGAACTGGTTTTAAGACATCACCAAATGAAAAACTTGGGCGAGGTCACAAACGCTGAACGGCAGTCTTGAGAAAAACGCTGAACAGCATGCCCGTGCTGAGTGCCTGCGGGCCATTACATAGATCTACACCCACTAAATTGTGTTTAAACCATAAATTAACTCTCAAAGTTCTTTTTAAAGTGATGGAACAACATCGAAGATCAATATTTCAAAGTTTCGGACAGTAAGTGTAATAGTTTCATCCAGGAAAAGTGTTGTACAACAAGTAATGAACTGACGACGCGAGTACATTTCAGATAAGTAACTTGGGCAAAAAACCAAAATCAATTTCAATGAATAAATCATAAATGAGATCTCAATAAATAAAAGATATATAAATCTTATGTAAAAGAATGAGAGAGAGAGAGGAGAGAGAGAGAGAGAGAGAGAGAGAGAGAGAGAGAGTGTGTGTGTGTGTGTGTGACAAAGTACTGGGTTGCATTTTTTTTATAATTTTGGATAATACTTTTTGTGAGATGAATCGTTTAATGAGCGTTGCAGAATAATTTTATGTTTTATGAATAAAATCAGAAGTTTATTGTTATATCATGTGTTAGTGTAATTAATCACCCGAAGCTGTACCTAAAAAGTTCATATAATCGACCTTGGCGTGACTCTGGAAGGTAAGTCACGTACGTAGTTTTCTTATTTTGTATTTTATATTATTGTAACTGTTACACCATCAGCTGAATTTATTTATCAAATTTTGTTGCGATTGAGAATAAACATATTCATATTTTTTGTAGTAGTTGAAGGGTTTCCATATATTTTTTCCAGTCATCAAAATGTACTGCAGTGCTTGATGACATAGTAAAAACATATTCCTGTCTTCAATCATATGAACATTCAAAACACAATGCTTGACCACTGGTTACAATCCAAAAACAAAAAAATTATGGACTGTTTAGAAAAAATTGTTGTCTTTAATTATTATAAAACAACAAAAGATTGTAGGGCTGAAGTAATTTTTAAGGGATGACGATTTCTTTGTGTTTGGCATTTTTTAAACAAAATTATGCCTCATTGTGACATTTTGTTCAGTCAATTCCAGCAAGCTATTGTTGGAACTCAAGAGAAAAAATTCGGACGGTGTTATGTTTTACTTACTCTTATTAACACTTTCAGGTCTGGCGTTTTGTACATATTTATCCCGCTCTGGACTGGGGTTGTTTTGTATATTTCATATTTTTTGTGTGAATCCGCCTTTACGTATTTAACAAAGAATCAAATGTTTTCTTAAAGTACCTTCTTTTCTCTATCAAAAAATATGTGTTAATTTAAGATATGTTAAAAAAATTTTTTTTATTAAATAATTTATACTTACTGTTTCTGAGTTAAAAAAAAAATTTCTACGCTGCAGCCATCCTCTTGAAGTGGATTATGTAATATGTTTTAACGTTGTTTTAATATTTTTTTTAATTATTATGATTGACAAAAGAGTTGAGAAAGCTTAAATACTATTTCTGAAACTCAAACACATTTTTTGTTATGATGTTAGCATAATAAAATGCATTGTCACAAATATTTACTTTTCACATACTAAGTTACTTTACAGATATATTACTATAACCATTTACAGTTGTTTTCATTACAGTATAGCCACTTTCTTATAAAACAAAATAATCTAATAAAGTTACAAAATAAAAATTTACAATTAAAAACTGTTTACTAAATCTAATTACACATCATACTTGGCTTTTGTATGAAATAAGCGAAAACAATTCGGGACACATAGAGCTACACCACAATCTTTGCAGTAGTATCTACTTTCTTTTCTGATCCTTTTACCAGCTTGTGTTTTTCCTCTATCAGAACACACCTTGCAGTATCTGGTAGGATTTGCTTTTTTTGCTGTCGGAGGAATTTTAACTGGAAAATGCCTGGCTGATAATCGGGCTGCAGATGACGGTGGCACTTCATTGTTTGCTTCCATATCTCCTTTATTTGCCAATGCCTTTGCTAGAGCTATAATAAATGAACTGAGTTGGCAGTTTTTGTCAGGATGTGTTTGTTTGTACAATATAAAACTATTTACTATGGCTCTTGAAAATAAATGAAAAAATAATTTTTTCCACCACTTCATTGTCTTTCTGTGAAAGGGATAATAAGCAACCAGCTGATCTCCATGATCAACCCCTGTTTTATACATATTGTAATCTATTACTACATCAGGCTTTGATTTTTGTATGTTTCCACCTTTACTTTTCACAGTGACAAAAGAAGAAGTTGATTTATGTTTACTTGATAACATAAACACATCTCGTGTATCACGCCACTTCACTGCAAGTAGATGGTTTTTGCGCTAAAACACAGCTTCACCTTTCTTCAAGTTACTTGTTTTAAACACTTCAGGTAATCCTTTTCTTCTTTGCATTACAGTCCCAACAGCTATTGTTTTATTGTGCCACAGATAGTCAAAAACTAGGGGGCTGGTATAGAATCTGTCCATATAAATTGTATGTCCTTTACCAAGGTATTTATTACAAAGCCTTTCTACAAGATCCTGTATTGCATTTTTCTTATTTCCAGCACTGCCTGAATAAACTTCACAGTTAAGAAGATACCCAGTACTAGCATCAGAAACTATATACAGCTTTATTCCATACTTTTCTGGTTTACTTGGTATGTACACTTTAAAGTGAATTCGACCACGAAAAGGACAAATACCTTCATCAATAGTAAGATTCTGGCCAGGGTAAAACGAGCTACTACATGCTGCTATAAAACTGTCAAAAAAAGGTCTAATTTTATGTAAAGGATCATGATTGATGTGAGTTATTGGTACATAAGAACTATTGTCATTCAGATGTAGCATGGACAAAATGGATTTGAATCTATCCCTAGAAAGGAGAGACTTTGCAAAAACTGACTGCAAAACTATGTCAGTAGACCAGTAGTCGTTTATGGCTGGTTTTTGTACTACACACATATGTAGAACTATAGCAAAGAAGTGGTATATTTCAGTAACCGTGACAGCACTCCATTTACCCCACAATGAATTTGGCCTAATGTTGTTTTGTCGTTTCATTCTTTCAATACATGAACCAGCGTAACGGTTAGTCTCACTTTTGATTTTCTTTATGCTGTCTGTACTGAAAAATGTTAGAAAACAGTCTAACTCGCTACTCTCTGAATTTATCGGAACTTTTACAGGAGTTTGTTCGTCAAAAACTGGAAGAGTAGGTTGATTGTCATCACTTGACCAACCATCATTAAGACATAATGTGTCTCTACGTCTACGGTTTCTAACTGGAGATGTTGACGGACCAGACTCTAAACAACAAAGAAATCACCAAGCTAGTACTAGGAATCTATTAAGAAAAAGTAATATTTCTAACTGTTTGAATATATAAAGCATACGAAAGTGACTGCTAACCTGAGACGTCAACATCCTGAGTGTTCTGATTAGGGGGATTTTCAACAGCCTCAGCATCATTATAATCGCTGTCATTACCATTTTCTGTAATAATATATTTATTTTAATATATTTAAAAGAAAATGTAGCTGTTAAAATAAAATAATGAATGGAATTCAACGTATTTTACAAACATAAACAAAACAAAAGGTTATGTTTTGTTACGAAAGTTTCAACCGTATTTCCACAAAAGAAAAAACACTAATTACCTGAAACACTGTCTTCTGGTTCATAACTCGGGTCATTGTCTTCATTGTCACTCACTTCTGAACCACTATCGTTCACAAAATACTCAATAATTTGTGATTCTGTTAGATATTCCGGCACGCGACGAGCAGCCATTTTCACGTATAACATCAACCACGAAGGTTATGACAAGGCTTCACAAATTTCGTTGCCGCAAACATTCACTTTGGTGCTGCACATAGTGAATTTTTTTGGAACTAAAACAAGAATCGATCTTTCAAATGGTAAAAACGGCAATCGAATACAGCTGGAGGGAAAGCAGTTACAACCTTGTAAACGTACGCTCGAGTGACAGCCGAGCGTCGTCTGCTGCCAATAAACTGCCCGCTCGATCTGAACTCGGGCATCGACCAGAATGTGTTAATTTGATAATAATAAACTTTGTTTACGTTTTTACTCTTTCGGCTAGTGCAGCCGCCATGTTGTCTATTACCAACATAAAATATACTTACCGGGTCCAGGATTCTAATTAGACGAGCTGAAATAACAAGATGGTTGCTTTGAAATGATTTACTTCAAACCTACTTGTATTTACTCAAACTTGTTTTTGGTTTTGCTGTTGTATGTTAATGAGAATGACAAAATTACTCTCTCAATCTCTTACACTTTCACTATTGCAACATGAATACAGTACATTATTTATTTTAGTATCAACCTTTCTTCAAGATATTATTGCAATTTAACTTGTTAAACATTACAACAGATGCTGAAAAATACTAAACTACCTTCTTTTAATGTAAACCAGTGCTTTTTTAGATATTAATTAGGTACCTCCACACACACACACTCACACAGTTTCACACAGTACATTCTTTTTATTTTTTGATTCCCCCTTTTGAGCTCATATTTTTCTTTTTTAAGTATAGGTAATTTAGATGAATATTTTTATTATTTATAGAATTTGGGTTTTATTTATATTTGTGTGTTACTTATCTGACCATCCTCCAAACGATTTCCCTTATACCACGCACTAACTCATCGCCGAACTGTCAGGTTACTTAAATTGCTTCACTGTCTCGACTTGTTTTATACAATACTGTTTAGATCAAAATTTATCGAAATTTTCACATATTTTATGTTGCTTTGCTTTGCGGGCGAAAATGGTACGCAGCCGGCAACGAGCGGAACTGCCCATATCCGCTTTGTGTTGATGTTAATTGCCGACTGGGAAGCAATGTACTACGTTCTTTTCTGAGGTGGTAGGGGAGTCACGTGACCAAATCTTATTGTCTTCGGAATATGACGAACCAGTTTTCAAGGCGAGGCGAATTACGCACTGCATTCCAAATGACGTCTTTATAGGCTTGGCTTGTTATGTAAATGGTGACTTCATCGGTCAAAGTTTGTTTGGCTAAATATATCTGTTGACTTTGCGTCTACAATGTTAACCTTGATACAATTTCCTGCACATGCCTGCATCGTTACAAAAACTTTACCATTATTATTTATACTTTTGAATTAACAATAAAATTTATATTTGTTTTCCCCTCAAACCACTATGTGGACTGAAATGTACCGTTACAATACCCCCTCAATGAGAGGTTTTATGCCGAAGCATAAAAACTCTCATTGACACACTCATACTTCCTAAAGGGATCAGTCAGGATATGTCGCCACAACCCCCTTTACGGTTTATAAAAAAAAATCGTGGTTCACTTACCCCCTGGTCCAGTGACTGTGACTGCACCTGAATGACCTTACTGGACTTTGTCTCTCGAGATCCCAACACCACAAGGCCAGTCAGGCACTTGACGCTACTGCTCTGACGCACTGGCCAGCTCAGGACCGCCGCCACAGCATCACCAGACTCTGAAACATCAAATTTAAAATCAAATTGTGGCCTGGTATAATACTATATCCCTAACTGATCTGTTTCCCCTTAGCTGTGTGCTGGTTTGCGTTAAGAAGAACTGGTTTTTCCTTAACTCCTAACATATATATGAATACAATATTTATTATATAACACAATACAAAACATCCAGCCTCAATATCGACATTCTTCATACCCTTCTCTTGTTACATCTTATTCCCAAAATTCAAAATATTTCTCTGATTCTATCAGAATTTAAATAAACATTTCCCATTACAACATTACAAATACCTTCTCTTATAGAATTAATATTTCAAAACAATTAAATTCATTTATAAAATTCTTATATAGAACAAAACACATTTAAGTCTACTACTTCAGAACAAATTATCTACTTGAAAATGTCAATCAACTTCCATTATCATAATACTTCTTAATTCAAAACAAAATAATTTAGTTATCTCATCAGATCCTCAACATAATTCATTTTAATATTCATTAATGTGTTACTAATACTTTAGTAACCTCCTTCCACACACACTATGGCCCCCCCCCTGGACTATAGCGCCCAGTTATCTCCACAAGAACTGAAGTTAAGGAGGAATTTTGTCGTCTCCTGTCCTTGCTTCAGCATTACATTTAAAGTTCAGGTAAGGTTACCCCTAAAGTTTACAAAATCTTACTGATTATATAATAAAAACCTTAAAACATAGTAAATACTCACAATGAACATAAACTTCATTACATTAAAATAAACATCTCAGTTGCATCTGAATAAAATTTCCAAACATTCCAAAACTTTAATTTCAATTAAACCTGTTAATACTCAACCTTTAATTATTTACCACTTCTTATACAATTAGATTCTCCAAAAATTCAAATTTATTATCAACCTTCATTTTACATCACATTTCATTTATTATTATATTTCCATTATGAATGTCTATTTATCATTTTCATCATCAATTAGTTTGGGTGATTCTCCGTCATTCACAATGATTTGATTTATAGAATGGGCATTAAAATATAACCTTACTCCCTTTCTTCCTTCTAACAACCACTAACAGATTTGCATAGGGTGACACCAATCTCTCAATAATAACCCCCTTCAACACTTTATCTGCTCTACTTATATCACTCTCCTTTAGAATAAAATACCTGATACCCTCTTTGTACCTAGGATGTGTGTTCCCTTCCCTTATACACATTCCCTTATCCGTTCATGGCTTCTTCCAGGTAACCGGCAACCCTCTTTAAAACATCCCCTCCCCGCCACAACGTCTTGCGTTGAGGACTCCTTACACCTCCACCCTCACTAAAAAATTTCACCACCACCTATTTACTCTCCCATTACATTACTCACTTTCTCTACATACAGGCACTCCCGTTACTGTGTCCCTACTATTGACCCGTTTCTGTATTACTTTTATTCCAAAAATTCTTATTTTGTCTAACACCCATTAGAGTTAACTTTGATTGACTCAAATGCCTTATTGAAATAATCATTATCACCCAAACTCCATCTTTTATCACATTTTAGATTAATATGATCAGTGAAAATTACATTAGAAAATTCATAACAACAATATAACTCAACACCTAAACATATTGTATGTTTAATCATTTACTATTCATTATAGATTCTAAATCTCAGAAAATCATTTAACTTCATCACCAAAGTTCATTTATAGAACATTAATTAATTAATCTCCAATTATTTAATTCAATCCGTTTTTTTTCTTTTAAACACTAAGTTATTTTATTTACATTTTAAAATTTCACATTTACTCTCATCATTTATTTAGTCTGAAAAATGTTATAATTATTATTAAATCAATTCCTATTACATACATACATGGTTTACATAAAATACAGAGTACACCCTAATGTAATACACAAATACATTTTACATCAACACACAAAAGAATATACAATCCAATTATTATCTGTTATCATTTACCACAAATCATTTCATAATACAATCCATTTCGAAACCACACTATTCACATAATTAAATGTTCACGAACAACAACTGTTTAACCACCATCATCGAATAATGCTCTGGTCTTACGTCTACACAAATCATTTTTTATTAAATACATTATATTACCCCTATCAGTATAATGACGATTTAATTTCTCATATTTTTCCACAATACCAACAGGATTATTCCATATTATTATATCATATAACTTGTCACCATCGAGTATAGTCATGTCGCCTTTAGTATAATCTGTCACCACTAGGTAAGTTATAAATTCATCATTAACAACATCATCTACTGCTGCTATATCAGCTTCAACACAAGGTAAGATTTCACTATCATTTTCCACTCTCTCTATACCTAATCTTTCTACTAATTCTTTATAATTTCTATCAACCTGAAATAACTTTATCTCCCCATCAACATACAACTCTCTCTCACCCCATTCCACTCTTTCTCTATCACTACATGCAGAGGGTACTGCTATATTAAAACACCTCCTGGTTCTTCCAGGAACCTCATTAAAACTCAAGGGACAATTTGAAAACACATTGTTTTCCTCTAAGGGACATTCGCCCTTCAACAACAACAGTGAACACCTTGGTTCACAATAAACCCGGGGAAAATTTATCCTCTGCCCCATATCCACAAAATAACTCTCTTCACACTCTCTCTCTAACTTATAAACACTTGTTTCTACCCTTTTACTCCCATTACTCTCTCACTCTCAATTACTATCTCTATATTATCATCATCACAATTTATTTTCATTATATCACCTTTAAATACCTTGTTTTCAACTATTTTTAATTATATCATCATAATTCTCAACCCCACTTACCTTATCGTCTTTATTTTCGTTTAATTGGTCTGTCTCTCTACCATTTTCTACCCCCATTTTAATCTCATAATTATCATCTACTTTAATCATTGTAAAGTTATTAATCATGTCATCTATTCTTGCGTTTTGTTCCTCGAACACATGATCTATTGATTCTATTATCTGTTCTTTCATATTATCACAACGTGTATTAATTTCATTCATTTTAGTGTTTATTTCATCAAATTTAGCATTTATTTTATCGTATTTAACATCGGAATCACTTTTTTGTTCATCAAACTTTACATTCTGCTCATTGAATTTCATATCTAACATTGTTTGTGTCATTTTCAGCATTTCATAACTATCGTCTTTTTTGACTGGGGTCTGCGTCGATTGACTCGTTACGCCTTCCATTATTCTCGATTCAGTCTCACTTAATTCAATATTTACTTGACTTTCTGTTTCAATATCAGTTAAGCTGACATTCTCATTATTATCTGCCATCTCAAAAATTTATATATAATTTTTTTTTTCAAAATACTAACATATAATATAACATAAACTTATTATCTAAACAAGGTATTCTATTTACTCATACCACATATGGTCACAACATAACCCTTATCTTTGTACGTCTATTTCTAAGTACATACCAATTTACTCATCCTGTTTCTCAAAACAGGTCCACATTTGTATAAATTTTATTTATGCAAATGGTCCCTGTTTGGGCACCATTTGTTATGTTTTACTTACTCTTATTAATTTGATAATAATAAACTTTGTTTACGTTTTTACTCTTTCGGCTAGTGCAGCCGCCATGTTGTCTATTACCAACATAAAATATACTTACCGGGTCCAGGATTCTAATTAGACGAGCTGAAATAACAAGATGGTTGCTGTGAAATGATTTACTTCAAATCTACTTGTATTTACTCAAACTTGTTTTTATTCATTATTTGGTTTTGCTGTTGTATGTTAATGACAATGACAAAATTACTCCCTCCATCTCTTACACTTTCACTATTACAACATGAATACAGTACATTATTTATTTTAGTATCAACCTTTCTTCAAGATATTATTGCAATTTAACTTGTTAAACATTAAAACAGATGCTGAAAAATACTAAACTACCTTCTTTTAACGTAAACCAGTGCTTTTTTAGATATTAATTAGGTACCTCCATACACACACTCACGCAGTTTCACACAGTACATTCTTTTTATTTTTTGATTCCCCCTTTTGAGCTCATATTTTTCTTTTTTAAATATAGGTAATTTAGATGAATATTTTTATTATTTATAGAATTTGGGTTTTATTTATATTTGTCTGTTACTTATCTGACCATCCTCCAAACGATTTCACTTATACCACGCACTAACTCATCGCCGAACTGTCAGATTACTTAAATTGCTTCACTGTCTCTACTTGTTTTATACAATACTGTTTAGATCAAAATTTATCGACTTACACATATTTTACATTGCTTTGCGGGCGAAAACGGTATGCAGCCGGCGGCAAGCGGAACTGCCCACATCCGCTTTGTGTTGATGTTAATTGCTGACTGGGAAGCAATGTACTACGTTCTTTTCTGAGGTGGTAGGGGGGTCACGTGACCAAATCTTATTGTCTTCGGAATATGATGAACCAGTTTTCAAGGCGAGGCGAATTATGCACTGCATTCCAAGTGACGTCTTTATAGGCTTGGCTTGTTATGTAAATGGTGACTTCATCGGTCAAAGTTTGTTTGGCTAAATATATCTGTTGACTTTGCGTCTACAATGTTGACCTTGATACAATTTCCTGCACATGCCTGTGTCGTTACAAAAACTTTACCATTATTATTTATACTTTTGAATTAACAATACAATTTATATTTGTTTTCCCCCCAAACCACTATGTGGACTGAAATGTACCATTACAACGGAACTATAGGCAACGACCTGGCAAGAAAAAGGCAAATGATTTTGGTTTGTACACATGGAATGTGAGATCCCTTTATAGACTTGGCGCACTACAAATCCTTATTAATATATTAGAGAAGTATCACGTAGACATAATGGCGCTGCAGGAAATAAGATGGACTGGTAAAAGAATATGGGAAAAACAAAATTATAGAATGTACAGTAGCTGTAATTCAAATGAGCACATATTTGGAACAGGATTTATAGTGAGTGATAGAATAAAAAGATAAATAATAGATTCTAAACCAGGAAATGAAAGAATGTGTAATATAAGGATGAAAGGAAAATTCTTCAACTACTCAATAATCAGTGTACATGCTTCGACGGAAGAAAAAGAATGCAATGAAAAAGAAGCTGTCTATGGAGAACTTAAAAGCTGTAGACAAAAATGTCCCAAAAATGACATTAAAATCATTATAGGAGACCTAAATGGCAAAATTGGATAAGAAGAGGAATATATGCGAACTATTGGTAAACATAGCCCCCATAGAGATTCTAATGATAATGGAACTCTGTTAGTACACCTAGCAGCTGAACTCAGCATGGAAGTAGCTAGCTCATACTTTGGCCATAAAAGTGTACGTAAAGGAACATGGATATTTCCAGATATAAAGACAATTAATCAAGTTGACCATGTACTTACCAACGCACGTCATTTTAGCGATGTACTAGATGTAACGGGACAAAATTTGGGTAACACAATTATGTAACAAGTTAACGTTTTATTGCAATGACGCGGGTCTGGTCAGAATTTTAGAGGTGGGGGCAGGTGATGTACATATAAGGCAGCAAGTGATTCTGTTGTCCACCAGTGAATTACAAAAACGGCACGTGTTTCCAAAGACACAGTCAGTCTACCAGCGAAGTGGGGAGAAAAAGTTAAATGCAATTTTCAGCATCTGGGACAGGACGCAGGTAGAAATCCGCCTATAACCAGTTCCAGAGGTGCAGAAAAAAATGGAATTAGCGTACCCACGCCAGGTACACTCGCCCCAGTGTCCAGTCGTCCAGCATACAGGACACACGTACTAATAGTGTAGGGAGGCCTACGCGTGCAGTTACGGTAGGTCTACTTAGTGTATTTAAAAAATGTAATGGAATAGTGAAAAGCTTTTTAAATTATGAATTAGTGGCAGTGTGATGATATAACAGTTTTAAAAACTTTATTTTGGTGTTTTATCAAAAAAGTGTCGTGCAACAGGTGGTGCAACAATCTTGGACCACGTGGCAGATAAGTAACAGTAAAAAACAAAACTAATTGGCCGAAATTAATTAAAAATTGATGTCACTTTAGAATTTACTTTTGAAACAGAATATGTTAAATAAAAATGAGATCTCAATAAAAAAGGGGGTAAATAGAGAGAGAGAGAGAGAGAGAGAGAGAGAGAGAGAGAGAGAGAGAGAAAAATTTTTTGGTGTATTGTAATTTTTGTATCGCAGAATTTTTTGTGTTATCGTAGTAAAAAGAAATTAGTAATTTTTTGAGCAAAATAAAATAAGAGTTGATTTGACCATAATCATGTGTTAGTTAATTAATATGCCATTTTACCCTAACCTATTCTCTGTATCAACGAGTTCGTCTAGACGGCCCTGGAATAAGTTTTTATATAAGGGAATTTTGTTTATTTAGTAAATTATTTCCTTGGGAAGAGTGTAACTGGTTTCCATATTTACTCCTCAAAATATGGTGGCGGCCCTTGGGACTTTGGGAATCTTCTGTATAAAGGTAAGTTGGTACAGCGTAGTATCGTAATAATCTGGGTGTAGTTTTTTCATTTATATCTTCTTGGTTATTTTAACCGTTAAAATGTAAGGAATCGGAGAGAGGCAAACATGGACTCTGACTGTTTTACGATCCAAGTAAAAATAAGATCAAGAATTTCTAATACAAAAAAGACATACTAAAAACTAAACTGCAGGCTAAAGCTGACATGTATAAATTCATACCTACTTATAATGGTCATAAAGGAAATTGTATTTTACTAGAAAACATTAAATAAATATTATCAATAGTAGTGTATCAAGTGTATACACTCTTGAAATACATTTTTCACACTTAAAATGTAAGTGATTACTTAAGTAAAAACTGAAGTATAAAACATCAGTAACAGCATATACTGAGAATGCTTATAAAGAATCAGTAAATTTAAATTTAATTATTTCACGCTAAAAAAATTAAGAGGTTCAAGGTATGAAAAATTGGAAACAATTTAGTGGAGTCATTTGCTATAGTTTCATGAAAAATATTCTTATTGATAGTAATAGCATTATAATCCATGTATGTTAGATATTATAAATGTATAATATCAAATTGAATTAATTTTAGGTTTTGCAGTAGTCCAAGTGAATTACAGAGGTTCTATAGGTCAAGGACAATCAAGTGTTGAATTTTTATGTGGTCGTGTTGGAGACACAGATGTGAAGGATGTACATCAGACCACAAAGGCAGTTTGCAAACAGTTCAGTTACATTGATCCTGATAGAATTGTTTTATTTGGTGGGTCTCATGGTGGCTTTCTTGTTACACACCTCAGTGGGCAGTTTCCAGTGAGTATTTACTAGAGAAGAGTATCAACCTTTTCCGAACCTTATGTTCTAGGGTAAAAATTCACTGGCAGGAATCACAAAGTATGAGAGCTGTTGAAAAAGTTGTGGAACTTCATAAATAGCACACCAACATAATGCTGCAAAGTGCTACTTTGTGACACATCACAAAGTTCACATGACGTGTGACATGGGCTCAAAAACACACTTGCGTTGCCATCTGTCAAGAACTTTTGGGTCTTGCTAATGAAAATGAAACATTTATGAAGAGAATTATAAAAGATGATGAATATGAATGCATGGATTCAATGTGGAAACAAAAATGTAGTGTTCACAATAGCTTGGAAAAATTCTCCAAGCCCAAAAATGCACACAGGAAAGTTATATGTGAAAGTCTTGTTAATCCGTTTTTTTGAATCAGTGGTGTTGTGTATCATGAATCCTTACCTCAGGGACAAACTATGAATTCCTGGTATTATCTGGAAATGTTTAAACATTTTGGAAATGAAAGAAAACGTCTGGAGAAAAAGACTGAATTAGAGAGAAACAATTCTTGTTCCTTTTTTATGACAATGCACCAGCTCATGAACCGCTAATGATTCATGACGTCTTGGTCAAAACTAACACTGCCATGCTTTCTCACTCACTGTGCTCACCTGATCTGGTCCTAGCAGACTTTTTCTTATTCTGAAACTGAAATTCACTTTGAAAGGATAATGATTTCAAGAAATTGAAGAGACTACTAAGGAAACATTACAGACATATCAATGCATAGTACTCATAGTTGTCCTTAAATAACACACACCATGATTATTTCTATAAGTGGCAATGACACTGCAAGTGGTGCATTAATGCAGTTAGAAGATACTCTGAAAGAGACAAGACTTTCTAGATTGCGGGTATGCCCAAGAATTTAATAAACAGAAGTTCCACAACTTTTTGAACATACCATATGTGTCACCATACACTAAGTACGTAGGCGTGGAAAAATCTTTATATTATTTCATGTACTTTTAGACTCTGCTTTATATTGCCTCATCTTCATTCCAACAAACTTTAAAAGAAACTTAATCACTACCTATAGTAAATTATTCCAACATGAAACAAATTTTTCCAAATTGAGGTACAAATTTTTAACTCACTGCCTGAATCAGTTTTTGCTCATTATGCTCTGATGAAGCTCATAATGAGCGAAAACTGGTTTAGGCAGTGAGGATAAAATTTTTAATCTAAAATAATTGTGTTCAGCTTTGGAATAATTTAGTTATAACACTCAGATGCATCGTGGACAACAAAATACAAGAAAATTAATCAACTGGATGAGACGTTTAAAAAGTTCTTAACATCTTAATGATATTTGAAATTGTATAATATAATAGCGTTACTCATGTATAAATGTATATAGGAAAATATGATTTATTATATTAAGTATTCTACAGAGTTTTAATTGTAATTGCTTGTATTGGGGCATATTTAATTAGCAGTTGGTAATTACACACACACACAATTGAATTATATAGTTAAATAGGGAGTGAATTATATAAAGGAATGTGACCAGCAAGTGTTTGTGAGTAATGGGGAAGAAACAGCTGAGAGAGGTGCACTGTATAGTTGAATAACTTTCAGTTCAGGCTTCAACAGACACATACTATTTTTTGGCATCAAGCCCTTCTACTAACTGCCATGTGGGGTGGAAGCAGTAATTTAATCTTGATATTCTTCAAGACATCCTAGTGTGAAGTTAATATACATTTATCTCATGTGAAGTTGGGACACTCCATTATAATTCCCTTCACGTGGAACAATAGATAATACTGTGCAAGTTAATAAACTGTAGAAGTATATAATTTGTGTTCAAGTAATTCACTGTTAAAAATTGCAACATGGAAGAAGTCATGGCAGCTCTAGACTAAAAAAAAGAGGAGACTTACATGAGGGATTAGATTGGATACTGGGAATGCCATTGATGGGTGTTTGACAGTGAAAAGAGAACATTCACAGTTAGGTGCAATGTATTTTACAAAATTGACACTGGTGTAAAGATTGTGGGTCTGTTTTAATTGCAAGTGCTTGTGCTGTCTAGGAAGTAACATTGTGTGGCGTAATAGTAAGTAGTGTGTGTGCAGTTAATAATATGATATAATTGCAGCATTTACTTGAAACTGTAAATTTTTGTTTATTTTTTAAGTTGCATATGCAATTGCTATTAGATGCATATAACTATAATCTCCAAGGGAATTTTAGAGATCTTTATTAATTTTAGTACTCTAGAATTCTTGCCTTTTGTGTGTGTACGTGTGTGTGTGTGTGTGTGTGTGCAATGATTTTTTTGTCTAAAAAAGATTCAGCCAAGTACAGTAGACGCCCTCTCGTCCGGCCACCTCGGGACCAGACGATAGGCCGGATTACAAAATGGCTGGATGAACTGAAAATACGCTATAATGATGAAGTAATGCTCTTTAATGAATGATCCATACAATAAATGACCCAATACAGTATATATAAATTACTAATAATTATAATTACTCACCCTTACTCCATTGTAGCAAGTAAAAAAACAAACAAGGAAAATTACAATCTCACAGAGATATTACTATATTGGTAAAAATAACACAACTCTTTATAGAATATGAAAAACACATGAACATTAAAAGTGGTACTACAGAGTGTAAAACTTAGAAATAAAAATTAAAATAAATCAGTTATCTTCTGCTTTTTTGTTCAACTGTTTTGTTGAATGCGAAATCACGCCATTTCTTGATGAACACAACATCAACTGCAGTTGCCTCTGTTTGTTGCTCGATGTACGTCATTGCTTATTACAGGGCTCCTCTTCCCTTAGCGTGGCTCATTTTTTTCCTCGACATTTCCCTCTTCCTCATTGACTTCTTCTTCGTCTTGGCAAGTGACAGCTTGCACAATTTCATCATCGTTTAAGATCTCATTTTGAAGCTCCTCATCTTGACCAGCAATCCATTCTGCAACGTCTTGTTGTGCAAGATCATCAGAGTGAGGCAATCGTAGTAGATCTTTTAACAGAGATGCATTGTCATCTGGTTCAAAACCCTGAAGATTTGGTTCGTCTGCTTTAGGGTTGTCCTCTTTATTCTTTTCAATGAGAAGAAAAGAATTTGGCCATGCTTTTCTTCAAGACGTCGTAAATGTAGATGATGGCATTTCATCGGAAGCCTTAGCTACCATATATATCATGTCTTTCATGTTGATTGTCTTGAAGGCTGGAATGAGACCTGTGCTGCCTTCATTGTCCAGTTTACCTAGAATTTCCGAAAGAAGCTTTCTGCGGTACCTTCTCTTAAAAGACTCTATAACCCCTTGGTCCATTGGTTGTGTAAGGCTTGTGACGTTAGGTGGCAGGAATAATAATTTAATATCACTGTAACCTTCACATTCAAGTTCTTGCGGATGAGTAGGTGCATTGTCTAGCACTAAAAGTGCTTTAACTGGTAACTTCAAACTCGTCAAATGATGTTTCACTTTAGGAACAAGTTAGGTTTCGAACCACTCCTTAAACAGGTACGAATCCATCCAGGCTGATTTTTGTGCTCTGTAGTACACTGGAAGGGATGTCATGTTTAAATTCTTAAAAGCTCTGGGTTTTGCTGATTTTCCGATTACAAACAAAGGCAGTTTGTGGGACCCTGAGGCATTTGAACACAAAGCCACCATGATTCTCTCTTTACTGGCTTTAAATCCTGGGGCTGAAGTTTCCTTAGCCGTAGCAAACGTTTTCTGGGGCAAGAGTTTAAAATTCAACCCCGTCTCGTCAATATTATAGACTTGTTCTGGCCTAAGATTTTCACTAGCAATGATCCCAGACAGTTTTTTGAAAAATCGCTAGCTGGTGATAGGTTCGCCGACAATTTGTCACCACAAATGCATGAAATGGACTCCATGACGCTTTTTCCAGCGTGATAGCCATCCACCACTTGCCGAGAATGCACCAGCATCTTGAAGTTTTGAGTGTAGGATAATTGTTTTTTCTTTTAAAATTGGTCCACTTATTGGCGTGCCTCTTCGGCATTCCTGCATAAACCATAACCACAAAGCATCATCTACTAATTCGTTATTTTTTTTTTTTAAGTGAATCACTTCAAAAGCACTCTTTCAGTTTCAATTTGAGTGCAGAAAGTCTCAATCGTTTTTCTGTTTCGACACCAGTCATTAACAGTACTCTTGCCTACATTAAACTCTTGGCAAATACTCTGGACCGATTCGCCCTTATCGAGACGCTGAAGGACTTGTAATTTTTGGTCCATAGTCACGAACGTGTGTTTTCATGTCGCTCTCATGTCGGAAAACGTTTTTATTTACACAGATATATTTACACAGACTATATACACAGAACTCATAAGACATACATCCATCCACACATGAACAAAAGCGCGAGTCAACTGAGCTAACATATTTTCTGTTTAACAAGTTGGGGCCTGTTGCTGGAGGCTCGTCTGGACTGTGTGACTCACCGTATGAACCGTAACTGGCTGAACCATCCGATGGCCAATCCAACCGAGGCCGGTCTAGAGGGCGTCTGCTGTATAGTATTCTAGGATTTATCAGATATGTTGCCCAGTGTACAAAAAGTGTTGAAGATATCCAGGCAAAATGAAATTATGTCACTAGTGTGTCATTAATGGGCTCAGTGGTGTGTGCTAACAGCTGATTAGAATAATCTGGACCTTGAAACTCACTGTTTACATAGTCCATGATGGTCTTGTTATGAGAAAATAACAAACTTTATGTGTGCTATTTGCTTTAATTAACATTTATTTTCTCTGATAACTTTTAATATGTATAAAGAAAGTAGTATGACAAGAAAATATTTTTGTCAAATCATAGAAATCATGTGCAGAATGACAATTTTCCCAAAGGAGCTTCCACAAAGGAACCAAATTCCACATAATGATGTAGAGTAGGTTCATACAGCTTTGTAAGGGGCAGTATGGAAACCATTTTTGTTAACAATGAAGCTTTTTTATCAATAATAATGTTGATCTTTTGCAAAAAATCTTGCTCAGCTTTCCTTGAGGTTGTACAGATTGTTTTGGTTGCATTCATAAGTTACTCATTTCAGAAACAACATAAGTCACTATTTTGGCCAGTTTCATTTTTTTTTAACGGATTCTTTATCTACATAAATAAACAAGTATATTTTATATAAAAACAGCACAAATGCAACTTCCCTTTATTACTTTTATAGACTCAACAAAACTATATTTGTTATGGATACAACGTAAGTCATGGACTTGTGAGGTTTTTGCAGTAAACAACTGATGAGAACAAAAAAAAAAAGAAACATTTGTTATTAATTAAACAGGTGACGAGTTTGCTACCTTTAATTCTTTTAGTTTTTAATAATCCTTTGTAACATACATTTACAAAATCTTGTGATTAGTCCAAAATATCAGGTATCTTATAAAGCACTAAAAACTATTCATAGAATAACTAGAGAAGGAGTTTGCTGAACCAAATATTACAGAACAAGTTGGCAATATGTCAAAGGGAATCATGACTGTACTTCATTTAGAAGTCACATGACATAATGGGGAAGTTAGGGATATACACTGTGTATTTGGATGGTTTGATTATATTTACTGCATAACTTGAAAATTTACTTGTTCAAAAATTAAGTTACATGAATATAATTTTTAAACTTGAATATGTCAAAACTGTTATTCTCTATCATTCCACAGATTTTAAAATTATTTTGACCATAAACATAGTTATAAAATCTACATTTGTTGTAGGGAGTATATTAATTATAATAAATGTAATTATAAAAATGTATGTACACACACATAAATACAAACATAAAAAGAAGAAACATAAGTATATTTAAAAAATATACTTGCTAACCATTAGCAAGTACAGGTACCTTGTACATTTTTGGCCAGAAGGATAGTTCATTTTGATATTAAATGTGAAAACTTGTACTGGAGCAATATAGAGCATTATATTTATCATTTAGTTTTCAGGTTAGAAAATGGTTGCTGAAATTTCATAATCCACTTAATTTGCAGTTTTCCAAATTGTAAGTGTAAAATTAAAAGAAAAAGATTTGATGACACATTTGACATTTGACATGACACATTTGCTGAAACGTGTACTACTGACTAACTAGATTTCATATCTTTTGTGAATACGAGGAACCAACAGTTAACAAATATGTTTAGGTAAAAGCAGATTATTATTATTATTAGGTAAATATATTATTATTATATAATAATAATAATAATAATATATACATTTCTTTTTGAAAGGAAATTATTATTATGTGGTTAATGTTTATCATAACATAACATGAGGTTGTGATAAAATAGTAACATATTAACATGTATTATTAACAGAGGAGGAAGGTTGAGGAGATTTAATAACTGTGAATAAATTCTGTTACAAGTGAAAAATTAAATTATAGATAATGGGGCTACACACAAAATTTATTTTATTATCTTTTCATGGCCAGGTGTGTGTAGTTGTAATTATATTATGTGCATGTGGCAGTGAAAATATTAACTTTTATCAAAATTCCAATAATTACCGTATTGTACAATTAACATTTGTAATGGTTTAATATTTTATATCAAAACCATACCACAGTTTCTGCAAGAGGTCATAGTAAACTAGTCACATGTAAAAGCAAGGTGTAAACATGCTGAACTAAAGAAAGTCACAGATTATTTTCAAGTGTTTAATTGTTTATTTTGTATGCTTGTGTTAGGTATACTTATGTTTGATTTCAGGATGTATATAAAGCTGTGGTTGCATTGAATCCTGTTATAGATTTGGCTGCCATGTTCTTCGTAACAGACATACCTGATTGGTAAGTATCTTACAGTCACTTATTTTGTTTCAGGATTGTTACAAAGCTGTTGTAGCAAGAAATCCTGTTATTGACATTGGATCACTCTTCTTTGTGTCTGATATACCAGATTGGTAAGTGTTTGAAAAATATGTTTAAAACATAGCATATATCCATTTTGTTTTAATTGTCTCCAAGTCACGTTTATAAACTAATTAGAATTAATATTAGGCATTACCTGTATTAATTTATCACAAGTACCTGTCTTGTGATTTATCTATTTTAATTTCTAATTAATTAATTTCTAATTAAAAATATTTAATTTTTAATTTCTAATTAATTAATTAGAAAAAAATAGCATATATATTATAACATTTATTTTTGTATTATTTATTTTATATAATTTGTATTTTATTTTATTTATTTAAATTCTGTATTGATTATTGTGAATGTATATTATTTATTATAGTACTCTTGAATTAATATCTGGGTTGGTCTTAATTTTGGGGTGTCAACGTTTAAATAATTTTATTATTATTATTTGACCTGAATAACTAAGTTTTTTTTTTTTTTTTTACTAATAATAAATAAAACCACTCTCTTCAAAATAGAAAAATTGAAATATTTTATTTTCTTATTAGTTACCTTAGTTTGTAACTATAACATTGCAACATTGCACTTACAAATACAATTGGGTATACTAGTTGAATTATGTGAAAGTTGGCAAGACTCATCTCAAGGATTAAAGAAAAATATATTACTTTTATTTTAATTTGATTAAGATTAGTGGATTCTTTTGACTACAAATATTAATGTAACGAAAATACCAAAAGAAAGTACAGAATAATTACAATATTTTTTGGATATTATTTAGTACTATATGTGGTTAGTCAGCTTAACAGTTGGCAACACAAATTTCTTAACGATGGCAAGATGGCGGACCTATGTTTACTACAGTTCGTGTTTTCGATTCGAAGTGAACGAGTTGAAAATATAATAAATTGCTTACTTCTCTCCAGTAAATGATTACCAGTGTCAAAATTTACATAAAATAGTGTGATTATATGTTCTAGTGTGTACAGTGATCAATAAAGTTCATCAGAAATAAGTGTCGTGATGGTTAGTTATGTTCAGGTTATATTAATATAAAATTGTTTTTATCTCGCCAATTAATAATATTTATTTTGTGACTGATGTTCTGTTTTTTACTATTTTCACTTTAACTAACTCTTCACTACGGTAATTCAATGGAATACACTGTTTCTTCTAAACACTGCTTGGTTCAACCTAACCTGTCTTGGGTTCGATTATTAACTTTCTTGCTATGAATTACTATGGAGAGTATAGCTGTACACAACCACGTTCAACAAACGAATGACGTTTTTTCTTCTCAATTTCGCTGGCGTCCCTGTCAAAATGTAAAAATTTCTGATTGGCTGAATTAGACTGGCATTGTTAACTGACCAGCTTCTTGGTAAAATAATGAGTTGATTTTTCTTTCACAAACCCTGAACTTATGCAAAATTTAATTTAAAATACATTGGTAGATCTAAAATCTCTGTTTGATGCTGACAATTTTGATATCTCACAAGCCATAGTTTGGTTGCAATATTAACTTACTAAAATACACTGTCCACATACTAAATTTTATCTGAATTTACAAACATTTAACATAAAAAATAAAATATAATGTGAGTTGCTTACCAATTTCACTCCTAATTACATTTTACAAATGGTGAACATTAATTTACTTAAGTTACTAAACAAAATACATATTACATCTTTTAGTTATCAACATAAATCTCATTAATTGTAACATTAAGACTAACATTATGAAAACTAAAAAGCATAAACAATAATATAGAATTAACATTTAACAGTTAGTGTACTGGTTACTGTTAAAATATTTAAACAAGCTTATATAGTGAAAAGTCAGTACCCATTACAATTTTTCAACAAATTGCAATCATTATGTTTTTATACACACAAACATTATATAGTACATATTATATAGGAGAGTGTACATTACAAAATGCTTTAATGCTGAGGGCAATTAATGTGTCTAAAACATATTCAAAATTTGTGTATACTGGTTCACATTTTAATACAAAAAGAAAACAAAAAATCATCTACATCATAATTCATTACAAAAATATTTACTGGTTACTGGTCCAACAATAGTTAAACATTCTAACAAAATTTCGTACTAATTTAAACAATATGTGGATGGTTCAGAACAAAAGTAAAAAATCGGTATGGAGAACCATAAATTACTTCCATGTTGTAAGATTTATGTTAAAATAATTTACTTGAATTTGGTTTGGTAATTTATAAAAAAATATCGCTCACCCTCAAACTAATTTCACTATTTATAGATATTTTTGTTATAATGGGGTAGTCGTTTAATATAATGTTATTTTCAGTCACTTTATCCATAAAAATTAGGTAGGCTTACTTTATTCTTATAAAGAAACCGACTACGCAGATAATCATCCCTCCTCCGAAGCGCTCTGAAGTCACTCATGGACCCTGAGCATCTTGCAGAGGTTTCATTCCCTAAAGACGAAAAGTCTGTCCATGAACCGTTCCTTTGTAAACACTTACAGTTACACTGCCCAGCGATCCACAGGAAGCAAATCGTTATCCACACTGGACACTTTTTCGGCTTGCATGCGTTGTGTTGGTGTGGGTTTCGGCACTTTCCATTTAAAAAGCATGCAAATGTAAGAAAATAAACATGAGTGAGGCCATAAATAACGCGAATTGTGTGTGTGTGTGTGTGTGTGTGTCTTGCCTGCCTTTTTATTGTTGTAATCATAATAATAAAATGGAAACGTAAACATTACATAATTGAGATATGCTTGCCTGCCACGAACGATATATTTTCTCTCATACATGATTTAAATTAAAATGAAAAAATATAGAATTTTGTTAAAGTTAAATGAAATGTTTCCGTAGAAACTACTTCTTTGTTGTCAATAACATAGTACACATATAAAACTTATAAAAATTTACCTCTTCCATCATCAACTACCATTTTAATTTATAAAAAAAATAACCCCTTCCCCCTTCAACTACCCTTTTCATTTATAGATATTTCATCTACCTTTCTACAGTGGATTGTTATGACCTTCTTTTCAGGATACTTTATTTATCAAAATTAAGCACTTTACTCTTGTTAAAACGTAAAACGTTACAGGTAAACTACCCCTTTCCCTTAACCGATTTTCACCAAAAACAATAGGTCTTGAGTCCTCTACAAATCATGGCTGTATGCAAAAAATTATTTGATTCTGTTTGAATTTGCGGCTGTTATCGTTTGCCATAGAAAAAATTATACATACAGACACTTTTTGAAAAATTACTTTTTTGTGTTTTGATGGTAGTACAATCAGAATCTGCCATTATCTCGAACACGATTTTTTTTGGCATGACCATACTTTCATTTCCTTATGGAACATGGAAGTAAAATTCTATGTTTCATAGCAATAATTAACCATGTCCCTTGTAAATCTTACCTGTATGTCAGTTTTGTCACTTATTATATCTAGTTTAGAGTTTATTGATTCTCTTTAGACTAATATACAGCACTTTATTTATATTTAGTGTCACTTCTCACTTACTATATCTAGTATGTCACTTTTACACACAGAATTCGTTTTACTTCCATGTTCCATAAGGAAATGGAAGTATGGTAATGGCAAAAAAAAAAATCGTGTTCGAGATAATGGGAGATTCTAATTGTACTACCATTAAACATGAAAAAAAGTCATTTTTCGAAAAGTGTGTGTGTGTAGAATTTTTTCTATGGCAAACGATAACAGACGCAAATTCAAACAGATCAAATAATTTTTTGCATACAACTGTGAATTGTAGAGGACTGAAGACCTATTGTTTTTGGTGAAGATCGGTTAAGGGAAAGGGGTAGTTTACCTGCAACGTTTTATGTTTTAACAAGAGTAAAGTGCTTAATTTTGATAAATAAAGTATCGTGAAAAGAAGGTCATAATAATCCACTATAGAAATGTAGACGAAATATCTATGAATGAAAAGGGTAGTTGAAGGGAGAGGGGATAATTTTTTTTATAAATTAAAATGGTAGTTGATGATGGAGGAGGTAAATTTTTATAAGTTTTATATGTGTACTACATTATTGACAACAAAGAAGTAGTTTCTATGGAAACATTTCATTTCACTTTAACAAAATTCTAGATTTTTCATTTTAATTTAAATCACGTATGAGTGAAAATATATCGTTCCTGGCAGGCAAGCATACCTCAATTATGTAATGTTCACTTTTCCAAAGTTTTATTATTGTGATTACCACAATAAAAAGGCTGGCAGGACACACACACACACTCTTCACGTTATTTCTGTCCTCACTCATGTTTATTTACTTATGTTTGCATGCTTTTTAAATGGAAAGTGCTGAAACCCACACCAACACAACATGTGCAAGCTGAAAAGATGGATATCGATTTGCTTCCTGTGGATCGCTGGGCAGTGTTGTTGTATTAAAGCAATTAATACAATCTGTGTAATTATTTCTATTATGATATGAGAATTATAAACTAATATGTGCATGTGTGTATGTATGAAAAATATATAAATAGTTTTCTCCTTTGGAAAATTGTTTGCCCCTCCTTGAAAATATTTTGACCTCCCTGATGGCTAGTTATTTACTAGCCTGTGTGGAATATAGCGTTATGGCATGGATCAGAATGGTGGGTGTTAAACAGGAGACACAAACGTATTAAGGAAGAAATGTTTTGCAGAGAAATTTATAATTATACGGGTGAACAGAATAGTCGTTCAGGAAATCAGAAGACAAATGGAAAAAAGAAATCAAGACTCGATTTAAGAAAAGAAAAGTGACTAGTATAATATTGACAGGAAAGACTTTGATAACACTAGAGACATCCCTCGGCCCCTCGCAGCGAGAGTCCAATTTCATTACAGGAATCAGATCGCAGCTACCTTTAGCTAGCTCTTCGTTTGACCTACAGACATTTTATCCAAAAATACAGTCCTTCCTCACGAAGGTTGAGGATAGTCTTAATCCACCTGACATGGTGGTACCATTTTAGCTGATACGTAATTTTTTCAGAACTCAAGCATCCACTTATTTAATTAATATTTAAATGATTTTAAATATAAATTTTAGGACATGGAAGTCATGTATGGTTCTCCATACCGATTTTTAACATTAGAGTGTCAATTTCACTTTCTTTTGTTTTCTTAGTCCTTCATTAGTTATTTGGGCAGATTACTTATTATTGAACATCTCTGATATGTTATTAATATAAACTTAATTAATACTTTAATACAAAACCTCTAACTATATAATAATTAATGAAGCTAACTTATTTTATTGACATTGTACCTAACCTATCTGGTCTAGGCTCTGTTTATTTGGTACTTTCTTATAGTCATGGTGCAAAATAGTTACATTTTAATAATCAAGCTTTATCATTTAATTTTATTATATTCAGTCTAGTTAAAATGGTTTGTTAATAGTTAGGTTTAATAGAAAAGGTTTTTTGGTGGTCAATGGGTGCTAAATCATAGTTTGTTTATGGAAGGTGCAAACTGTCACGTTACAATATGTTTCCACTTTTAACTTTATTGCTTCAAAAAGACTCATATTTTATTTTGAAACTGTAAATTACATTTACTGTATTTGATTAGACTAATTATTATTTGAAGTTATGCATTTATTTTTGTTATGGGTAGCATTCAAGGAGTGTGAAAAAATAGGCAGAACATTAAGACATAGATTATTTAATTTCCGTTATAATCAGTTTCTGAATTGTTCTAGTTTTTACTTATGTTTCTATGTATATTTTCATATAGTATAAGACAAAGAATTATAGTCATTTAAAGCAAAGCAAACTGTGCTGCAATCATGTTAAGAAAAATTACACTTTCTTAGATCTGGACTTTTTGTCACCTCATGTACAGTCCAGTATTTGCTTGTTACTTGCCAATGTTTAATTACTTGTACAGTAAACCCTCGATTTAACGGACTAAATGGGGCTGAGGGGTGTCCGTAAAATCAAAAGTCCGTTAAATCGCAAATTTTGTTTTTTGAGGATATATTTAAATCAAATAGGCCTATAACACTTGAAATTTTAATACTATTAATATCATGCAAATACCGTATTGTTCCGAATACAAGCTGCACTTTTTCTCCTAAAAACATGGTCGCTAATTTGGCATGCGGCTTGCATTCGCGCGCTAACGAAATTCGAAGTTATACCTGACTTCTGCCGGGACGAACGCTTTTGGTATCTATGAGTTGTTTACTGCCTAAGCAACAGCAGTTTGCCTGGCTGTAGTTAACTCTGGCGTTATGATTTATGACTACAACCGAATGTTTTAACAGCAAACTGAAGAAAGAATAGGAAGATAAAGTGTAAGTGCGTGCGCACACGCGCGTGTTCGCACCCTTCTGTAGGCAGCAAGACAAAGGATGAGTAGAGGGGTGTGAGTAACGATGTTTCTAAATAACGGGTAAACTACCAGTGTGGTTTTCTATTGTAACAGCGACAACATCGCTTATCTGTACTTTGGTTTTATTCGGTGTTTTTGTAGTGTGTTTCCGGTATGAGTGATATTGTGGAGACTAAAGGCACGCAGTCAGATCAAATTAAACGTAACCCATACGATGCGAATTATAAATTAATTGTGATACAAAATGTAGAAAAAACATACAATCGCGAAGCCGCAAGGAAATTCGATATTGATGAATCCTGTATTCGACGATGGAGAAAACAGAAGGAACGACTTTTAAATGCAAATACTGTGCGACGAGCATTCGCGGGACCTCAAGTTGGGCGTTTTGTAGCAGTAGAGTCCAGCGTCTGTGAATACTTAACAGCTTTTAAGAAGGCAAGGACTTCCTGTCACTAGACATGTTTTAAAATTAAAAGCTTTAGAAATCACAGAAGAATTAAAAGTTTCCGGTTTCAAAGCCAGCTTCGGGTGTAAAAGACGAATGATGCGGTGAAATGGATTTGTGCTTAAATGACGTACATCACTCGCGCTAAAACTACCGAGTGACTACGAAGAAAAACTCCTACAGTATCAGCGGTTTGTCATTCATTTACACAAGAAGCATAATTATTCACTTGAACACATGGGAAATGCCGATGAAACGCCCGTATTTTTTATTTTTTATTTACGTATATTTACTGTGGACCAAAACGGAACCAAATCTGTAACAGTAAAGATTACGGGAAATGAAAAGTTACGTGCCACTGTAATGCTTGCTGTATTAGCTGATGGACGAATATTTCACAGTGAAATAAGATGCATATCAGTGTATATTGTTCAGTGTTAGTCGTCATGTCTTCCACCGAACGTGTGCGATGCCTGCATCAACGACAACGCAAAGACAGGGATCGTGAAGAATTAAATGAACTCTTTATGAATACAAATGTTCTCATCAAATACAATTGAAGATGAGAAAATGTGCGTGTTTCAAAACAAGAAGAAAAGAAACGAAAGAATGCTCCGATAGCCAAGCAATATCGCCAGAACAGGAGAGTCTGCAGTTTATGCACATTATACGTTTCAAAAGCCTAAAAACATTATCATGCTTTGTTTTTTTTTCCCCCAAATTCTGTCCGTTAAATCCGAAGTCCATTAAACTGAGGTCCGTTAAATTGATGGTTTACTGTATTTGTCAGTGTTATTCTTTTGAACTATAAATGTAATGTATTTGGTACTCAAATAATTTATTTGCAGGAGTGCAGTTGAGGCAGGCTATACATATGGTTTTACCGGAGAATTAGATTTAAACACAGAGCAGTGGAAAAAAATGAGAGAGAGTTCACCATTGCATTATGCAAACCAGGTGAAAGCACCAACACTTCTTTTAATTGGGAAAAAAGATTTGCGAGTTCCATCTTCACAAGGAATATTGTATTTTCATACTCTGAAGGCACTTGATATTAAAACTAAGTATGCAGTACTATATTATGAATATTTATTTTATGAATAATTTAACAATAATTTATATTTTTTGGATAGTTAAAAATTTAAGCTTAAATATTGTATACTATTACTTATGGTGTAAGTTGTAATTTATAGAAGAGCAGTATGTACAGCAGTACAGTAAACCTTGCTCAGAGTAGAAGCTGAATAAAGCAGAAACTTGTCCAATATGGTCAAATTTTAGGGTCTAGTAAATGTTGTAGGTGCTGATGTTGACTTGCCTACACTTATGCTACATAATACAAAAAAAGAGGATCACTATTGACTTTTTTCTTCAGCTTACCACTTAAAATATTCATCCAGTTCAGGATAAATACAGTATTACTGAGCTGGCCATCCAAGCTTCCTTATCGTTTTGCAACATTAGTGGAAACTGAATAACGTGTATGGTATAAAACTTCTTGGTTTTGCAAATTTTCTGATTGGTTTGGTTTCTCCATTTCCACTCTTTCAATGTAATAAATAGTAAGACTTTATCCCATACGATATGTTTCTCAATAAAGTAGGAGTAACTTTGATGGTAAAATATTAAAAATTTCAATAGCTTAAATATTTCTACCACTCTCTCTCTCTCTTCATACCTTTCCCAACCCCTTTTTACTCTCTCATTCCATACAAAGGGCATTACTACATTAAAACAGTTCCTGATTCTTCCAGGAACAATACAATAATTCAAAAAACAATTATTGGTAGACCATTTATCTACCCAATACATTCGTGAAGACCTTTCTTCACCCCCCACAGCACCATGTGAAAATTTTACCCTCTGTACACTCTCTTCATACTCTCTCTCTAACTGATTATCATTTGTTTCTCCCCCTTTACAACCCCTTGCTCTCTCACTCTCACTCACTGTCTCACTAACTATTTCTATATCATCACTCTCTGATGCCACATTTTCAACATCATTGTTGTCGCTTATGAACTCTTTATTATAACCGAACTCTTTATTATAACCGTTATTACTACTACAATCATTACTACTGTTAATTATTCCTTCACTACTTTTCGTTATGTTACTTGTGTTAACTATCTGATTTGGCTTACTTTTAACTTGTTTCTCTACTGACTCTACCACTTGTTCCTTAAATGTATTAAAGCATTCATCCATCTCATTTAGACGTTTGTTCATATTAACCTCAAACTTGGCATTTTGCTCATTTATTTCATCAAAACGACTATTTATAACATCAAATTTACTATTCTGCTCATCAAATTTGGTATTGAAATTACTATTTTGAACGTCCAAACGACTATTCACACTCTGCTTAATATCATCAGACATTGCCTTCATAAAACTGAATATATCATTTACTGAATACTCTTTTTCTTTTATTTTGGTTGCTACAGGAGTGGAATTCGCTCCCGGCCCATTAATTAGAGATTCGTCTACATTACTGTCACTTATTGACAGTGACTCTGAATACCTGAATCGCCTTTATTGGTCGACTCAGTTGACGTATTTTCATACATCGATTTATTCTCGGCCTCATTGCCGACAACTACATCAATTTCATTTATTTTGTTCTCTACTTTCTCCATTATGAAATTAATTTATTTACGCCCTCACTTCCAAATAACCTGTTCTGCAGCTTAATTAGGTCTGATCTGTGTGATTTAAGATAAATCACCCAAATCGAGTCCCTGTTCGGGCGCCACTGAGACACTATAAGTTTCTTTAAAATAATAAAACTACTCGAGTCCCTAGTTCGGGGCCACTGAAACACTATAAATTACTTCAAATTCAAGATTTCAATATAGGTTGTTCAAATTAAACCTTTGGTTGCATTTTCCAGGGTCTTACAGACGAAAATCCACTGCAGACAGGGTTATCTGGGTTTTAGTGCAAAATGATTACGCTAACGCATTTTATACTGTCTAAACCACATGCTTAATTTTATTTACTATCAAAACCTCACACCCTTCTTTTACGTTCTACGAAAGGTTGTACAACTATTTTATATCAAATCATGAACTTAATTCTTATCCCTATAAGTTTTTTTTTTTACTACAATTATAAATGGTTTTACTAACTGGATATGAATATATTGAATACTGTAACGAACCAGTACATAACCTCTACACACACATACACACTCTTTCTTTTACATTAGTGTTTGAATAAACCCCATTCCCTTAGAGATCTCGTAATAGCAGGTATGGATTTTACTACTGTTCAATTTTGTAATTAGCAGAAAATGATTTAATGAGTACTCAGCCTGGTTGTAGGCCTGGTCCAATTTGTGTAAGCACTTATTTTCTCCCGCACTCCGAAAGTCACTTGAAGTTAGTTAGAGTTACTTTGTCCTTCGTCTAGCGTTAATTGCTTGCAGATT
The DNA here is from genome assembly GCA_034769895.1 of Magicicada septendecula. Classification (NCBI taxonomy): domain Eukaryota; kingdom Metazoa; phylum Arthropoda; class Insecta; order Hemiptera; family Cicadidae; genus Magicicada; species Magicicada septendecula. The sequence goes on along the minus strand of CM068367.1, from coordinate 1,191,736,247 downwards.
ATTCGAACCGTTTTGTTTTAATTCAGTTATTCGAACATTTCACTTTTAATAATTCAGTCGTTCGAACATTTCACTTTTAATAATTCAGTCGGCCGACTTTACTTGTAATAGAGTACTTAGGTGGTTAATTTTTTTCTGGCCGCTATATGTTTTTTCTTTTATAATTGCGCATGATAGGCCTACTTTAATTTCGGCCTATCTTACACTCCCGAGGCCAACGTTTTACTTGTTACTGCACTGTATGCTGCTACTTACTACTGTTGGCTGTTAACACTCTGATGACAATCTGCATACTGTGATTCACAAAGACTGCTGCTGGCAAGCTATTACGTAAGATGTCTAGACAGTTGTTTATGCTAACATTGTGTTGCTGGTTAAATTGGGGCACCTCACAGGTGGATGCTGACAATTGAAAATTAAAACTGATTTAAATAAAACTAGGGTAGCACACAATTCTGTACCGTTACAAACTAGGGTGTTAAAACAACTAAGCAAACAAAATCACTAACATCTGCTAAAAATTAATTTACATACCAGTTTCTTTATATGGTGGGTTATGCCAGAGTGTGTCAAACTGTAGTAGTTTGAGATGGAGAAAAGATTAAGAAGTGCCTGTTCGGGCTTTAAAGTTAGTATATTCCTAATTTTTGTTATCACTTAACGTGTTTCAGTTTTGGTCTTTTTATGACTTATTTAATTCTTGGTAGTCCATTTCATTTATGTATAAAATAAGCATTTTTTGGAATATGAGGTATTTCGTGTACTGTCCAATCAAGTTTCCATCCTGAGGCATACTGATTGCAGTAACATTTGTATCTATGTAATCATCCAAGACTAATGTAATATAAGTAACAAATAATGGATTTGTAATCCTAGAAACTATAAATTAATTGAGGGTGTATGAAAAATAAATTTCCAAATCATTTTGGAATCACTTCAAGGTGGTTTACTTTGTAACAATGAGGAATTTATGAAGAATAATAAACTGCCTCATTATTTTTTAAAAAGGTATATTTTTTACTAAGTGTTTCTTGATATTAATGGCTGGGGAAATTGAAGGTAGGTAGGCAAGTATAAGGCTACAGATCCTGTATTGGTGAAGTAATTGGTTATAATCCATTTCACCCTAGTAAACAATTTTTTTTTGGAGAATGTGACACTGTAAATTATTCTTAGACATACAAAGGGATTGAGTAGTACTGATTAAAATTGTCATGCAGTCACATATAATTATATAATCTTTTGTAAGAGCTGTATAAATATTGCTGTTGTATATTTTGTTATAGGTTATTGTTATATGAAGACAATCATCCTTTAAGTCAAGTTCCTGTGGAGATAGATGCCACTGTGAATTCTGCGCTTTGGTTTCTTGACTGTCTGGAGACAAAATAAAATCAGATTTGTTCAGTTTTCCAAATTTTCTTGATGTGATTAATAGAAAACATTATATGTAATTGCAAGAAAAACACTTTACGTTTTTGCAAGTGGTTTGGTATCCTGACAAACTTTTATATGCATTTAGGTGTGGAATTTCATGTTATATGTGAATTAACATGTAAATTTATGAAAAAAAATATTGTAGAATACATGTGTGTTCTGTGCAACAATAATGTCTTTACACACGAGAAGTGTGAGTATCTGAAGTATACAGAACTTGGTAATATTATTTATTAGATTAGTTACCACGAACGTTTTATTGAGTATGTGCCTTAATCAAAAGCCTGTAAATACTTTTGTAACAGATTTTAAATAAAGCTGTCATGTTGTATTTGTGAAGATGTTATATTATTTTATTATTACAAGGTTTGATCAAAAAGTTAGTACAATTTTTGAATTTATCACACTAAAGGATCAAATTAAAAAGACAAAACATTTTTAAGTGATGTTGGTTCACATCTTCATAATTGTTTATAATTTTAGCCCTATTGGATTCATAGATTAGATTTGATAGTTAATGGAATAAGCTGTGTTTGGTATTAGACAATTTTTTTGACATTCTATAATGCAAGATTGAAGAGTATGAATTATAACTTTTTAATGATAATTAAATTTAATGGCTGTATTGTGATAATGTTGTAGAAGGGTTCTGGCAAGTGTATTATGGTACAAGTGGTTTACAAACGTACAAAAGCTTCAATGTCTGTTATGAATAAGTGAAGAACATGACGATCAGGTGAAGGCTGTGTTTTGTGTTCCACAAGTTTTCATCACCAGATGCAAAGATGCAATGGTAAATAAAAAGTATTATTTGGGCATTTTATACCATTTGTGTGAAGCTATTGGTAGGAAATAGTGAGGTTTATGGAAGTTGTACACCAATAATGTGCCAGAATGCACATCATTGATTGTTCAAAAATTTAAGGAAAAAAATCATTGTAATGACACCGCAGTTGCCATATTAAACAGAAATGCCCTGATGCTCCTCTTCCCAATAATAAAAAATACCATGAAAGTACAATGTTTTGCGCCTATTGAATACATAAAACAAAAATCTCTGAGCTAACTCAAGGCTGTATCAAAAAGTGCATCCGAGAAATGTTTTGAAGACTGAAAAAACGTTGGCATAATCATGTTATATCTAACTGAAACTACTTCAAAGAGCACAATATACCATATTGGCCTGAATATAAGATGGCCTCACATATAATACGATTTTTGAAGGTATTTTACAGGAAAGATGACACTTAATTTTTGTGTGTGAGTTGTATGAGAAAGATAATTAAATGGATAAGTATAGCAATTTTATATAAAAGGTGACATTATAAGTGAAAAAGTACCTTATTATTTTAAGTCCCCATCATCATCCTCGTTTTCTTCTTCTCCAAGTTCATCTCCAGTACTGGTCCTAGAATTAGATTCATAACTGGAGTCTTTCCACAAAATGTCATCCTCGCTCTTATACATGTTATTAGAAACACAACATTTTTAAACCCCTTTACAATGAATTCACTTTTGATTTTACCCCAGGCTCTGATTATTCACTGGGCCAGTCACGGTATGATTGGTTTCTTGAGCTTGCCTGTTGGAGTCAATGCATGGTTTCCAATAATTAACCAGTCACTATAGTTCTTCCATAAGCAGTCCTTAAATGGTTTATTATCAACCGCATAGAGAACTTGAAGCTGAGAAGTCATTCCCCCAGGGATTATAATGCGATCAGTGTTCATTTCTGCAACCAGTTTCTTTACTTTTTCAGTTGTGTGAAAAGGATAAAGAAAAAAAGAAATTAACATGCCTCTCTGCCCTAGTAAAGCACCTGGTCAACATCCCCAAACAACCTTAAGCCAATGTGCCATATGTTCTTTAGTCATCCATCCCTTTTCTGTGCTCTAAAATCCCAAGTGGTAACTGCTCCTTTGGAAGCATTTTTTTTTTTTGAAAATAATGGTGGAAGTTTTCTACCATGGGCAATTACTCCTAGCATCACAGTAATGTGTGACGTTTCATTGCATGTAGATCTAACTATAACTGTTTTTGCACCCTTCGTATCCACAGTAACACTTGACGGCATATCGAAAAACATTAATTAGCATTTGCCTTTTTGGCCAAGCGGGTAATTGTATGATTTTCGCAGTTTTATAATAAATCACTGATACACAGACCTGAATCCCGCATCATGCATAAATGCCGCACCAGCCTAAGCATGCCTTAAATTTCAGTAATTGGAATTTTCAACTCATGTACCATCTCCAGTGCCTTCAATAACTTCTCAGCATATTATATATTTTTGAGTTTGTTTCTCATGAATGTATTCGGAAACAAGCTTATTAAGATCATTTAATTTACCAGTTTTAGGTTTTCTGAATGCTTTTCTTGATGGACTGGAACTCGTAAACTTTTCATCTTTTTGCCAATGTCATACATTACACTCAGAAACAGATTACATGTCAGATGATTTTGAGAAAAAAGAGTTCAACATATTTTCCTCCAAATCAATTACTTTATGGTGTAATTACTACTTTTTGTATATGATGCTAAAGAGGAAAGCTGTATTAAAAAATGACACAAATATCATACACCAAAATTACACCCCAAAATTTTTATTGACATGAGATTTTTATTAAGTGGACTTGGTTCATTGTGGCTATGAACATTTTGAATCGAAGGAATTGCTAAAAAGCTACTACTGCTCTACACTGGACCGTATACGATAATCAAAGATAACCAGAACAACACCTACGAAATTATAGACCCAATTACCAAAAGAACAAAGGGAACTTATAACCAAGCATCGCTAAAGAAGTATTATGAAGAAGAAGAAAGTAACAATTGATAATTTCTTCAATACCAAAAGGGAATTTCTTAAATAATCAATTCTAGTAAGGAGGCAATATGTAATGGTACATATAACACACCCAGAACCCAATGTATAATAAACGGATTAAAAGCTACCCAAAATAAATTAATCAACAAAAAATGAACATGCAATCATGAACATAGAATGTATTATGACCAAAGTAGGGGAATAAACTAAACTATAATTAATAAGTAAATGTATAATTGAAGAAATGAAGACACGACTAACGACAAGACAACGTACCCAGTTACCCGATAGATCAAACAGTGAGAAGAAAACAATGACAACAATAACCAGAAGAAATTTATTAAGTATGATGGAAGACTCAGTGCAATTAGGGAAAAGTCTAATCAAATCAGATACCAAAAGGAAATAATATAGACAAGGATAAATTAAACCATGAAAATAAAAGTATTATTAATGATAAAGGAAATAAAAGTGAGTTAACAAACTTGATTTAAAACCCTAAGCTGTGACTTGACACTGACATAAACTTATTAATAAAATGACTTCAATGACTTAACGGTACAAACAGAACTCAAAAATTAAATATTGAGAGTAGAAATTAAGTGGGAGAGTGAGTACAAGAATTGTAATGGTATAATTAAATGATGTATAAAAATAACCACTAGACAATGTCCAAAGGACTAATAAAATGTGTGAAGTAGAAATAAGATTATCAAAAACAACTATTACTCAATAATAAAGGTTGAGATAATAACAAAAAAGTATAATAACCATAAACAATAAAATATCAGCTTTAAGTAAAAGTAAATAGTCATACAATGTGTAGAAAACAGAATCTGAGATTCAGCCATTGTTGAGAAACCAAGATAGGACATAACCTAATCTGGCCAACAAGTTTCCAATAAAATAGTAAAAACTATGACTGAAATGATGTTAAATTAAAATGTATTGGAGTGTAAACTAACTAGATACTATAAGGAGCATTCCATGTACAAGAAGTCATAGTATAAAGGAACTTACAGTAAATACAGAATAAATGTAAATTAATGTAACCAAGTGTGCCACATAGAATGGGTACCTGGGACAGCAAAAATCACACGTAAAACTGTAATAAAAGAATAGGGACTCAACCCATGATATTAAATAATAAATAATAACGTTCATGTGAGACAAATCAAGGATTATGTCCATCAAATTAATAATAATAATAATGCAAATTGGAAGTGACCCCTAACTAATATTAGATGCAAGAAGTTTAAGTAAATTCAAACTAATGTCAGAATATAAAAGCAGAACTAAACACTGCCAATTGTTAAAATTGCTATAAGAACACTGATATGGAATAAACATAATAAAGAGATAAATGTGAGAAAATGCAAATAAAGAAAAATATAACACTCAAGTATACTGAACAATAATCAGAGAAAAAGGGATTAAAGTAAAATAAACCAATAATAACTAGTGCTGATACAATCAGAAGTGGTAATGATAAGTCCATTATAGATAGGCCACAACAAAGATGTGTTACAAAACACTAATATTATAAACTAATTAATAAACAATTAGTATGACAATAAGCCAAGAGTCTAGTCCAAGGAAGATAGATAATTCATAGTAATAACTAAATAATGATGTGAGAAAATGTATTGTACAGTACTGACAAGTAATCATGAAAGTCAAAAGTGAAGAAAAACAATGTAATTAGTATAAGAGATATAATTAGTTCGTAAGAAATGTATTTTATCAATAATCCCTAGCAGAACTATATGGTGAGGGTAGTCAAAATACTCGTGCATGGTGTCTACAAGGTCTTGAAATTCTGGAAATATTCTGGAATTGAAAATTGAGTCTTGAAATATTCTGGAATAGGATTTCAAAATCTGTGAATACTGGAATTTTTAATTTTTTGAAAATTGATATAATAAAAAATGTCATTTTTTTGAAAAATTTGAAAAAAAAAAATTCGCGCGGAAAGCACAGTCGAAATAGATGGGAGTCCAAATACTATTTCCTTTCCTTTTGCGCCCTCTAATGCTCTACATAGAAATCTACTCAGTCATTTGATAAATTTGGTTATGTAGACGCAACAAACCACAAAAACATCCAGCCGGCTTGGCAGTTCAAAGATTATTTTTCTTTATTTACAAGATTATTTTTGTAAAGTGACAATTGTTTACGTTAGTTTTTTCCACACATTATTAATGTGAAATATATATTTTCAAAGTAAGTAATATTTGTCTAATTATTTCAAATGAGATTCTTTAAAATAAGTAATTTTAAATAAATAATTACTTACCGAATCCGTCGAGTGACTTACTTGTAATTTCGCTTAACTTGATGCTTTTCGAGGCATATGCCCCATCTTCAGAATAATTTCTCTTTAAAGAACGTCAGACATTAAGATCAAAATATAATATAATGTCTGACGTTCTTTAAAGAGAAATTATTCTGAAGATGGGGCATATGCCTCGAAACGCGTCAAGTTAAGCGAAATTACAAGTAAGTCACTCGACGGATTCGGTAAGTAATTATTTATTTAATACAAGTGACTTGGATACTTTAAAAATGAATATTAAGTAATTTTAGTTGCGATACATATATGTACCTATATGCTTTGAGGTTAAGTATAACTCGAAACTTTGCCTGTAAGGTTTTTCATTATTTCAAATCCAATGGTTTAAAGAAATTAATTTTAATTGTAGTACATGTATGTATTTAATTGTTTTGAGGTTAAATATAACTCGAAACTTCGCATGTAACATCTGTAAATTAAATCGTTATCAAAAAAATATTTTTTTTGTTTATCAGCGAATAACGAATATTCAGGTGAAAGTTTATGTTTAAAATATATAATATTTACAATATTTTTTATGTGCAGCAAAAACAATAACGGATCCTGTTAAAGATTGAATTATTGTGTGGAAACCTACATACGTACCTATCTACGTACTTCACCTATTGTGTGCTAACCTACTTAACAGTAAGAATGAATAAAATTTATGTTCCTAGATTTTACTTAGGTTTCCGATCGAGAATTTGTATGAGTTTTAAACATGAACATTTCTATTTTTTGTTTTAGAAAAGTTTTTTAAAATGGTTAAAGGAGAGTGTCATTTTCGTCAAGAGTGGCTTGATCCCGAACAATTTCCTGAGTTCAGCGGATGGCTTGCAAAAATAAGCGATACAAAAGCCAAGTGTTTAAAATGTAATAATAGATTACCAATTGATCTAATCAAGATGGGAAAACATGCATTGTATTCACATATAAAATCTAAAACACATCAAAATAGTGTTAAGCATGCTTCTAGTCATCAACCAGTTTTCAATTCATTTTTTACTAATAAAAAAAGTTCTGATGTAAATAACAATAAAGGAGTCGAGGGAAGTGAGAATCAATTAAACCAGTCTACTGTAAGTGTAAATACTGTGATCACTGAAAAATGTTGTGATATAAGTAATATAAGTGTCAACAACAAAAGTTGTATTACTAGTTATGTGACAAATGAAGATATAACTCGTGCAGAAATTATATTTTCTTTTTGTCATGTGAGTAAGCAAGGTTCTTTAAGATGTTTTTCAGAGATTTCTGATTGCTTTCCTATAATGTTTAAAGATAGTGAAATCGCAAAAAAAAAATTCAAGATGCATAAAGACAAGCTTAGTTATTCAATAACCTACGGTTTAGGACCGTATTTTCAAAAAGTAACAGCAAACGAAGTAAGAAATTGTGATTATTTTGCGATATCTTTTGATGAGCGCCTCAATAAGATTGCACAAAAAGCTCAAATGGATTTGATTGTTTGTTATTGGAAAAACAATGAATTTGTGGAGACTAAATATTTGACATCTTGTTTTTTAAATGATGTGACAGCTGTAGGACTTCTAGAAGGTTTCAAATCTGGTTTGTTAGAACACAACCTTGATGCAAATAAAATTATCCAAGTTGGAATGGACGGTCCAAACGTCAACTTAAAAATGTTAAGTGATTTGAAAGAATTTTTAACAGCAGAAAAATCCTGGTAGCCCTAAAATAATTGAAATTGGCACGTGTTCATTGCATGTAGTGAATGGAAGTTTTAAAACAGGACATGCGAAAACTGGTTGGGAAATTGATAAGTATTTAAGGGCTTCATATTATCTCTTCAAAGATTTTCCCACTCGTAGAGGTGCTTTTATGCGCATTACACAATCTTATGATTTTCCTTTGAAGTATTGCTCCATTAGATGGATAGAAAATTCTAGAGTGATGGAGAGAGCCAAAAGTATTTTATCGAAGATAAAAGCTTATGTCCAAGCAGTATATAAAAAACCTCCAAAATCAAAAAAATTTGATGTAGTTAAAGAATTTATAAAAGATGACATGTTGGAGGCAAAATTAGCTTTTATGATAAGTGTGTCTCTAGAACTAGAAAGTTTTTTGACTATTTATCAGTCCAATGATTGTTTATTGCCTTTTATGCACAATGATTTATTTGTAATGATGAAAAATTTGCATTCAAGAATAATAAAAAGTGATTACATGAAAGAAGTAAAAAATGTTCGGGACCTACTGTCACTTGATTTAGATAAGGAGATTCTTTGTGACCCTAGTAAAGTAGATGTTGGTATTTCTGCGAAAAGTGTCATAAAAAAGTTGGTCAAACCAAAGGAAACTGATATTTTGCATTTTCAAATGCAATGTCAAAAATTTATTTTAGAAATGTGTAAAAAATTAAAAGAAAAGTGTCCGTTAGGTATGAGATTCGTGAGGGGTGCGAGCTGTTTGTCTCCTTTAGTTATGTTGGTACCTGATCTAGCAAAGACTAGAGTAAGATTAGTATTAGAAGAGTTATCTGATTTAAATCATTTTGGCAGCATTGCCACTGAAAAGATTGAAAAAGAATATATGAAATTTTTATTTCAAATGAAAATGTTATAAAAGAACTGAATAAATTTAGCCGTAAAAAAGATAAATTATATGCATTTCTTATGAAGCTATGTACAGAGCAAGAATGCTCTAAGCACTTTGTTGATTTTGTTAAAAGAATTTTAATTGTTTTTCACAGTAATGCTGCGGTAGAACATAGTTTTTCTTTTAATAAAGAATTTCTAGTTGAAAATTTGTAAGAGCACAGTCTCATCGCTCAAAGAAGTGTACATGACTTCGTAAAAAATTTTAGCAAAGTTACCGATATTTGTATTTCTAAAGATATGATAACGGCTTTCAAAAATGTTTCGTATAATAGAGTAGAAGCATTGAAAGAAAAAAAAGCAGCAGAAGATTCCGCTAGAAAAATAAAAAGAGAGTTACAGAATGAAATAAATACATTACATGCAAAGAAGAAGGAAGCATTAGACACTCTGACATATACAGAAAGAGAAATTGAAATGTACGACAGAGAGTTAAAAAAACTAGAAAAGTGACTCCTTCTTCAACCAAACTAAATGATAATAAACAAACAGAAAAAAAAGAAAAATAAGTAAGCTGGTAATAGGTAATAGTAATATAACAGAGAATTTAGTTTCTGCATTTTTAATTATTTTAGATTATAATTTTATACAGTATTGGCTTAGAAAATGTAATTACATAATAAATATTCCTTTTATTTTTTACATGTAAAATATATTTATAATTAATTAATAAAATTTAACATTTTTACGTCTGAATTTTGAATATTTAATGTTTAAATGCAAAGATTATTATTGAATATTTAACCAAAAAATTGGAGCTTTTTTATTTCATACAATTCAAAAAAATAAATTAAAAAATGTACTTTTTTATCAATGACTACAAAACCACTGTCAATTAAAGAATTTTTTCATGCAGCTAAAACACGTTACACTTGAATTCTAAAAATAATTATTTTTTCACGGAAAATATTTCAATAGGTAAAGAAAGCAGATAAATTTTAAACCACAGACAGGCGAGTTCAAGCACCTGAGTGTAGTTCAAGTACAATTCCCAAGCACCTGAGGTTTCACTCGCCTGTCTCTGGTTTAGCTGCGTTGAACTCGTTTTCCCTCGGGCATCTGGAATTTAACTCGCCTTTGTTTGGTTTAGCCGCGTTGAACTTGCTTTCCTCTGGGTATCACTGGTGTAACTCGCCTGTCTCTGGTTTAGCTGCGTTGAACTCGTTTTACCATGGGCATCTGGGGTTTAACTTGTCTTTCTCTGGTTTATCCGCTTTGAACTCACTTTCCCCCGGGCATTTTGGATTTAACTCGCCTGTCTCTGATTTAATGCCCGTTATTGTTCAAAAATCTCATACCGCAAAAGTCGGTAATCAAATTGTACATATGGGCTAAAAATCGCACATTTTGCGATAAGTCGCATGGTCTGGTCACTCGTATAAGATTACCGTCTTCGGTTTGAGACAAGATGAACTTACCTCCTTCAAGTTTCAGGTTTGGGTTTAACTGTCTACAGTTTTAAAAACATTTAACTTGATTTATCCCAGGTTCTTGGGTTTAAATTTACCATTAACGGTTTTAAGTGTGTTGAATTCGATTTTTTTAGGATTACTCGGTACAAAATTTCATTATAAATAAAATTCAAAAACCAGTAAAAAATATTCTGGAAATTTTTTAAAGTGGATTATGGAAATTCTGGAAAAATTCTGGAATCGCGAGAAAATTTTTTTGTAGACACCATGTTGTGGGAAAAAGATAAAACGGTAGTAGTCATGAAAATAGTATCAGTGTAGTTATAAGTGAATTATTTAACTTATAAGAAAAAGAATTAATTACAAGCCCGTGGGCGTACTAGGGAAACCAGAAATTCGTAGTCTCAAACCCGATGAGGGACGCTGACATAAGCGTCTATTTTTGCCGAATGTTACCGAGAGTTCACGAAAATTAGAACAATTAGTCAATCAGGGCCCGTTATTAATTACAAGGTATGGAATCTCGATACAGGTAACATCATCAGTTCATCTCAAGGTTTGACGCAGACTCCACGTTGGTCAGAATAACCACAAAGTATTGAATTGACAAGCCGACAGCTGATAAAAGCATATAACCTCGAAACTCAAGGTTGAGGTTGTCGGGTACATGGGCAAGTGAAGTTTATTTTAAACAGTGACCTATAACGGAGTGTATGCGCGCATAGGTAGTGAGTGAGAATGAATGAATACAAATTAATTCCATTCAAAAAATAAAAAAAGAAAAATTTGTGAAATAGTGATACTACAAGATCGACGTTATACGCAAGTATCAGTGACAATGGCTATTATTTAATATAAGTAATTAAATAACGCTATCAGCGAATTTAATTAATAAAATTAGATCAAATCTAACCCAACCTAGATGGAAAAGGAATTTTAATAATTCAAACAAACAATTAATAACGAAAGAGTTAATAATTGACAAACTTTAACTTTCTAATTAATAAAATGAAATTATAGAATAAAAGACATTGAATCGTCAATGAGGGAATTAAAAGAAACCCTGGACCTATAGTATTTTAAGTGTTATATTGTGTTTAACTGCAAGATTATAACTAGATGTAAAATACTTATTAACCATAGGAGTGGGTAATTTTCAAATACCCGTTAGTTGTTTGTATCCAATATAAGAAGATGAATAATTAAATTATCACTAGATTTCCAGTATAACCGTGTTATACGAAACTGTTAACATATTTAAGGAAATATTAATCAAGTAAGTTAGGTTGCAATGAAACCAACTTAACCTACAATTCCAATAAGAACACTTGTACAATGTTTATGTTATATTAAAGAATTTAATAATATTTTTACTCTCCGCCTACTAATTATTATAGTAGTGCATTTAATTAACTAAAGTGTATCAGGCAGACTAAAAGAACCTGCTTTATTTATCAATTAAAGTAATGAAATTGTTGAAACAATTGAAAGTTTTATTGCTAATAATAATATCGAGTCCCTAGTTCGGGGGCCACTGAAACAATTGAATTTATTTCACATAATATATTCGTGTCCCTAGTTCGGGGGCCATTGAAGCTTTACGTTTCTTTATTGCAAATAATATTTTATTAAATTTATTAACGCTTCGTTTTTCTTACCTTTGAGTTTCAATCCAGGGTCGTATAGACGAAAACAGTTGCAGAGGGATTATCTGGGTTGAGTTGCGAAATCGTAAAGCTAACACATGTTATGCTGGCTAAAACAAATTATTTTTCTTTTATTTAATGAAATTATGTTATTTCCTACACCTATATAACAACGGCTCAGCTTCTCCTCATATCTTGTCACTAATACATAGATTATAAGTTTTTAGTTTTTTGTTGAATGGAAATAACATATAAAGTTATCGGTATACAAACTGAGAATAATACAATTCTTATGATAACTATTCTTACGTGACTATAACAAGGTGCTTAATATGCTTAATGACCCAGTACTTTGTCTCACTCACTCTCTCACCCTTATTACATTTGCATACTTAACCCCCGTTATTATAGCTCTTTAAATCGGTATTTTTTCGATATTGAGCTATTTATTTCATAGGTTTATGAGGGTACTTAACCAATCCATGGCATTCCAAACAGTTTCACCACCACCACCACGTGTTATTCGCTGTTTCACTGGTCACTCCGAACTGTTGTTTTAAACGTTTATAAGTTTATCACTGTAGCTGTACTAGTAGTTCACTACTATTTTAGATTATATTTTATAACATTTTGTCGGCTGACGTTAATTATGCTCGAGCACTTGTTGTTTTCTTTTTATGACCACGCAGTCGAAAGATACAAGTTGACTGCTGTATACTGTTCGCACGGATTAATGGTTACTAGAACCGGGCGCTCCTTGACTGCCCCGCGCGGCTCTGCTTGTACACTTTAACGTTCTAGCGGTGACTGACTACTGTGACCTCCTGATAAAAAACTGGCTTGTGGCAATTACGTTTTACTGTAATTCACAGTGAGACTGAGTTGCCAGTGGTTACGTAATACGTCTAGCCGGGCTGTCTAGACATAAACAGTCTGATGTTTCATAATAGACTTACATGTCTCTTGGTTAAACAGAGGTTCCCCAAAGGTTGTATAATAGTTGAATTAATATTTCTTAAAATTCTTTATCACCCATTCTGTACCGTTACAATACCCCCCCCCAATGAGAGGTTTTATGCCGAAGCATAAAAACTCTCATTGCCTAACCCTAAGAGGATCAGCGAGGATATAGCGCCGCAACCCCCTTAACTCTTTACTAAAATCATGGGTACTTACCCCCCTAGTCCGGTGGCTGTGGCTACACCTATCCGACCTTACTGGACTTCTCGCTCGAGATTCCAACACCTTAAAATCAGACAGGCACGTCTCCACAGTATCACCTGACTCTGAAACATTCAATTAAAATAACAACTGGCGTTTCACTATCCCATATCCTCAAATGATTTGTCTCCTCTTAGTTGCACTGACATGTCATTAACAAAGTACTGGTTGACTGTTTTCAAAGTACTGGTTGCTTATTTAATTTGTTAATATACAAAAACCTCTGTTCTACATTCCGCAGTTACATAATGCTCACACATACAATGTTAATACATATAAATCCCATACCAATTGTATAATGTTCACAAAACACTCTTACCCACCAAAATTACAAATTTATTATATAAAATACAAATAAATCATAACAATCTTACTGTATAATACATATTACAGGTAACCCCAACATTTCTCCTTTAGATTTAAATAAAAGTTATGCACATTACAATTTTAATCTCAATTTTCCATTTAAATAAATACTTTAGTCATTGCGTTTTAATCAATTACCATTTATTTTACAATTCCAATCAAAATAACTTTAAAATCATTACTGACATTCGCATTTTGAATTAATTTAATTCCTACTCAAATTTAATTTAATTACCTCATTTGTTCAAAACCGTTTCAGTTACTTTAATTACATTGCATTCAAAATGATTCTACATTAATAAAATCCTCTCACATAAATTTTAACTACATTATAACCAAAACACTAAGGTTGTTCATTATATTATTCACAAAAGGCTAACTCCATTTAATTATCTTCTGCATTATTTTATTTCATCATGAAATTCATTTATGGCAATTATTCATAAAAATAAAATATTATTGTTGTTATTAACTCCCTCATAGCTGTAAAAATCAGTCACACAAAATACAATATACATGTTAACAGCATATCAGCTGATGCACTACCAGAGTATCAACATAACCTTATCACAATACGTTTAACACCGATACAAATTTATTTACAAATTTTCATCATATCATTTCATTGTTTATCGAACTTCATTACGTAAGTAAGCCAAGTAATTACCATTAGCTCAAATAATTGAATGTTCATTCACTATTTATCTAACCACCGTCATCGAAAATTAGTCTAATTTTCACATAACATTTTTCATTCTTATTTACATACATCATATGGCTATCATTTATGTAATAACCATTTAAATCTTTTTTATCCATTTTACGGTAATAATAATTCCCAGGGTTATCCCCCATTATTATTTTATCATAAGCCATGTCTACTTTAGTATTTTTTGTCCAGTCTCCATTAGTATTTATTGTTAAACCCAGGTGAGTTACATCATTATCACAATTATCTGCTACTACCAGTACACTAATTCTCCCAACAGGTAAATGTTTATCATCATCATCAATATAATCATTGTTTACTACTGCACTGGTTACGTCATAAGGTAATAATTTAATATTACTAATTCTCTCTACAAATTCTCTATAACCTTTCTTTACATTAAACAACTCCATCATTCTATTTCTCTCTTTATAATTACTTTCCCAACCCAATTTCACTCCACTCGGAGGGCAATACAGCAAAATTATCTAAACACCATCTGGCCTTACCAGATACACTAAAAACCACAGGACATTTTGAAGACCTTTTGTCTTCTACAAAAACTATCGAGGAAACTCTCGTCCTCCAAAAACAATTGTGAAGTCTCTGCCTCACCATCACAGGAAAATTTTACCCTCTGTACCCGATTCTCACTAGTAATACACTTCCACATTGCTAGTAGTCAACCGTCACAAGTAAGTATTTTTATAACTACGATACTTATGTATTTTCAGTGAAGGGGCACATCTCTAGGTTCATCTCAGCGACAAGCAGAAGAGGCAAAGAGGTTGTAGTATTTCTTTTCTTCACACGGGTCTTCTGGGTTGGTTGGAAAGTCAATTAAATCCTGTATCTCTCTATGTGGCTTTCTTCCAAACATCATAGAATATGGGGTGTTTTCAGTGAAATGGTGGTAACTTATGTTTAAAAATTCTTCTGTTGATATTAAATATTTTTGCCATTCTCTCTGTTTATCATGACAGTATGTTCTCAAAATGCATCTCACCTCTCTCAATACTCTTTCAGCGGGATTACTGCTCGGGTGGTATACGGACGTTTTGTATGTTTTTATATTTAATTCCAATAGTTTCTCTCTCCACTTTCTTCCTTTAAATTGTGTTCTGTGATCGGTTATTATTGTATATGGTTTTCCAACTTCAGGTATGTATTTGTTTTTAATTATTTCCAAGATTTTCTTTGTGGTTGCTCTGTTGATAGTATATAATTTGGTGTAATGGTCAAATAGAATTACAATGAACTTGAATCTATGCCTCCCTCCGCTACGTGGGATTGGTCCACATATATCAAGAAACACTTTTTCAAGTTTATTATTTGATGTGATGGGTAGCATCATTCCATCCTTTCTCTCATTATTGGTTTTAACCATTTAGCATATAGTGCATGTTTTGATATTTTTAATCACTTTTCGTGTTATACTTTTAATAAACATTTCTTCTTCCAAAGCTTTGACTATTTTTAAAGCTCCCATGTGTCTGTATCTGACATGGTAGTCCTTAATTAATTTATTTTCTAGAGATGTTGGAACTACTAGCTTCCAATTTCCATTATTCCTTTTGGTTTTAATGAATAACACATCCTAATGTATGCAATAAAATTTGTTAATAATTTCTTCTTATCCCATTACTCTCCTTCGTATGTTGGCTAATTTGGTATCTTGTTTCTGCTGTTGTATGATCTCATTGACTATCTCTTCCAGGTCCTTTCTCTCCTTTAATATATAATACACCTTGGCGATTTTCTCCTTCAAATGTCTGATTGTCAACATTTATTCTGGATAATATGTCAGCCGCTACATTCTTCCTACCGGGAATGTATTCCCATGTGATGTGGTACTCCTGCAGAGCGAGGATCCAACGGGTGAGTCTACCATGACTTAATTTACATTGTTTAAGAAATGATATTGATTTATGGTCGCTTCTGACTGTGATATGGTACCCAAGGATGTATGTTCTAAATTTACCGCACGCGAACACTATACTTAACTCCTTTTCCGTAACGTTGTAGTTACGTTCACAACTATTTAACACTCTGATGGCAAAGCTGATGACCAGGTGGTGTCCTTCTTTATCTTCTTGATACAGTTCAGCGCCTAGACTGACGTCACTGGCGTCGCAATTCAGATTGAATGGTTGCTCAAAGTTGGGATGGTGCAGCATCACTGTTTCTAAAAATTTGTGCTTTATGAGTGTTAGTACAGCATCCTGTTCGGTTCCCCAGGTCCACTTGTCCTTAGATGAGAGTTGTTTTGAAAATTTGGCAGTCAAATGGGAGTAGTTATTCTGAAATTTACAGTAGTAGTTGCAAATACCCAGGAAGGATTGCAACTGCTTCTTATTTTTTGGGGTAGGGAATTTCTGGATGGCTTCTACCTTTTCTTGGGATGGAGATATTCCCTTCTCTGTTAGGTTAAATCCCAGGAATTTTACTTCTTCTGCTATAAACTTGGATTTATCTAGCTTCAGAGTTACATTGTTATCAGAGAGTTTATTCAGTACTTGTTCTATTCGGGCACAGTGTTCGTCCCAGTTCGATGATGTTATCAGTAGGTCATCCACATATATAGTTGTGAATTGCAGAGCCTCTTGACCTAGGACTTGGTCTATGCACTTCACAAACACTGTGATGGAGTTGATGAGGCCGAAAGGTAACCTCTTAAATTGATAATTCCTCCCATCGAAAATGAAAGCCATGTACTGTCTACTGTGTGGGTGCAGCTCTACCTGCCAGTACCCACATACGGTATCCCATGTACTGATGTATTTTATTCTGTAGAATTTTTTCAAGATTTCTTCAATTTCTCCAGGCGAAGTCCGGTCATTAATGATCATTTTATTGATTTCTCGGGCGTCTAAACAGATCCTGACTTTACCACTCTTTTTGGGTATAGCAATGATAGGACTTGTGTATGGAGATTGGCTATACTCAATGATGTCCTCCTCCATCATTCGATTAATCTCCGCCCTGACTTCAATTTTAAGGGAGTATGCAATAGGGTAAGATATTCTATGAAAGTCCACTGGTTCCCGGAAATTGATTTTACACTGATATCCCTTGACCTTGCCTGGAGTGTTGGAGAAAACGTGTTGGTACTTTTGATATATTTTTATTAAATTTTCTACTTGTGTTTTACTTATTTCTTGGTTCGGCCTATTTCCTTGAAATATTCTAATCTCCTCGAGTTTCTTCTCCCACAATTCACTATTATCATCTTCATCATTTATAATCATGGATTTTTCATGGTTTTTACAATAATAACTCTTCAAGACTGGGTCTTGGTTCAATGCTGTCAGTGTAGGATTGCAGTTTACTATTTTTGCTGACCATATTCCTCTTTCTGATGTTAAAAACACTATCCCTTGTTGTAGGTTTATTATGGCTGAGTGTTGTAACACGTCGCACCCTATAAGCATATTGAATGGTAGTCCATTCGCTACCAGGAAAACAATTGGTATAGTTATGTTCTGGCTGTTTAATTCCAGTGAGACTTGCTTTCTTACAGTTTTGTTTTGTTTTCCTGTTGCTCCTATTATGATTATGTTATTAATCGGCAACGTGGGTATTGGTAGTTTGCAGTTAGCTTGGATCTATTCTAGTTCGGTCTGGTTTATTAGGGAGATGTTTGACCCTGTGTCTATCATGATGATGGTTATTGTTCCGTTTACTGTGGCTTGTATGTGAACTATTTCATTGTTGATTCTTGGCAGCTGGTTATCCTCTTCTTCCAGGAGTTCTTCTCTTATGTTTTTTAAATAATTATTTGAGACAATTGTTATAATTTTATGATGGTTTCGTTGTGTCATCTGTCTTAGTAACCAAGTGATTGGTCATGTGAAGGGCGTTCCTTGGTTCTCACTGACCTTGTTAGTTTAAATTTTGTGGTTCGGTGTTGGCCCGATTATCTGACTGGTTCATTTACTGGCTTTGGTCGAATACTCATATTATTTCCGGATGCTTCAGTGGTCCGATTTCCTTGGTATTGATCATTACTTGAGGTTGATGCATAATAACTGGAGTTTGCCTGTGTATTCGGGCAGTACCTCCTCTGGTTTGTCTGACTTCTCCCATTTATAAAGTTGACCTGTCGCCGATCATCTCTGGTTCGGTTATTCCCATTTCCCCTATTGTACTGGTAATTCGGGTTGTAATTGTTACCGTGGTAATTACTGTTATTGGGGTGGCCGTTAGGACGTTGGTTTGGTCCGTTTCCCCGGTAATTGTTGTTGATGAGATTGTTATTCGGGTATACCCATTATATGGTGGATTACCCTGATTGTAGTTTGGGCGATTACCCCTATATTGATTGTTGTTCAAATTCTGGTTTGGGTTATTTTGGTTGTTACTTTGGGGGTTGTTATTTGACGGATTGTAACTCGGTGGGTTTTGGTTCTCATTCCATCGGTTGTATTTCATATTGACCATTCTGTTGCGTTTATATTGACCATCATTCTCATGATCTTCTAATAAGCTTGATTTAATTTGATTTAATAAGATTGATTTGATTTGGCCTTGTCTTCTGGCTTTTTGAACAGCATCCTCATAATGGTATCCCAATTGTATGACCAATGATTCCTCCGGTATTCTTGGTTCCAAATTTTGAGCTAAGCACACCTTGCCCAGAAAGTACGAAGTTAGGGTGTGTCCTGCTTGTGGTTCGTACCTACCAATACTTGTTGTGGAATTGCATTTTAAATTCTTGGGTGTTGTTTATTTCCAGTCTGGTGGCCGTCCACCAATTGTCGTGGGTGTCCCAGAACATCTCATCAATCGTGCTGCGCACCGTTGTCCATCGAGTTCCCCTATTCTTTTCTATCATCTCCTCGACCCTTTTTAGGAACTCCATTGGGTTGCGCCGGTAGCTTCGGAAGTTTATTAGCTCCCGGTTCTCGCTGGTGATGATGTGTGTGTTGTTACAGGGTTTGTCTCTCAGTGCATCTACTGTAGCTCTTCTTGCATCTGTCTTTCTCGTTGGTTGAGCCCCTGGATCTTCTCTTTGTTTTCCTTGATTTGCCCGTCTACTTGGTTGAGGTTGGTATATACTCTTTCCACCCTTTCACTTACATCAGTTTGTATTTCTTTGTGCTTTTCTTCCAGCTTTTTGAGCACTTCTTGTTTGTTTCTAGTGCATTCTATTGTCGTTATTAGTTGAAGTTCCTCGATCCTGTTCTTGCCGTCGTCCTCGACTGCTTTAATTTTGCTTAGTATTTCCTCCTGGGCCTTCGCTACCGTTTCATTGGTTGTTTTTATTTTTTCATTAGTTTCTGACTTATTCCTCTTAATATCTTCACAGTATCCCTCTAACTGTTGTTATAATTGTTGCTTCAACTCTTCTTTGTTCTTCTCATGGTCCTCCTTAAATTGTCCCCTCAATTCTTTCTTCAGTTCTTCATTACTTTTTTGGATGTCCTCCGTTAATCGCTGTTGTAGGGTTTCTTGGTTATTCTGTAAAGTATCACTGTGTTCCTTCATTTTCTTGTTTATCTGTAGCTTTAATGTCTCATTATTGCTTTCGATTTTATTGTTCATTGTCTCAATATCTTCCTTTAGTTGTTTCTTTAAGTTTTCACTTAAAATCTCACTTTGTCTCCTTGAATTTTCATTAATTTTTTCCTCCATTTTGTCTATTTTTTTCATCGAACCTTTCGTTTAATTCTTCACCGTTTCTGTCCAATTTTTCATTTAAGAATTCCCTGTCTTCCTTTCTTTGTTCTTTAATATCTTCCTTCATTTGGTCTATTTTTTTGTCCATTTTTTTCATTGCCCTTGTCTATTTTTTCGGCTAGGAATTTCATCAGGTCTTGCATGCTCGGACCTCCTTTTGCTTTTTCATGATCTCCCGCCTGTTGTTCCCTTTCACTATCTTGAATTGGTTTCTCCGGTTGGTTGCGGACTATTACTTCTACTTCCGGTGCTGGTTGGGTTGGGTTTTCTGGTTGGTCCCCTTGGGCATCCTCTTCGATCAATTCCTCAATCATTTCCATTTCTTCAACCTGTGTTGTCTCCTTGTCTTCTTTGTTGGTGTCTTCAGCCCTCTTCTTTGATCTTCCCCTGGTGATCATGGAGTGTTCCATTATTTCTCGTAACCGCCGCTAGTCTTTAATTCTAGCCACACTAGTTGGTCACCAATTTGTAACGAGAAGACTCTGTCGTCTCTGTAAAAATGAGTGTTTTTACGTGTGTTAGCCTCACACATTGTAGTCGTTACTTTATGTTTACTTACTTACTTTTTCTTTTTGTTACACTGACGATGTCCGTCGCGATCTCACGAACTACCAGTACAATATCCCGCGAGTGTAAACCTTACCTGTCCTTTAATGTGTAATTTTAATTCCCGGGTGGCGCCAAATTGTTTATGAAAACAATTAAAAAATGTAATCGAGCGGTCATTCTAGACGGTGTTGACTGATTCAAATTACCCTCGCAATTGGCAGGCGTATGACTCTCGCTAGTAGTTCGCTGTGCTGCCGATGTCTAACGCTGGCCGTCAATCTCGCTCATCGCTAATGTACACAAACTTTATAATGCAATTTACAATGAAATAAAGGACGGTTATTACAACTCGGTACTAGTTTATTAACGTGAAATTATCAGTTATTCAATTCAATACAAAATTATATACTGTTATTAAACAAAGTTGCTCCGGCAATAAATAGACAATTTTTCTCAGGTTGGCTAAAGTTGATTTAAAACGATACTATAACTCGACAAGGCTGTCGCCGAAGTTTATTTTCTATCGTTCGTTAAATCTGAGTTCTTTTGGTTACGAAAAAATATTAATAAGATGATAATAAAGTACACTACCTTACATTAATGGTACTTATATACTATTAGAGTTAATTACAATTCGTTTTTGAAGTGTTAAAAAGTGTGTGTGAAGAATTCATAATTTGTATACAGGTTATTTTCTGTTTACATACAAGTTTAGTTTTTATTTTCAATTAATCCTTGAAAGAAATATGGTTATCAGTTCGTAGTGAGAGTTATTTGTGTTGTGAGAAAAAGTTAATAAGAATTTATTCCATAAATTCGGGTATTTAAGATATACACTACTTATCAAATCTGTTGAACTCGGGTGAAGTCATTCAGTTTTTTAGTTAGGTTGGTCCATATAATCATCAATCTTCCTTCATTTATAATTTGGAGTACGTCTGGCTTCTTTTTCAATCAATTGGAAGTTTTAATTATTTTCTATTGTTATTAATCTGGTTAATTGGCTCTCCTAGTTTGATTAGGTCTTCATCAGACTTCTTGCATCTTCATATTATTAACTTTTGACTTAATTTTTATTATTTTAAGTTAAAATTGAGTCGACTATGGTTTGGCTTCTGTATGTCTTGAGCGTCAATAATGAACTAATTCTTTTTAACGGAATTATAATAAATAATGTTCTGTTGTTATGGCAACTGTCTGTACTCTCATTGGCTGATCATATTTTATGTCTATTGTTATAATATTTGAATTTTAATTCAAAATGACTAAATATCTTCTGATTATTATTATTCTTCTGTCTTCTTATCTATGTATGAGATATTATCACAACTGTTTATATTTTCTTTCAAAGATCATTTTGACATCCCACAAAGCTGGGTTTGTTTATGTATTAAAGTTTTGACAATAATGTTAATATTATGTAATTACATTTCTTTCTTATTTTATGTTTTTAATTTAACTTTGACATCTTAATATGATTCACTAATTGTACTTAACTAGTTACTTGTCCTGGATTTTCTAATACAATAGTTAATTTCTTAGAATTTGTTTATTTTGGATTTATACAGTTAGGCATTTTATAGGCCTAAGTAGTAATTGGCTATATCTTCTTATTTTACACAAATTAAAGGTTATTTTATATTTACATATGTTTTGCTTGGTGTCACTTATGACTTGTTTACCTTTTGAATTAATTTGGGCTGTTTTATAATAATTGTATGTTCTTATTACTTTACAAAATCATGGCCTGTCTATTATTCTCTAATTTCTTTTCCTGTCTTTACTCTAAAGATTATTATTACTGTTTGTAAAATTTTATCTCCTTACTTATCTATACTGCCATTTTTTATAACTTGTCTATCATTTAATATTACTTATAAAACATAACACAAAAATTAGGTTTATGGTCTGTTCACTTTTTTCAGCCATATTCCTTCTTATAAACTTAATTGAACAAATAACTATCTTGGTGAATAACATTATAACACCATTTATTTTAACTTGCTAATT
Source organism: Magicicada septendecula (assembly GCA_034769895.1). NCBI lineage: Eukaryota > Metazoa > Arthropoda > Insecta > Hemiptera > Cicadidae > Magicicada > Magicicada septendecula. The sequence continues at coordinate 1,191,713,441 of CM068367.1, read as the reverse complement.
ATCCCTTTGAACATTTTGATTAACATAGGGTGTTTTATTTATTTTGCACTTATATTATTTAGTATATTTTTCTTTTAACTTTTACTATATATATATTTTTTTCTACTTAAACATTGTAACAATAACATTTTTAATCATTATGGGATTTTTACCCTGAATACCACTGTATTCCTAATCTACTATCATTTATAATTATAATAACAATATTCTGGTTATTCTTATTGTTTGGTATTTATCACCCTTAAACTATAGCGTTTATCACTGGTTTTGGTGTTTTTACGTATATGTTGTGTTTTCTATTTATTTTGGGTTACACTGGCACTTTGCACTTTTTCACTGTACTTTAGTGTTACTAGTGGTTATTCCCTAATATTGATTTCTCTTACTCACTTAATCACCTTCACTTCCTACCTATCTCTCACTTCTGGGTTTTTTATTGTTTTATTCACAATTATTAGTTATAATGTTAACAAATTTCATGTTCTGATTCACTTATCGTTATAGAGTTATTCAGTACATTTAATATCTATTTCTCTGGTTAGTGTACTTTAATCGATATTACTTTATTTGATTTTAATATTTATCATTTACATTTATTATTTGTTTGTGCCTTTTTCATCACCATTTGAGTTTAATATTTCTCATTTTATTTTCATTATTATGTTTGTCTTTTTCATATACCTTCTCATTTTATTTTCTTTTATTGAGTCAATCACTTGGGTTGGGTCATAGTCATTTGTCGCGTCATAGTCATTTTATTTTCAGTCATTTAATATAGTTGATTCATTATAGTTTTTTCCCTGGTATTGGGGTGGCTTTTTGTGTTGTAACATTGGACGCCAGGGAAATAAACAAAATAATAATAAACGATCGAACATCACCAGGAGAGATCGAAGAGATCCTCAAGAAATTTCACGGCACACGTTTCATTAGTACCTGGGACACTGTTTTTGGATATTGGCAAGTGGAATTGCACTCCAATAGCCGAAAATATATGGCATTCATATTTGAAGGGCATAATTATCAATTTAAAAGGCTACCGTTTGGACTTGTGAATTCAGTAGCAGTATTTGTGAAATGTATGGATACAATTCTAGGACAAGAGGCGCTACAATTTACAACAGTATATGTGGATGATCTGCTAATTACTTCAGACAACTGGGAAGATAATCGCAGAAGGGTCAAACAAGTGTTATTAAAATTGGCAGAAAATAATGTAACACTAAAACTAGAAAAATCTAAGTTCATCGCAGATGAAGTACAATTTTTGGGTTTCAACCTATCGAAAAATGGAATAACACCATCACAGGAGAAAATAGAATCAATACAACTATTCCCAACACCCAAGAACAAGAAGCAGTTACAGTCATTTTTAGGCATCTGCAATTATTATAGGAAATTTCTGAGCAATTACTCAAAATTAACATCCAAATTTTCACACCAGCTATCATCCAAAGACAAGTGGAAGTGGGGACCAGAACAGGACACCACCTTCCAACTAACCAAAGATAAATTTTTAGAATCGGTGATGTTACATCACCCTGACTTCAAGAAAGCTTTTTACATGAATTACGACGCCAGCGATGTGAGTTTAGGATCAGTTTTGTACCAAGAAGACAACGAAGGGAATCACCTTGTGATTAGCTTCGCAAGTCGGGTATTAAATAAATGTGAACGCAACTATCACGTAACCGAAAAAGAGCTACTTAGCATAGTGTTTGTGTGCAACAAATTTAGAACTTACATTTTGGGTTACACACTAACGGTCAGAACAGACCAAAAATCAATATCCTTTTTAAAGAACTGCAGACTAAGTCATGGGAGACTAACCAGGTGGACACTAGCGTTGCAGGAATACAACATTAATTGGGAGTACATACTGGGAAGGAGTAACATAGCAGCAGATGTGTTATCAAGAATTAATATACAAAATCAAACGTTTGAAGGGGAAAAGGAGACAATAGCCAAGATATACCACATCATCAAAGACAAAATGGAATTAGCAGAGATTATCGACAAAATAAAACATCAACAGGAAAATTACAGTAAACTGAGTAACATTTGCCAAAGAGTAAATGAACAAGATGACAGAATCACCCCATACTACTGCATACACAATGACATATTATTTATTAAAGACAGGCACAGATGTAACCAATGGAAGATACTACTTACTAGCCAACGCCCACCCTTGGCTGTTGGGCCATTAGGCGGCGCGCTGACCAGTAGAGACGTGAGAGCCTTGCCGTATCATCTTCGTCTTGGACTTGCATGTCTGAGAGCAAGGCTGGACATGTAATTAGGTGATTCGCATTCATGGAAGCATATCCACAGAGAACACATTCAGGAGACGACAACACGCCGATGCGGTGCAGGTGGGAGGCCAGGTAGTCATGACCGGTTGTAGTTCTAAAAAGAGCAACACTAGTTGCTCGGGGTAGAGTTCTGTTGATGGGACCGTCCGTAACCAATGTTGCCCATCTTTTTCCCACACAGGCACTTAATTGTTTTTCTTTTAGCCATAGGCTTATTGAGCAGTTTATTCTTGCTTTCGCAGATGCATATGATCTGGGGGTCTCTGGCTGAGGTAGTGCTGCACCCATTTTGGCGAGGATGTCGGCTTTTTCATTTCCCATGATGTTGACATGGCTGGGTACCCATTGCAGTTCAATCTGCCAGCCTAATTGTACAAGGTTCTGCAGTTCTCGCCTACACTCAACTGTCAGGGAGCAGTTTGTGTCACCATTTGAGGTCACGTTTTGAATCGCTGCAGTTGAGTCTATGAGGAAGACGGCTTTGTTAGGTGGTGAGATCTTGGCAAGCTCAATAGATGCTGCACCAATGGAAGATAGTAATACCAAGGACAGTCAAGAAGGAGATCACCATGGATTACCACATTAGATATGGACACATGGGGCAGTGAAGGTAATAAGAGCGTTGGAGGAACATGTATACTTCAGAGACATTAATCGGAGAGTGTGCAAATACATTAAACAGTGTCACCTATGCCAACTAGTGAAATGCACTAATGAAAGAAAGGAGGGGTTAATGATACTGATAACATCCTCTAAAAAACTAGAGAAAGTATTCGTGGACATCTGCGGTCCATTGCCAAGAAGTGGAGGAAGACGACAATATAAGTTCATTGTCATAATTTTTTACCACTATACAAAATTTACAAAGCTTTATCCAATAAACAGAGCCACAACCAGGAAACTTTTTAGAAAAAATTATCCAAAGATACATACCAGAAGTGGGAACACCAAGATCGATAATAACGGATCATGGGACTCAGTTTAAGGGGAGGAGATGGAAAGAAACACTGTTGAACAATGGAGTAAAAACCTTTAAGACATCGGTATACCACCCTAGCAGCAACCTAGCTGAACGAGTTCTACGAGAAGTGGGAAGAATTTTGAGAACCTACTGTTATAAGCAATAGAGAAAATGGGAAGAATACTTACCATCTGCAGAAGATTTTATCAACTTGGCACATCATCAAGCAATAGATGCCACCCCATTCACAGCTATGTTTGAGAGGAGACCACCCAGAGAAATTACGGAGTTAATAAACTTTCCTCAAAGTGATGAGTACAAATTCGACCAAATGAAATTCTATAACAAAATGGTAGAACGAGCAGAAAAGCTACGAGAGAAATACAAAAAGTTACAACCCAAAATAATAAAGTATAAAATCGGGGAGAAGGTACTGTTAAAAAACCGAGAACTCCCAAGTACAATCGAAGGAATTGCTAAAAAGCTACTACTGCTCTACACTGGACCGTATACGATAATCAAAGATAACAGAACAACACCTACGAAATTATAGACCCAATTACCAAAAGAACAAAGGGAACTTACAACCAAGCATCGCTAAAGAAGTATTATGAAGAAGAAGAAAGTAACAATTGATAATTTCTTCAATACCAAAAGGGAATTTCTGAAATAATCAATTCTAGTAAGGAGGCAATGTGTAATGGTACATATAACACACCCAGAACCCAGTGTATAACAAACGGATTAAAAGCTACCCAAAATAAATTAATCAACAACAAATGAACATGCAATCATGAACATAGAATGTATTATGACCAAAGTAGGGGAATAAACTAAACTATAATTAATAATTAAATGTATAATTGAAGAAACGAAGACACGACTAACGACAAGACAACGTACCCAATTACCCGATAGATCAAACAGTGAGAAGAAAACAATGACAACAATAACCAGAAGAAATTTATTAAGTATGATGGAAGAATCAGTGCAATTAGGGAAAAGTCTAATCAAATCAGATACCAATAGGAAATAATATAGACAAGGATAAATTAAACCATGAAAATAAAAGTATTATTAATGATAAAGGAAATAAAAGTGAGTTAACAAACTTGATTTAAAACCCTAAGCTGTAACTTGACACTGACATAAACTTATTAATAAAATGACTTCAATGACTTAACGGTATAAACAGAACTCAAAAATTAAATATTGAGAGTAGAAATTAATTGGGAGAGGGAGCAGGGGTGCACTGGTGCCGGAACGCCATTCCGGTACTGCTTTTTGAGAAAAAGAATTATTTTCTTTCACATGAAATGTGTTTTTACTCAAAAATCTGGTCCACGTATTATTTTAAGATTTAGTACTCACTGTTATTATACTTCTTATTGCAAGATAATGAAGAAATATTAACATATTCGACAAATAATTCCTTTTAGTGTTGCTGTTAATTTTGTTTATACACATTATTCATCTCAATGACCATCGCCGAGATCGAAAAGTAAAACTGACGAAAGAAAATAAAAAATAACATAATCATTTGGTAACTATGCACTAGGCTCACCGAACAGCGCCAAACACAACGCACATGAGATCTACAGGGTGATTCAGATAAGTCAGAACTCCAACACTTATTTACAACATCATTTAATACCAAACCGTAAATGTTTATGCAGTTTGTTTTAAAAGTAATAATGATTTCTCTGTGTTGTTGATTGTTATTCATAGCGTTGACCTTGCCCTTGGGAAACGTTGTGTAGTAATGCATCATTCCCCCACTCGCGCGCTGGTGTTAGGTGGCGGCTAGTCAGTCCGCCACGATGGTCACGCAAGAGCAGAGGGTCGCATTATTGGAAGCTTACTTCGCGGTAACATCTTACAAGTGGTGCGTTGAGTTGTTCCACGAGAAGTTCCCTGATGTCCCTATTCCAGGGAAAACAACAGTTTATGACATTGTGAAACGTTTTCGTGAAACAGGAATTGTTAATGAAAGGTCTCAAAGCCGTCAGCCTGATGTGTTAACACCGGAATTTACGGAGCGTGTTCAGCAGTCTCTGCTGCAATCTCCCGGTAAATCACTTCGTCGGTTGTCTCAACAGCTTGGAGCATCTTATTCAACCTGCCACAGAGCCACTAAACGTCTGAGGCTGCGGCCATACAGAGTTCGAGTAGTTCAAGAACTGCGTCCTTTGGATTCAGAAAAGTGTGTCGCCTATTGTCAGTGGTTTAAGAGATTCACTCTTAACGATGTGAATAATAAGCTGAACAATACGTTTTTCAGTGATGAAGTATGGTTCCACTTAAATGGATATGTTAACAGCCAGAACACTCGCATTTGGGCTGCCAATAATCCTCACACATTGCATGAGACCCAACTTTACCCACAAAAAATTGGAGTGTGGTGTGCCATGTCTAGGCAGCGAATTGTTGGACCAATATTTTTTAACACAACTGTTACTTCAGTTGTTTATGCAGACATCATACAGCAATTTATAGCCATGCTTGAAGTGAATGAACATTATTGCTAGTTTCAACAAGACGGTGCAACGTGTCACACCTCCAATGACACGATGACGATGCTTCGTGAGTTCTTCGATGATCGATTAATCTCTAACAATCTGTGGCCCCCACGCTCACCAGACCTGACTTCCCCAGATTTCTTTTTGTGGGGCCATCTTAAGGAGAAGGTGTACTGCAATAATCCGAGAACGCTGGAGGATTTAAAGAATAACTTACCACTGCTGTAAGGGAAGTCACAGTTGATGTACTGAGACGAGTATCTGAAAACATGTGCCGTCGAGTCGATATGTGTTTACTACAAAATGGAGGACAATTTCAGCATCTTTTATAAAGGTATTTAATTGTATTAAATACATTAAAAATGTATTAAATGATATTGATATTAAATGATGTTGGTAAATAAGTGTTGGAGTTCTGACTTATCTGAATCACCCTGTATTTTGGATGCGGGATGACCTTGAAGTGTAGACCAGCGGGCAGTGCAGTGGAGGGGGTACCTTCCACTCATCAGCTCACTACTCAACTCAGTATTTACTGATGAGTCATTAGTGGTTCCCGCGTCTTGCTTGTCAGTTGTAAATCGCTGTTGTGAACCGTTACGTGTGTTTATTCAGTGCTACAACAGTCATGGAATCTGCCAATAAGAAACAAAAAACTCTAACGTCGTTCTTCAGTAGAGGGACTATACAGTCTTCGTGCGAGTCTTCAACCTTTGCTTCTCGCAATGCAAATACTCTCCTTAAACCTGGCGAAAGCTCGTTTGTGCAGCATACAGAAACCGAAGGTATTTGTGTTATTGATAATTCTCTGTCTGTACCGAATTCATCACCTGAGGACTCAACTATTTCTCGTTGGCCTTCCATTTGGACAGAAGAAACGTGGGAACGTAAAAAGAATGCTTTTCCTTGGCTTGATTGTATCAATGGCAAACTTGGCTGTAATGTTTGTAAAGAAGTTGCTCAACTTGGCACATTTAAAAAAGAGCGCATAAGCATATCAAAAGAATGGCGTTAGTTCCTAATTACGTTTAATGGATCAAGTAAAACCTCTCAACTTACATCGTTGAGAAAAAAAATATTTGAACATAAAAACTCTTTTGGTCACACAATAGCTGAAAGAATTGCTGCTGAAGCCAAAAAAGAGTCAATAGACAAGGTTTTTGATAAAATGAATGCAGCCCACTTAGTGACAACAAAAATTGTCTTTAGAACTGCTTACTTCATTGCGAAAAACAATAGGCCTTGCACTGACCATTTTGATCTGTTGCAGATGCAAAAATTGAATGGCTTGGATATAGGTGTGGGGCTACACTCTAAAAGAATTGCAATGGAAATAATTGTCACGTTTCCAACAAAATGAAGAAAAGAGTCGTGAAACAAATTTTAGGTGTATCAGGCAAAATTTCAGTCCTGATAGATGAATCGACCACTCTCGGCAGCAAGTCTACTCTGATAGTATATTTGAAGTGTGAAGTTTGCAAAGAGGACTCTCCACATTTCTTATTCTTAGATCTCCTAGAACTATCTGACCAAACGTCTAAGACCGTAGCAGAAAATCTCCTTGATTGCTTAAGCAAATACGGTTTTGAAGATAACTACTTAAAAGAAAACTTTGTTGCATTTGCAAGTGACGGTGCAAGTGTTATGCTGGGGAAAAAATCAGGAGTCGCAGAAAGATTGCTTGAAAAATATCCAAGCCTTATTATTTGGCACTGCATGAACCACATACTTGAGTTAGCTCTGAGTGATGCAATAAATGAAGTGGGAGCTGTAAGCCATTTCCAAATTTTTATGGACAAAGTGTACTCCATTTATAGCAGGTCTCCAAAGAATCAAAGGGAGTTAGCAGAATGTGCTAGTGGCCTAGATCAAGAAATAAATAAAATCGGGAAAATTTTAGGGACACGTTGGGTAGCAAGTTCATTTAGAGCCGTGTCAGCTGCTTGGTATGGATACATTGCCTTAAACAGACACTTTGACTTTGCTAAAGCCAATAAGAGTAGAAATTTGACAGAGCGAGCCATGTACAGTAGACTATCAAAACGATGTTCATCACCTCAGTTTTTGCTAGATTTGGCTATAATCTATGATATTTTGACTGAGCTGTCGATGCTGTCAGAATCCTTACAAAACCAAGAAACAACAGTAATCTATGCTGATACAAACTTATACGACGAAGTGTCCGGTTTTTTGAGGCTATGAAGGAAAATCCCGGTACTAAGACTTTGGAAGCAAAAATTTGCATCAGGGAAGGAACATTTAATACTTACTTACTTACTAGCCAATGCCCACCCTTGGCTGTTGGGCCATTAGGCGGCGCGCTGACCAGTAGAGACGTGAGAGCCTTGCTGTACCATCTTTGTCTTGGACTCGCGTGTCTGAGATCAAGGCTGGACATGCAATTAGGTGATCCGCATTCATGGAAGCATATCCACAGAGAACACATTCAGGAGACGACAACACGCCAATGCGGTGCAGGTGGGAGGCCAGGTAGTCAAGACCGGCTGTAGTTCTAAAAAGAGCAACACTAGTTGCTCGGGGTAGAGTTCTGTTGATGGGGCCATCCGTAACCAATGTTGCCCATCTTTTTCCCACACAGGCTCTTAATTGTTTTTCTTTTAGCCATAGGCTTATTGAGGAGTTTATTCTTGCTTTCGCAGATGCATATGAGCTGGGGGTCTCCGGCTGAGGTAATGCTGCGCCCATTTTGGCGAGGATGTCGGCTTTTTCATTTCCCATGATGTTGACATGGCTGGGTACCCATTGCAGTTCAATCTGCCAGCCTAATTGTACAAGGTTCTGCAGTTCTCGCCTACACTCAATTGTCAGGGAGCAGTTTGTATCACCATTTGAGGTCACGTTTTGAATCGCTGCAGTCGAATCTATGAGGAAGACGGCTTTGTTAGGTGGTGAGATCTTGGCAAGCTCAATAGATGCTGCCTTTATCGCTGCTACCTCTCCGTCATAGTTGCTTAGCCGGCCTCCTACAGCGAGGTGGCCTTCAAATAGAGAGCTGTAGAACCCAGCCCCTGTTGCCCCTGTAGATGGTATAGAGGATCCATCTGTGTAGATTCGTATCCACTGCTCAGCGGGAAAATGTTTTTGTACAGTGTGTAAGGCTGCTTGACGAAGCTCGGCTTCATTCGACTCTGTTTTTGTCTTATTATGGTCGAAGAGTTTCAGGTTAGGCATTTGGGAGTTGGCTAAAGAATTCACGGTGATGTATAAATGGTGCTGCCTCATTTGGTTCTATGTCATATTTGCGTTGGAGTTCTTCATAGATCGCAATCGGGCATTTCTGAGTTTTCAGCCTTTCTGTCGCTGTTTTATAGTTATTCCACCGTTGTAAGGAACATTTAATGGCATTCCACTCATAGAAAATCACACAATTCCAACCATCAATCATCAGCAGTTAATAAAAAGTGTCATAAATAACTTAAAAAGAAGAATGTTTACTACAGTTTCTAGCCACGAACCCCATCGGTCAAGTGCGCCATCACATCATCATGAAGCTTACGAATCACTTTTAGATGAATTAAAAGTGCTGGAACCAGATACGTGGCCTACTGAAAAACCTGCAGGCTTTGGCAAACCAGAGATTGAGAAGTTGTGCAGAAGGTTTAAGTTAAACATACCCAAAATCAAAAACAGCTACAGGGATTTTGTCGAAAACCATACAACAATACCAAAACATTTAACACCTTTGCTTAACTGTACAAAACTGATCCCTTGCAGTTCAGCTGATTGCGAAAGAGGATTCAGTTTAATGAATCTCATCATTACACCCACCCGTACGAGACTGACAGTGCCACATGTGTCAAGTTTGATGTTTGTTAAACTACATGGCCCAAACTTGAGTGACTGGGATCCAGAGCCATATGTAAAAACATGGCTCCGAAAACACCGGACTGCAGACAACACCCGAACGAAACAAGCAAAACCAACCACTCTGGAAGAATCCAATCCATTTGCTAAATATTTGTGATTAAGGTAAGTTAACTTATGTTGTTCAAATGTTCAAGAAAGAAATATTTTTTGTGACTATTACAAGTGTTTAGTTAGATTCCAACCATCACTTTACTTTCAGTGATATGTTATATATGTTATCCGTTACTGGAAAATTTAGAAAATTTACGAGTGCACCCCTGAGAGTGAGTACAAGATTTGTAATGGTATAATTAAATGATGTATAAAAATAACCACTAGACAATGTCCAAAGGACTAATAAAATTTGTGAAGTAGAAATAAAATTATCAAAAACAACTATTACTCAGTAATAAAGGTTGAGATTGTAACAAAAAGGTATAATAACCATAAACAATAAAATATCAGCTTTAACCCTAGAACAGTACCCTTCCCAAATCAGCACTTGTTGATACCCACCGTCAATTTGACGGACAAAGGTATTTTATCTCTTTTGATAGACATTATGATGGAATAATAATAAAAGAATAAAAAAGTAGGGTAGGAAAAGGATTTTTAAAAAACAAATGCATTTCTGTACAATTTTCATTAAAAAATGTAATATCAATTTTTTCAAAACATACACTTTGTGAATTTTACAAAACAGAGTGTTACAAACATTACAGACCTCTTGTCTATTCAAATTGAAGAAAATTGAAGTAAAGAGATTATTACATTTGCACTTCTGCTTTGAAATCAATAAGAAAATGTACTAAAAGCGTTCTTACTAACTATTATTTATTTGTATGAATCTAAAATGAATGCAATAGAACAGTCGAATTTGAAACTTCAAAAAAAATTATAAAAACAGCTGTCTATTGTAATATTCTTTAGCAGTCTAAACAAAACTTCTTTTGATGTTCTCCACAAATCGGAGCATTGCATTTTTCAAAGGAAACTGCAGTCATCCGTTTCTTTGAGTAGTGGCAAAAGCGGCATGTCCTGCGTCCTGTCTTTTCTTCGGCAGATGACGATTTTTGCTGAGACGGTTTTGTTGAGGATTCTTGTAGGACATTTTTTATGATTTCCCTCAACTCTGAGGGCAGTGTCGGTATCGCTAATCGAGTTCTTTGCCAATTGTTCACCAACTGTGTGTGAAGTTCGAGAGCGAAATCGTAACGTGACAGCGGCTTTTTTGTTGTGGCAAACTGTCTGTAATAGTTGGTAACATATATCACATAGGAATTGATTAATGCCAGATTTATCATATTAAAAAAGAAGCAAAGAGGCCATCTTTTGGTTTTCCTGCTGCAGCTCATGGCTTTACATAGCTGATCGGTGGTATCAACTCCACCTTTGGTTGAATTATATGTTGATATTATTTCTGTAAATTTGTCTCTTCATTTACCATTCCTTCCAAATGCATAGAAGAAGCCAGAGTTACAATTTTGTTTTTCTTTGGCATGTAAGACAAAATGGTACAATTCTTATCATAAAGGAATATAGAACTTTTCTCTTTCCAACCGCTAAACTTTAGTTCTATAAATTCTTTTGGAAGCTCCCTTTTATTTTTTCTAATGGTTCCCACAACAGTAAGTTTTCTTTCCTCAAAAAGTCTGTTTACCAAGGGAATATTCGTGAACCAATTGTCCATTGTCATGTTGCGCTGTGTGCCTCAGATGCTTGCAGTCAATTTGTCAACGTAGTAATCAGCAGCTGGGGTATCAGCAGGAACAGAGCCTTTTCCTGTGTATACTTCTGCATCCACCATATAAGAGGTGCTACTGTCGCACAGCATTATTATCTTAATGCCATACTTGTTAGGTTTAGAAGGATGTAAATTTTGAACCCACACCGTCCCCTAAATGCTACCAATTGTTCGTCTATTGTTACATAAGAGCCAGGTTTATAGTATTTTTTACAATTGTCTACAAAGATGTTCCAAATGTCTAAAATTGGTGCCAGCTTTGTGATTTTTACTCGCTCTTTTCTCGTCTCCTTGTCATCAAATCTAAGACATGCTAAAAGAAAATCAAACCGGAACTGGGACATTGTTGCACGGTAAGAGTTCCCTGAGATTTTGCAGTCAAACAAAGCACTAGAATGAAGATGATTATCTTTCAAAGCAGCAGATAAAACAAGAAAACCAAAGAGTGCTTTTATTTCTTCTCTTAAAGTATTTTTCAAGCTCCCCCAATTTTGTCTTGTGTATTTTTCTCTTGATTTTTCAATGGCAGTATTTGTATGAAGCACAATTTTATCTATTACATCGTCCGACAAAAATAAAGAAAAACGTTCTAGAGGACAATAAGTGTATTTGGTTTCTGGTGTTGGACCAGGTCACACGTGAACCACATTTCTAGCAGCAGTTTTATTTTGTAAAGACATCGGCTTAGAGTTCCATTTATATCCACTTTTTCCAAATAAGATTGGCTTTTCGGAAGAAATTATAAATTCACAATCCATGGTAGTTCTCTTCATCATACACCGAGATGTACCTGGGTTTTTCTGAATTCTTTCCTTCCATTTCTTTCCCTTACTGCTGTCTCCCCGGTGTTCAAGGGTGCTGTCATTGGTAAAAGTAGATGGTAAGCAAGGAGCTTCCGTATCAGAGGAAGGGTCTATAACGGTCAGCGGTCTAGGTTCATGAACAACTATTTCAGGAATTTCATGGGGAGTGCCTTAGTCTATTCCATGTAAAACCCTAATCGCTTCTGCAATGGTATCTCCTGTCATAAAGTCTTCATCAAGTAGGTTGGAAGGTGCGAGTAAATCACAGTCAATTTCGGCAGAATCGTCATCATGAATTTCAGACTCCGTGAAGTCATCGTCATCTTGTTCTTCTTCACTCAGTTCTGCTAGTACTTTCAAATAATCTTTTTCATGAACAATCTCTCTGTTAATTTTCCCTGAAAACAAAATGCAACTTCACAAATAGGACAGAGGAAAGATAATTGAAAAACTGAAATATAATAACCCCAGCTGATGTAATAGAGAAAACAATAGGAAAAGTGAAATCTACTACTCACCGACAATTTGACGGGTAAGGGGTAATCACTACTCTGTCAAAAAGTCGGATATATATTGTAACGAGTAATAGTGTTTTACCCTTACAAATCTAATAATCGTACTTTCTAAATTGTATGTTATTTTTGACTCACTATTGGGATAGCCAATTTGTTACATCTAGACTTGAATCTATGGTTATTTATCTGAATTTGCGTCTTGTTTAACTCTGTTATTATTTGTATATATTTTTGTTAATATTAAATTAAGGATGAGTATCTGTTCAGGGGGATGTTTGTTGAGCGCCAATTTGCAATCACCGTTTGCAAATAAAATTTTATTGGTGAAGTATCAATAATAAATTTTTGTTCAAATTTATGTAAATAATATATGGTCTCTTTATTCTGTAATGAACTCTCTTTTATTCTTTTCTTTCAGCAATGGATATGATAACTTGTGCTCATCACCACATTTTTAAAAAGAAATCTGCTAAGATTTTCAATTGATGAGTGTTGCCAACTTAATCTAATTACTGAGGTCAACTTACAGTATCAGATATTTTGTTCAGAATATCATACCCTTTTTGTTTTCATGAAATAAGAAACAAATAAACCTTTTTCTGTATTTTGTAAACTCAAATCCTTTATTTATTCTTTAATTTGTGCTAAATGTAAAACATGATTTTTAACAAAGTTTGGCCAGCTGTATTTTTATAAGCTCAGAGTGGCAGCAGTAACTCTTAGATCTCAGGCTTTTTTAAAACATTTTATAATTTGTTTTTTAATAAATAAAATACAATTATAAGTAAATATCACTATAATATTGTGATAGCTTCAATCTTTCGAAACACTTTCTCGTCGCCAACAACAAGACGAGCAGCGCTACTAACGACAGCCTCTGATGAAGCCTTCTATAGGTGAAAGCCGGTTTAGGCTGTAAGGTAAAACTTTACGTTTTTACTTATAAAAAACTTTGTGTTCCGAGTCGTCAATATTATAGTGATATTTAGTTAAGTAACGGACACGTCATGGACAACGAAATCCAACAATTATAAGGTTTAGTAGGTCCTTTTGACTACGATATAACAACAGTATTGACAGGGAAAGTACCAAAATACATATGATGAGAAATAGTCACAATGTATCTTAAAAGGATTATATTAAGAGTGTAAAACAGTTCAGTGTATAGGTTAAGTTATAAAAATGTTTTTTAGACATAATTAGTTTTAAATTATGTTAGCACTATACATCAATGGTGGCTTATGCTTATGTCCATATTATTAATCATTATTGTTCTCAGTGAAAGTTAATTATGGTTTTTATAAAAAAACGTATTCAAAGTTTTTTGAAACCTTTAGATCAGGTATAACAGGGAATATTTCAGATTAATTTTAGATCAAAAAATACTTCTCTCCCTGTGTCAATTGGTCCAATTTCTTCAGAGATGTCCTGGTTTAATTCTGTAGAGTCTTGTAGCAATTCTTTCTTCTATTTTAATCCTGATATATATAATTATTCAATTGTTTATCTGGAGATGCACTAATATCACATATATTATAATTTATTTTTCACTATAAGTATTTAAATCAACCTTTTTGCATTCAGTTTTTTTTACAATCAATCTATTTTCTTCCTTCACATATTAGTTGCTAAGGCCTCTCTTAGATATCTCCTTGGTTTCCAAGTAACATTTTTATATCACCCTGGTGACATCATAAGAATAATATAAACAAACCTTTTACTATTTTATATGTCATTTTCTTTTAAAAGGATATACCTTTTTTATAAGAGCTCTTATCTTCTTTTTATTTGTTTCTTTGTTCTTCTGATAAAAAACTGATCATTTTGACATCACTCTTGACTATTTTCTGATCTATATTTCCTGAGTTAATGATTTACATTTTTTTTTTATTATTTTTGTTCCAAACTTATTTATTATTTATTTTGTACCTTTCACTTTCTTAAATTTATTTTATACATTTGGTAATCTTTTAACATAAACTGACATTGTTTCCTTATTATTTTAATAGAAATCTTATTCATATAATTTGACTGACTATGATTTTGGTACTTTCTTGTTAAGACTAACATTAGTGTTATTAACACTAGTATACATAATATTAATAAATGTGACAGAAACTGATTACTAATAACTATTAGTAATATGTTATAATTCCCCTTAACTGACTGTGTTTATAACTTTACAGTCAGCACACAAAAAACAAATTTCATAAGTAAGTTCTTACTTTAATTATAATAAACATAACATACAATAAACAATTAAAATTAAACATATTCAATTAAGTCTTTCTTAAAATATTATGTCTCCTGGTACTTTTTAATAATAGAATCATGGTATATTTATGTTACTAGGGCATGGTAAAAATGTCACGTAACATAATACCCCCTCAGAAAACAGGTTATTTTAGTAATCATTAGGTTGCTTAAATAAGCTGATTGACTTCACCATTACTTTTCTCATTTTCCATAATACTTTTTTGTTTCAGCACCTAAAACTTGATATTGATTCTTCATACTTTTCACACCTCGAGTCATATTGTAATATTTATTTTTTTTTTATTTCTTTACCTCTTCGTTTGTATCATCCCTAAAATACCATAATTCCCTAACATTAAATACTACATATGGGTTCGGATTCGGAGGGGCACTATTGGCTTCCCTTACTCCGCTGTTTTCCCTAAATATATCATCTGAAATCAGAGGAACTTCATCTCTGTCCAGGAAAAAATAAAGTTGCACTATCACAACACAATACATATAATAATTACCTACAAGGTAGCTCCTTCGCTACAAACTTATATTCCAGGGATTGTTAAATTATTTCTTTGAGGTCTATTCACATTTTTATTCTATGACTATTTCACTTCTAGTGCTTTATCAGTTCAAAATAATTTTCTATCTTTCACATGTAATTGGTTAACCTTACTCAACCTACATGTTGTATTATTTCCATCTTGGCGCTGTCAATCAATAATATTTTAGATTCTATTTTCATCTAAATCATTCTAACTCTTATTAATAAATTCAAAATAATTTCTTCCGAAACACATGGTAAGCTGTTCTTACTTAATTTATTTCTTGGGGTTTTCTTCTTAATAGATTCAAAATAATTTCTTCTTTAACTCATGGTAAGATGTTCTTACTTAAATTAGAATTTTGAGGTTTTCTTCTTAATAGATTCAAAATAATTTCTTCTTTAACTCATGGTAAGATGTTCTTACTTAATTTAGAATTTTGATGTTTTTCTTATCTTTTAATTCATAACAATAAAAAAATTTTTATTTGTAATAACTTCCATATTATGTTATTTGTATTAATAATTAATCCACTCTTTGTTCC
Organism: Magicicada septendecula; assembly: GCA_034769895.1. Taxonomy (NCBI): domain Eukaryota; kingdom Metazoa; phylum Arthropoda; class Insecta; order Hemiptera; family Cicadidae; genus Magicicada; species Magicicada septendecula. The sequence goes on along the minus strand of CM068367.1, from coordinate 1,191,697,378 downwards.
ATTAGTTTGGTTTAGTCCATTCCCAGAAAATCAGTCCCTTCTTTCCATATTTTCATCTTTAGTTCATCCATTGTCCAATACAATAGTGGTCCTTGTTGTACGGACTATTATTGTTTTCAGTATGAATTCTATCCTTGTCCACTTTATCACTACTAACTTGTATTCTGATTTTTCTGCAGCGAAGTCTTCACTCATTTCAAGACCTACTATTGAATTTCCAATCAATTCTGTCCTAATGACATATCTTTCGATCACTCTGTATTGCAATTTTTCGAACACCAAATTTTCACTGGTATCTTCGCCTGCTTTTAACACTTTATTCTCTAGTTCATTAACCAAATATGTCACTGGTATATCAACTATTGATGATATAGCTGATATTTTATTATCCCTTTCTTTTTCTGATGTATTCATTTTAAATATAAATTTCCTTAAAATTTTTCCTATAATGTGTTAATTCTGTTCTTTCCATGTTACTAGTGATTGGGAGATTACGTATATTAACCAGCCCACTCCTAATCATATCTAATTCTTCCTGTGTATTTTTCTGTTTCTTGGGAAGTCTTTTACCTATTTTCTTCGTCTTCTTTTCTACATACTTATTATTCTCTTTGTTTCTGCTATGTTTCTTTTCAGATAACAATACACTTTTGTCTTTTTTGTTTTCTATTCCCTTACTACCTTCTATTTTCTGATTTACTGGTTCCCTGATTTGATCATTTGGTATTATTTCTATCTCGGTTATCTTATTCAATGTTTCCACCTTTTGCTTGTCATCTTCTATCGTTGTTTCTATTGACTGGTTTTCATCACTCCTTATTTCTTTTTTATACTCTTCTAACTGTCGTTTCAATTCCTCTCTATTTTTCTTACTCTCTTCCTTCAACAGTCATTTTAATTCTTCACTACTTTGTCTAATATCCTCCTTCAGCTGTTGTTGTAATGTTTCATTATTACTTTCAATTTTTTTATTTAATTCCTCATGATTTTCCCTAATTTGTTTCTTTAATTCCTCATTAGTTTGTTTTAATAAGGTTTCATTATCTACTCTCATTTGTTTAAATTCTTCTTGGTTACTATCCATTTTCCTGTTAAGTGTTTCGATATTCTTTTCAATATCCTCCTTCATTTGTTTCTTTAAACTTTCATTATTACTGTCCATTTTCTCCATATTTTGTTTCAGTGTTTCATTATTACTGTCCATTTTTTCAAACATTTCCATTAATCTCTCAAATCTCATTTCTTCTACAGTCTTATTTGGTTCCTTTTGTGTGGGTTTATCTGGTTGGTCCCCTTGGGCATCCCTTACCACCGTTTCCCTTTCTTCAGTCGCTGCTACTGGGGTATCCTTTACTATTACTTCCACTTCTTCAACTGTTGTTGTTTCCTAGTCTTCTATATTTAACTCTGTCTCTTCTTCTTCCATTCGTTTCCGTTACGTCTCTCTTCTCCTTGACATCTCTGTTGTTAATCGTAGCCGCCACTAGAGTAGAAATCACTGTAAACTCACAATAAGAATACAAAGCTATTCTATTTCTGGCCTCACTAGTTGGGCTCCAATTCTGTAACGCGTAATAGTTTTTTACCCTTACAAATCTAATAATCGTACTTTCTAAATTGTATGTTATTTTTGACTCACTATTGGGATAGCCAATTTGTTACATCTAGACTCGAATCTATGGTTATTTATCTGAATTTGCGTCTTGTTTAACTCTGTTATTATTTGTATATATTTTTGTTAATATTAAATTAAGGATGAGTATCTGTTCAGGGGGATGTTTGTTGAGCGCCAATTTGCAATCACTGTTTGCAAATAAAATTTTATTGGTGAAGTATCAATAATAAATTTTTGTTCAAATTTATGTAAATAATATATGGTCTCTTTATTCTGTAATGAACTCTCTTTTATTCTTTTCTTTCAGCAATGGATATGATAACTTGTGCTCATCACCACATTTTTAAAAAGAAATCTGCTAAGATTTTCAATTGATGAGTGTTGCCAACTTAATCTAATTACTGAGGTCAACTTACAGTATCAGATATTTTGTTCAGAATATCATACCCTTTTTGTTTTCATGAAATAAGAAACAAATAAACCTTTTTCTGTATTTTGTAAACTCAAATCCTTTATTTATTCTTTAATTTGTGCTAAATGTAAAACATGATTTTTAACAAAGTTTGGCCAGCTGTATTTTTATAAGCTCAGAGTGGCAGCAGTAACTCTTAGATCTCAGGCTTTTTTAAAACATTTTATAATTTGTTTTTTAATAAATAAAATACAATTATAAGGTTTAGTAGGTCCTTTTGACTATGATATAACAACAGTATTGACAGGGAAAGTACCAAAATACATATGATGAGAAATAGTCACAATGTATCTTAAAAGGATTATATTAAGAGTGTAAAACAGTTCAGTGTATAGGTTAAGTTATAAAAATGTTTTTTAGACATAATTAGTTTTAAATTATGTTAGCACTATACATCAATGGTGGCTTATGCTTATGTCCATATTATTAATCATTATTGTTCTCAGTGAAAGTTAATTATGGTTTTTATAAAAAACGTATTCAAAGTTTTTTGAAACCTTTAGATCAGGTTTAACAGGGAATATTTCAGATTAATTTTAGATCAAAAAATACTTCTCTCCCTGTGTCAATTGGTCCAATTTCTTCAGAGATGTCCTGGTTTAATTCTGTAGAGTCTTGTAGCAATTCTTACTTCTATTTTAATCTTGATATATATAATTATTCAATTGTTTATCCGGAGATGCACTAATATAACATATATTATAATTTATTTTTCACTATAAGTATTTAAATCAGCCTTTTTGCATTCAGTTTTTTTTACAATCAATCTATTTTCTTCCTTCACATATTAGTTGCTAAGGCCTCTCTTAGATATCTCCTTGGTTTCCAAGTAACATTTTTATATCACCCTGGTGACATCATAAGAATAATATAAACAAACCTTTTACTATTTTATATGTCATTTTCTTTTAAAAGGATATACCTTTTTTATAAGAGCTCTTATCTTCTTTTTATTTGTTTCTTTGTTCTTCTGATAAAAAACTGATCATTTTGACATCACTCTTGACTATTTTCTGATCTATATTTCCTGAGTTAATGATTTACATTTTTTTTATTATTTTTGTTCCAAACTTATTTATTACTTATTTTGTACCTTTCACTTTCTTAAATTTATTTTATACATTTGGTAATCTTTTAACATAAACTGACATTGTTTCCTTATTATTTTAATAGAAATCTTATTATATAATTTGAATGACTATGATTTTGGTACTTTCTTGTTAAGACTAACATTAGTGTTATTAACACTAGTATACATAATATTAATAAATGTGACAGAAACTGATTACTAATAACTATTAGTAATAAGTTATAATTCCCCTTAACTGACTGTGTTTATAACTTTACAGTCAGCACACAAAAAACAAATTTCATAAGTAAGTTCTTACTTTAATTATAATAAACATAACATACAATAAACAATTAAAATTAAACATATTCAATTAAGTTTTTCTTAAAATATTATGTCTCCTGGTACTTTTTAATAATAGAATCATGGTAAATTTTTGTTACTAGGGCATGGTAAAAATGTCACGTAACATAATACCCCCCCAGAAAACAGGTTATTTTAGTAATCATTAGCTTGCTTAAATAAGCTGATTGACTTCACCATTACTTTTCTCATTTTCCATAATACTTTTTTATTTCAGCACCTAAAACTTGATATTGATTCTTCATACTTTTCACACCTCGAGTCATATTGTCATATTTATTTTTTTTTTATTTCTTTACCTCTTCGTTTGTATCATCCCTAAAATTCCATAATTCCCTAACATTAAATACTACATATGGGTTCGGATTCGGAGGGGCACTATTGGCTTCCATTACTCCGCCGTTTTCCCTAAATATATCATCTGAAATCAGAGGAACTTCATCTCTGTCGAGGAAAAAACAAAATTGCACTATCACAACACAATACATATAATAATTACCTACAAGGTAGCTCCTTCGCTACAAACTTATATTCCAGGGATTGTTAAATTATTTCTTTGAGGTCTATTCACATTTTTATTCTATGACTATTTCACTTCTAGTGCTTTATCAGTTCAAAATAATTTTCTATCTTTCACATGAAATTGGTTAACCTTACTCAACCTACATGTTGTATTATTTCCATCTTGGCGCTGTCAATCAATAATATTTTAGATTCTATTTTCATCTAAATCATTCTAACTCTTCTTAATAAATTCAAAATAATTTCTTCCGAAACACATGGTAAGCTGTTCTTACTTAATTTATTTCTTGGGGTTTTCTTCTTAATAGATTCAAAATACGAGGGGTAACCCAAAAATAAGGTCACCATATTTTTTAAAAATAGAAAAAAAATTTATTATCAAAACTTTTTACATGGTTGTGAAGCATAAGAACACACTATTTTTCAACATAATCGCCGTTACGTTCAATGCATTTTTCGAGCTGCTGTGGCAGTTTTAGTATGCCAGTGTCATAGAAACTCGCCGCCATGTCATTGAGATAGCGTTTGACCTCGTCTTTCACCTCGTCATCGTCGTCGAATCGCATGCCACCCAAATGTTCTTTCAAATGTGTAAACAAATGATAGTCACAAGGTGCCAAGTCCGGACTATAGGGGGGGTGGGTGATTATGTCCCATCCAAAATGGTTCAGAAGATCGTCGGTTGCGCGGGCGACATGAGGGCGAGCATTGTCGTGAAGAATGGACACGCCCTTGGTGAGCATTCCTCTTCTCCGGTCCTGAATCACCCGTTTGAGTTTTTTGAGTGTCTCACAATATGCGTCTGCGTTTATGCCAGTAAGCATGAAATCGATCAACAATACACCTTTCCGATCTCAAAACACAGTCGCCATGATCTTGCCGGTAGACTGTGTTTGTTTGAATTTTCGCCGCCTTGGCGAAGTTGGATGCCGCCACTCAAGTGATTGTCGTTTGGATTCAGGTGTGAAGTGGTGAACCCACGTTTCGTCACCTGTGACAATGGAAATCAAAAAGTCGTCTCTTTCGTCTGCATAGCGCTCAAGAAATTCGCGGGCAGCTTCGACGCATTGCCGTTCGTGGTCTTCTGTGAGCATTCACGGAACCCACCTTGCGCACACGCACACGTTGCGATATTTCAACTTTTCAGTCACAATCCTCTGAATGGTGGATTTCGAAATGTCAGGACGGAAACAAGAGAGCTCATGGATAGTGATCCTCCGATCTTCACGCACGACTTCGTCAAGTTTCCTGATCGTCTCCTGACACTGACGGTCTCCCTCTTCTTTCGTCATCAGGAATTTCTATACGACCAGCTTTAAACTCTCTACACCACTTGCGGACGTTTTTGACACCTTTTGCATTAAGAAATCGAATGACTTCACGAAGTCCGCACTTGGCGGGAACTGCGATTGGGAGCTCCATTCTTAACGGCTGCCAAGCCAAGACTAATCGACCGAGCGAGCTCAGCAACCTCTTGTTTGAAAGAGGGGAGATGGCCGCATACAGCAGTGCTGCCAACTGCCGCCCAAAATATTTCCCTGCGGCTCTAGTCCTTTGGAGACCTTACTTTTGGGTTACCCCTAGTAATTTCTTCTTTAACTCATGGTAAGATGTTCTTACTTAAATTAGAATTTTGAGGTTTTCTTCTTAACAGATTCAAAATAATTTCTTCTTTAACTCATGGTAAGATGTTCTTACTTAATTTAGAATTTTGATGTTTTTCTTATCTTTTAATTCATAACAAAATTTTTTATTTGTAATAACTTCATATTATGTTATTTGTATTAATAATTAATCCACTCTTTGTTCCATTAGTTTGCTTTAGTCCATTCCCAGAAAATCAGTCCCGTCTTTCCATACTGTCATCTTTAGTTCAGCCATTGTCCAATACAATAGTGGTCCTTGTTGTACGGACTATTATTGTTTTCAGTATGAATTCTATCCTTGTCCACTTTATCACTACTAACTTGTATTCTGATTTTTCTGCAGCGAAGTCTTCACTCATTTCAAGACCTACTATTGAATTTCCAATCAATTCTGTCCTAATGACATATCTTTCGATCACTCAGTATTGCAATTTTTCAAACACCAAATTTTCACTGGTATCTTTGCCTGCTTTTAACATTTTATTCTTTTATTCTCTAGTTCATTTACCAAATATGTCACTGGTATATCAACTATTGATGATATAGCTGATATTTTATTATCCCTTTCTTTTTCTGATGTATTCATTTTAAATATAAATTTCCTTAAATTTTTCCTATAATGTGTTAATTCTGTTCTTTCCATGTTACTAGTGATTGGGAGATTACGTACATTAACCAGCCCACTCCTAATCATATTTAATTCTTCCTGTGTATTTTTCTGTTTCTTGGGATGTCTTTTACCTATTTCCTTCGTCTTCTTTTCTACATACTTATTATTCTCTTTGTTTCTGCTATGTTTCTTTTCAGATAACAATACACTTTTGTCTTTTTTATTTTCTATTTCCTTACTACCTTCTATTTTCTGATTTACTGGTTCCCTGATTTGATCGTTTGGTATTATTTCTATCTCGGTTATCTTATTCAATGTTTCCACCTTTTGCTTGTCATCTTCTATTGTTGTTTCTATTGACTGGTTTTCATCACTCCTTATTTCTTTTTTATACTCTTCTAACTGTCATTTCAATTCCTCTCTATTTTTCTTACTCTCTTCCTTCAACAGTCCTTTTAATTCTTCATTACTTTGTCTAATATCCTCCTTCAGCTGTTGTTGTAATGTTTCATTAGTACTTTCAATTTTTTTATTTAATTCCTCATGATTTTCCCTAATTTGTTTCTTTAATTCCTCATTAGTTTGTTTTAATAAGGTTTCATTATCTACTCTCATTTGTTTAAATTCTTCTTGGTTACTATCCATTTTCCTGTTAAGTGTTTCGATATTCTTTTCAATATCCTCCTTCATTTGTTTCTTTAAACTTTCATTATTACTGTCCATTTTCTCCATATTTTGTTTCAGTGTTTCATTATTACTGTCCATTTTTTCAAACATTTCCATTAATCTCTCAAATCTCATTTCTTTTACAGTCTTATTTGGTTCCTTTTGTGTGGGTTTATCTGGTTGGTCCCCTTGGGCATCCCTTACCACCGTTTCCCTTTCTTCAGTCGCTGCTACTGGGGTATCCTTTACTATTACTTCACTTCTTCAACTGTTGTTGTTTCCTAGTCTTCTATATTTAACTCTATCTCTTCTTCTTCCATTCATTTCCGTGACGTCGCTCTTCTCCTTGACATCTCTGTTGTTAATCGTAGCCGCCACTAGAGTAGAAATCACTGTAAACTCACAATAAGAATACAAAGCTATTCTATTTCTGGCCTCACTAGTTGGGCTCCAATTCTGTAACGCGTAATAGTTTTTTACCCTTACAAATCTAATAATCGTACTTTCTAAATTGTATGTTATTTTTGACTCACTATTGGGATAGCCAATTTGTTACATCTAGACTCGAATCTATGGTTATTTATCTGAATTTGCGTCTTGTTTAACTCTGTTATTATTTGTATATATTTTTGTTAATATTAAATTAAGGATGAGTATCTGTTCAGGGGGATGTTTGTTGAGCGCCAATTTGCAATCACCGTTTGCAAATAAAATTTTATTGGTGAAGTATCAATAATAAATTTTTGTTCAAATTTATGTAAATAATATATGGTCTCTTTATTCTGTAATGAACTCTCTTTTATTCTTTTCTTTCAGCAATGGATATGATAACTTGTGCTCATCACTACATTTTTTAAAAGAAATTGGTAAGATTTTCAATTGTTGAGTGTTGCCAACTTAATCTAATTACTGAGGTCAACTTACAGTATCAGATATTTTGTCAGAATATCATACACTTTTTGTTTTCATGAAATAAGAAACAAATAAACCTTTTTCTGTATTTCGTAAACTCAAATCCTTTATTTATTCTTTAATTTGTGCTAAATGTAAAACATAATTTTTAACAAAGTTTGGCCAGCTGTATTTTTATAAGCTCAGAGTGGCAGCAGTAACTCTTAGATCTCAGGCTTTTTTAAAACATTTTATAATTTGTTTTTTAATAAATAAAATACAATTATAAGGTTTAGTAGGTCCTTTTGACTACGATATAACAACAGTATTGACAGGGAAAGTACCAAAATACATACGATGAGAAATAGTCACAATGTATCTTAAAAGGATTATATTAAGAGTGTAAAACAGTTCAGTGTATAGGTTAAGTTATAAAAATATTGTTTAGACTTAATTAGTTTTAAATTATGTTAGCACTATACATCAATGGTGGCTTATGCTTATGTCCATATTATTAATCATTATTGTTCTCAGTGAAAGTTAATTATGGTTTTTATAAAAAACGTATTCAAAGTTTTTTGAAACCTTTAGATCAGGTTTAACAGGGAATATTTCAGATTAATTTTAGATCAAAAAATACTTCTCTCCCTGTGTCAATTGGTCCAATTTCTTCAGAGATGTCCTGGTTTAATTCTGTAGAGTCTTGTAGCAATTCTTTCTTCTATTTTAATCTTGATATATATAATTATTCAATTGTTTATCTGGAGATGCTCTAATATCACATATATTATAATTTATTTTTCACTATAAGTATTTAAATCAACCTTTTTGCATTCAGTTTTTTTAGAATCAATCTATTTTCTTCCTTCACATATTAGTTGCTAAGGCCTCTCTTAGATATCTCCTTGGTTTCCAAGTAACATTTTTATATCACCCTGGTGACATCATAAGAATAATATAAACAAACCTTTTACTATTTTATATGTCATTTTCTTTTAAAAGGATATACCTTTTTTATAAGAGCTCTTATCTTCTTTTTTTTGTTTCTTTGTTCTTCTGATAAAAAACTGATCATTTTAACATCACTCTTGACTATTTTCTGATCTATATTTCCTGAGTTAATGATTTACATTTTTTTTATTATTTTTGTTCCAAACTTATTTATTATTTATTTTGTACCTTTCACTTTCTTAAATTTATTTTATACATTTGGTAATCTTTTAACATAAACTGACATTGTTTCCTTATTATTTTAATAGAAATCTTATTCATATAATTTGACTGACTATGATTTTGGTACTTTCTTGTTAAGACTAACATTAGTGTTATTAACACTAGTATACATAATATTAATAAATGTGACAGAAACTGATTACTAATAACTATTAGTAATATGTTATAATTCCCCTTAACTGACTGTGTTTATAACTTTACAGTCAGCACACAAAAAACAAATTTCATAAGTAAGTTCTTACTTTAATTATAATAAACATAACATACAATAAACAATTAAAATTAAACATATTCAATTAAGTCTTTCTTAAAATATTATGTCTCCTGGTACTATTTAATAATAGAATCATGGTAAATTTTTGTTACTAGGGCATGGTAAAAATGTCACGTAACATAATACCCCCCCAGAAAACAGGTTATTTTAGTAATCATTAGGTTGCTTAAATAAGCTGATTGACTTCACCATTACTTTTCTCATTTTCCATAATACTTTTTTATTTCAGCACCTAAAACTTGATATTGATTCTTCATACTTTTCACACCTCGAGTCATATTGTCATATTTATTTTTTTTTATTTCTTCACGTCGTCGTTTGTATCATCCCTAAAATACTATAATTCCCTAACATTAAATACTACATATGGGTTCGGATTCGGAGGGGCACTATTGGCTTCCATTACTCCGCCATTTTCCCTAAATATATCATCTGAAATCAGAGGAACTTTATCTCTGTCCAGGAAAAAATAAAGTTGCACTATCACAACACAATACATATAATAATTACCTACAAGGTAGCGCCTTCGCTACAAACTTATATTCCAGGGATTGTTAATTATTTCTTTGAGGTCTATTCACATTTTTATTCTATGACTATTTCACTTCTAGTGCTTTATCAGTTCAAAATAATTTTCTATCTTTCACATGTAATTGGTTAACCTTACTCAACCTACATGTTGTATTATTTCCATCTTGGTGCTGTCAATCAATAATATTTTAGATTCTATTTTCATCTAAATCATTCTAACTCTTCTTAATAAATTCAAAATAATTTCTACCGAAACACATGGTAAGCTGTTCTTACTTAATTTATTTCTTGGGGTTTTCTTCTTAATAGATTCAAAATACGAGGGGTAACCCAAAAATAAGGTCACCATATTTTTTAAAAATAGAAAAAAAATTTATTATCAAAACTTTTTACATGGTTGTGAAGCATAAGAACACACTATTTTTCAACATAATCGCCGTTACGTTCAATGCATTTTTCGAGCTGCTGTGGCAGTTTTAGTATGCCAGTGTCATAGAAACTCGCCGCCATGTCATTGAGATAGCGTTTGACCTCGTCTTTCACCTCGTCATCGTCGTCGAATCGCATGCCACCCAAATGTTCTTTCAAATGTGTAAACAAATGATAGTCACAAGGTGCCAAGTCCGGACTATAGGGGGGGTGGGTGATTATGTCCCATCCAAAATGGTTCAGAAGATCGTCGGTTGCGCGGGCGACATGAGGGCGAGCATTGTCGTGAAGAATGGACACGCCCTTGGTGAGCATTCCTCTTCTCCGGTCCTGAATCACCCGTTTGAGTTTTTTGAGTGTCTCACAATATGCGTCTGCGTTTATGCCAGTAAGCATGAAATCGATCAACAATACACCTTTCCGATCTCAAAACACAGTCGCCATGATCTTGCCGGTAGACTGTGTTTGTTTGAATTTTCGCCGCCTTGGCGAAGTTGGATGCCGCCACTCAAGTGATTGTCGTTTGGATTCAGGTGTGAAGTGGTGAACCCACGTTTCGTCACCTGTGACAATGGAAATCAAAAAGTCGTCTCTTTCGTCTGCATAGCGCTCAAGAAATTCGCGGGCAGCTTCGACGCATTGCCGTTCGTGGTCTTCTGTGAGCATTCACGGAACCCACCTTGCGCACACGCACACGTTGCGATATTTCAACTTTTCAGTCACAATCCTCTGAATGGTGGATTTCGAAATGTCAGGACGGAAACAAGAGAGCTCATGGATAGTGATCCTCCGATCTTCACGCACGACTTCGTCAAGTTTCCTGATCGTCTCCTGACACTGACGGTCTCCCTCTTCTTTCGTCATCAGGAATTTCTATACGACCAGCTTTAAACTCTCTACACCACTTGCGGACGTTTTTGACACCTTTTGCATTAAGAAATCGAATGACTTCGCGAAGTCCGCACTTGGCGGGAACTGCGATTGGGAGCTCCATTCTTAACGGCTGCCAAGCCAAGACTAATCGACCGAGCGAGCTCAGCAACCTCTTGTTTGAAAGAGGGGAGATGGCCGCATACAGCAGTGCTGCCAACTGCCGCCCAAAATATTTCCCTGCGGCTCTAGTCCTTTGGAGACCTTACTTTTGGGTTACCCCTAGTAATTTCTTCTTTAACTCATGGTAAGATGTTCTTACTTAAATTAGAATTTTGAGGTTTTCTTCTTAACAGATTCAAAATAATTTCTTCTTTAACTCATGGTAAGATGTTCTTACTTAATTTAGAATTTTGATGTTTTTCTTATCTTTTAATTCATAACAAAAAATTTTTTATTTGTAATAACTTCATATTATGTTATTTGTATTAATAATTAATCCACTCTTTGTTCCATTAGTTTGCTTTAGTCCATTCCCAGAAAATCAGTCCCGTCTTTCCATACTGTCATCTTTAGTTCAGCCATTGTCCAATACAATAGTGGTCCTTGTTGTACGGACTATTATTGTTTTCAGTATGAATTCTATCCTTGTCCACTTTATCACTACTAACTTGTATTCTGATTTTTCTGCAGCGAAGTCTTCACTCATTTCAAGACCTACTATTGAATTTCCAATCAATTCTGTCCTAATGACATATCTTTCGATCACTCAGTATTGCAATTTTTCAAACACCAAATTTTCACTGGTATCTTTGCCTGCTTTTAACATTTTATTCTTTTATTCTCTAGTTCATTTACCAAATATGTCACTGGTATATCAACTATTGATGATATAGCTGATATTTTATTATCCCTTTCTTTTTCTGATGTATTCATTTTAAATATAAATTTCCTTAAATTTTTCCTATAATGTGTTAATTCTGTTCTTTCCATGTTACTAGTGATTGGGAGATTACGTACATTAACCAGCCCACTCCTAATCATATTTAATTCTTCCTGTGTATTTTTCTGTTTCTTGGGATGTCTTTTACCTATTTCCTTCGTCTTCTTTTCTACATAATTATTATTCTCTTTGTTTCTGCTATGTTTCTTTTCAGATAACAATACACTTTTGTCTTTTTTATTTTCTATTTCCTTACTACCTTCTATTTTCTGATTTACTGGTTCCCTGATTTGATCGTTTGGTATTATTTCTATCTCGGTTATCTTATTCAATGTTTCCACCTTTTGCTTGTCATCTTCTATTGTTGTTTCTATTGACTGGTTTTCATCACTCCTTATTTCTTTTTTATACTCTTCTAACTGTCATTTCAATTCCTCTCTATTTTTCTTACTCTCTTCCTTCAACAGTCCTTTTAATTCTTCATTACTTTGTCTAATATCCTCCTTCAGCTGTTGTTGTAATGTTTCATTAGTACTTTCAATTTTTTTATTTAATTCCTCATGATTTTCCCTAATTTGTTTCTTTAATTCCTCATTAGTTTGTTTTAATAAGGTTTCATTATCTACTCTCATTTGTTTAAATTCTTCTTGGTTACTATCCATTTTCCTGTTAAGTGTTTCGATATTCTTTTCAATATCCTCCTTCATTTGTTTCTTTAAACTTTCATTATTACTGTCCATTTTCTCCATATTTTGTTTCAGTGTTTCATTATTACTGTCCATTTTTTCAAACATTTCCATTAATCTCTCAAATCTCATTTCTTTTACAGTCTTATTTGGTTCCTTTTGTGTGGGTTTATCTGGTTGGTCCCCTTGGGCATCCCTTACCACCGTTTCCCTTTCTTCAGTCGCTGCTACTGGGGTATCCTTTACTATTACTTCACTTCTTCAACTGTTGTTGTTTCCTAGTCTTCTATATTTAACTCTATCTCTTCTTCTTCCATTCATTTCCGTGACGTCGCTCTTCTCCTTGACATCTCTGTTGTTAATCGTAGCCGCCACTAGAGTAGAAATCACTGTAAACTCACAATAAGAATACAAAGCTATTCTATTTCTGGCCTCACTAGTTGGGCTCCAATTCTGTAACGCGTAATAGTTTTTTACCCTTACAAATCTAATAATCGTACTTTCTAAATTGTATGTTATTTTTGACTCACTATTGGGATAGCCAATTTGTTACATCTAGACTCGAATCTATGGTTATTTATCTGAATTTGCGTCTTGTTTAACTCTGTTATTATTTGTATATATTTTTGTTAATATTAAATTAAGGATGAGTATCTGTTCAGGGGGATGTTTGTTGAGCGCCAATTTGCAATCACCGTTTGCAAATAAAATTTTATTGGTGAAGTATCAATAATAAATTTTTGTTCAAATTTATGTAAATAATATATGGTCTCTTTATTCTGTAATGAACTCTCTTTTATTCTTTTCTTTCAGCAATGGATATGATAACTTGTGCTCATCACTACATTTTTTAAAAGAAATTGGTAAGATTTTCAATTGTTGAGTGTTGCCAACTTAATCTAATTACTGAGGTCAACTTACAGTATCAGATATTTTGTCAGAATATCATACACTTTTTGTTTTCATGAAATAAGAAACAAATAAACCTTTTTCTGTATTTCGTAAACTCAAATCCTTTATTTATTCTTTAATTTGTGCTAAATGTAAAACATAATTTTTAACAAAGTTTGGCCAGCTGTATTTTTATAAGCTCAGAGTGGCAGCAGTAACTCTTAGATCTCAGGCTTTTTTAAAACATTTTATAATTTGTTTTTTAATAAATAAAATACAATTATAAGGTTTAGTAGGTCCTTTTGACTACGATATAACAACAGTATTGACAGGGAAAGTACCAAAATACATACGATGAGAAATAGTCACAATGTATCTTAAAAGGATTATATTAAGAGTGTAAAACAGTTCAGTGTATAGGTTAAGTTATAAAAATATTGTTTAGACTTAATTAGTTTTAAATTATGTTAGCACTATACATCAATGGTGGCTTATGCTTATGTCCATATTATTAATCATTATTGTTCTCAGTGAAAGTTAATTATGGTTTTTATAAAAAACGTATTCAAAGTTTTTTGAAACCTTTAGATCAGGTTTAACAGGGAATATTTCAGATTAATTTTAGATCAAAAAATACTTCTCTCCCTGTGTCAATTGGTCCAATTTCTTCAGAGATGTCCTGGTTTAATTCTGTAGAGTCTTGTAGCAATTCTTTCTTCTATTTTAATCTTGATATATATAATTATTCAATTGTTTATCTGGAGATGCTCTAATATCACATATATTATAATTTATTTTTCACTATAAGTATTTAAATCAACCTTTTTGCATTCAGTTTTTTTAGAATCAATCTATTTTCTTCCTTCACATATTAGTTGCTAAGGCCTCTCTTAGATATCTCCTTGGTTTCCAAGTAACATTTTTATATCACCCTGGTGACATCATAAGAATAATATAAACAAACCTTTTACTATTTTATATGTCATTTTCTTTTAAAAGGATATACCTTTTTTATAAGAGCTCTTATCTTCTTTTTTTTGTTTCTTTGTTCTTCTGATAAAAAACTGATCATTTTAACATCACTCTTGACTATTTTCTGATCTATATTTCCTGAGTTAATGATTTACATTTTTTTTATTATTTTTGTTCCAAACTTATTTATTATTTATTTTGTACCTTTCACTTTCTTAAATTTATTTTATACATTTGGTAATCTTTTAACATAAACTGACATTGTTTCCTTATTATTTTAATAGAAATCTTATTCATATAATTTGACTGACTATGATTTTGGTACTTTCTTGTTAAGACTAACATTAGTGTTATTAACACTAGTATACATAATATTAATAAATGTGACAGAAACTGATTACTAATAACTATTAGTAATATGTTATAATTCCCCTTAACTGACTGTGTTTATAACTTTACAGTCAGCACACAAAAAACAAATTTCATAAGTAAGTTCTTACTTTAATTATAATAAACATAACATACAATAAACAATTAAAATTAAACATATTCAATTAAGTCTTTCTTAAAATATTATGTCTCCTGGTACTATTTAATAATAGAATCATGGTAAATTTTTGTTACTAGGGCATGGTAAAAATGTCACGTAACATAATACCCCCCCAGAAAACAGGTTATTTTAGTAATCATTAGGTTGCTTAAATAAGCTGATTGACTTCACCATTACTTTTCTCATTTTCCATAATACTTTTTTATTTCAGCACCTAAAACTTGATATTGATTCTTCATACTTTTCACACCTCGAGTCATATTGTCATATTTATTTTTTTTTATTTCTTCACGTCGTCGTTTGTATCATCCCTAAAATACTATAATTCCCTAACATTAAATACTACATATGGGTTCGGATTCGGAGGGGCACTATTGGCTTCCATTACTCCGCCATTTTCCCTAAATATATCATCTGAAATCAGAGGAACTTTATCTCTGTCCAGGAAAAAATAAAGTTGCACTATCACAACACAATACATATAATAATTACCTACAAGGTAGCGCCTTCGCTACAAACTTATATTCCAGGGATTGTTAATTATTTCTTTGAGGTCTATTCACATTTTTATTCTATGACTATTTCACTTCTAGTGCTTTATCAGTTCAAAATAATTTTCTATCTTTCACATGTAATTGGTTAACCTTACTCAACCTACATGTTGTATTATTTCCATCTTGGTGCTGTCAATCAATAATATTTTAGATTCTATTTTCATCTAAATCATTCTAACTCTTCTTAATAAATTCAAAATAATTTCTACCGAAACACATGGTAAGCTGTTCTTACTTAATTTATTTCTTGGGGTTTTCTTCTTAATAGATTCAAAATACGAGGGGTAACCCAAAAATAAGGTCACCATATTTTTTAAAAATAGAAAAAAAATTTATTATCAAAACTTTTTACATGGTTGTGAAGCATAAGAACACACTATTTTTCAACATAATCGCCGTTACGTTCAATGCATTTTTCGAGCTGCTGTGGCAGTTTTAGTATGCCAGTGTCATAGAAACTCGCCGCCATGTCATTGAGATAGCGTTTGACCTCGTCTTTCACCTCGTCATCGTCGTCGAATCGCATGCCACCCAAATGTTCTTTCAAATGTGTAAACAAATGATAGTCACAAGGTGCCAAGTCCGGACTATAGGGGGGGTGGGTGATTATGTCCCATCCAAAATGGTTCAGAAGATCGTCGGTTGCGCGGGCGACATGAGGGCGAGCATTGTCGTGAAGAATGGACACGCCCTTGGTGAGCATTCCTCTTCTCCGGTCCTGAATCACCCGTTTGAGTTTTTTGAGTGTCTCACAATATGCGTCTGCGTTTATGCCAGTAAGCATGAAATCGATCAACAATACACCTTTCCGATCTCAAAACACAGTCGCCATGATCTTGCCGGTAGACTGTGTTTGTTTGAATTTTCGCCGCCTTGGCGAAGTTGGATGCCGCCACTCAAGTGATTGTCGTTTGGATTCAGGTGTGAAGTGGTGAACCCACGTTTCGTCACCTGTGACAATGGAAATCAAAAAGTCGTCTCTTTCGTCTGCATAGCGCTCAAGAAATTCGCGGGCAGCTTCGACGCATTGCCGTTCGTGGTCTTCTGTGAGCATTCACGGAACCCACCTTGCGCACACGCACACGTTGCGATATTTCAACTTTTCAGTCACAATCCTCTGAATGGTGGATTTCGAAATGTCAGGACGGAAACAAGAGAGCTCATGGATAGTGATCCTCCGATCTTCACGCACGACTTCGTCAAGTTTCCTGATCGTCTCCTGACACTGACGGTCTCCCTCTTCTTTCGTCATCAGGAATTTCTATACGACCAGCTTTAAACTCTCTACACCACTTGCGGACGTTTTTGACACCTTTTGCATTAAGAAATCGAATGACTTCGCGAAGTCCGCACTTGGCGGGAACTGCGATTGGGAGCTCCATTCTTAACGGCTGCCAAGCCAAGACTAATCGACCGAGCGAGCTCAGCAACCTCTTGTTTGAAAGAGGGGAGATGGCCGCATACAGCAGTGCTGCCAACTGCCGCCCAAAATATTTCCCTGCGGCTCTAGTCCTTTGGAGACCTTACTTTTGGGTTACCCCTAGTAATTTCTTCTTTAACTCATGGTAAGATGTTCTTACTTAAATTAGAATTTTGAGGTTTTCTTCTTAACAGATTCAAAATAATTTCTTCTTTAACTCATGGTAAGATGTTCTTACTTAATTTAGAATTTTGATGTTTTTCTTATCTTTTAATTCATAACAAAAAATTTTTTATTTGTAATAACTTCATATTATGTTATTTGTATTAATAATTAATCCACTCTTTGTTCCATTAGTTTGCTTTAGTCCATTCCCAGAAAATCAGTCCCGTCTTTCCATACTGTCATCTTTAGTTCAGCCATTGTCCAATACAATAGTGGTCCTTGTTGTACGGACTATTATTGTTTTCAGTATGAATTCTATCCTTGTCCACTTTATCACTACTAACTTGTATTCTGATTTTTCTGCAGCGAAGTCTTCACTCATTTCAAGACCTACTATTGAATTTCCAATCAATTCTGTCCTAATGACATATCTTTCGATCACTCAGTATTGCAATTTTTCAAACACCAAATTTTCACTGGTATCTTTGCCTGCTTTTAACATTTTATTCTTTTATTCTCTAGTTCATTTACCAAATATGTCACTGGTATATCAACTATTGATGATATAGCTGATATTTTATTATCCCTTTCTTTTTCTGATGTATTCATTTTAAATATAAATTTCCTTAAATTTTTCCTATAATGTGTTAATTCTGTTCTTTCCATGTTACTAGTGATTGGGAGATTACGTACATTAACCAGCCCACTCCTAATCATATTTAATTCTTCCTGTGTATTTTTCTGTTTCTTGGGATGTCTTTTACCTATTTCCTTCGTCTTCTTTTCTACATAATTATTATTCTCTTTGTTTCTGCTATGTTTCTTTTCAGATAACAATACACTTTTGTCTTTTTTATTTTCTATTTCCTTACTACCTTCTATTTTCTGATTTACTGGTTCCCTGATTTGATCGTTTGGTATTATTTCTATCTCGGTTATCTTATTCAATGTTTCCACCTTTTGCTTGTCATCTTCTATTGTTGTTTCTATTGACTGGTTTTCATCACTCCTTATTTCTTTTTTATACTCTTCTAACTGTCATTTCAATTCCTCTCTATTTTTCTTACTCTCTTCCTTCAACAGTCCTTTTAATTCTTCATTACTTTGTCTAATATCCTCCTTCAGCTGTTGTTGTAATGTTTCATTAGTACTTTCAATTTTTTTATTTAATTCCTCATGATTTTCCCTAATTTGTTTCTTTAATTCCTCATTAGTTTGTTTTAATAAGGTTTCATTATCTACTCTCATTTGTTTAAATTCTTCTTGGTTACTATCCATTTTCCTGTTAAGTGTTTCGATATTCTTTTCAATATCCTCCTTCATTTGTTTCTTTAAACTTTCATTATTACTGTCCATTTTCTCCATATTTTGTTTCAGTGTTTCATTATTACTGTCCATTTTTTCAAACATTTCCATTAATCTCTCAAATCTCATTTCTTTTACAGTCTTATTTGGTTCCTTTTGTGTGGGTTTATCTGGTTGGTCCCCTTGGGCATCCCTTACCACCGTTTCCCTTTCTTCAGTCGCTGCTACTGGGGTATCCTTTACTATTACTTCACTTCTTCAACTGTTGTTGTTTCCTAGTCTTCTATATTTAACTCTATCTCTTCTTCTTCCATTCATTTCCGTGACGTCGCTCTTCTCCTTGACATCTCTGTTGTTAATCGTAGCCGCCACTAGAGTAGAAATCACTGTAAACTCACAATAAGAATACAAAGCTATTCTATTTCTGGCCTCACTAGTTGGGCTCCAATTCTGTAACGCGTAATAGTTTTTTACCCTTACAAATCTAATAATCGTACTTTCTAAATTGTATGTTATTTTTGACTCACTATTGGGATAGCCAATTTGTTACATCTAGACTCGAATCTATGGTTATTTATCTGAATTTGCGTCTTGTTTAACTCTGTTATTATTTGTATATATTTTTGTTAATATTAAATTAAGGATGAGTATCTGTTCAGGGGGATGTTTGTTGAGCGCCAATTTGCAATCACCGTTTGCAAATAAAATTTTATTGGTGAAGTATCAATAATAAATTTTTGTTCAAATTTATGTAAATAATATATGGTCTCTTTATTCTGTAATGAACTCTCTTTTATTCTTTTCTTTCAGCAATGGATATGATAACTTGTGCTCATCACTACATTTTTTAAAAGAAATTGGTAAGATTTTCAATTGTTGAGTGTTGCCAACTTAATCTAATTACTGAGGTCAACTTACAGTATCAGATATTTTGTCATAATATCATACACTTTCTGTTTTCATGAAATAAGAAACAAATAAACCTTTTTCTGTATTTCGTAAACTCAAATCCTTTATTTATTCTTTAATTTGTGCTAAATGTAAAACATAATTTTTAACAAAGTTTGGCCAGCTGTATTTTTATAAGCTCAGAGTGGCAGCAGTAACTCTTAGATCTCAGGCTTTTTTAAAACATTTTATAATTTGTTTTTTAATAAATAAAATACAATTATAAGGTTTAGTAGGTCCTTTTGACTACGATATAACAACAGTATTGACAGGGAAAGTACCAAAATACATACGATGAGAAATAGTCACAATGTATCTTAAAAGGATTATATTAAGAGTGTAAAACAGTTCAGTGTATAGGTTAAGTTATAAAAAATTGTTTAGACTTAATTAGTTTTAAATTATGTTAGCACTATACATCAATGGTGGCTTATGCTTATGTCCATATTATTAATCATTATTGTTCTCAGTGAAAGTTAATTATGGTTTTTATAAAAAACGTATTCAAAGTTTTTTGAAACCTTTAGATCAGGTTTAACAGGGAATATTTCAGATTAATTTTAGATCAAAAAATACTTCTCTCCCTGTGTCAATTGGTCCAATTTCTTCAGAGATGTCCTGGTTTAATTCTGTAGAGTCTTGTAGCAATTCTTTCTTCTATTTTAATCTTGATATATATAATTATTCAATTGTTTATCTGGAGATGCTCTAATATCACATATATTATAATTTATTTTTCACTATAAGTATTTAAATCAACCTTTTTGCATTCAGTTTTTTTAGAATCAATCTATTTTCTTCCTTCACATATTAGTTGCTAAGGCCTCTCTTAGATATCTCCTTGGTTTCCAAGTAACATTTTTATATCACCCTGGTGACATCATAAGAATAATATAAACAAACCTTTTACTATTTTATATGTCATTTTCTTTTAAAAGGATATACCTTTTTTATAAGAGCTCTTATCTTCTTTTTATTTGTTTCTTTGTTCTTCTGATAAAAAACTGATCATTTTGACATCACTCTTGACTATTTTCTGATCTATATTTCCTGAGTTAATGATTTACATTTTTTTTTTTATTTTTGTTCCAAACTTATTTATTACTTATTTTGTACCTTTCACTTTCTTAAATTTATTTTATACATTTGGTAATCTTTTAACATAAACTGACATTGTTTCCTTATTATTTTAATAGAAATCTTATTCAAATAATTTGACTGACTATGATTTTGGTACTTTCTTGTTAAGACTAACATTAGTGTTATTAACACTAGTATACATAATATTAATAAATGTGACAGAAACTGATTACTAATAACTATTAGTAATATGTTATAATTCCCCTTAACTGACTGTGTTTATAACTTTACAGTCAGCACACAAAAAACAAATTTCATAAGTAAGTTCTTACTTTAATTATAATAAACATAACATACAATAAACAATTAAAATTAAACATATTCAATTAAGTCTTTCTTAAAATATTATGTCTCCTGGTACTATTTAATAATAGAATCATGGTAAATTTTTGTTACTAGGGCATGGTAAAAATGTCACGTAACATAATACCCCCCCAGAAAACAGGTTATTTTAGTAATCATTAGGTTGCTTAAATAAGCTGATTGACTTCACGATTACTTTTCTCATTTTCCATAATACTTTTTTATTTCAGCACCTAAAACTTGATATTGATTCTTCTTACTTTTCACACCTCGAGTCATATTGTCATATTTATTTTTTTTTTATTTCTTTACCTCTTCGTTTGTATCATCCCTAAAATTCCATAATTCCCTAACATTAAATACTACATATGGGTTCGGATTCGGAGGGGCACTATTGCCTTCCATTACTCCGCCGTTTTCCCTAAATATATCATCTGAAATCAGAGGAACTTCATCTCTGTCGAGGAAAAAACAAAATTGCACTATCACAACACAATACATATAATAATTACCTACAAGGTAGCTCCTTCGCTACAAACTTATATTCCAGGGATTGTTAAATTATTTCTTTGAGGTCTATTCACATTTTTATTCTATGACTATTTCACTTCTAGTGCTTTATCAGTTCAAAATAATTTTCTATCTTTCACATGTAATTGGTTAACCTTACTCAACCTACATGTTGTATTATTTCCATCTTGGCGCTGTCAATCAATAATATTTTAGATTCTATTTTCATCTAAATCATTCTAACTCTTCTTAATAAATTCAAAATAATTTCTTCCGAAACACATGGTAAGCTGTTCTTACTTAATTTATTTCTTGGGGTTTTCTTCTTAATAGATTCAAAATACGAGGGGTAACCCAAAAATAAGGTCTCCATATTTTTTAAAAATAGAAAAAAAAATAAATTTATTATCAAAACTTTTTACATGGTTGTGAAGCATAAGAACACACTATTTTTCAACATAATCGCCGTTACGTTCAATGCATTTTTCGAGCCGCTGTGGCAGTTTTAGTATGCCAGTGTCATAGAAACTCGCCGCCATGTCATTGAGATAGCGTTTGACCTCGTCTTTCACCTCGTCATCGTCGTCGAATCGCATTCCACCCAAATGTTCTTTCAAATGTGTAAACAAATGATAGTCACAAGGTGCCAAGTTCGGACTATAGGGGAGTGGGTGATTATGTCCCATCCAAATTGGTTCAGAAGATCGTCGGTTGCGCGGGCGACATGAGGGCGAGCATTGTCGTGAAGAATGGACACGCCCTTGGTGAGCATTCCTCTTCTCCGGTCCCGAATCACCCGTTTGAGTTTTTTGAGTGTCTCACAATATGCGTCTGCGTTTATGCCAGTAGGCATGAAATCGATCAACAATACACCTTTCCGATCCCAAAACACAGTCGCCATGATCTTGCCGGTAGACTGTGTTTGTTTGAATTTTCGCCGCCTTGGCGAAGTTGGATGCCGCCACTCAAGTGATTGTCGTTTGGATTCAGGTGTGAAGTGGTGAACCCACGTTTCGTCACCTGTGACAATGGAAATCAAACAGTCGTCTCTTTCGTCTGCATAGCGCTCAAGAAAACCGCGGGCAGCTTCGACGCGTTGCCGTTTGTGGTCTTCTGTGAGCATTCACGGAACCCACCTTGCGCACACGCACACGTTGCGATATTTCAACTTTTCAGTCACAATCCTCTGAATGGTGGATTTCGAAACGTCAGGACGGAAACAAGAGAGCTCATGGATAGTGATCCTCCGATCTTCACGCACGACTTCGTCAAGTTTCCTGATCGTCTCCTGACACTGACGGTCTCCCTCTTCTTTCGTCATCAGGAATTTCTATACGACCAGCTTTAAACTCTCTACACCACTTGCGGACGTTTTTGACACCTTTTGCATTAAGAAATCGAATGACTTCACGAAGTCCGCACTTGGCGGGAACTGCGATTGGGAGCTCCATTCTTAACGGCTGCCAAGCCAAGACTAATCGACCGAGCGAGCTCAGCAACCTCTTGTTTGAAAGAGGGGAGATGGCCGCATACAGCAGTGCTGCCAACTGCCGCCCAAAATATTTCCCTGCGGCTCTAGTCCTTTGGAGACCTTACTTTTGGGTTACCCCTAGTAATTTCTTCTTTAACTCATGGTAAGATGTTCTTACTTAAATTAGAATTTTGAGGTTTTCTTCTTAACAGATTCAAAATAATTTCTTCTTTAACTCATGGTAAGATGTTCTTACTTAATTTAGAATTTTGATGTTTTTCTTATCTTTTAATTCATAACAAAATTTTTTATTTGTAATAACTTCATATTATGTTATTTGTATTAATAATTAATCCACTCTTTGTTCCATTAGTTTGCTTTAGTCCATTCCCAGAAAATCAGTCCCGTCTTTCCATACTGTCATCTTTAGTTCAGCCATTGTCCAATACAATAGTGGTCCTTGTTGTACAGACTATTATTGTTTTCAGTATGAATTCTATCCTTGTCCACTTTATCACTACTAACTTGTATTCTGATTTTTCTGCAGCGAAGTCTTCACTCATTTCAAGACCTACTATTGAATTTCCAATCAATTCTGTCCTAATGACATATCTTTCGATCACTCAGTATTGCAATTTTTCAAACACCAAATTTTCACTGGTATCTTTGCCTGCTTTTAACATTTTATTCTTTTATTCTCTAGTTCATTTACCAAATATGTCACTGGTATATCAACTATTGATGATATAGCTGATATTTTATTATCCCTTTCTTTTTCTGATGTATTCATTTTAAATATAAATTTCCTTAAATTTTTCCTATAATGTGTTAATTCTGTTCTTTCCATGTTACTAGTGATTGGGAGATTACGTACATTAACCAGCCCACTCCTAATCATATTTAATTCTTCCTGTGTATTTTTCTGTTTCTTGGGATGTCTTTTACCTATTTCCTTCGTCTTCTTTTCTACATACTTATTATTCTCTTTGTTTCTGCTATGTTTCTTTTCAGATAACAATACACTTTTGTCTTTTTTATTTTCTATTTCCTTACTACCTTCTATTTTCTGATTTACTGGTTCCCTGATTTGATCGTTTGGTATTATTTCTATCTCGGTTATCTTATTCAATGTTTCCACCTTTTGCTTGTCATCTTCTATTGTTGTTTCTATTGACTGGTTTTCATCACTCCTTATTTCTTTTTTATACTCTTCTAACTGTCATTTCAATTCCTCTCTATTTTTCTTACTCTCTTCCTTCAACAGTCCTTTTAATTCTTCATTACTTTGTCTAATATCCTCCTTCAGCTGTTGTTGTAATGTTTCATTAGTACTTTCAATTTTTTTATTTAATTCCTCATGATTTTCCCTAATTTGTTTCTTTAATTCCTCATTAGTTTGTTTTAATAAGGTTTCATTATCTACTCTCATTTGTTTAAATTCTTCTTGGTTACTATCCATTTTCCTGTTAAGTGTTTCGATATTCTTTTCAATATCCTCCTTCATTTGTTTCTTTAAACTTTCATTATTACTGTCCATTTTCTCCATATTTTGTTTCAGTGTTTCATTATTACTGTCCATTTTTTCAAACATTTCCATTAATCTCTCAAATCTCATTTCTTTTACAGTCTTATTTGGTTCCTTTTGTGTGGGTTTATCTGGTTGGTCCCCTTGGGCATCCCTTACCACCGTTTCCCTTTCTTCAGTCGCTGCTACTGGGGTATCCTTTACTATTACTTCACTTCTTCAACTGTTGTTGTTTCCTAGTCTTCTATATTTAACTCTATCTCTTCTTCTTCCATTCATTTCCGTGACGTCGCTCTTCTCCTTGACATCTCTGTTGTTAATCGTAGCCGCCACTAGAGTAGAAATCACTGTAAACTCACAATAAGAATACAAAGCTATTCTATTTCTGGCCTCACTAGTTGGGCTCCAATTCTGTAACGCGTAATAGTTTTTTACCCTTACAAATCTAATAATCGTACTTTCTAAATTGTATGTTATTTTTGACTCACTATTGGGATAGCCAATTTGTTACATCTAGACTCGAATCTATGGTTATTTATCTGAATTTGCGTCTTGTTTAACTCTGTTATTATTTGTATATATTTTTGTTAATATTAAATTAAGGATGAGTATCTGTTCAGGGGGATGTTTGTTGAGCGCCAATTTGCAATCACCGTTTGCAAATAAAATTTTATTGGTGAAGTATCAATAATAAATTTTTGTTCAAATTTATGTAAATAATATATGGTCTCTTTATTCTGTAATGAACTCTCTTTTATTCTTTTCTTTCAGCAATGGATATGATAACTTGTGCTCATCACTACATTTTTTAAAAGAAATTGGTAAGATTTTCAATTGTTGAGTGTTGCCAACTTAATCTAATTACTGAGGTCAACTTACAGTATCAGATATTTTGTCAGAATATCATACACTTTTTGTTTTCATGAAATAAGAAACAAATAAACCTTTTTCTGTATTTCGTAAACTCAAATCCTTTATTTATTCTTTAATTTGTGCTAAATGTAAAACATAATTTTTAACAAAGTTTGGCCAGCTGTATTTTTATAAGCTCAGAGTGGCAGCAGTAACTCTTAGATCTCAGGCTTTTTTAAAACATTTTATAATTTGTTTTTTAATAAATAAAATACAATTATAAGGTTTAGTAGGTCCTTTTGACTACGATATAACAACAGTATTGACAGGGAAAGTACCAAAATACATACGATGAGAAATAGTCACAATGTATCTTAAAAGGATTATATTAAGAGTGTAAAACAGTTCAGTGTATAGGTTAAGTTATAAAAATATTGTTTAGACTTAATTAGTTTTAAATTATGTTAGCACTATACATCAATGGTGGCTTATGCTTATGTCCATATTATTAATCATTATTGTTCTCAGTGAAAGTTAATTATGGTTTTTATAAAAAACGTATTCAAAGTTTTTTGAAACCTTTAGATCAGGTTTAACAGGGAATATTTCAGATTAATTTTAGATCAAAAAATACTTCTCTCCCTGTGTCAATTGGTCCAATTTCTTCAGAGATGTCCTGGTTTAATTCTGTAGAGTCTTGTAGCAATTCTTTCTTCTATTTTAATCTTGATATATATAATTATTCAATTGTTTATCTGGAGATGCTCTAATATCACATATATTATAATTTATTTTTCACTATAAGTATTTAAATCAACCTTTTTGCATTCAGTTTTTTTAGAATCAATCTATTTTCTTCCTTCACATATTAGTTGCTAAGGCCTCTCTTAGATATCTCCTTGGTTTCCAAGTAACATTTTTATATCACCCTGGTGACATCATAAGAATAATATAAACAAACCTTTTACTATTTTATATGTCATTTTCTTTTAAAAGGATATACCTTTTTTATAAGAGCTCTTATCTTCTTTTTATTTGTTTCTTTGTTCTTCTGATAAAAAACTGATCATTTTAACATCACTCTTGACTATTTTCTGATCTATATTTCCTGAGTTAATGATTTACATTTTTTTTTTTATTTTTGTTCCAAACTTATTTATTATTTATTTTGTACCTTTCACTTTCTTAAATTTATTTTATACATTTGGTAATCTTTTAACATAAACTGACATTGTTTCCTTATTATTTTAATAGAAATCTTATTCATATAATTTGACTGACTATGATTTTGGTACTTTCTTGTTAAGACTAACATTAGTGTTATTAACACTAGTATACATAATATTAATAAATGTGACAGAAACTGATTACTAATAACTATTAGTAATATGTTATAATTCCCCTTAACTGACTGTGTTTATAACTTTACAGTCAGCACACAAAAAACAAATTTCATAAGTAAGTTCTTACTTTAATTATAATAAACATAACATACAATAAACAATTAAAATTAAACATATTCAATTAAGTCTTTCTTAAAATATTATGTCTCCTGGTACTATTTAATAATAGAATCATGGTAAATTTTTGTTACTAGGGCATGGTAAAAATGTCACGTAACATAATACCCCCCCAGAAAACAGGTTATTTTAGTAATCATTAGGTTGCTTAAATAAGCTGATTGACTTCACGATTACTTTTCTCATTTTCCATAATACTTTTTTATTTCAGCACCTAAAACTTGATATTGATTCTTCTTACTTTTCACACCTCGAGTCATATTGTCATATTTATTTTTTTTTTATTTCTTTACCTCTTCGTTTGTATCATCCCTAAAATTCCATAATTCCCTAACATTAAATACTACATATGGGTTCGGATTCGGAGGGGCACTATTGCCTTCCATTACTCCGCCGTTTTCCCTAAATATATCATCTGAAATCAGAGGAACTTCATCTCTGTCGAGGAAAAAACAAAATTGCACTATCACAACACAATACATATAATAATTACCTACAAGGTAGCTCCTTCGCTACAAACTTATATTCCAGGGATTGTTAAATTATTTCTTTGAGGTCTATTCACATTTTTATTCTATGACTATTTCACTTCTAGTGCTTTATCAGTTCAAAATAATTTTCTATTTTTCACATGTAATTGGTTAACCTTACTCAACCTACATGTTGTATTATTTCCATCTTGGCGCTGTCAATCAATAATATTTTAGATTCTATTTTCATCTAAATCATTCTAACTCTTCTTAATAAATTCAAAATAATTTCTTCCGAAACACATGGTAAGCTGTTCTTACTTAATTTATTTCTTGGGGTTTTCTTCTTAATAGATTCAAAATACGAGGGGTAACCCAAAAATAAGGTCTCCATATTTTTTAAAAATAGAAAAAAAAATAAATTTATTATCAAAACTTTTTACATGGTTGTGAAGCATAAGAACACACTATTTTTCAACATAATCGCCGTTACGTTCAATGCATTTTTCGAGCCGCTGTGGCAGTTTTAGTATGCCAGTGTCATAGAAACTCGCCGCCATGTCATTGAGATAGCGTTTGACCTCGTCTTTCACCTCGTCATCGTCGTCGAATCGCATTCCACCCAAATGTTCTTTCAAATGTGTAAACAAATGATAGTCACAAGGTGCCAAGTTCGGACTATAGGGGAGTGGGTGATTATGTCCCATCCAAATTGGTTCAGAAGATCGTCGGTTGCGCGGGCGACATGAGGGCGAGCATTGTCGTGAAGAATGGACACGCCCTTGGTGAGCATTCCTCTTCTCCGGTCCCGAATCACCCGTTTGAGTTTTTTGAGTGTCTCACAATATGCGTCTGCGTTTATGCCAGTAGGCATGAAATCGATCAACAATACACCTTTCCGATCCCAAAACACAGTCGCCATGATCTTGCCGGTAGACTGTGTTTGTTTGAATTTTCGCCGCCTTGGCGAAGTTGGATGCCGCCACTCAAGTGATTGTCGTTTGGATTCAGGTGTGAAGTGGTGAACCCACGTTTCGTCACCTGTGACAATGGAAATCAAACAGTCGTCTCTTTCGTCTGCATAGCGCTCAAGAAAACCGCGGGCAGCTTCGACGCGTTGCCGTTTGTGGTCTTCTGTGAGCATTCACGGAACCCACCTTGCGCACACGCACACGTTGCGATATTTCAACTTTTCAGTCACAATCCTCTGAATGGTGGATTTCGAAACGTCAGGACGGAAACAAGAGAGCTCGTGGATAGTGATCCTCCGATCTTCACGCACGACTTCGTCAAGTTTCCTGCTCGTCTCCTGACACTGACGGTCTCCCGCTTCTTTCGTCATCATGAATTTCTATACGACCAGCTTTAAACTCTCTACACCACTTGCGGACGTTTTTGACACCTTTTGCGTTAAGAAATCGAATAACTTCGCAAAGTCCGCACTTGGCGGGAACTGCGATTGGGAGCTCCATTCTTAACGGCTGCCAAGCCAAGACTAATCGCCGAGCGAGCTCAGCAACCTCTTGTTTGAAAGAGGGGAGATGGCCGCATACAGCAGTGCTGCCAACTGCCGCCCAAAATATTTCCCTGCGGCTCTAGTCCTTTAGAGACCTTACTTTTGGGTTACCCCTAGTAATTTCTTCTTTAACTCATGGTAAGATGTTCTTACTTAAATTAGAATTTTGAGTTTTTCTTCTTAACAGATTCAAAATAATTTCTTCTTTAACTCATGGTAAGATGTTCTTACTTAATTTAGAATTTTGATGTTTTTCTTATCTTTTAATTCATAACAATAAAAAATTTTTTATTTGTAATAACTTCATATTATGTTATTTGTATTAATAATTAATCCACTCTTTGTTCCATTAGTTTGCTTTAGTCCATTCCCAGAAAATCAGTCCCGTCTTTCCATACTGTCATCTTTAGTTCAGCCATTGTCCAATACAATAGTGGTCCTTGTTGTACGGACTATTATTGTTTTCAGTATGAATTCTATCCTTGTCAACTTTGTCACTACTAACTTGTATTCTGATTTTTCTGCAGCGAAGTCTTCACTCATTTCAAGACCTACTATTGAATTTCCAATCAATTCTGTCCTAATGACATATCTTTCGATCACTCAGTATTGCAATTTTTCAAACACCAAATTTTCACTGGTATCTTTGCCTGCTTTTAACATTTTATTCTTTTATTCTCTAGTTCATTTACCAAATATGTCACTGGTATATCAACTATTGATGATATAGCTGATATTTTATTATCCCTTTCTTTTTCTGATGTATTCATTTTAAATATAAATTTCCTTAAATTTTTCCTATAATGTGTTAATTCTGTTCTTTCCATGTTACTAGTGATTGGGAGATTACGTACATTAACCAGCCCACTCCTAATCATATTTAATTCTTCCTGTGTATTTTTCTGTTTCTTGGGATGTCTTTTACCTATTTCCTTCGTCTTCTTTTCTACATACTTATTATTCTCTTTGTTTCTGCTATGTTTCTTTTCAGATAACAATACACTTTTGTCTTTTTTATTTTCTATTTCCTTACTACCTTCTATTTTCTGATTTACTGGTTCCCTGATTTGATCGTTTGGTATTATTTCTATCTCGGTTATCTTATTCAATGTTTCCACCTTTTGCTTGTCATCTTCTATTGTTGTTTCTATTGACTGGTTTTCATCACTCCTTATTTCTTTTTTATACTCTTCTAACTGTCATTTCAATTCCTCTCTATTTTTCTTACTCTCTTCCTTCAACAGTCCTTTTAATTCTTCATTACTTTGTCTAATATCCTCCTTCAGCTGTTGTTGTAATGTTTCATTAGTACTTTCAATTTTTTTATTTAATTCCTCATGATTTTCCCTAATTTGTTTCTTTAATTCCTCATTAGTTTGTTTTAATAAGGTTTCATTATCTACTCTCATTTGTTTAAATTCTTCTTGGTTACTATCCATTTTCCTGTTAAGTGTTTCGATATTCTTTTCAATATCCTCCTTCATTTGTTTCTTTAAACTTTCATTATTACTGTCCATTTTCTCCATATTTTGTTTCAGTGTTTCATTATTACTGTCCATTTTTTCAAACATTTCCATTAATCTCTCAAATCTCATTTCTTTTACAGTCTTATTTGGTTCCTTTTGTGTGGGTTTATCTGGTTGGTCCCCTTGGGCATCCCTTACCACCGTTTCCCTTTCTTCAGTCGCTGCTACTGGGGTATCCTTTACTATTACTTCACTTCTTCAACTGTTGTTGTTTCCTAGTCTTCTATATTTAACTCTATCTCTTCTTCTTCCATTCATTTCCGTGACGTCGCTCTTCTCCTTGACATCTCTGTTGTTAATCGTAGCCGCCACTAGAGTAGAAATCACTGTAAACTCACAATAAGAATACAAAGCTATTCTATTTCTGGCCTCACTAGTTGGGCTCCAATTCTGTAACGCGTAATAGTTTTTTACCCTTACAAATCTAATAATCGTACTTTCTAAATTGTATGTTATTTTTGACTCACTATTGGGATAGCCAATTTGTTACATCTAGACTCGAATCTATGGTTATTTATCTGAATTTGCGTCTTGTTTAACTCTGTTATTATTTGTATATATTTTTGTTAATATTAAATTAAGGATGAGTATCTGTTCAGGGGGATGTTTGTTGAGCGCCAATTTGCAATCACCGTTTGCAAATAAAATTTTATTGGTGAAGTATCAATAATAAATTTTTGTTCAAATTTATGTAAATAATATATGGTCTCTTTATTCTGTAATGAACTCTCTTTTATTCTTTTCTTTCAGCAATGGATATGATAACTTGTGCTCATCACTACATTTTTTAAAAGAAATTGGTAAGATTTTCAATTGTTGAGTGTTGCCAACTTAATCTAATTACTGAGGTCAACTTACAGTATCAGATATTTTGTCAGAATATCATACACTTTTTGTTTTCATGAAATAAGAAACAAATAAACCTTTTTCTGTATTTCGTAAACTCAAATCCTTTATTTATTCTTTAATTTGTGCTAAATGTAAAACATAATTTTTAACAAAGTTTGGCCAGCTGTATTTTTATAAGCTCAGAGTGGCAGCAGTAACTCTTAGATCTCAGGCTTTTTTAAAACATTTTATAATTTGTTTTTTAATAAATAAAATACAATTATAAGGTTTAGTAGGTCCTTTTGACTACGATATAACAACAGTATTGACAGGGAAAGTACCAAAATACATACGATGAGAAATAGTCACAATGTATCTTAAAAGGATTATATTAAGAGTGTAAAACAGTTCAGTGTATAGGTTAAGTTATAAAAATATTGTTTAGACTTAATTAGTTTTAAATTATGTTAGCACTATACATCAATGGTGGCTTATGCTTATGTCCATATTATTAATCATTATTGTTCTCAGTGAAAGTTAATTATGGTTTTTATAAAAAACGTATTCAAAGTTTTTTGAAACCTTTAGATCAGGTTTAACAGGGAATATTTCAGATTAATTTTAGATCAAAAAATACTTCTCTCCCTGTGTCAATTGGTCCAATTTCTTCAGAGATGTCCTGGTTTAATTCTGTAGAGTCTTGTAGCAATTCTTTCTTCTATTTTAATCTTGATATATATAATTATTCAATTGTTTATCTGGAGATGCTCTAATATCACATATATTATAATTTATTTTTCACTATAAGTATTTAAATCAACCTTTTTGCATTCAGTTTTTTTAGAATCAATCTATTTTCTTCCTTCACATATTAGTTGCTAAGGCCTCTCTTAGATATCTCCTTGGTTTCCAAGTAACATTTTTATATCACCCTGGTGACATCATAAGAATAATATAAACAAACCTTTTACTATTTTATATGTCATTTTCTTTTAAAAGGATATACCTTTTTTATAAGAGCTCTTATCTTCTTTTTATTTGTTTCTTTGTTCTTCTGATAAAAAACTGATCATTTTAACATCACTCTTGACTATTTTCTGATCTATATTTCCTGAGTTAATGATTTACATTTTTTTTTTTTTTTTTGTTCCAAACTTATTTATTATTTATTTTGTACCTTTCACTTTCTTAAATTTATTTTATACATTTGGTAATCTTTTAACATAAACTGACATTGTTTCCTTATTATTTTAATAGAAATCTTATTCATATAATTTGACTGACTATGATTTTGGTACTTTCTTGTTAAGACTAACATTAGTGTTATTAACACTAGTATACATAATATTAATAAATGTGACAGAAACTGATTACTAATAACTATTAGTAATATGTTATAATTCCCCTTAACTGACTGTGTTTATAACTTTACAGTCAGCACACAAAAAACAAATTTCATAAGTAAGTTCTTACTTTAATTATAATAAACATAACATACAATAAACAATTAAAATTAAACATATTCAATTAAGTCTTTCTTAAAATATTATGTCTCCTGGTACTATTTAATAATAGAATCATGGTAAATTTTTGTTACTAGGGCATGGTAAAAATGTCACGTAACATAATACCCCCCCAGAAAACAGGTTATTTTAGTAATCATTAGGTTGCTTAAATAAGCTGATTGACTTCACGATTACTTTTCTCATTTTCCATAATACTTTTTTATTTCAGCACCTAAAACTTGATATTGATTCTTCTTACTTTTCACACCTCGAGTCATATTGTCATATTTATTTTTTTTTTATTTCTTTACCTCTTCGTTTGTATCATCCCTAAAATTCCATAATTCCCTAACATTAAATACTACATATGGGTTCGGATTCGGAGGGGCACTATTGCCTTCCATTACTCCGCCGTTTTCCCTAAATATATCATCTGAAATCAGAGGAACTTCATCTCTGTCGAGGAAAAAACAAAATTGCACTATCACAACACAATACATATAATAATTACCTACAAGGTAGCTCCTTCGCTACAAACTTATATTCCAGGGATTGTTAAATTATTTCTTTGAGGTCTATTCACATTTTTATTCTATGACTATTTCACTTCTAGTGCTTTATCAGTTCAAAATAATTTTCTATCTTTCACATGTAATTGGTTAACCTTACTCAACCTACATGTTGTATTATTTCCATCTTGGCGCTGTCAATCAATAATATTTTAGATTCTATTTTCATCTAAATCATTCTAACTCTTCTTAATAAATTCAAAATAATTTCTTCCGAAACACATGGTAAGCTGTTCTTACTTAATTTATTTCTTGGGGTTTTCTTCTTAATAGATTCAAAATACGAGGGGTAACCCAAAAATAAGGTCTCCATATTTTTTAAAAATAGAAAAAAAAATAAATTTATTATCAAAACTTTTTACATGGTTGTGAAGCATAAGAACACACTATTTTTCAACATAATCGCCGTTACGTTCAATGCATTTTTCGAGCCGCTGTG
The DNA here is from genome assembly GCA_034769895.1 of Magicicada septendecula. Taxonomy (NCBI): domain Eukaryota; kingdom Metazoa; phylum Arthropoda; class Insecta; order Hemiptera; family Cicadidae; genus Magicicada; species Magicicada septendecula. The sequence goes on along the minus strand of CM068367.1, from coordinate 1,191,663,579 downwards.
GCAGTTTTAGTATGCCAGTGTCATAGAAACTCGCCGCCATGTCATTGAGATAGCGTTTGACCTCGTCTTTCACCTCGTCATCGTCGTCGAATCGCATTCCACCCAAATGTTCTTTCAAATGTGTAAACAAATGATAGTCACAAGGTGCCAAGTTCGGACTATAGGGGAGTGGGTGATTATGTCCCATCCAAATTGGTTCAGAAGATCGTCGGTTGCGCGGGCGACATGAGGGCGAGCATTGTCGTGAAGAATGGACACGCCCTTGGTGAGCATTCCTCTTCTCCGGTCCCGAATCACCCGTTTGAGTTTTTTTAGTGTCTCACAATATGCGTCTGCGTTTATGCCAGTAGGCATGAAATCGATCAACAATACACCTTTCCGATCCCAAAACACAGTCGCCATGATCTTGCCGGTAGACTGTGTTTGTTTGAATTTTCGCCGCCTTGGCGAAGTTGGATGCCGCCACTCAAGTGATTGTCGTTTGGATTCAGGTGTGAAGTGGTGAACCCACGTTTCGTCACCTGTGACAATGGAAATCAAACAGTCGTCTCTTTCGTCTGCATAGCGCTCAAGAAAACCGCGGGCAGCTTCGACGCGTTGCCGTTTGTGGTCTTCTGTGAGCATTCACGGAACCCACCTTGCGCACACGCACACGTTGCGATATTTCAACTTTTCAGTCACAATCCTCTGAATGGTGGATTTCGAAACGTCAGGACGGAAACAAGAGAGCTCGTGGATAGTGATCCTCCGATCTTCACGCACGACTTCGTCAAGTTTCCTGCTCGTCTCCTGACACTGACGGTCTCCCGCTTCTTTCGTCATCATGAATTTCTATACGACCAGCTTTAAACTCTCTACACCACTTGCGGACGTTTTTGACACCTTTTGCGTTAAGAAATCGAATAACTTCGCAAAGTCCGCACTTGGCGGGAACTGCGATTGGGAGCTCCATTCTTAACGGCTGCCAAGCCAAGACTAATCGCCGAGCGAGCTCAGCAACCTCTTGTTTGAAAGAGGGGAGATGGCCGCATACAGCAGTGCTGCCAACTGCCGCCCAAAATATTTCCCTGCGGCTCTAGTCCTTTAGAGACCTTACTTTTGGGTTACCCCTAGTAATTTCTTCTTTAACTCATGGTAAGATGTTCTTACTTAAATTAGAATTTTGAGGTTTTCTTCTTAACAGATTCAAAATAATTTCTTCTTTAACTCATGGTAAGATGTTCTTACTTAATTTAGAATTTTGATGTTTTTCTTATCTTTTAATTCATAACAATAAAAAATTTTTTATTTGTAATAACTTCATATTATGTTATTTGTATTAATAATTAATCCACTCTTTGTTCCATTAGTTTGCTTTAGTCCATTCCCAGAAAATCAGTCCCGTCTTTCCATACTGTCATCTTTAGTTCAGCCATTGTCCAATACAATAGTGGTCCTTGTTGTACGGACTATTATTGTTTTCAGTATGAATTCTATCCTTGTCAACTTTGTCACTACTAACTTGTATTCTGATTTTTCTGCAGCGAAGTCTTCACTCATTTCAAGACCTACTATTGAATTTCCAATCAATTCTGTCCTAATGACATATCTTTCGATCACTCAGTATTGCAATTTTTCAAACACCAAATTTTCACTGGTATCTTTGCCTGCTTTTAACATTTTATTCTTTTATTCTCTAGTTCATTTACCAAATATGTCACTGGTATATCAACTATTGATGATATAGCTGATATTTTATTATCCCTTTCTTTTTCTGATGTATTCATTTTAAATATAAATTTCCTTAAATTTTTCCTATAATGTGTTAATTCTGTTCTTTCCATGTTACTAGTGATTGGGAGATTACGTACATTAACCAGCCCACTCCTAATCATATTTAATTCTTCCTGTGTATTTTTCTGTTTCTTGGGATGTCTTTTACCTATTTCCTTCGTCTTCTTTTCTACATACTTATTATTCTCTTTGTTTCTGCTATGTTTCTTTTCAGATAACAATACACTTTTGTCTTTTTTATTTTCTATTTCCTTACTACCTTCTATTTTCTGATTTACTGGTTCCCTGATTTGATCGTTTGGTATTATTTCTATCTCGGTTATCTTATTCAATGTTTCCACCTTTTGCTTGTCATCTTCTATTGTTGTTTCTATTGACTGGTTTTCATCACTCCTTATTTCTTTTTTATACTCTTCTAACTGTCATTTCAATTCCTCTCTATTTTTCTTACTCTCTTCCTTCAACAGTCCTTTTAATTCTTCATTACTTTGTCTAATATCCTCCTTCAGCTGTTGTTGTAATGTTTCATTAGTACTTTCAATTTTTTTATTTAATTCCTCATGATTTTCCCTAATTTGTTTCTTTAATTCCTCATTAGTTTGTTTTAATAAGGTTTCATTATCTACTCTCATTTGTTTAAATTCTTCTTGGTTACTATCCATTTTCCTGTTAAGTGTTTCGATATTCTTTTCAATATCCTCCTTCATTTGTTTCTTTAAACTTTCATTATTACTGTCCATTTTCTCCATATTTTGTTTCAGTGTTTCATTATTACTGTCCATTTTTTCAAACATTTCCATTAATCTCTCAAATCTCATTTCTTTTACAGTCTTATTTGGTTCCTTTTGTGTGGGTTTATCTGGTTGGTCCCCTTGGGCATCCCTTACCACCGTTTCCCTTTCTTCAGTCGCTGCTACTGGGGTATCCTTTACTATTACTTCACTTCTTCAACTGTTGTTGTTTCCTAGTCTTCTATATTTAACTCTATCTCTTCTTCTTCCATTCATTTCCGTGACGTCGCTCTTCTCCTTGACATCTCTGTTGTTAATCGTAGCCGCCACTAGAGTAGAAATCACTGTAAACTCACAATAAGAATACAAAGCTATTCTATTTCTGGCCTCACTAGTTGGGCTCCAATTCTGTAACGCGTAATAGTTTTTTACCCTTACAAATCTAATAATCGTACTTTCTAAATTGTATGTTATTTTTGACTCACTATTGGGATAGCCAATTTGTTACATCTAGACTCGAATCTATGGTTATTTATCTGAATTTGCGTCTTGTTTAACTCTGTTATTATTTGTATATATTTTTGTTAATATTAAATTAAGGATGAGTATCTGTTCAGGGGGATGTTTGTTGAGCGCCAATTTGCAATCACCGTTTGCAAATAAAATTTTATTGGTGAAGTATCAATAATAAATTTTTGTTCAAATTTATGTAAATAATATATGGTCTCTTTATTCTGTAATGAACTCTCTTTTATTCTTTTCTTTCAGCAATGGATATGATAACTTGTGCTCATCACTACATTTTTTAAAAGAAATTGGTAAGATTTTCAATTGTTGAGTGTTGCCAACTTAATCTAATTACTGAGGTCAACTTACAGTATCAGATATTTTGTCAGAATATCATACACTTTTTGTTTTCATGAAATAAGAAACAAATAAACCTTTTTCTGTATTTCGTAAACTCAAATCCTTTATTTATTCTTTAATTTGTGCTAAATGTAAAACATAATTTTTAACAAAGTTTGGCCAGCTGTATTTTTATAAGCTCAGAGTGGCAGCAGTAACTCTTAGATCTCAGGCTTTTTTAAAACATTTTATAATTTGTTTTTTAATAAATAAAATACAATTATAAGGTTTAGTAGGTCCTTTTGACTACGATATAACAACAGTATTGACAGGGAAAGTACCAAAATACATACGATGAGAAATAGTCACAATGTATCTTAAAAGGATTATATTAAGAGTGTAAAACAGTTCAGTGTATAGGTTAAGTTATAAAAATATTGTTTAGACTTAATTAGTTTTAAATTATGTTAGCACTATACATCAATGGTGGCTTATGCTTATGTCCATATTATTAATCATTATTGTTCTCAGTGAAAGTTAATTATGGTTTTTATAAAAAACGTATTCAAAGTTTTTTGAAACCTTTAGATCAGGTTTAACAGGGAATATTTCAGATTAATTTTAGATCAAAAAATACTTCTCTCCCTGTGTCAATTGGTCCAATTTCTTCAGAGATGTCCTGGTTTAATTCTGTAGAGTCTTGTAGCAATTCTTTCTTCTATTTTAATCTTGATATATATAATTATTCAATTGTTTATCTGGAGATGCTCTAATATCACATATATTATAATTTATTTTTCACTATAAGTATTTAAATCAACCTTTTTGCATTCAGTTTTTTTAGAATCAATCTATTTTCTTCCTTCACATATTAGTTGCTAAGGCCTCTCTTAGATATCTCCTTGGTTTCCAAGTAACATTTTTATATCACCCTGGTGACATCATAAGAATAATATAAACAAACCTTTTACTATTTTATATGTCATTTTCTTTTAAAAGGATATACCTTTTTTATAAGAGCTCTTATCTTCTTTTTATTTGTTTCTTTGTTCTTCTGATAAAAAACTGATCATTTTAACATCACTCTTGACTATTTTCTGATCTATATTTCCTGAGTTAATGATTTACATTTTTTTTTTTATTTTTGTTCCAAACTTATTTATTATTTATTTTGTACCTTTCACTTTCTTAAATTTATTTTATACATTTGGTAATCTTTTAACATAAACTGACATTGTTTCCTTATTATTTTAATAGAAATCTTATTCATATAATTTGACTGACTATGATTTTGGTACTTTCTTGTTAAGACTAACATTAGTGTTATTAACACTAGTATACATAATATTAATAAATGTGACAGAAACTGATTACTAATAACTATTAGTAATATGTTATAATTCCCCTTAACTGACTGTGTTTATAACTTTACAGTCAGCACACAAAAAACAAATTTTATAAGTAAGTTCTTACTTTAATTATAATAAACATAACATACAATAAACAATTAAAATTAAACATATTCAATTAAGTCTTTCTTAAAATATTATGTCTCCTGGTACTATTTAATAATAGAATCATGGTAAATTTTTGTTACTAGGGCATGGTAAAAATGTCACGTAACATAATACCCCCCCAGAAAACAGGTTATTTTAGTAATCATTAGGTTGCTTAAATAAGCTGATTGACTTCACGATTACTTTTCTCATTTTCCATAATACTTTTTTATTTCAGCACCTAAAACTTGATATTGATTCTTCTTACTTTTCACACCTCGAGTCATATTGTCATATTTATTTTTTTTTTATTTCTTTACCTCTTCGTTTGTATCATCCCTAAAATTCCATAATTCCCTAACATTAAATACTACATATGGGTTCGGATTCGGAGGGGCACTATTGCCTTCCATTACTCCGCCGTTTTCCCTAAATATATCATCTGAAATCAGAGGAACTTCATCTCTGTCGAGGAAAAAACAAAATTGCACTATCACAACACAATACATATAATAATTACCTACAAGGTAGCTCCTTCGCTACAAACTTATATTCCAGGGATTGTTAAATTATTTCTTTGAGGTCTATTCACATTTTTATTCTATGACTATTTCACTTCTAGTGCTTTATCAGTTCAAAATAATTTTCTATCTTTCACATGTAATTGGTTAACCTTACTCAACCTACATGTTGTATTATTTCCATCTTGGCGCTGTCAATCAATAATATTTTAGATTCTATTTTCATCTAAATCATTCTAACTCTTCTTAATAAATTCAAAATAATTTCTTCCGAAACACATGGTAAGCTGTTCTTACTTAATTTATTTCTTGGGGTTTTCTTCTTAATAGATTCAAAATACGAGGGGTAACCCAAAAATAAGGTCTCCATATTTTTTAAAAATAGAAAAAAAAATAAATTTATTATCAAAACTTTTTACATGGTTGTGAAGCATAAGAACACACTATTTTTCAACATAATCGCCGTTACGTTCAATGCATTTTTCGAGCCGCTGTGGCAGTTTTAGTATGCCAGTGTCATAGAAACTCGCCGCCATGTCATTGAGATAGCGTTTGACCTCGTCTTTCACCTCGTCATCGTCGTCGAATCGCATTCCACCCAAATGTTCTTTCAAATGTGTAAACAAATGATAGTCACAAGGTGCCAAGTTCGGACTATAGGGGAGTGGGTGATTATGTCCCATCCAAATTGGTTCAGAAGATCGTCGGTTGCGCGGGCGACATGAGGGCGAGCATTGTCGTGAAGAATGGACACGCCCTTGGTGAGCATTCCTCTTCTCCGGTCCCGAATCACCCGTTTGAGTTTTTTGAGTGTCTCACAATATGCGTCTGCGTTTATGCCAGTAGGCATGAAATCGATCAACAATACACCTTTCCGATCCCAAAACACAGTCGCCATGATCTTGCCGGTAGACTGTGTTTGTTTGAATTTTCGCCGCCTTGGCGAAGTTGGATGCCGCCACTCAAGTGATTGTCGTTTGGATTCAGGTGTGAAGTGGTGAACCCACGTTTCGTCACCTGTGACAATGGAAATCAAACAGTCGTCTCTTTCGTCTGCATAGCGCTCAAGAAAACCGCGGGCAGCTTCGACGCGTTGCCGTTTGTGGTCTTCTGTGAGCATTCACGGAACCCACCTTGCGCACACGCACACGTTGCGATATTTCAACTTTTCAGTCACAATCCTCTGAATGGTGGATTTCGAAACGTCAGGACGGAAACAAGAGAGCTCGTGGATAGTGATCCTCCGATCTTCACGCACGACTTCGTCAAGTTTCCTGCTCGTCTCCTGACACTGACGGTCTCCCGCTTCTTTCGTCATCATGAATTTCTATACGACCAGCTTTAAACTCTCTACACCACTTGCGGACGTTTTTGACACCTTTTGCGTTAAGAAATCGAATAACTTCGCAAAGTCCGCACTTGGCGGGAACTGCGATTGGGAGCTCCATTCTTAACGGCTGCCAAGCCAAGACTAATCGCCGAGCGAGCTCAGCAACCTATTGTTTGAAAGAGGGGAGATGGCCGCATACAGCAGTGCTGCCAACTGCCGCCCAAAATATTTCCCTGCGGCTCTAGTCCTTTAGAGACCTTACTTTTGGGTTACCCCTAGTAATTTCTTCTTTAACTCATGGTAAGATGTTCTTACTTAAATTAGAATTTTGAGGTTTTCTTCTTAACAGATTCAAAATAATTTCTTCTTTAACTCATGGTAAGATGTTCTTACTTAATTTAGAATTTTGATGTTTTTCTTATCTTTTAATTCATAACAATAAAAAAATTTTTATTTGTAATAACTTCATATTATGTTATTTGTATTAATAATTAATCCACTCTTTGTTCCATTAGTTTGCTTTAGTCCATTCCCAGAAAATCAGTCCCGTCTTTCCATACTGTCATCTTTAGTTCAGCCATTGTCCAATACAATAGTGGTCCTTGTTGTACGGACTATTATTGTTTTCAGTATGAATTCTATCCTTGTCAACTTTGTCACTACTAACTTGTATTCTGATTTTTCTGCAGCGAAGTCTTCACTCATTTCAAGACCTACTATTGAATTTCCAATCAATTCTGTCCTAATGACATATCTTTCGATCACTCAGTATTGCAATTTTTCAAACACCAAATTTTCACTGGTATCTTTGCCTGCTTTTAACATTTTATTCTTTTATTCTCTAGTTCATTTACCAAATATGTCACTGGTATATCAACTATTGATGATATAGCTGATATTTTATTATCCCTTTCTTTTTCTGATGTATTCATTTTAAATATAAATTTCCTTAAATTTTTCCTATAATGTGTTAATTCTGTTCTTTCCATGTTACTAGTGATTGGGAGATTACGTACATTAACCAGCCCACTCCTAATCATATTTAATTCTTCCTGTGTATTTTTCTGTTTCTTGGGATGTCTTTTACCTATTTCCTTCGTCTTCTTTTCTACATACTTATTATTCTCTTTGTTTCTGCTATGTTTCTTTTCAGATAACAATACACTTTTGTCTTTTTTATTTTCTATTTCCTTACTACCTTCTATTTTCTGATTTACTGGTTCCCTGATTTGATCGTTTGGTATTATTTCTATCTCGGTTATCTTATTCAATGTTTCCACCTTTTGCTTGTCATCTTCTATTGTTGTTTCTATTGACTGGTTTTCATCACTCCTTATTTCTTTTTTATACTCTTCTAACTGTCATTTCAATTCCTCTCTATTTTTCTTACTCTCTTCCTTCAACAGTCCTTTTAATTCTTCATTACTTTGTCTAATATCCTCCTTCAGCTGTTGTTGTAATGTTTCATTAGTACTTTCAATTTTTTTATTTAATTCCTCATGATTTTCCCTAATTTGTTTCTTTAATTCCTCATTAGTTTGTTTTAATAAGGTTTCATTATCTACTCTCATTTGTTTAAATTCTTCTTGGTTACTATCCATTTTCCTGTTAAGTGTTTCGATATTCTTTTCAATATCCTCCTTCATTTGTTTCTTTAAACTTTCATTATTACTGTCCATTTTCTCCATATTTTGTTTCAGTGTTTCATTATTAATGTCCATTTTTTCAAACATTTCCATTAATCTCTCAAATCTCATTTCTTTTACAGTCTTATTTGGTTCCTTTTGTGTGGGTTTATCTGGTTGGTCCCCTTGGGCATCCCTTACCACCGTTTCCCTTTCTTCAGTCGCTGCTACTGGGGTATCCTTTACTATTACTTCACTTCTTCAACTGTTGTTGTTTCCTAGTCTTCTATATTTAACTCTATCTCTTCTTCTTCCATTCATTTCCGTGACGTCGCTCTTCTCCTTGACATCTCTGTTGTTAATCGTAGCCGCCACTAGAGTAGAAATCACTGTAAACTCACAATAAGAATACAAAGCTATTCTATTTCTGGCCTCACTAGTTGGGCTCCAATTCTGTAACGCGTAATAGTTTTTTACCCTTACAAATCTAATAATCGTACTTTCTAAATTGTATGTTATTTTTGACTCACTATTGGGATAGCCAATTTGTTACATCTAGACTCGAATCTATGGTTATTTATCTGAATTTGCGTCTTGTTTAACTCTGTTATTATTTGTATATATTTTTGTTAATATTAAATTAAGGATGAGTATCTGTTCAGGGGGATGTTTGTTGAGCGCCAATTTGCAATCACCGTTTGCAAATAAAATTTTATTGGTGAAGTATCAATAATAAATTTTTGTTCAAATTTATGTAAATAATATATGGTCTCTTTATTCTGTAATGAACTCTCTTTTATTCTTTTCTTTCAGCAATGGATATGATAACTTGTGCTCATCACTACATTTTTTAAAAGAAATTGGTAAGATTTTCAATTGTTGAGTGTTGCCAACTTAATCTAATTACTGAGGTCAACTTACAGTATCAGATATTTTGTCAGAATATCATACACTTTTTGTTTTCATGAAATAAGAAACAAATAAACCTTTTTCTGTATTTCGTAAACTCAAATCCTTTATTTATTCTTTAATTTGTGCTAAATGTAAAACATAATTTTTAACAAAGTTTGGCCAGCTGTATTTTTATAAGCTCAGAGTGGCAGCAGTAACTCTTAGATCTCAGGCTTTTTTAAAACATTTTATAATTTGTTTTTTAATAAATAAAATACAATTATAAGGTTTAGTAGGTCCTTTTGACTACGATATAACAACAGTATTGACAGGGAAAGTACCAAAATACATACGATGAGAAATAGTCACAATGTATCTTAAAAGGATTATATTAAGAGTGTAAAACAGTTCAGTGTATAGGTTAAGTTATAAAAATATTGTTTAGACTTAATTAGTTTTAAATTATGTTAGCACTATACATCAATGGTGGCTTATGCTTATGTCCATATTATTAATCATTATTGTTCTCAGTGAAAGTTAATTATGGTTTTTATAAAAAACGTATTCAAAGTTTTTTGAAACCTTTAGATCAGGTTTAACAGGGAATATTTCAGATTAATTTTAGATCAAAAAATACTTCTCTCCCTGTGTCAATTGGTCCAATTTCTTCAGAGATGTCCTGGTTTAATTCTGTAGAGTCTTGTAGCAATTCTTTCTTCTATTTTAATCTTGATATATATAATTATTCAATTGTTTATCTGGAGATGCTCTAATATCACATATATTATAATTTATTTTTCACTATAAGTATTTAAATCAACCTTTTTGCATTCAGTTTTTTTAGAATCAATCTATGTTCTTCCTTCACATATTAGTTGCTAAGGCCTCTCTTAGATATCTCCTTGGTTTCCAAGTAACATTTTTATATCACCCTGGTGACATCATAAGAATAATATAAACAAACCTTTTACTATTTTATATGTCATTTTCTTTTAAAAGGATATACCTTTTTTATAAGAGCTCTTATCTTCTTTTTATTTGTTTCTTTGTTCTTCTGATAAAAAACTGATCATTTTAACATCACTCTTGACTATTTTCTGATCTATATTTCCTGAGTTAATGATTTACATTTTTTTTTTTATTTTTGTTCCAAACTTATTTATTATTTATTTTGTACCTTTCACTTTCTTAAATTTATTTTATACATTTGGTAATCTTTTAACATAAACTGACATTGTTTCCTTATTATTTTAATAGAAATCTTATTCATATAATTTGACTGACTATGATTTTGGTACTTTCTTGTTAAGACTAACATTAGTGTTATTAACACTAGTATACATAATATTAATAAATGTGACAGAAACTGATTACTAATAACTATTAGTAATATGTTATAATTCCCCTTAACTGACTGTGTTTATAACTTTACAGTCAGCACACAAAAAACAAATTTCATAAGTAAGTTCTTACTTTAATTATAATAAACATAACATACAATAAACAATTAAAATTAAACATATTCAATTAAGTCTTTCTTAAAATATTATGTCTCCTGGTACTATTTAATAATAGAATCATGGTAAATTTTTGTTACTAGGGCATGGTAAAAATGTCACGTAACATAATACCCCCCCAGAAAACAGGTTATTTTAGTAATCATTAGGTTGCTTAAATAAGCTGATTGACTTCACGATTACTTTTCTCATTTTCCATAATACTTTTTTATTTCAGCACCTAAAACTTGATATTGATTCTTCTTACTTTTCACACCTCGAGTCATATTGTCATATTTATTTTTTTTTTATTTCTTTACCTCTTCGTTTGTATCATCCCTAAAATTCCATAATTCCCTAACATTAAATACTACATATGGGTTCGGATTCGGAGGGGCACTATTGCCTTCCATTACTCCGCCGTTTTCCCTAAATATATCATCTGAAATCAGAGGAACTTCATCTCTGTCGAGGAAAAAACAAAATTGCACTATCACAACACAATACATATAATAATTACCTACAAGGTAGCTCCTTCGCTACAAACTTATATTCCAGGGATTGTTAAATTATTTCTTTGAGGTCTATTCACATTTTTATTCTATGACTATTTCACTTCTAGTGCTTTATCAGTTCAAAATAATTTTCTATCTTTCACATGTAATTGGTTAACCTTACTCAACCTACATGTTGTATTATTTCCATCTTGGCGCTGTCAATCAATAATATTTTAGATTCTATTTTCATCTAAATCATTCTAACTCTTCTTAATAAATTCAAAATAATTTCTTCCGAAACACATGGTAAGCTGTTCTTACTTAATTTATTTCTTGGGGTTTTCTTCTTAATAGATTCAAAATACGAGGGGTAACCCAAAAATAAGGTCTCCATATTTTTTAAAAATAGAAAAAAAAATAAATTTATTATCAAAACTTTTTACATGGTTGTGAAGCATAAGAACACACTATTTTTCAACATAATCGCCGTTACGTTCAATGCATTTTTCGAGCCGCTGTGGCAGTTTTAGTATGCCAGTGTCATAGAAACTCGCCGCCATGTCATTGAGATAGCGTTTGACCTCGTCTTTCACCTCGTCATCGTCGTCGAATCGCATTCCACCCAAATGTTCTTTCAAATGTGTAAACAAATGATAGTCACAAGGTGCCAAGTTCGGACTATAGGGGAGTGGGTGATTATGTCCCATCCAAATTGGTTCAGAAGATCGTCGGTTGCGCGGGCGACATGAGGGCGAGCATTGTCGTGAAGAATGGACACGCCCTTGGTGAGCATTCCTCTTCTCCGGTCCCGAATCACCCGTTTGAGTTTTTTGAGTGTCTCACAATATGCGTCTGCGTTTATGCCAGTAGGCATGAAATCGATCAACAATACACCTTTCCGATCCCAAAACACAGTCGCCATGATCTTGCCGGTAGACTGTGTTTGTTTGAATTTTCGCCGCCTTGGCGAAGTTGGATGCCGCCACTCAAGTGATTGTCGTTTGGATTCAGGTGTGAAGTGGTGAACCCACGTTTCGTCACCTGTGACAATGGAAATCAAACAGTCGTCTCTTTCGTCTGCATAGCGCTCAAGAAAACCGCGGGCAGCTTCGACGCGTTGCCGTTTGTGGTCTTCTGTGAGCATTCACGGAACCCACCTTGCGCACACGCACACGTTGCGATATTTCAACTTTTCAGTCACAATCCTCTGAATGGTGGATTTCGAAACGTCAGGACGGAAACAAGAGAGCTCGTGGATAGTGATCCTCCGATCTTCACGCACGACTTCGTCAAGTTTCCTGCTCGTCTCCTGACACTGACGGTCTCCCGCTTCTTTCGTCATCATGAATTTCTATACGACCAGCTTTAAACTCTCTACACCACTTGCGGACGTTTTTGACACCTTTTGCGTTAAGAAATCGAATAACTTCGCAAAGTCCGCACTTGGCGGGAACTGCGATTGGGAGCTCCATTCTTAACGGCTGCCAAGCCAAGACTAATCGCCGAGCGAGCTCAGCAACCTCTTGTTTGAAAGAGGGGAGATGGCCGCATACAGCAGTGCTGCCAACTGCCGCCCAAAATATTTCCCTGCGGCTCTAGTCCTTTAGAGACCTTACTTTTGGGTTACCCCTAGTAATTTCTTCTTTAACTCATGGTAAGATGTTCTTACTTAAATTAGAATTTTGAGTTTTTCTTCTTAACAGATTCAAAATAATTTCTTCTTTAACTCATGGTAAGATGTTCTTACTTAATTTAGAATTTTGATGTTTTTCTTATCTTTTAATTCATAACAATAAAAAATTTTTTATTTGTAATAACTTCATATTATGTTATTTGTATTAATAATTAATCCACTCTTTGTTCCATTAGTTTGCTTTAGTCCATTCCCAGAAAATCAGTCCCGTCTTTCCATACTTTCATCTTTAGTGCATCCATTGTCCAATACAATAGTGGTCCTTGTTGTACGGACTATTATTGTTTTCAGTATGAATTCTATCCTTGTCAACTTTGTCACTACTAACTTGTATTCTGATTTTTCTGCAGCGAAGTCTTCACTCATTTCAAGACCTACTATTGAATTTCCAATCAATTCTGTCCTAATGACATATCTTTCGATCACTCAGTATTGCAATTTTTCAAACACCAAATTTTCACTGGTATCTTTGCCTGCTTTTAACATTTTATTCTTTTATTCTCTAGTTCATTTACCAAATATGTCACTGGTATATCAACTATTGACGATATAGCTGATATTTTATTATCCCTTTCTTTTTCTGATGTATTCATTTTAAATATAAATTTCCTTAAATTTTTCCTATAATGTGTTAATTCTGTTCTTTCCATGTTACTAGTGATTGGGAGATTACGTACATTAACCAGCCCACTCCTAATCATATTTAATTCTTCCTGTGTATTTTTCTGTTTCTTGGGATGTCTTTTACCTATTTCCTTCGTCTTCTTTTCTACATACTTATTATTCTCTTTGTTTCTGCTATGTTTCTTTTCAGATAACAATACACTTTTGTCTTTTTTATTTTCTATTTCCTTACTACCTTCTATTTTCTGATTTACTGGTTCCCTGATTTGATCGTTTGGTATTATTTCTATCTCGGTTATCTTATTCAATGTTTCCACCTTTTGCTTGTCATCTTCTATTGTTGTTTCTGTTGACTGGTTTTCATCACTCCTTATTTCTTTTTTATACTCTTCTAACTGTCATTTCAATTCCTCTCTATTTTTCTTACTCTCTTCCTTCAACAGTCCTTTTAATTCTTCATTACTTTGTCTAATATCCTCCTTCAGCTGTTGTTGTAATGTTTCATTAGTACTTTCAATTTTTTTATTTAATTCCTCATGATTTTCCCTAATTTGTTTCTTTAATTCCTCATTAGTTTGTTTTAATAAGGTTTCATTATCTACTCTCATTTGTTTAAATTCTTCTTGGTTACTATCCATTTTCCTGTTAAGTGTTTCGATATTCTTTTCAATATCCTCCTTCATTTGTTTCTTTAAACTTTCATTATTACTGTCCATTTTCTCCATATTTTGTTTCAGTGTTTCATTATTACTGTCCATTTTTTCAAACATTTCCATTAATCTCTCAAATCTCATTTCTTTTACAGTCTTATTTGGTTCCTTTTGTGTGGGTTTATCTGGTTGGTCCCCTTGGGCATCCCTTACCACCGTTTCCCTTTCTTCAGTCGCTGCTACTGGGGTATCCTTTACTATTACTTCACTTCTTCAACTGTTGTTGTTTCCTAGTCTTCTATATTTAACTCTATCTCTTCTTCTTCCATTCATTTCCGTGACGTCGCTCTTCTCCTTGACATCTCTGTTGTTAATCGTAGCCGCCACTAGAGTAGAAATCACTGTAAACTCACAATAAGAATACAAAGCTATTCTATTTCTGGCCTCACTAGTTGGGCTCCAATTCTGTAACGCGTAATAGTTTTTTACCCTTACAAATCTAATAATCGTACTTTCTAAATTGTATGTTATTTTTGACTCACTATTGGGATAGCCAATTTGTTACATCTAGACTCGAATCTATGGTTATTTATCTGAATTTGCGTCTTGTTTAACTCTGTTATTATTTGTATATATTTTTGTTAATATTAAATTAAGGATGAGTATCTGTTCAGGGGGATGTTTGTTGAGCGCCAATTTGCAATCACCGTTTGCAAATAAAATTTTATTGGTGAAGTATCAATAATAAATTTTTGTTCAAATTTATGTAAATAATATATGGTCTCTTTATTCTGTAATGAACTCTCTTTTATTCTTTTCTTTCAGCAATGGATATGATAACTTGTGCTCATCACTACATTTTTTAAAAGAAATTGGTAAGATTTTCAATTGTTGAGTGTTGCCAACTTAATCTAATTACTGAGGTCAACTTACAGTATCAGATATTTTGTCAGAATATCATACACTTTTTGTTTTCATGAAATAAGAAACAAATAAACCTTTTTCTGTATTTCGTAAACTCAAATCCTTTATTTATTCTTTAATTTGTGCTAAATGTAAAACATAATTTTTAACAAAGTTTGGCCAGCTGTATTTTTATAAGCTCAGAGTGGCAGCAGTAACTCTTAGATCTCAGGCTTTTTTAAAACATTTTATAATTTGTTTTTTAATAAATAAAATACAATTATAAGGTTTAGTAGGTCCTTTTGACTACGATATAACAACAGTATTGACAGGGAAAGTACCAAAATACATACGATGAGAAATAGTCACAATGTATCTTAAAAGGATTATATTAAGAGTGTAAAACAGTTCAGTGTATAGGTTAAGTTATAAAAATATTGTTTAGACTTAATTAGTTTTAAATTATGTTAGCACTATACATCAATGGTGGCTTATGCTTATGTCCATATTATTAATCATTATTGTTCTCAGTGAAAGTTAATTATGGTTTTTATAAAAAACGTATTCAAAGTTTTTTGAAACCTTTAGATCAGGTTTAACAGGGAATATTTCAGATTAATTTTAGATCAAAAAATACTTCTCTCCCTGTGTCAATTGGTCCAATTTCTTCAGAGATGTCCTGGTTTAATTCTGTAGAGTCTTGTAGCAATTCTTTCTTCTATTTTAATCTTGATATATATAATTATTCAATTGTTTATCTGGAGATGCTCTAATATCACATATATTATAATTTATTTTTCACTATAAGTATTTAAATCAACCTTTTTGCATTCAGTTTTTTTAGAATCAATCTATTTTCTTCCTTCACATATTAGTTGCTAAGGCCTCTCTTAGATATCTCCTTGGTTTCCAAGTAACATTTTTATATCACCCTGGTGACATCATAAGAATAATATAAACAAACCTTTTACTATTTTATATGTCATTTTCTTTTAAAAGGATATACCTTTTTTATAAGAGCTCTTATCTTCTTTTTATTTGTTTCTTTGTTCTTCTGATAAAAAACTGATCATTTTGACATCACTCTTGACTATTTTCTGATCTATATTTCCTGAGTTAATGATTTACATTTTTTTTTTTATTTTTGTTCCAAACTTATTTATTACTTATTTTGTACCTTTCACTTTCTTAAATTTATTTTATACATTTGGTAATCTTTTAACATAAACTGACATTGTTTCCTTATTATTTTAATAGAAATCTTATTCAAATAATTTGACTGACTATGATTTTGGTACTTTCTTGTTAAGACTAACATTAGTGTTATTAACACTAGTATACATAATATTAATAAATGTGACAGAAACTGATTACTAATAACTATTAGTAATATGTTATAATTCCCCTTAACTGACTGTGTTTATAACTTTACAGTCAGCACACAAAAAACAAATTTCATAAGTAAGTTCTTACTTTAATTATAATAAACATAACATACAATAAACAATTAAAATTAAACATATTCAATTAAGTCTTTCTTAAAATATTATGTCTCCTGGTACTATTTAATAATAGAATCATGGTAAATTTTTGTTACTAGGGCATGGTAAAAATGTCACGTAACATAATACCCCCCCAGAAAACAGGTTATTTTAGTAATCATTAGGTTGCTTAAATAAGCTGATTGACTTCACCATTACTTTTCTCATTTTCCATAATACTTTTTTATTTCAGCACCTAAAACTTGATATTGATTCTTCATACTTTTCACACCTCGAGTCATATTGTCATATTTATTTTTTTTTATTTCTTCACGTCGTCGTTTGTATCATCCCTAAAATACTATAATTCCCTAACATTAAATACTACATATGGGTTCGGATTCGGAGGGGCACTATTGGCTTCCATTACTCCGCCATTTTCCCTAAATATATCATCTGAAATCAGAGGAACTTTATCTCTGTCCAGGAAAAAATAAAGTTGCACTATCACAACACAATACATATAATAATTACCTACAAGGTAGCGCCTTCGCTACAAACTTATATTCCAGGGATTGTTAATTATTTCTTTGAGGTCTATTCACATTTTTATTCTATGACTATTTCACTTCTAGTGCTTTATCAGTTCAAAATAATTTTCTATCTTTCACATGTAATTGGTTAACCTTACTCAACCTACATGTTGTATTATTTCCATCTTGGTGCTGTCAATCAATAATATTTTAGATTCTATTTTCATCTAAATCATTCTAACTCTTCTTAATAAATTCAAAATAATTTCTTCCGAAACACATGGTAAGCTGTTCTTACTTAATTTATTTCTTGGGGTTTTCTTCTTAATAGATTCAAAATACGAGGGGTAACCCAAAAATAAGGTCACCATATTTTTTAAAAATAGAAAAAAAATTTATTATCAAAACTTTTTACATGGTTGTGAAGCATAAGAACACACTATTTTTCAACATAATCGCCGTTACGTTCAATGCATTTTTCGAGCCGCTGTGGCAGTTTTAGTATGCCAGTGTCATAGAAACTCGCCGCCATGTCATTGAGATAGCGTTTGACCTCGTCTTTCACCTCGTCATCGTCGTCGAATCGCATTCCACCCAAATGTTCTTTCAAATGTGTAAACAAATGATAGTCACAAGGTGCCAAGTTCGGACTATAGGGGAGTGGGTGATTATGTCCCATCCAAATTGGTTCAGAAGATCGTCGGTTGCGCGGGCGACATGAGGGCGAGCATTGTCGTGAAGAATGGACACGCCCTTGGTGAGCATTCCTCTTCTCCGGTCCCGAATCACCCGTTTGAGTTTTTTGAGTGTCTCACAATATGCGTCTGCGTTTATGCCAGTAGGCATGAAATCGATCAACAATACACCTTTCCGATCCCAAAACACAGTCGCCATGATCTTGCCGGTAGACTGTGTTTGTTTGAATTTTCGCCGCCTTGGCGAAGTTGGATGCCGCCACTCAAGTGATTGTCGTTTGGATTCAGGTGTGAAGTGGTGAACCCACGTTTCGTCACCTGTGACAATGGAAATCAAACAGTCGTCTCTTTCGTCTGCATAGCGCTCAAGAAAACCGCGGGCAGCTTCGACGCGTTGCCGTTTGTGGTCTTCTGTGAGCATTCACGGAACCCACCTTGCGCACACGCACACGTTGCGATATTTCAACTTTTCAGTCACAATCCTCTGAATGGTGGATTTCGAAACGTCAGGACGGAAACAAGAGAGCTCGTGGATAGTGATCCTCCGATCTTCACGCACGACTTCGTCAAGTTTCCTGCTCGTCTCCTGACACTGACGGTCTCCCGCTTCTTTCGTCATCATGAATTTCTATACGACCAGCTTTAAACTCTCTACACCACTTGCGGACGTTTTTGACACCTTTTGCGTTAAGAAATCGAATAACTTCGCAAAGTCCGCACTTGGCGGGAACTGCGATTGGGAGCTCCATTCTTAACGGCTGCCAAGCCAAGACTAATCGCCGAGCGAGCTCAGCAACCTATTGTTTGAAAGAGGGGAGATGGCCGCATACAGCAGTGCTGCCAACTGCCGCCCAAAATATTTCCCTGCGGCTCTAGTCCTTTAGAGACCTTACTTTTGGGTTACCCCTAGTAATTTCTTCTTTAACTCATGGTAAGATGTTCTTACTTAAATTAGAATTTTGAGGTTTTCTTCTTAACAGATTCAAAATAATTTCTTCTTTAACTCATGGTAAGATGTTCTTACTTAATTTAGAATTTTGATGTTTTTCTTATCTTTTAATTCATAACAATAAAAAATTTTTTATTTGTAATAACTTCATATTATGTTATTTGTATTAATAATTAATCCACTCTTTGTTCCATTAGTTTGCTTTAGTCCATTCCCAGAAAATCAGTCCCGTCTTTCCATACTGTCATCTTTAGTTCAGCCATTGTCCAATACAATAGTGGTCCTTGTTGTACGGACTATTATTGTTTTCAGTATGAATTCTATCCTTGTCAACTTTGTCACTACTAACTTGTATTCTGATTTTTCTGCAGCGAAGTCTTCACTCATTTCAAGACCTACTATTGAATTTCCAATCAATTCTGTCCTAATGACATATCTTTCGATCACTCAGTATTGCAATTTTTCAAACACCAAATTTTCACTGGTATCTTTGCCTGCTTTTAACATTTTATTCTTTTATTCTCTAGTTCATTTACCAAATATGTCACTGGTATATCAACTATTGATGATATAGCTGATATTTTATTATCCCTTTCTTTTTCTGATGTATTCATTTTAAATATAAATTTCCTTAAATTTTTCCTATAATGTGTTAATTCTGTTCTTTCCATGTTACTAGTGATTGGGAGATTACGTACATTAACCAGCCCACTCCTAATCATATTTAATTCTTCCTGTGTATTTTTCTGTTTCTTGGGATGTCTTTTACCTATTTCCTTCGTCTTCTTTTCTACATACTTATTATTCTCTTTGTTTCTGCTATGTTTCTTTTCAGATAACAATACACTTTTGTCTTTTTTATTTTCTATTTCCTTACTACCTTCTATTTTCTGATTTACTGGTTCCCTGATTTGATCGTTTGGTATTATTTCTATCTCGGTTATCTTATTCAATGTTTCCACCTTTTGCTTGTCATCTTCTATTGTTGTTTCTATTGACTGGTTTTCATCACTCCTTATTTCTTTTTTATACTCTTCTAACTGTCATTTCAATTCCTCTCTATTTTTCTTACTCTCTTCCTTCAACAGTCCTTTTAATTCTTCATTACTTTGTCTAATATCCTCCTTCAGCTGTTGTTGTAATGTTTCATTAGTACTTTCAATTTTTTTATTTAATTCCTCATGATTTTCCCTAATTTGTTTCTTTAATTCCTCATTAGTTTGTTTTAATAAGGTTTCATTATCTACTCTCATTTGTTTAAATTCTTCTTGGTTACTATCCATTTTCCTGTTAAGTGTTTCGATATTCTTTTCAATATCCTCCTTCATTTGTTTCTTTAAACTTTCATTATTACTGTCCATTTTCTCCATATTTTGTTTCAGTGTTTCATTATTAATGTCCATTTTTTCAAACATTTCCATTAATCTCTCAAATCTCATTTCTTTTACAGTCTTATTTGGTTCCTTTTGTGTGGGTTTATCTGGTTGGTCCCCTTGGGCATCCCTTACCACCGTTTCCCTTTCTTCAGTCGCTGCTACTGGGGTATCCTTTACTATTACTTCACTTCTTCAACTGTTGTTGTTTCCTAGTCTTCTATATTTAACTCTATCTCTTCTTCTTCCATTCATTTCCGTGACGTCGCTCTTCTCCTTGACATCTCTGTTGTTAATCGTAGCCGCCACTAGAGTAGAAATCACTGTAAACTCACAATAAGAATACAAAGCTATTCTATTTCTGGCCTCACTAGTTGGGCTCCAATTCTGTAACGCGTAATAGTTTTTTACCCTTACAAATCTAATAATCGTACTTTCTAAATTGTATGTTATTTTTGACTCACTATTGGGATAGCCAATTTGTTACATCTAGACTCGAAT
This sequence comes from Magicicada septendecula, assembly GCA_034769895.1. NCBI lineage: Eukaryota > Metazoa > Arthropoda > Insecta > Hemiptera > Cicadidae > Magicicada > Magicicada septendecula. The sequence continues at coordinate 1,191,642,971 of CM068367.1, read as the reverse complement.
CTATGGTTATTTATCTGAATTTGCGTCTTGTTTAACTCTGTTATTATTTGTATATATTTTTGTTAATATTAAATTAAGGATGAGTATCTGTTCAGGGGGATGTTTGTTGAGCGCCAATTTGCAATCACCGTTTGCAAATAAAATTTTATTGGTGAAGTATCAATAATAAATTTTTGTTCAAATTTATGTAAATAATATATGGTCTCTTTATTCTGTAATGAACTCTCTTTTATTCTTTTCTTTCAGCAATGGATATGATAACTTGTGCTCATCACTACATTTTTTAAAAGAAATTGGTAAGATTTTCAATTGTTGAGTGTTGCCAACTTAATCTAATTACTGAGGTCAACTTACAGTATCAGATATTTTGTCAGAATATCATACACTTTTTGTTTTCATGAAATAAGAAACAAATAAACCTTTTTCTGTATTTCGTAAACTCAAATCCTTTATTTATTCTTTAATTTGTGCTAAATGTAAAACATAATTTTTAACAAAGTTTGGCCAGCTGTATTTTTATAAGCTCAGAGTGGCAGCAGTAACTCTTAGATCTCAGGCTTTTTTAAAACATTTTATAATTTGTTTTTTAATAAATAAAATACAATTATAAGGTTTAGTAGGTCCTTTTGACTACGATATAACAACAGTATTGACAGGGAAAGTACCAAAATACATACGATGAGAAATAGTCACAATGTATCTTAAAAGGATTATATTAAGAGTGTAAAACAGTTCAGTGTATAGGTTAAGTTATAAAAATATTGTTTAGACTTAATTAGTTTTAAATTATGTTAGCACTATACATCAATGGTGGCTTATGCTTATGTCCATATTATTAATCATTATTGTTCTCAGTGAAAGTTAATTATGGTTTTTATAAAAAACGTATTCAAAGTTTTTTGAAACCTTTAGATCAGGTTTAACAGGGAATATTTCAGATTAATTTTAGATCAAAAAATACTTCTCTCCCTGTGTCAATTGGTCCAATTTCTTCAGAGATGTCCTGGTTTAATTCTGTAGAGTCTTGTAGCAATTCTTTCTTCTATTTTAATCTTGATATATATAATTATTCAATTGTTTATCTGGAGATGCTCTAATATCACATATATTATAATTTATTTTTCACTATAAGTATTTAAATCAACCTTTTTGCATTCAGTTTTTTTAGAATCAATCTATTTTCTTCCTTCACATATTAGTTGCTAAGGCCTCTCTTAGATATCTCCTTGGTTTCCAAGTAACATTTTTATATCACCCTGGTGACATCATAAGAATAATATAAACAAACCTTTTACTATTTTATATGTCATTTTCTTTTAAAAGGATATACCTTTTTTATAAGAGCTCTTATCTTCTTTTTATTTGTTTCTTTGTTCTTCTGATAAAAAACTGATCATTTTAACATCACTCTTGACTATTTTCTGATCTATATTTCCTGAGTTAATGATTTACATTTTTTTTTTTATTTTTGTTCCAAACTTATTTATTATTTATTTTGTACCTTTCACTTTCTTAAATTTATTTTATACATTTGGTAATCTTTTAACATAAACTGACATTGTTTCCTTATTATTTTAATAGAAATCTTATTCATATAATTTGACTGACTATGATTTTGGTACTTTCTTGTTAAGACTAACATTAGTGTTATTAACACTAGTATACATAATATTAATAAATGTGACAGAAACTGATTACTAATAACTATTAGTAATATGTTATAATTCCCCTTAACTGACTGTGTTTATAACTTTACAGTCAGCACACAAAAAACAAATTTCATAAGTAAGTTCTTACTTTAATTATAATAAACATAACATACAATAAACAATTAAAATTAAACATATTCAATTAAGTCTTTCTTAAAATATTATGTCTCCTGGTACTATTTAATAATAGAATCATGGTAAATTTTTGTTACTAGGGCATGGTAAAAATGTCACGTAACATAATACCCCCCCAGAAAACAGGTTATTTTAGTAATCATTAGGTTGCTTAAATAAGCTGATTGACTTCACGATTACTTTTCTCATTTTCCATAATACTTTTTTATTTCAGCACCTAAAACTTGATATTGATTCTTCTTACTTTTCACACCTCGAGTCATATTGTCATATTTATTTTTTTTTTATTTCTTTACCTCTTCGTTTGTATCATCCCTAAAATTCCATAATTCCCTAACATTAAATACTACATATGGGTTCGGATTCGGAGGGGCACTATTGCCTTCCATTACTCCGCCGTTTTCCCTAAATATATCATCTGAAATCAGAGGAACTTCATCTCTGTCGAGGAAAAAACAAAATTGCACTATCACAACACAATACATATAATAATTACCTACAAGGTAGCTCCTTCGCTACAAACTTATATTCCAGGGATTGTTAAATTATTTCTTTGAGGTCTATTCACATTTTTATTCTATGACTATTTCACTTCTAGTGCTTTATCAGTTCAAAATAATTTTCTATCTTTCACATGTAATTGGTTAACCTTACTCAACCTACATGTTGTATTATTTCCATCTTGGCGCTGTCAATCAATAATATTTTAGATTCTATTTTCATCTAAATCATTCTAACTCTTCTTAATAAATTCAAAATAATTTCTTCCGAAACACATGGTAAGCTGTTCTTACTTAATTTATTTCTTGGGGTTTTCTTCTTAATAGATTCAAAATACGAGGGGTAACCCAAAAATAAGGTCTCCATATTTTTTAAAAATAGAAAAAAAAATAAATTTATTATCAAAACTTTTTACATGGTTGTGAAGCATAAGAACACACTATTTTTCAACATAATCGCCGTTACGTTCAATGCATTTTTCGAGCCGCTGTGGCAGTTTTAGTATGCCAGTGTCATAGAAACTCGCCGCCATGTCATTGAGATAGCGTTTGACCTCGTCTTTCACCTCGTCATCGTCGTCGAATCGCATTCCACCCAAATGTTCTTTCAAATGTGTAAACAAATGATAGTCACAAGGTGCCAAGTTCGGACTATAGGGGAGTGGGTGATTATGTCCCATCCAAATTGGTTCAGAAGATCGTCGGTTGCGCGGGCGACATGAGGGCGAGCATTGTCGTGAAGAATGGACACGCCCTTGGTGAGCATTCCTCTTCTCCGGTCCCGAATCACCCGTTTGAGTTTTTTGAGTGTCTCACAATATGCGTCTGCGTTTATGCCAGTAGGCATGAAATCGATCAACAATACACCTTTCCGATCCCAAAACACAGTCGCCATGATCTTGCCGGTAGACTGTGTTTGTTTGAATTTTCGCCGCCTTGGCGAAGTTGGATGCCGCCACTCAAGTGATTGTCGTTTGGATTCAGGTGTGAAGTGGTGAACCCACGTTTCGTCACCTGTGACAATGGAAATCAAACAGTCGTCTCTTTCGTCTGCATAGCGCTCAAGAAAACCGCGGGCAGCTTCGACGCGTTGCCGTTTGTGGTCTTCTGTGAGCATTCACGGAACCCACCTTGCGCACACGCACACGTTGCGATATTTCAACTTTTCAGTCACAATCCTCTGAATGGTGGATTTCGAAACGTCAGGACGGAAACAAGAGAGCTCGTGGATAGTGATCCTCCGATCTTCACGCACGACTTCGTCAAGTTTCCTGCTCGTCTCCTGACACTGACGGTCTCCCGCTTCTTTCGTCATCATGAATTTCTATACGACCAGCTTTAAACTCTCTACACCACTTGCGGACGTTTTTGACACCTTTTGCGTTAAGAAATCGAATAACTTCGCAAAGTCCGCACTTGGCGGGAACTGCGATTGGGAGCTCCATTCTTAACGGCTGCCAAGCCAAGACTAATCGCCGAGCGAGCTCAGCAACCTCTTGTTTGAAAGAGGGGAGATGGCCGCATACAGCAGTGCTGCCAACTGCCGCCCAAAATATTTCCCTGCGGCTCTAGTCCTTTAGAGACCTTACTTTTGGGTTACCCCTAGTAATTTCTTCTTTAACTCATGGTAAGATGTTCTTACTTAAATTAGAATTTTGAGGTTTTCTTCTTAACAGATTCAAAATAATTTCTTCTTTAACTCATGGTAAGATGTTCTTACTTAATTTAGAATTTTGATGTTTTTCTTATCTTTTAATTCATAACAATAAAAAATTTTTTATTTGTAATAACTTCATATTATGTTATTTGTATTAATAATTAATCCACTCTTTGTTCCATTAGTTTGCTTTAGTCCATTCCCAGAAAATCAGTCCCGTCTTTCCATACTTTCATCTTTAGTGCATCCATTGTCCAATACAATAGTGGTCCTTGTTGTACGGACTATTATTGTTTTCAGTATGAATTCTATCCTTGTCAACTTTATCACTACTAACTTGTATTCTGATTTTTCTGCAGCGAAGTCTTCACTCATTTCAAGACCTACTATTGAATTTCCAATCAATTCTGTCCTAATGACATATCTTTCGATCACTCAGTATTGCAATTTTTCAAACACCAAATTTTCACTGGTATCTTTGCCTGCTTTTAACATTTTATTCTTTTATTCTCTAGTTCATTTACCAAATATGTCACTGGTATATCAACTATTGATGATATAGCTGATATTTTATTATCCCTTTCTTTTTCTGATGTATTCATTTTAAATATAAATTTCCTTAAATTTTTCCTATAATGTGTTAATTCTGTTCTTTCCATGTTACTAGTGATTGGGAGATTACGTACATTAACCAGCCCACTCCTAATCATATTTAATTCTTCCTGTGTATTTTTCTGTTTCTTGGGATGTCTTTTACCTATTTCCTTCGTCTTCTTTTCTACATACTTATTATTCTCTTTGTTTCTGCTATGTTTCTTTTCAGATAACAATACACTTTTGTCTTTTTTATTTTCTATTTCCTTACTACCTTCTATTTTCTGATTTACTGGTTCCCTGATTTGATCGTTTGGTATTATTTCTATCTCGGTTATCTTATTCAATGTTTCCACCTTTTGCTTGTCATCTTCTATTGTTGTTTCTATTGACTGGTTTTCATCACTCCTTATTTCTTTTTTATACTCTTCTAACTGTCATTTCAATTCCTCTCTATTTTTCTTACTCTCTTCCTTCAACAGTCCTTTTAATTCTTCATTACTTTGTCTAATATCCTCCTTCAGCTGTTGTTGTAATGTTTCATTAGTACTTTCAATTTTTTTATTTAATTCCTCATGATTTTCCCTAATTTGTTTCTTTAATTCCTCATTAGTTTGTTTTAATAAGGTTTCATTATCTACTCTCATTTGTTTAAATTCTTCTTGGTTACTATCCATTTTCCTGTTAAGTGTTTCGATATTCTTTTCAATATCCTCCTTCATTTGTTTCTTTAAACTTTCATTATTACTGTCCATTTTCTCCATATTTTGTTTCAGTGTTTCATTATTACTGTCCATTTTTTCAAACATTTCCATTAATCTCTCAAATCTCATTTCTTTTACAGTCTTATTTGGTTCCTTTTGTGTGGGTTTATCTGGTTGGTCCCCTTGGGCATCCCTTACCACCGTTTCCCTTTCTTCAGTCGCTGCTACTGGGGTATCCTTTACTATTACTTCACTTCTTCACCTGTTGTTGTTTCCTAGTCTTCTATATTTAACTCTATCTCTTCTTCTTCCATTCATTTCCGTGACGTCGCTCTTCTCCTTGACATCTCTGTTGTTAATCGTAGCCGCCACTAGAGTAGAAATCACTGTAAACTCACAATAAGAATACAAAGCTATTCTATTTCTGGCCTCACTAGTTGGGCTCCAATTCTGTAACGCGTAATAGTTTTTTACCCTTACAAATCTAATAATCGTACTTTCTAAATTGTATGTTATTTTTGACTCACTATTGGGATAGCCAATTTGTTACATCTAGACTCGAATCTATGGTTATTTATCTGAATTTGCGTCTTGTTTAACTCTGTTATTATTTGTATATATTTTTGTTAATCTTAAATTAAGGATGAGTATCTGTTCAGGGGGATGTTTGTTGAGCGCCAATTTGCAATCACCGTTTGCAAATAAAATTTTATTGGTGAAGTATCAATAATAAATTTTTGTTCAAATTTATGTAAATAATATATGGTCTCTTTATTCTGTAATGAACTCTCTTTTATTCTTTTCTTTCAGCAATGGATATGATAACTTGTGCTCATCACTACATTTTTTAAAAGAAATTGGTAAGATTTTCAATTGTTGAGTGTTGCCAACTTAATCTAATTACTGAGGTCAACTTACAGTATCAGATATTTTGTCAGAATATCATACACTTTTTGTTTTCATGAAATAAGAAACAAATAAACCTTTTTCTGTATTTCGTAAACTCAAATCCTTTATTTATTCTTTAATTTGTGCTAAATGTAAAACATAATTTTTAACAAAGTTTGGCCAGCTGTATTTTTATAAGCTCAGAGTGGCAGCAGTAACTCTTAGATCTCAGGCTTTTTTAAAACATTTTATAATTTGTTTTTTAATAAATAAAATACAATTATAAGGTTTAGTAGGTCCTTTTGACTACGATATAACAACAGTATTGACAGGGAAAGTACCAAAATACATACGATGAGAAATAGTCACAATGTATCTTAAAAGGATTATATTAAGAGTGTAAAACAGTTCAGTGTATAGGTTAAGTTATAAAAATATTGTTTAGACTTAATTAGTTTTAAATTATGTTAGCACTATACATCAATGGTGGCTTATGCTTATGTCCATATTATTAATCATTATTGTTCTCAGTGAAAGTTAATTATGGTTTTTATAAAAAACGTATTCAAAGTTTTTTGAAACCTTTAGATCAGGTTTAACAGGGAATATTTCAGATTAATTTTAGATCAAAAAATACTTCTCTCCCTGTGTCAATTGGTCCAATTTCTTCAGAGATGTCCTGGTTTAATTCTGTAGAGTCTTGTAGCAATTCTTACTTCTATTTTAATCTTGATATATATAATTATTCAATTGTTTATCTGGAGATGCACTAATATAACATATATTATAATTTATTTTTCACTATAAGTATTTAAATCAGCCTTTTTGCATTCAGTTTTTTTTACAATCAATCTATTTTCTTCCTTCACATATTAGTTGCTAAGGCCTCTCTTAGATATCTCCTTGGTTTCCAAGTAACATTTTTACATCACCCTGGTGACATCATAAGAATAATATAAACAAACCTTTTACTATTTTATATGTCATTTTCTTTTAAAAGGATATACCTTTTTTATAAGAGCTCTTATCTTCTTTTTATTTGTTTCTTTGTTCTTCTGATAAAAAACTGATCATTTTGACATCACTCTTGACTATTTTCTGATCTATATTTCCTGAGTTAATGATTTACATTTTTTTTTTTATTTTTGTTCCAAACTTATTTATTACTTATTTTGTACCTTTCACTTTCTTAAATTTATTTTATACATTTGGTAATCTTTTAACATAAACTGACATTGTTTCCTTATTATTTTAATAGAAATCTTATTCAAATAATTTGACTGACTATGATTTTGGTACTTTCTTGTTAAGACTAACATTAGTGTTATTAACACTAGTATACATAATATTAATAAATGTGACAGAAACTGATTACTAATAACTATTAGTAATATGTTATAATTCCCCTTAACTGACTGTGTTTATAACTTTACAGTCAGCACACAAAAAACAAATTTCATAAGTAAGTTCTTACTTTAATTATAATAAACATAACATACAATAAACAATTAAAATTAAACATATTCAATTAAGTCTTTCTTAAAATATTATGTCTCCTGGTACTATTTAATAATAGAATCATGGTAAATTTTTGTTACTAGGGCATGGTAAAAATGTCACGTAACATAATACCCCCCCAGAAAACAGGTTATTTTAGTAATCATTAGGTTGCTTAAATAAGCTGATTGACCTCACGATTACTTTTCTCATTTTCCATAATACTTTTTTATTTCAGCACCTAAAACTTGATATTGATTCTTCTTACTTTTCACACCTTGAGTCATATTGTCATATTTATTTTTTTTTTATTTCTTTACCTCTTCGTTTGTATCATCCCTAAAATTCCATAATTCCCTAACATTAAATACTACATATGGGTTCGGATTCGGAGGGGCACTATTGCCTTCCATTACTCCGCCGTTTTCCCTAAATATATCATCTGAAATCAGAGGAACTTCATCTCTGTCGAGGAAAAAACAAAATTGCACTATCACAACACAATACATATAATAATTACCTACAAGGTAGCTCCTTCGCTACAAACTTATATTCCAGGGATTGTTAAATTATTTCTTTCAGGTCTATTCACATTTTTATTCTATGACTATTTCACTTCTAGTGCTTTATCAGTTCAAAATAATTTTCTATCTTTCACATGTAATTGGTTAACCTTACTCAACCTACATGTTGTATTATTTCCATCTTGGCGCTGTCAATCAATAATATTTTAGATTCTATTTTCATCTAAATCATTCTAACTCTTCTTAATAAATTCAAAATAATTTCTTCCGAAACACATGGTAAGCTGTTCTTACTTAATTTATTTCTTGGGGTTTTCTTCTTAATAGATTCAAAATACGAGGGGTAACCCAAAAATAAGGTCTCCATATTTTTTAAAAATAGAAAAAAAAATAAATTTATTATCAAAACTTTTTACATGGTTGTGAAGCATAAGAACACACTAGTTTTCAACATAATCGCCGTTACGTTCAATGCATTTTTCGAGCCGCTGTGGCAGTTTTAGTATGCCAGTGTCATAGAAACTCGCCGCCATGTCATTGAGATAGCGTTTGACCTCGTCTTTCACCTCGTCATCGTCGTCGAATCGCATTCCACCCAAATGTTCTTTCAAATGTGTAAACAAATGATAGTCACAAGGTGCCAAGTTCGGACTATAGGGGAGTGGGTGATTATGTCCCATCCAAATTGGTTCAGAAGATCGTCGGTTGCGCGGGCGACATGAGGGCGAGCATTGTCGTGAAGAATGGACACGCCCTTGGTGAGCATTCCTCTTCTCCGGTCCCGAATCACCCGTTTGAGTTTTTTGAGTGTCTCACAATATGCGTCTGCGTTTATGCCAGTAGGCATGAAATCGATCAACAATACACCTTTCCGATCCCAAAACACAGTCGCCATGATCTTGCCGGTAGACTGTGTTTGTTTGAATTTTCGCCGCCTTGGCGAAGTTGGATGCCGCCACTCAAGTGATTGTCGTTTGGATTCAGGTGTGAAGTGGTGAACCCACGTTTCGTCACCTGTGACAATGGAAATCAAACAGTCGTCTCTTTCGTCTGCATAGCGCTCAAGAAAACCGCGGGCAGCTTCGACGCGTTGCCGTTTGTGGTCTTCTGTGAGCATTCACGGAACCCACCTTGCGCACACGCACACGTTGCGATATTTCAACTTTTCAGTCACAATCCTCTGAATGGTGGATTTCGAAACGTCAGGACGGAAACAAGAGAGCTCGTGGATAGTGATCCTCCGATCTTCACGCACGACTTCGTCAAGTTTCCTGCTCGTCTCCTGACACTGACGGTCTCCCGCTTCTTTCGTCATCATGAATTTCTATACGACCAGCTTTAAACTCTCTACACCACTTGCGGACGTTTTTGACACCTTTTGCGTTAAGAAATCGAATAACTTCGCAAAGTCCGCACTTGGCGGGAACTGCGATTGGGAGCTCCATTCTTAACGGCTGCCAAGCCAAGACTAATCGCCGAGCGAGCTCAGCAACCTCTTGTTTGAAAGAGGGGAGATGGCCGCATACAGCAGTGCTGCCAACTGCCGCCCAAAATATTTCCCTGCGGCTCTAGTCCTTTAGAGACCTTACTTTTGGGTTACCCCTAGTAATTTCTTCTTTAACTCATGGTAAGATGTTCTTACTTAAATTAGAATTTTGAGGTTTTCTTCTTAACAGATTCAAAATAATTTCTTCTTTAACTCATGGTAAGATGTTCTTACTTAATTTAGAATTTTGATGTTTTTCTTATCTTTTAATTCATAACAATAAAAAATTTTTTATTTGTAATAACTTCATATTATGTTATTTGTATTAATAATTAATCCACTCTTTGTTCCATTAGTTTGCTTTAGTCCATTCCCAGAAAATCAGTCCCGTCTTTCCATACTTTCATCTTTAGTGCATCCATTGTCCAATACAATAGTGGTCCTTGTTGTACAGACTATTATTGTTTTCAGTATGAATTCTATCCTTGTCAACTTTATCACTACTAACTTGTATTCTGATTTTTCTGCAGCGAAGTCTTCACTCATTTCAAGACCTACTATTGAATTTCCAATCAATTCTGTCCTAATGACATATCTTTCGATCACTCAGTATTGCAATTTTTCAAACACCAAATTTTCACTGGTATCTTTGCCTGCTTTTAACATTTTATTCTTTTATTCTCTAGTTCATTTACCAAATATGTCACTGGTATATCAACTATTGATGATATAGCTGATATTTTATTATCCCTTTCTTTTTCTGATGTATTCATTTTAAATATAAATTTCCTTAAATTTTTCCTATAATGTGTTAATTCTGTTCTTTCCATGTTACTAGTGATTGGGAGATTACGTACATTAACCAGCCCACTCCTAATCATATTTAATTCTTCCTGTGTATTTTTCTGTTTCTTGGGATGTCTTTTACCTATTTCCTTCGTCTTCTTTTCTACATACTTATTATTCTCTTTGTTTCTGCTATGTTTCTTTTCAGATAACAATACACTTTTGTCTTTTTTATTTTCTATTTCCTTACTACCTTCTATTTTCTGATTTACTGGTTCCCTGATTTGATCGTTTGGTATTATTTCTATCTCGGTTATCTTATTCAATGTTTCCACCTTTTGCTTGTCATCTTCTATTGTTGGTTCTATTGACTGGTTTTCATCACTCCTTATTTCTTTTTTATACTCTTCTAACTGTCATTTCAATTCCTCTCTATTTTTCTTACTCTCTTCCTTCAACAGTCCTTTTAATTCTTCATTACTTTGTCTAATATCCTCCTTCAGCTGTTGTTGTAATGTTTCATTAGTACTTTCAATTTTTTTATTTAATTCCTCATGATTTTCCCTAATTTGTTTCTTTAATTCCTCATTAGTTTGTTTTAATAAGGTTTCATTATCTACTCTCATTTGTTTAAATTCTTCTTGGTTACTATCCATTTTCCTGTTAAGTGTTTCGATATTCTTTTCAATATCCTCCTTCATTTGTTTCTTTAAACTTTCATTATTACTGTCCATTTTCTCCATATTTTGTTTCAGTGTTTCATTATTACTGTCCATTTTTTCAAACATTTCCATTAATCTCTCAAATCTCATTTCTTTTACAGTCTTATTTGGTTCCTTTTGTGTGGGTTTATCTGGTTGGTCCCCTTGGGCATCCCTTACCACCGTTTCCCTTTCTTCAGTCGCTGCTACTGGGGTATCCTTTACTATTACTTCACTTCTTCAACTGTTGTTGTTTCCTAGTCTTCTATATTTAACTCTATCTCTTCTTCTTCCATTCATTTCCGTGACGTCGCTCTTCTCCTTGACATCTCTGTTGTTAATCGTAGCCGCCACTAGAGTAGAAATCACTGTAAACTCACAATAAGAATACAAAGCTATTCTATTTCTGGCCTCACTAGTTGGGCTCCAATTCTGTAACGCGTAATAGTTTTTTACCCTTACAAATCTAATAATCGTACTTTCTAAATTGTATGTTATTTTTGACTCACTATTGGGATAGCCAATTTGTTACATCTAGACTCGAATCTATGGTTATTTATCTGAATTTGCGTCTTGTTTAACTCTGTTATTATTTGTATATATTTTTGTTAATATTAAATTAAGGATGAGTATCTGTTCAGGGGGATGTTTGTTGAGCGCCAATTTGCAATCACCGTTTGCAAATAAAATTTTATTGGTGAAGTATCAATAATAAATTTTTTTTCAAATTTATGTAAATAATATATGGTCTCTTTATTCTGTAATGAACTCTCTTTTATTCTTTTCTTTCAGCAATGGATATGATAACTTGTGCTCATCACTACATTTTTTAAAAGAAATTGGTAAGATTTTCAATTGTTGAGTGTTGCCAACTTAATCTAATTACTGAGGTCAACTTACAGTATCAGATATTTTGTCAGAATATCATACACTTTTTGTTTTCATGAAATAAGAAACAAATAAACCTTTTTCTGTATTTCGTAAACTCAAATCCTTTATTTATTCTTTAATTTGTGCTAAATGTAAAACATAATTTTTAACAAAGTTTGGCCAGCTGTATTTTTATAAGCTCAGAGTGGCAGCAGTAACTCTTAGATCTCAGGCTTTTTTAAAACATTTTATAATTTGTTTTTTAATAAATAAAATACAATTATAAGGTTTAGTAGGTCCTTTTGACTACGATATAACAACAGTATTGACAGGGAAAGTACCAAAATACATACGATGAGAAATAGTCACAATGTATCTTAAAAGGATTATATTAAGAGTGTAAAACAGTTCAGTGTATAGGTTAAGTTATAAAAATATTGTTTAGACTTAATTAGTTTTAAATTATGTTAGCACTATACATCAATGGTGGCTTATGCTTATGTCCATATTATTAATCATTATTGTTCTCAGTGAAAGTTAATTATGGTTTTTATAAAAAACGTATTCAAAGTTTTTTGAAACCTTTAGATCAGGTTTAACAGGGAATATTTCAGATTAATTTTAGATCAAAAAATACTTCTCTCCCTGTGTCAATTGGTCCAATTTCTTCAGAGATGTCCTGGTTTAATTCTGTAGAGTCTTGTAGCAATTCTTTCTTCTATTTTAATCTTGATATATATAATTATTCAATTGTTTATCTGGAGATGCTCTAATATCACATATATTATAATTTATTTTTCACTATAAGTATTTAAATCAACCTTTTTGCATTCAGTTTTTTTAGAATCAATCTATTTTCTTCCTTCACATATTAGTTGCTAAGGCCTCTCTTAGATATCTCCTTGGTTTCCAAGTAACATTTTTATATCACCCTGGTGACATCATAAGAATAATATAAACAAACCTTTTACTATTTTATATGTCATTTTCTTTTAAAAGGATATACCTTTTTTATAAGAGCTCTTATCTTCTTTTTATTTGTTTCTTTGTTCTTCTGATAAAAAACTGATCATTTTAACATCACTCTTGACTATTTTCTGATCTATATTTCCTGAGTTAATGATTTACATTTTTTTTATTATTTTTGTTCCAAACTTATTTATTATTTATTTTGTACCTTTCACTTTCTTAAATTTATTTTATACATTTGGTAATCTTTTAACATAAACTGACATTGTTTCCTTATTATTTTAATAGAAATCTTATTCATATAATTTGACTGACTATGATTTTGGTACTTTCTTGTTAAGACTAACATTAGTGTTATTAACACTAGTATACATAATATTAATAAATGTGACAGAAACTGATTACTAATAACTATTAGTAATATGTTATAATTCCCCTTAACTGACTGTGTTTATAACTTTACAGTCAGCACACAAAAAACAAATTTCATAAGTAAGTTCTTACTTTAATTATAATAAACATAACATACAATAAACAATTAAAATTAAACATATTCAATTAAGTCTTTCTTAAAATATTATGTCTCCTGGTACTATTTAATAATAGAATCATGGTAAATTTTTGTTACTAGGGCATGGTAAAAATGTCACGTAACATAATACCCCCCCAGAAAACAGGTTATTTTAGTAATCATTAGGTTGCTTAAATAAGCTGATTGACTTCACCATTACTTTTCTCATTTTCCATAATACTTTTTTATTTCAGCACCTAAAACTTGATATTGATTCTTCATACTTTTCACACCTCGAGTCATATTGTCATATTTATTTTTTTTTATTTCTTCACGTCGTCGTTTGTATCATCCCTAAAATACTATAATTCCCTAACATTAAATACTACATATGGGTTCGGATTCGGAGGGGCACTATTGGCTTCCATTACTCCGCCATTTTCCCTAAATATATCATCTGAAATCAGAGGAACTTTATCTCTGTCCAGGAAAAAATAAAGTTGCACTATCACAACACAATACATATAATAATTACCTACAAGGTAGCGCCTTCGCTACAAACTTATATTCCAGGGATTGTTAATTATTTCTTTGAGGTCTATTCACATTTTTATTCTATGACTATTTCACTTCTAGTGCTTTATCAGTTCAAAATAATTTTCTATCTTTCACATGTAATTGGTTAACCTTACTCAACCTACATGTTGTATTATTTCCATCTTGGTGCTGTCAATCAATAATATTTTAGATTCTATTTTCATCTAAATCATTCTAACTCTTCTTAATAAATTCAAAATAATTTCTTCCGAAACACATGGTAAGCTGTTCTTACTTAATTTATTTCTTGGGGTTTTCTTCTTAATAGATTCAAAATACGAGGGGTAACCCAAAAATAAGGTCACCATATTTTTTAAAAATAGAAAAAAAATTTATTATCAAAACTTTTTACATGGTTGTGAAGCATAAGAACACACTATTTTTCAACATAATCGCCGTTACGTTCAATGCATTTTTCGAGCTGCTGTGGCAGTTTTAGTATGCCAGTGTCATAGAAACTCGCCGCCATGTCATTGAGATAGCGTTTGACCTCGTCTTTCACCTCGTCATCGTCGTCGAATCGCATGCCACCCAAATGTTCTTTCAAATGTGTAAACAAATGATAGTCACAAGGTGCCAAGTCCGGACTATAGGGGGGGTGGGTGATTATGTCCCATCCAAAATGGTTCAGAAGATCGTCGGTTGCGCGGGCGACATGAGGGCGAGCATTGTCGTGAAGAATGGACACGCCCTTGGTGAGCATTCCTCTTCTCCGGTCCTGAATCACCCGTTTGAGTTTTTTGAGTGTCTCACAATATGCGTCTGCGTTTATGCCAGTAAGCATGAAATCGATCAACAATACACCTTTCCGATCTCAAAACACAGTCGCCATGATCTTGCCGGTAGACTGTGTTTGTTTGAATTTTCGCCGCCTTGGCGAAGTTGGATGCCGCCACTCAAGTGATTGTCGTTTGGATTCAGGTGTGAAGTGGTGAACCCACGTTTCGTCACCTGTGACAATGGAAATCAAAAAGTCGTCTCTTTCGTCTGCATAGCGCTCAAGAAATTCGCGGGCAGCTTCGACGCATTGCCGTTCGTGGTCTTCTGTGAGCATTCACGGAACCCACCTTGCGCACACGCACACGTTGCGATATTTCAACTTTTCAGTCACAATCCTCTGAATGGTGGATTTCGAAATGTAAGGACGGAAACAAGAGAGCTCATGGATAGTGATCCTCCGATCTTCACGCACGACTTCGTCAAGTTTCCTGATCGTCTCCTGACACTGACGGTCTCCCTCTTCTTTTGTCATCAGGAATTTCTATACGACCAGCTTTAAACTCTCTACACCACTTGCGGACGTTTTTGACACCTTTTGCATTAAGAAATCGAATGACTTCGCGAAGTCCGCACTTGGCGGGAACTGCGATTGGGAGCTCCATTCTTAACGGCTGCCAAGCCAAGACTAATCGACCGAGCGAGCTCAGCAACCTCTTGTTTGAAAGAGGGGAGATGGCCGCATACAGCAGTGCTGCCAACTGCCGCCCAAAATATTTCCCTGCGGCTCTAGTCCTTTGGAGACCTTACTTTTGGGTTACCCCTAGTAATTTCTTCTTTAACTCATGGTAAGATGTTCTTACTTAAATTAGAATTTTGAGGTTTTCTTCTTAACAGATTCAAAATAATTTCTTCTTTAACTCATGGTAAGATGTTCTTACTTAATTTAGAATTTTGATGTTTTTCTTATCTTTTAATTCATAACAAAAAATTTTTTATTTGTAATAACTTCATATTATGTTATTTGTATTAATAATTAATCCACTCTTTGTTCCATTAGTTTGCTTTAGTCCATTCCCAGAAAATCAGTCCCGTCTTTCCATACTGTCATCTTTAGTTCAGCCATTGTCCAATACAATAGTGGTCCTTGTTGTACGGACTATTATTGTTTTCAGTATGAATTCTATCCTTGTCCACTTTATCACTACTAACTTGTATTCTGATTTTTCTGCAGCGAACTCTTCACTCATTTCAAGACCTACTATTGAATTTCCAATCAATTCTGTCCTAATGACATATCTTTCGATCACTCAGTATTGCAATTTTTCAAACACCAAATTTTCACTGGTATCTTTGCCTGCTTTTAACACTTTATTCTCTAGTTCATTAACCAAATATGTCACTGGTATATCAACTATTGATGATATAGCTGATATTTTATTATCCCTTTCTTTTTCTGATGTATTCATTTTAAATATAAATTTCCTTAAGTTTTTCCTATAATGTGTTAATTCTGTTCTTTCCATGTTACTAGTGATTGGGAGATTACGTACATTAACCAGCCCACTCCTAATCATATTTAATTCTTCCTGTGTATTTTTCTGTTTCTTGGGACGTCTTTTACCTATTTTCTTCGTCTTCTTTTCTACATACTTATTATTCTCTTTGTTTCTGCTATGTTTCTTTTCAGATAACAATACACTTTTGTCTTTTTTATTTTCTATTTCCTTACTACCTTCTATTTTCTGATTTACTGGTTCCCTGATTTGATCGTTTGGTATTATTTCTATCTCGGTTATCTTATTCAATGTTTCCACCTTTTGCTTGTCATCTTCTATTGTTGTTTCTATTGACTGGTTTTCATCACTCCTTATTTCTTTTTTATACTCTTCTAACTGTCATTTCAATTCCTCTCTATTTTTCTTACTCTCTTCCTTCAACAGTCCTTTTAATTCTTCATTACTTTGTCTAATATCCTCCTTCAGCTGTTGTTGTAATGTTTCATTAGTACTTTCAATTTTTTTATTTAATTCCTCATGATTTTCCCTAATTTGTTTCTTTAATTCCTCATTAGTTTGTTTTAATAAGGTTTCATTATCTACTCTCATTTGTTTAAATTCTTCTTGGTTACTATCCATTTTCCTGTTAAGTGTTTCGATATTCTTTTCAATATCCTCCTTCATTTGTTTCTTTAAACTTTCATTATTACTGTCCATTTTCTCCATATTTTGTTTCAGTGTTTCATTATTACTGTCCATTTTTTCAAACATTTCCATTAATCTCTCAAATCTCATTTCTTTTACAGTCTTATTTGGTTCCTTTTGTGTGGGTTTATCTGGTTGGTCCCCTTGGGCATCCCTTACCACCGTTTCCCTTTCTTCAGTCGCTGCTACTGGGGTATCATTTACTATTACTTCCACTTCTTCAACTGTTGTTGTTTCCTGGTCTTCTATATTTAACTCTATCTCTTCTTCTTCCATTCATTTCCCTGACGTCGCTCTTCTCCTTGACATCTCTGTTGTTAATCGTAGCCGCCACTAGAGTAGAAATCACTGTAAACTCACAATAAGAATACAAAGCTATTCTATTTCTGGCCTCACTAGTTGGGCTCCAATTCTGTAACGCGTAATAGTTTTTTACCCTTACAAATCTAATAATCGTACTTTCTAAATTGTATGTTATTTTTGACTCACTATTGGGATAGCCAATTTGTTACATCTAGACTCGAATCTATGGTTATTTATCTGAATTGCGTCTTGTTTAACTCTGTTATTATTTGTATATATTTTTGTTAATATTAAATTAAGGATGAGTATCTGTTCAGGGGGATGTTTGTTGAGCGCCAATTTGCAATCACCGTTTGCAAATAAAATTTTATTGGTGAAGTATCAATAATAAATTTTTGTTCAAATTTATGTAAATAATATATGGTCTCTTTATTCTGTAATGAACTCTCTTTTATTCTTTTCTTTCAGCAATGGATATGATAACTTGTGCTCATCACTACATTTTTTAAAAGAAATTGGTAAGATTTTCAATTGATGAGTGTTGCCAACTTAATCTAATTACTGAGGTCAACTTACAGTATCAGATATTTTGTCAGAATATCATACCCTTTTTGTTTTCATGAAATAAGAAACAAATAAACCTTTTTCTGTATTTCGTAAACTCAAATCCTTTATTTATTCTTTAATTTGTGCTAAATGTAAAACATAATTTTTAACAAAGTTTGGCCAGCTGTATTTTTATAAGCTCAGAGTGGCAGCAGTAACTCTTAGATCTCAGGCTTTTTTAAAACATTTTATAATTTGTTTTTTAATAAATAAAATACAATTATAAGGTTTAGTAGGTCCTTTTGACTACGATATAACAACAGTATTGACAGGGAAAGTACCAAAATACATACGATGAGAAATAGTCACAATGTATCTTAAAAGGATTATATTAAGAGTGTAAAACAGTTCAGTGTATAGGTTAAGTTATAAAAATATTGTTTAGACTTAATTAGTTTTAAATTATGTTAGCACTATACATCAATGGTGGCTTATGCTTATGTCCATATTATTAATCATTATTGTTCTCAGTGAAAGTTAATTATGGTTTTTATAAAAAACGTATTCAAAGTTTTTTGAAACCTTTAGATCAGGTTTAACAGGGAATATTTCAGATTAATTTTAGATCAAAAAATACTTCTCTCCCTGTGTCAATTGGTCCAATTTCTTCAGAGATGTCCTGGTTTAATTCTGTAGAGTCTTGTAGCAATTCTTTCTTCTATTTTAATCTTGATATATATAATTATTCAATTGTTTATCTGGAGATGCTCTAATATCACATATATTATAATTTATTTTTCACTATAAGTATTTAAATCAACCTTTTTGCATTCAGTTTTTTTAGAATCAATCTATTTTCTTCCTTCACATATTAGTTGCTAAGGCCTCTCTTAGATATCTCCTTGGTTTCCAAGTAACATTTTTATATCACCCTGGTGACATCATAAGAATAATATAAACAAACCTTTTACTATTTTATATGTCATTTTCTTTTAAAAGGATATACCTTTTTTATAAGAGCTCTTATCTTCTTTTTATTTGTTTCTTTGTTCTTCTGATAAAAAACTGATCATTTTAACATCACTCTTGACTATTTTCTGATCTATATTTCCTGAGTTAATGATTTACTTTTTTTTTATTATTTTTGTTCCAAACTTATTTATTATTTATTTTGTACCTTTCACTTTCTTAAATTTATTTTATACATTTGGTAATCTTTTAACATAAACTGACATTGTTTCCTTATTATTTTAATAGAAATCTTATTCATATAATTTGACTGACTATGATTTTGGTACTTTCTTGTTAAGACTAACATTAGTGTTATTAACACTAGTATACATAATATTAATAAATGTGACAGAAACTGATTACTAATAACTATTAGTAATATGTTATAATTCCCCTTAACTGACTGTGTTTATAACTTTACAGTCAGCACACAAAAAACAAATTTCATAAGTAAGTTCTTACTTTAATTATAATAAACATAACATACAATAAACAATTAAAATTAAACATATTCAATTAAGTCTTTCTTAAAATATTATGTCTCCTGGTACTATTTAATAATAGAATCATGGTAAATTTTTGTTACTAGGGCATGGTAAAAATGTCACGTAACATAATACCCCCCCAGAAAACAGGTTATTTTAGTAATCATTAGGTTGCTTAAATAAGCTGATTGACTTCACCATTACTTTTCTCATTTTCCATAATACTTTTTTATTTCAGCACCTAAAACTTGATATTGATTCTTCATACTTTTCACACCTCGAGTCATATTGTCATATTTATTTTTTTTTATTTCTTCACGTCGTCGTTTGTATCATCCCTAAAATACTATAATTCCCTAACATTAAATACTACATATGGGTTCGGATTCGGAGGGGCACTATTGGCTTCCATTACTCCGCCATTTTCCCTAAATATATCATCTGAAATCAGAGGAACTTTATCTCTGTCCAGGAAAAAATAAAGTTGCACTATCACAACACAATACATATAATAATTACCTACAAGGTAGCTCCTTCGCTACAAACTTATATTCCAGGGATTGTTAATTATTTCTTTGAGGTCTATTCACATTTTTATTCTATGACTATTTCACTTCTAGTGCTTTATCAGTTCAAAATAATTTTCTATCTTTCACATGTAATTGGTTAACCTTACTCAACCTACATGTTGTATTATTTCCATCTTGGTGCTGTCAATCAATAATATTTTAGATTCTATTTTCATCTAAATCATTCTAACTCTTCTTAATAAATTCAAAATAATTTCTTCCGAAACACATGGTAAGCTGTTCTTACTTAATTTATTTCTTGGGGTTTTCTTCTTAATAGATTCAAAATACGAGGGGTAACCCAAAAATAAGGTCTCCATATTTTTTAAAAATAGAAAAAAATTTATTATCAAAACTTTTTACATGGTTGTGAAGCATAAGAACACACTATTTTTCAACATAATCGCCGTTACGTTCAATGCAATTTTCGAGCCGCTGTGGCAGTTTTAGTATGCCAGTGTCATAGAAACTCGCCGCCATGTCATTGAGATAGCGTTTGACCTCGTCTTTCACCTCGTCATCATCGTCGAATCGCATGCCACCCAAATGTTCTTTCAAATGTGTAAACAAATGATAGTCACAAGGTGCCAAGTCCGGACTATAGGGGGGGTGGGTGATTATGTCCCATCCAAATTGGTTCAGAAGATCGTCGGTTGCGCGGGCGACATGAGGGCGAGCATTGTCGTGAAGAATGGACACGCCCTTGATGAGCATTCCTCTTCTCCGGTCCTGAATCACCCGTTTGAGTTTTTTGAGTGTCTCACAATATGCGTCTGCGTTTATGCCAGTAAGCATGAAATCGATCAACAATACACCTTTCCGATCTCAAAACACAGTCGCCATGATCTTGCCGGTAGACTGTGTTTGTTTGAATTTTCGCCGCCTTGGCGAAGTTGGATGCCGCCACTCAAGTGATTGTCGTTTGGATTCAGGTGTGAAGTGGTGAACCCACGTTTCGTCACCTGTGACAATGGAAATCAAAAAGTCGTCTCTTTCGTCTGCATAGCGCTCAAGAAATTCGCGGGCAGCTTCGACGCGTTGCCGTTCGTGGTCTTCTGTGAGCATTCACGGAACCCACCTTGCGCACACGCACACGTTGCGATATTTCAACTTTTCAGTCACAATCCTCTGAATGGTGGATTTCGAAACGTCAGGACGGAAACAAGAGAGCTCGTGGATAGTGATCCACCGATCTTCACGCACGACTTCGTCAAGTTTCCTGATCGTCTCCTGACACTGACGGTCTCCCGCTTCTTTCGTCATCATGAATTTCTGTACGACCAGCTTTAAACTCTCTACACCACTTGCGGACGTTTTTGACACCTTTTGCATTAAGAAATCGAATGACTTCGCGAAGTCCGCACTTGGCGGGAACTGCGATTGGGAGCTCCATTCTTAACGGCTGCCAAGCCAAGACTAATCGACCGAGCGAGCTCAGCAACCTCTTGTTTGAAAGAGGGGAGATGGCCGCATACAGCAGTGCTGCCAACTGCCGCCCAAAATATTTCCCTGCGGCTCTAGTCCTTTGGAGACCTTACTTTTGGGTTACCCCTAGTAATTTCTTCTTTAACTCATGGTAAGATGTTCTTACTTAAATTAGAATTTTGAGGTTTTCTTCTTAACAGATTCAAAATAATTTCTTCTTTAACTCATGGTAAGATGTTCTTACTTAATTTAGAATTTTGATGTTTTTCTTATCTTTTAATTCATAACAAAAAATTTTTTATTTGTAATAACTTCATATTATGTTATTTGTATTAATAATTAATCCACTCTTTGTTCCATTAGTTTGCTTTAGTCCATTCCCAGAAAATCAGTCCCGTCTTTCCATACTGTCATCTTTAGTGCATCCATTGTCCAATACAATAGTGGTCCTTGTTGTACGGACTATTATTGTTTTCAGTATGAATTCTATCCTTGTCAACTTTATCACTACTAACTTGTATTCTGATTTTTCTGCAGCGAAGTCTTCACTCATTTCAAGACCTACTATTGAATTTCCAATCAATTCTGTCCTAATGACATATCTTTCGATCACTCAGTATTGCAATTTTTCAAACACCAAATTTTCACTGGTATCTTTGCCTGCTTTTAACACTTTATTCTCTAGTTCATTAACCAAATATGTCACTGGTATATCAACTATTGATGATATAGCTGATATTTTATTATCCCTTTCTTTTTCTGATGTATTCATTTTAAATATAAATTTCCTTAAGTTTTTCCTATAATGTGTTAATTCTGTTCTTTCCATGTTACTAGTGATTGGGAGATTACGTACATTAACCAGCCCACTCCTAATCATATTTAATTCTTCCTGTGTATTTTTCTGTTTCTTGGGACGTCTTTTACCTATTTTCTTCGTCTTCTTTTCTACATACTTATTATTCTCTTTGTTTCTGCTATGTTTCTTTTCAGATAACAATACACTTTTGTCTTTTTTATTTTCTATTTCCTTACTACCTTCTATTTTCTGATTTACTGGTTCCCTGATTTGATCGTTTGGTATTATTTCTATCTCGGTTATCTTATTCAATGTTTCCACCTTTTGCTTGTCATCTTCTATTGTTGTTTCTATTGACTGGTTTTCATCACTCCTTATTTCTTTTTTATACTCTTCTAACTGTCGTTTCAATTCCTCTCTATTTTTCTTACTCTCTTCCTTCAACAGTCCTTTTAATTCTTCATTACTTTGTCTAATATCCTCCTTCAGCTGTTGTTGTAATGTTTCATTAGTACTTTCAATTTTTTTATTTAATTCCTCATGATTTTCCCTAATTTGTTTCTTTAATTCCTCATTAGTTTGTTTTAATAAGGTTTCATTATCTACTCTCATTTGTTTAAATTCTTCTTGGTTACTATCCATTTTCCTGTTAAGTGTTTCGATATTCTTTTCAATATCCTCCTTCATTTGTTTCTTTAAACTTTCATTATTACTGTCCATTTTCTCCATATTTTGTTTCAGTGTTTCATTATTACTGTCCATTTTTTCAAACATTTCCATTAATCTCTCAAATCTCATTTCTTTTACAGTCTTATTTGGTTCCTTTTGTGTGGGTTTA
This sequence comes from Magicicada septendecula, assembly GCA_034769895.1. Lineage (NCBI taxonomy): Eukaryota > Metazoa > Arthropoda > Insecta > Hemiptera > Cicadidae > Magicicada > Magicicada septendecula. The sequence continues at coordinate 1,191,619,946 of CM068367.1, read as the reverse complement.
TCTGGTTGGTCCCCTTGGGCATCCCTTACCACCGTTTCCCTTTCTTCAGTCGCTGCTACTGGGGTATCATTTACTATTACTTCCACTTCTTCAACTGTTGTTGTTTCCTGGTCTTCTATATTTAACTCTATCTCTTCTTCTTCCATTCATTTCCGTGACGTCGCTCTTCTCCTTGACATCTCTGTTGTTAATCGTAGCCGCCACTAGAGTAGAAATCACTGTAAACTCACAATAAGAATACAAAGCTATTCTATTTCTGGCCTCACTAGTTGGGCTCCAATTCTGTAACGCGTAATAGTTTTTTACCCTTACAAATCTAATAATCGTACTTTCTAAATTGTATGTTATTTTTGACTCACTATTGGGATAGCCAATTTGTTACATCTAGACTCGAATCTATGGTTATTTATCTGAATTGCGTCTTGTTTAACTCTGTTATTATTTGTATATATTTTTGTTAATATTAAATTAAGGATGAGTATCTGTTCAGGGGGATGTTTGTTGAGCGCCAATTTGCAATCACCGTTTGCAAATAAAATTTTATTGGTGAAGTATCAATAATAAATTTTTGTTCAAATTTATGTAAATAATATATGGTCTCTTTATTCTGTAATGAACTCTCTTTTATTCTTTTCTTTCAGCAATGGATATGATAACTTGTGCTCATCACTACATTTTTTAAAAGAAATTGGTAAGATTTTCAATTGATGAGTGTTGCCAACTTAATCTAATTACTGAGGTCAACTTACAGTATCAGATATTTTGTCAGAATATCATACCCTTTTTGTTTTCATGAAATAAGAAACAAATAAACCTTTTTCTGTATTTCGTAAACTCAAATCCTTTATTTATTCTTTAATTTGTGCTAAATGTAAAACATAATTTTTAACAAAGTTTGGCCAGCTGTATTTTTATAAGCTCAGAGTGGCAGCAGTAACTCTTAGATCTCAGGCTTTTTTAAAACATTTTATAATTTGTTTTTTAATAAATAAAATACAATTATAAGGTTTAGTAGGTCCTTTTGACTACGATATAACAACAGTATTGACAGGGAAAGTACCAAAATACATACGATGAGAAATAGTCACAATGTATCTTAAAAGGATTATATTAAGAGTGTAAAACAGTTCAGTGTATAGGTTAAGTTATAAAAATATTGTTTAGACTTAATTAGTTTTAAATTATGTTAGCACTATACATCAATGGTGGCTTATGCTTATGTCCATATTATTAATCATTATTGTTCTCAGTGAAAGTTAATTATGGTTTTTATAAAAAACGTATTCAAAGTTTTTTGAAACCTTTAGATCAGGTTTAACAGGGAATATTTCAGATTAATTTTAGATCAAAAAATACTTCTCTCCCTGTGTCAATTGGTCCAATTTCTTCAGAGATGTCCTGGTTTAATTCTGTAGAGTCTTGTAGCAATTCTTTCTTCTATTTTAATCTTGATATATATAATTATTCAATTGTTTATCTGGAGATGCTCTAATATCACATATATTATAATTTATTTTTCACTATAAGTATTTAAATCAACCTTTTTGCATTCAGTTTTTTTAGAATCAATCTATTTTCTTCCTTCACATATTAGTTGCTAAGGCCTCTCTTAGATATCTCCTTGGTTTCCAAGTAACATTTTTATATCACCCTGGTGACATCATAAGAATAATATAAACAAACCTTTTACTATTTTATATGTCATTTTCTTTTAAAAGGATATACCTTTTTTATAAGAGCTCTTATCTTCTTTTTATTTGTTTCTTTGTTCTTCTGATAAAAAACTGATCATTTTAACATCACTCTTGACTATTTTCTGATCTATATTTCCTGAGTTAATGATTTACTTTTTTTTTATTATTTTTGTTCCAAACTTATTTATTATTTATTTTGTACCTTTCACTTTCTTAAATTTATTTTATACATTTGGTAATCTTTTAACATAAACTGACATTGTTTCCTTATTATTTTAATAGAAATCTTATTCATATAATTTGACTGACTATGATTTTGGTACTTTCTTGTTAAGACTAACATTAGTGTTATTAACACTAGTATACATAATATTAATAAATGTGACAGAAACTGATTACTAATAACTATTAGTAATATGTTATAATTCCCCTTAACTGACTGTGTTTATAACTTTACAGTCAGCACACAAAAAACAAATTTCATAAGTAAGTTCTTACTTTAATTATAATAAACATAACATACAATAAACAATTAAAATTAAACATATTCAATTAAGTCTTTCTTAAAATATTATGTCTCCTGGTACTATTTAATAATAGAATCATGGTAAATTTTTGTTACTAGGGCATGGTAAAAATGTCACGTAACATAATACCCCCCCAGAAAACAGGTTATTTTAGTAATCATTAGGTTGCTTAAATAAGCTGATTGACTTCACCATTACTTTTCTCATTTTCCATAATACTTTTTTATTTCAGCACCTAAAACTTGATATTGATTCTTCATACTTTTCACACCTCGAGTCATATTGTCATATTTATTTTTTTTTATTTCTTCACGTCGTCGTTTGTATCATCCCTAAAATACTATAATTCCCTAACATTAAATACTACATATGGGTTCGGATTCGGAGGGGCACTATTGGCTTCCATTACTCCGCCATTTTCCCTAAATATATCATCTGAAATCAGAGGAACTTTATCTCTGTCCAGGAAAAAATAAAGTTGCACTATCACAACACAATACATATAATAATTACCTACAAGGTAGCTCCTTCGCTACAAACTTATATTCCAGGGATTGTTAATTATTTCTTTGAGGTCTATTCACATTTTTATTCTATGACTATTTCACTTCTAGTGCTTTATCAGTTCAAAATAATTTTCTATCTTTCACATGTAATTGGTTAACCTTACTCAACCTACATGTTGTATTATTTCCATCTTGGTGCTGTCAATCAATAATATTTTAGATTCTATTTTCATCTAAATCATTCTAACTCTTCTTAATAAATTCAAAATAATTTCTTCCGAAACACATGGTAAGCTGTTCTTACTTAATTTATTTCTTGGGGTTTTCTTCTTAATAGATTCAAAATACGAGGGGTAACCCAAAAATAAGGTCTCCATATTTTTTAAAAATAGAAAAAAAATTTATTATCAAAACTTTTTACATGGTTGTGAAGCATAAGAACACACTATTTTTCAACATAATCGCCGTTACGTTCAATGCATTTTTCGAGCCGCTGTGGCAGTTTTAGTATGCCAGTGTCATAGAAACTCGCCGCCATGTCATTGAGATAGCGTTTGACCTCGTCTTTCACCTCGTCATCGTCGTCGAATCGCATGCCACCCAAATGTTCTTTCAAATGTGTAAACAAATGATAGTCACAAGATGCCAAGTCCGGACTATAGGGGGGGTGGGTGATTATGTCCCATCCAAATTGGTTCAGAAGATCGTCGGTTGCGCGGGCGACATGAGGGCGAGCATTGTCGTGAAGAATGGACACGCCCTTGATGAGCATTCCTCTTCTCCGGTCCTGAATCACCCGTTTGAGTTTTTTGAGTGTCTCACAATATGCGTCTGCGTTTATGCCAGTAAGCATGAAATCGATCAACAATACACCTTTCCGATCTCAAAACACAGTCGCCATGATCTTGCCGGTAGACTGTGTTTGTTTGAATTTTCGCCGCCTTGGCGAAGTTGGATGCCGCCACTCAAGTGATTGTCGTTTGGATTCAGGTGTGAAGTGGTGAACCCACGTTTCGTCACCTGTGACAATGGAAATCAAAAAGTCGTCTCTTTCGTCTGCATAGCGCTCAAGAAATTCGCGGGCAGCTTCGACGCGTTGCCGTTCGTGGTCTTCTGTGAGCATTCACGGAACCCACCTTGCGCACACGCACACGTTGCGATATTTCAACTTTTCAGTCACAATCCTCTGAATGGTGGATTTCGAAACGTCAGGACGGAAACAAGAGAGCTCGTGGATAGTGATCCACCGATCTTCACGCACGACTTCGTCAAGTTTCCTGATCGTCTCCTGACACTGACGGTCTCCCGCTTCTTTCGTCATCATGAATTTCTGTACGACCAGCTTTAAACTCTCTACACCACTTGCGGACGTTTTTGACACCTTTTGCATTAAGAAATCGAATGACTTCGCGAAGTCCGCACTTGGCGGGAACTGCGATTGGGAGCTCCATTCTTAACGGCTGCCAAGCCAAGACTAATCGACCGAGCGAGCTCAGCAACCTCTTGTTTGAAAGAGGGGAGATGGCCGCATACAGCAGTGCTGCCAACTGCCGCCCAAAATATTTCCCTGCGGCTCTAGTCCTTTGGAGACCTTACTTTTGGGTTACCCCTAGTAATTTCTTCTTTAACTCATGGTAAGATGTTCTTACTTAAATTAGAATTTTGAGGTTTTCTTCTTAACAGATTCAAAATAATTTCTTCTTTAACTCATGGTAAGATGTTCTTACTTAATTTAGAATTTTGATGTTTTTCTTATCTTTTAATTCATAACAAAAAATTTTTTATTTGTAATAACTTCATATTATGTTATTTGTATTAATAATTAATCCACTCTTTGTTCCATTAGTTTGCTTTAGTCCATTCCCAGAAAATCAGTCCCGTCTTTCCATACTGTCATCTTTAGTGCATCCATTGTCCAATACAATAGTGGTCCTTGTTGTACGGACTATTATTGTTTTCAGTATGAATTCTATCCTTGTCAACTTTATCACTACTAACTTGTATTCTGATTTTTCTGCAGCGAAGTCTTCACTCATTTCAAGACCTACTATTGAATTTCCAATCAATTCTGTCCTAATGACATATCTTTCGATCACTCAGTATTGCAATTTTTCAAACACCAAATTTTCACTGGTATCTTTGCCTGCTTTTAACACTTTATTCTCTAGTTCATTAACCAAATATGTCACTGGTATATCAACTATTGATGATATAGCTGATATTTTATTATCCCTTTCTTTTTCTGATGTATTCATTTTAAATATAAATTTCCTTAAGTTTTTCCTATAATGTGTTAATTCTGTTCTTTCCATGTTACTAGTGATTGGGAGATTACGTACATTAACCAGCCCACTCCTAATCATATTTAATTCTTCCTGTGTATTTTTCTGTTTCTTGGGACGTCTTTTACCTATTTTCTTCGTCTTCTTTTCTACATACTTATTATTCTCTTTGTTTCTGCTATGTTTCTTTTCAGATAACAATACACTTTTGTCTTTTTTATTTTCTATTTCCTTACTACCTTCTATTTTCTGATTTACTGGTTCCCTGATTTGATCGTTTGGTATTATTTCTATCTCGGTTATCTTATTCAATGTTTCCACCTTTTGCTTGTCATCTTCTATTGTTGTTTCTATTGACTGGTTTTCATCACTCCTTATTTCTTTTTTATACTCTTCTAACTGTCGTTTCAATTCCTCTCTATTTTTCTTACTCTCTTCCTTCAACAGTCCTTTTAATTCTTCATTACTTTGTCTAATATCCTCCTTCAGCTGTTGTTGTAATGTTTCATTAGTACTTTCAATTTTTTTATTTAATTCCTCATGATTTTCCCTAATTTGTTTCTTTAATTCCTCATTAGTTTGTTTTAATAAGGTTTCATTATCTACTCTCATTTGTTTAAATTCTTCTTGGTTACTATCCATTTTCCTGTTAAGTGTTTCGATATTCTTTTCAATATCCTCCTTCATTTGTTTCTTTAAACTTTCATTATTACTGTCCATTTTCTCCATATTTTGTTTCAGTGTTTCATTATTACTGTCCATTTTTTCAAACATTTCCATTAATCTCTCAAATCTCATTTCTTTTACAGTCTTATTTGGTTCCTTTTGTGTGGGTTTATCTGGTTGGTCCCCTTGGGCATCCCTTACCACCGTTTCCCTTTCTTCAGTCGCTGCTACTGGGGTATCCTTTACTATTACTTCCACTTCTTCAACTGTTGTTGTTTCCTGGTCTTCTATATTTAACTCTATCTCTTCTTCTTCCATTCATTTCTGTGACGTCGCTCTTCTCCTTGACATCTCTGTTGTTAATCGTAGCCGCCACTAGAGTAGAAATCACTGTAAACTCACAATAAGAATACAAATCTATTCTATTTCTGGCCTCACTAGTTGGGCTCCAATTCTGTAACGCGTAATAGGTTTTTACCCTTACAAATCTAATAATCGTACTTTCTAAATTGTATGTTATTTTTGACTCACTATTGGGATAGCCAATTTGTTACATCTAGACTCGAATCTATGGTTATTTATCTGAATTTGCGTCTTGTTTAACTCTGTTATTATTTGTATATATTTTTGTTAATATTAAATTAAGGATGAGTATCTGTTCAGGGGGATGTTTGTTGAGCGCCAATTTGCAATCACCGTTTGCAAATAAAATTTTATTGGTGAAGTATCAATAATAAATTTTTGTTCAAATTTATGTAAATAATATATGGTCTCTTTATTCTGTAATGAACTCTCTTTTATTCTTCTCTTTCAGCAATGGATATGATAACTTGTGCTCATCACTACATTTTTTAAAAGAAATTGGTAAGATTTTCAATTGATGAGTGTTGCCAACTTAATCTAATTACTGAGGTCAACTTACAGTATCAGATATTTTGTCAGAATATCATACCCTTTTTGTTTTCATGAAATAAGAAACAAATAAACCTTTTTCTGTATTTCGTAAACTCAAATCCTTTATTTATTCTTTAATTTGTGCTAAATGTAAAACATAATTTTTAACAAAGTTTGGCCAGCTGTATTTTTATAAGCTCAGAGTGGCAGCAGTAACTCTTAGATCTCAGGCTTTTTTAAAACATTTTATAATTTGTTTTTTAATAAATAAAATACAATTATAAGGTTTAGTAGGTCCTTTTGACTACGATATAACAACAGTATTGACAGGGAAAGTACCAAAATACATACGATGAGAAATAGTCACAATGTATCTTAAAAGGATTATATTAAGAGTGTAAAACAGTTCAGTGTATAGGTTAAGTTATAAAAATATTGTTTAGACTTAATTAGTTTTAAATTATGTTAGCACTATACATCAATGGTGGCTTATGCTTATGTCCATATTATTAATCATTATTGTTCTCAGTGAAAGTTAATTATGGTTTTTATAAAAAACGTATTCAAAGTTTTTTGAAACCTTTAGATCAGGTTTAACAGGGAATATTTCAGATTAATTTTAGATCAAAAAATACTTCTCTCCCTGTGTCAATTGGTCCAATTTCTTCAGAGATGTCCTGGTTTAATTCTGTAGAGTCTTGTAGCAATTCTTTCTTCTATTTTAATCTTGATATATATAATTATTCAATTGTTTATCTGGAGATGCTCTAATATCACATATATTATAATTTATTTTTCACTATAAGTATTTAAATCAACCTTTTTGCATTCAGTTTTTTTAGAATCAATCTATTTTCTTCCTTCACATATTAGTTGCTAAGGCCTCTCTTAGATATCTCCTTGGTTTCCAAGTAACATTTTTATATCACCCTGGTGACATCATAAGAATAATATAAACAAACCTTTTACTATTTTATATGTCATTTTCTTTTAAAAGGATATACCTTTTTTATAAGAGCTCTTATCTTCTTTTTATTTGTTTCTTTGTTCTTCTGATAAAAAACTGATCATTTTAACATCACTCTTGACTATTTTCTGATCTATATTTCCTGAGTTAATGATTTACTTTTTTTTTATTATTTTTGTTCCAAACTTATTTATTATTTATTTTGTACCTTTCACTTTCTTAAATTTATTTTATACATTTGGTAATCTTTTAACATAAACTGACACTGTTTCCTTATTATTTTAATAGAAATCTTATTCATATAATTTGACTGACTATGATTTTGGTACTTTCTTGTTAAGACTAACATTAGTGTTATTAACACTAGTATACATAATAGTAATAAATGTGACAGAAACTGATTACTAATAACTATTAGTAATATGTTATAATTCCCCTTAACTGACTGTGTTTATAACTTTACAGTCAGCACACAAAAAACAAATTTCATAAGTAAGTTCTTACTTTAATTAAAATAAACATAACATACAATAAACAATTAAAATTAACCATATTCAATTAAGTCTTTCTTAAAATATTATGTCTCCTGGTACTTTTTAATAATAGAATCATGGTATATTTATGTTACTAGGGCATGGTAAAAATGTCACGTAACATAATACCACCCCCCCCAGAAAACAGGTTATTTTAGTAATCATTAGGTTGCTTAAATAAGCTGATTGACTTCACCATTACTTTTCTCATTTTCCATAATACTTTTTTATTTCAGCACCTAAAACTTGATATTGATTCTTCATACTTTTCACACCTCGAGTCATATTGTCATATTTATTTTTTTTTATTTCTTCACCTCGTCGTTTGTATCATCCCTAAAATACTATAATTCCCTAACACTAAATACTACATATGGGTTCGGATTCGGAGGGGCACTATTGGCTTCCATTACTCCGCCATTTTCCCTAAATATATCATCTGAAATCAGAGGAACTTTATCTCTGTCCAGGAAAAAATAAAGTTGCACTATCACAACACAATACATATAATAATTACCTACAAGGTAGCTCCTTCGCTACAAACTTATATTCCAGGGATTGTTAATTATTTCTTTGAGGTCTATTCACATTTTTATTCTATGACTATTTCACTTCTAGTGCTTTATCAGTTCAAAATAATTTTCTATCTTTCACATGTAATTGGTTAACCTTACTCAACCTACATGTTGTATTATTTCCATCTTGGTGCTGTCAATCAATAATATTTTAGATTCTATTTTCATCTAAATCATTCTAACTCTTCTTAATAAATTCAAAATAATTTCTTCCGAAACACATGGTAAGCTGTTCTTACTTAATTTATTTCTTGGGGTTTTCTTCTTAATAGATTCAAAATACGAGGGGTAACCCAAAAATAAGGTCTCCATATTTTTTAAAAATAGAAAAAAAATGTATTATCAAAACTTTTTACATGGTTGTGAAGCATAAGAACACACTATTTTTCAACATAATCGCCGTTACGTTCAATGCATTTTTCGAGCCGCTGTGGCAGTTTTAGTATGCCAGTGTCATAGAAACTCGCCGCCATGTCATTGAGATAGCGTTTGACCTCGTCTTTCACCTCGTCATCGTCGTCGAATCGCATGCCACCCAAATGTTCTTTCAAATGTGTAAACAAATGATAGTCACAAGGTGCCAAGTCCGGACTATAGGGGGGGTGGGTGATTATGTCCCATCCAAATTGGTTCAGAAGATCGTCGGTTGCGCGGGCGACATGAGGGCGAGCATTGTCGTGAAGAATGGACACGCCCTTGGTGAGCATTCCTCTTCTCCGGTCCTGAATCACCCGTTTGAGTTTTTTGAGTGTCTCACAATATGCGTCTGCGTTTATGCCAGTAAGCATGAAATCGATCAACAATACACCTTTCCGATCTCAAAACACAGTCGCCATGATCTTGCCGGTAGACTGTGTTTGTTTGAATTTTCGCCGCCTTGGCGAAGTTGGATGCCGCCACTCAAGTGATTGTCGTTTGGATTCAGGTGTGAAGTGGTGAACCCACGTTTCGTCACCTGTGACAATGGAAATCAAAAAGTCGTCTCTTTCGTCTGCATAGCGCTCAAGAAATTCGCGGGCAGCTTCGACGCGTTGCCGTTCGTGGTCTTCTGTGAGCATTCACGGAACCCACCTTGCGCACACGCACACGTTGCGATATTTCAACTTTTCAGTCACAATCCTCTGAATGGTGGATTTCGAAACGTCAGGACGGAAACAAGAGAGCTCGTGGATAGTGATCCTCCGATCTTCACGCACGACTTCGTCAAGTTTCCTGATCGTCTCCTGACACTGACGGTCTCCCGCTTCTTTCGTCATCATGAATTTCTGTACGACCAGCTTTAAACTCTCTACACCACTTGCGGACGTTTTTGACACCTTTTGCATTAAGAAATCGAATGACTTCGCGAAGTCCGCACTTGGCGGGAACTGCGATTGGGAGCTCCATTCTTAACGGCTGCCAAGCCAAGACTAATCGACCGAGCGAGCTCAGCAACCTCTTGTTTGAAAGAGGGGAGATAGCCGCATACAGCAGTGCTGCCAACTGCCGCCCAAAATATTTCCCTGCGGCTCTAGTCCTTTGGAGACCTTACTTTTGGGTTACCCCTAGTAATTTCTTCTTTAACTCATGGTAAGATGTTCTTACTTAAATTAGAATTTTGAGGTTTTCTTCTTAACAGATTCAAAATAATTTCTTCTTTAACTCATGGTAAGATGTTCTTACTTAATTTAGAATTTTGATGTTTTTCTTATCTTTTAATTCATAACAAAAAATTTTTTATTTGTAATAACTTCATATTATGTTATTTGTATTAATAATTAATCCACTCTTTGTTCCATTAGTTTGCTTTAGTCCATTCCCAGAAAATCAGTCCCGTCTTTCCATACTGTCATCTTTAGTTCAGCCATTGTCCAATACAATAGTGGTCCTTGTTGTACGGACTATTATTGTTTTCAGTATGAATTCTATCCTTGTCAACTTTATCACTACTAACTTGTATTCTGATTTTTCTGCAGCGAAGTCTTCACTCATTTCAAGACCTACTATTGAATTTCCAATCAATTCTGTCCTAATGACATATCTTTCGATCACTCAGTATTGCAATTTTTCAAACACCAAATTTTCACTGGTATCTTTGCCTGCTTTTAACACTTTATTCTCTAGTTCATTAACCAAATATGTCACTGGTATATCAACTATTGATGATATAGCTGATATTTTATTATCCCTTTCTTTTTCTGATGTATTCATTTTAAATATAAATTTCCTTAAGTTTTTCCTATAATGTGTTAATTCTGTTCTTTCCATGTTACTAGTGATTGGGAGATTACGTACATTAACCAGCCCACTCCTAATCATATTTAATTCTTCCTGTGTATTTTTCTGTTTCTTGGGACGTCTTTTACCTATTTTCTTCGTCTTCTTTTCTACATAATTATTATTCTCTTTGTTTCTGCTATGTTTCTTTTCAGATAACAATACACTTTTGTCTTTTTTATTTTCTGTTTCCTTACTACCTTCTATTTTCTGATTTACTGGTTCCCTGATTTGATCGTTTGGTATTATTTCTATCTCGGTTATCTTATTCAATGTTTCCACCTTTTGCTTGTCATCTTCTGTCGTTGTTTCTATTGACTGGTTTTCATCACTCCTTATTTCTTTTTTATACTCTTCTAACTGTCGTTTCAATTCCTCTCATATTTTTCTTACTCTCTTCCTTCAACAGTCCTTTTAATTCTTCATTACTTTGTCTAATATCCTCCTTCAGCTGTTGTTGTAATGTTTCATTATTACTTTCAATTTTTTTATTTAATTCCTCATGATTTTCCCTAATTTGTTTCTTTAATTCCTCATTAGTTTGTTTTAATAAGGTTTCATTATCTACTCTCATTTGTTTAAATTCTTCTTGGTTACTATCCATTTTCCTGTTAAGTGTTTCGATATTCTTTTCAATATCCTCCTTCATTTGTTTCTTTAAACTTTCATTATTACTGTCCATTTTCTCCATATTTTGTTTCAGTGTTTCATTATTACTGTCCATTTTTTCAAACATTTCCATTAATCTCTCAAATCTCATTTCTTTTACAGTCTTATTTGGTTCCTTTTGTGTGGGTTTATCTGGTTGGTCCCCTTGGGCATCCCTTACCACCGTTTCCCTTTCTTCAGTCGCTGCTACTGGGGTATCCTTTACTATTACTTCCACTTCTTCAACTGTTGTTGTTTTCTGGTCTTCTATATTTAACTCTATCTCTTCTTCTTCCATTCGTTTCCGTGACGTCGCTCTCCTCCTTGACATCTCTGTTGTTAATCATAGCCGCCACTAGAGTAGAAATCACTGTAAACTCACAATAAGAATACAAAGCTATTCTATTTCTGGCCTCACTAGTTGGGCTCCAATTCTGTAACGCGTAATAGTTTTTTACCCTTACAAATCTAATAATCGTACTTTCTAAATTGTATGTTATTTTTGACTCACTATTGGGATAGCCAATTTGTTACATCTAGACTCAAATCTATGGTTATTTATCTGAATTTGCGTCTTGTTTAACTCTGTTATTATTTGTATATATTTTTGTTAATATTAAATTAAGGATGAGTATCTGTTCAGGGGGATGTTTGTTGAGCACCAATTTGCAATCACCGTTTGCAAATAAAATTTTATTGGTGAAGTATCAATAATAAATTTTTGTTCAAATTTATGTAAATAATATATGGTCTCTTTATTCTGTAATGAACTCTCTTTTATTCTTTTCTTTCAGCAATGGATATGATAACTTGTGCTCATCACCACATTTTTAAAAAGAAATCTGCTAAGATTTTCAATTGACGAGTGTTGCCAACTTAAATATAATTATTCAATTGTTTAGCTGGAGATGCACTAATATAACATATATTATAATTTATTTTTCACTATAAGTATTTAAATCAACCTTTTTGCATTCAGTTTTTTTTACAATCAATCTATTTTCTTCCTTCACATATTAGTTGCTAAGGCCTCTCTTAGATATCTCCTTGGTTTCCAAGTAACATTTTTATATCACCCTGGTGACATCATAAGAATAATATAAACAAACCTTTTACTATTTTATATGTCATTTTCTTTTAAAAGGATATACCTTTTTTATAAGAGCTCTTATCTTCTTTTTATTTGTTTCTTTGTTCTTCTGATAAAAAACTGATCATTTTGACATCACTCTCGACTATTTTCTGATCATATTTCCTGAGTTAATGATTTACATTTTTTTTAAATTTTTGTTCCAAACTTATTTACTATTTATTTTGTACCTTTCACTTTCTTAAATTTATTTTATACATTTGGTAATCTTTTAACATAAACTGACATTGTTTCCTTATTATGTTAATAGAAATCTTATTCATATAATTTGACTGACTATGATTTTGGTACTTTCTTGTTAAGACTAACATTAGTGTTATTAACACTAGTATACATAATATTAATAAATGTGACAGAAACTGATTACTAATAATTATTAGTAATATGTTATAATTCCCCTTAACTGACTGTGTTTATAACTTTACAGTCAGCACACAAAAAACAAATTTCATAAGTAAGTTCTTACTTTAATTAAAATAAACATAACATACAATAAACAATTAAAATTAACCATATTGAATTAAGTCTTTCTTAAAATATTATGTCTCCTGGTACTTTTTAATAATAGAATCATGGTATATTTATGTTACTAGGGCATGGTAAAATGTCACGTAACAATATTTACGTATATAGCTACTGACCGACAAATTTACGGGCATACCTGGTTTTGTAACCTTCGTAGCGACGTCAGAAGAAATGCAGCGTCTACGCTTGTTAGTGCCGAATAGCCTACTAACACCCGTTAGCACATACACTGCTCCCCCACCTCTAGTATGAAAGCATAAGTGGGGGGGAGGCGTAAGAGTTGAAGTACCCGTCTGTTGCGTCTTAGACGCTCTCGATGAAATCTTATGTTGGTCTTAGAACGCTAGTTGAGGTGCTGGTAAATTAGTGAAATAATGAAGTGGACTGTATATGTTTTTAGAGATAATTGTTTATTGAAAATTAATAAGAAATAGTTGCTGGCCCGTGCAAAAATGCCTGATAATTGAGATAGAAATTAAATACTGAAGGACATAATCGTGAGTAAGATGGCTTGGATAGCCTAAGTAACTATCGCATGCTGAACATGCTAAAATTTAGAATAATGTAGCCGCGGCTGGCGAACTGTGGCTTGATGCCTGCTCGGAGTCTTGCAAGGAACTGATTAATTCTGACTGCTGCTGGCTTGAATGCTAGCCGGTAGCAGATCAGCGTAGGGAGAAATGACGTCACTGTACAGACCGCAATGCGTATTTTTACAGTACAAAGTTTGCATGAGTACAAAGTTTAACCATACTGCCCGCACAAAATCGGGCGATTTTGCAACTTAATTCATTGTGTGTATAGTACATAATAATTGCCATTTCATGACACCAAAATTCAATAATAAATAACAAATGATGATACAATAACAAAGACATAACAATTGACATGCATAACAATCAAGCAATGACACCCAAATTCTGTAAGAATACATAATACATAATAATTTACGTTACATATTGATAGAATAATGATACTAAAAATTCCATGACACATAATAACATGATAATGATACATAATAATACAATAATCAGACATACATAATAGTTGGCAGTACATAATAATAGGACAATGATCCCAAAAAATTCAAAAATATAATACCAATAAATTGAAAACATTTACACAACAGCCAGTAACAACATAGGTAACACAGAATACTACACAGCCATCACATTCCAGACATGCTACACATATGCAGCCTCATTAGTTTAGGTACGCAGATTTAGTGAAAGGTCACGCAATTCAGTCAACAAAAATAATGAAGATTGCTCCAGTATAATTAGTAAATTTTTATAAGAGTTCAGCAAATCACCATGGTTCTAAATGTGCTAACAATGTTATTAAGTAAAATGGAATGAGTAAATCTCTTAGAATAGCTTTATGGAATGCTAACGGCCTGACCCAAAATAAAAATGAAATAACTATATTTTTCCATCAATATGTAATTGATATTTTACTAATAAGTGATATTCCAAAACACTCTACTATCAACTTTATCACACTAATTGTTTAGATAATACAGCTCACACAGGCAGAGCAATTCTAATAAAAACAACGGTAAACTATTACAAGCTACTGAAGGCAAAAGACTACCTACAGTAGGGTGGAACGAAAAAATCAAGTTTGGATTTTTAATTTGTAATAGCGCGGAAAAGTTGCCTTTTGGTGTAGATAAGATAAAAAAAAAGTATGAAAAATATTGGAGCACATCTTGAGGTGCCGCAAGGACGATAAATTTTCATAAAATTACAATTTTCGCTACATTTTTAAGTTTTTTTAAGAAGTTGTCAAAAATTATTTTGTTATTTCAAATACTGTCAAAAAAGCAGTTTTTATATCAAAAAAGACATACCATTTTTTTTTTTAACTTTTTGGATTATGTCTTGAGGTGCCACAAGAGCGGTAAAGTTTTATAAAAACACTTTTTGTAACTTTTTCAAAGAATTTTACGTGTCTCGATTATGCAATAAAAAGTTTCAAATAGGCGTTTTAATATGAATAGAAAGATAAAAACGTTATCCCAGCGGTTGTTGGGAGGGGAAAGGGGGCGGAAGGCGGAGATTTGTTTGCGATTGTTAGGCCACGTTACACCTAAATCTGGCACTGGAAAGACATAGCAGACAGTATACTGGAGTTTCTTGAAGATAGAGAACACAACGAACAACTTTTGAACTTTACTGCTATTGGGTGTGATGGAACCGTTGTAAACACTGGACATAATAATGGTGTGATTTCTTTGATGGAAAATGAAATAGGAAGACCTTTACAATGGTTAGTTTGTTTGTTCCATGGAAATGAGCTACCTTTGTGACATCTTTTTTGTCATTTAGATGGTAAAACGAAGGGACCCAATGAGTTTAAAGGCAAAATAGGTCAGCAGCTGGAAAACTCTGCTAATCTTCCTGTGGTTACTTTCTTGCCAATTGAAAATAACCTTCCTCTTTTGGAGAACATAAATGATTTAAGTACAGATCAGAAGTATTTATTGGATATGTGTATCGCTGTATCAAGTGGAAATTGCTCACTAGATTTATCTTTAAGGAACCCTGGAAAACTTGCTCACTCCAGGTGGCTTACATTAGCAAACCGTATACTTAGATTGTATGTGGCAACTGAAAATCCAACTGAAAACCTTAAGACTCTGGCTGAGTACATTGTGAAAGTGTATGCACCTGTGTGGTTTAACATTAAGTTAAAACCTTCATGTACTTATGGTTCCAAAGATCTGTTTAAGCTTATCTCATATTCACGCTATCTCTCTGATGATTTCAAGAACGTTCTAGACCCGGTTATTCAAAGAAATGGGTACTTTGCTGCAGCAGAAAATCTCCTTTTGTCCATGCTATGTGATGAGCGCAAAAATGTAAGAGAACATGGTTTACGACGTGTTTTAAAAGCAAGAACAGAAAGTAGAGGCGGAGTCAGGAAGTTTAAAGTTCCAAAGATAAACTTTGACGCAAAGGATTACATCGACATGATCTCATGGGCTGAAAATGACGTAACTGAACCCCCCTTGGTAAAACATGTTTCCATTGACTCTCTCAAAGACTTTATACGGAAGACATCTGAAGCTCAACCAAATAGTAAAGTGGACCTGCTTATCGACTTTCCCTGGCTTCCTTGTCATACGCAAGCAGTGGAAAGAGCTGTGAAACTGGTGACCGAATCGGCTCAAAATGTCTGTGGTTCAATCGCAAGAGAAGGATATATAAGAGCAAAAATTGACTTACGTGAGAACATGGCAAAATTTGATACAAAAAAACAGTTTAATGTGTCAATGAAGTAGAAACAAACATTTTGCAGCTGTAACATTTGTAATTATTAAGGGTTTTTTAAATCATAAAAAATGAACTTTCAATGTCTTTAAAAGTGTATTATATTTTTTTACGTGTGCTCTAATAAAAAAAATATATAATTGATTTGACGAGCTTTTATTTCAACCTTATTTACTACTATTTGTAACAACCAAAATGTTCGCAAAAGTTTCAAAATTAGCAAAAATACAAACTTTTTGACATTAAAAAATATTTTTTTATTATTATTATATTTTGTAATTAATAATTTTTTCCAATTCTAATGCTTATATATGTATTTACAACTATCTTTTGTAACATTATATGTACGAGAAAACCATAAAAAATAATTTATCAAAGTTTATAATTTTTCAATTTTTTTAATTTTTTTACAAAATTTAAGCTCTTTGCGGCACCTCAAGATGTTGTAGTATAGCAACCAAATTTTTTTTTCTTCTTTTTGAACCTAAAAGGCAACTTTTCCCCACTATTACAAAACTAAAAAAAAAAAAAATTAAAAAAAGGCCATTTTCGTTCCACGCTAACCTACAGGCTACTTTAAAACTTCTTTAGCAGTGTACTGCCCACCCTGTCATAATTTAAAAAAAGAACATATCCAAGTTTCTTTCAAACACTTGGGCCTATATTTATAGCAGGAGAGGATTAACATACAATAAACAGTATACATACAATATGGGGATCTAGAATCATTCAACTAAAGGTAGGAAATTATCAAATCTCACATCTAAAGAAACTATTCATTCCTCTCAACAGGTACCTCTACCTCTTTATAAGTGCCTCTTTATAACAGGTACCTCTTTATAAGCGATCCTTATAAAATTCCATACCTCTTGGATTTCTTCATAACCAACAGCATCTCTACTTCACATTCCAATGTACGGTTACCCTTAATAATGATCTATCCTCAGATCACAGACCAATAATTGCCACTATCCTCATGAACAAACATCAAAAGATGCGTAAAATATGCAACTCAAGAACAAACTGGAGTACAAACATGGAATCAACCTAAAAGTAAGTCTCAAAACTCCCAGCGATATAGAGGAAGCGAAAAAACCTAATAGTACCTTACTATTATCACACTAATACAGCTCACACGGGCAGAGCAATTCTAATAAAAACAACAGTCAATTATTACGAGCTACTGAAGTATGCAAAGCTCCAGGCCACTTTAAAACTTTTGCCATATGATTTAGCTTTTTCAGCAGTGTAGTACAAAACTAGCCACATCCAACTTGCATTAATAACAAGAATATATTAGACTAACATTTATACAGAAGTAAAGAAACTTATTGCAGAAAAAAGGAAGGCTAGAGCATACTGGCACAGAAGTCAGTTTCCAGGAGACAAAACTAGATAGAACCAATTAAATAATAAACTAAAATAAGCATTAAAACAGATGTGTGACAGTAGCTTTTCAGACTACATAACACACCTTTATCGTTATGATAACTCAATCTGCTGACCAGTTAAATCTTCAAGAAAACCCATGACAATAAATCACCTAATACGCAAGAAACACCAAACAAAAGACTATTAGGCAAGAATAATCAAGGAAAGGCAGCTCTTTTTGCGCAGTATCTAGCTCATGTTTTCACCCCTATAACATCTTTACTTGCGTTATAACATAGGGAACCCGTATTAATTGGTTCTGCCAATTAAACAGGCTGCCTTCGTTGTAACAAGCTGAAAATTAATCAAATCACTAAAACAATTAATATACAAGGAACTGGGGGCGGGGGTAGTCTGCTGATTTATGCACTCAATTTAGTATTGTACTAAAGATGACATCTCTTTATTTATGTCTATTTGATTATACATAACATATCAACTTTTAACTTACAGTGAAAATTGTAATGGGTTTTCTATATTAAGATTTATAATACAGTTAGCGCATTTTACCTCGGATCCGAGTTTATATGTATTACTTAGGAATTTAAGTTTACTCTACTCCATTAATGAATTACTTTATTACTCTTTATACCATTTGAGGAATGGTTTCATTTAGTAGTGCAATGTTCCAACGCTACATCACACTTGTTACTTTACAACTTAAGGTTACTGAAGTTACTTGTTACAACATTTATTCTTAAACTTTAGAGATTGTCATTTTAAAGTCTTTTAGTTTACAATTACTTCTATTTCAAAAGATACATATCCACGGAAGACAAGCCTCCGCGTCACCTCTTAGTTAAGGGTTTTAGTCCTAGTCCTCCACGCGTGATTCTTCGGTCCTCTCTCTGTAGTGGGTTGTCATCGTGGTAGTCTTTCTGGTGAAGGTCCTCGGACTCAACTAATGTTGATTCGGATGTTACGGTGTCATGAAGTCGTCCTGTTTCTCGGTGGTATTGTAAATACAGTTGAGGTCTTTGTCTTCACATTTTACAGTTATGCACATCACATTTGGTAATAGTACGGTTGTATCTGAATTTACATATACAACTCTAAAATAACTTTAACTATATTTCTTACTGGGAGATGTCGCCTTACGCACTTAATTTTCTACATTACTTTTTTCTTTTGTTACACACTACATTCTTGTTATATAACTCTTCACACGGTTATTTGAAACTAATAAGCACATTTAACAAAAAGTACATATTTTGTACAGCGCTCGGCTTTGAGCTGCTTACTGGTTGAACGACGCATCATCTCTGCTCTGTAACTATGTAGGAAGGGTCAGTAGATCGCGCGGAGGTTACGCGTCGCAGCGAAATAGTTCCACATTTCTCCTTTATTTAAATGGTTAAAGTTTGACTTTTTAATTATTCAGAGATATTCTTAATTACAAACGTTATTAAAGTACACTACTGTGGTCTTATTTAATTATTTAAATAATGTCAAATTTACAAGTATTATTAGTTTGTTTAGGGGTCAGAATTCAAGTTAATTCCGGTTAGCGCATGTCTATGCAGGGTTAATTAACAAGGTTTACCCTATCTGTACACTCGTATTCCTTTTTATTTTATTATTAAAACTCTTTATTAAATATTATTGTACTTTTATGATAGCGATAACATTTAGTTTAATTGTGCGATTTTATTAAAATTTAAAATTTCTCAGCCTATACATTACCTATTTATTAATTACTATATTTTTAATTAATGAAATCATCACATACTCCGCCGCTTAAAAACAGACTCCGGCTTATTTGGTCAGCAATGTACCGGGAGTATGCTTGGGGATTACCGTGTGAAATTTCTCTCACTCGTTTCTCTGTATAAAATTACGAGCTGCATAAGTCACTCTCGACGTGCTTATTCTTACTATCAATATATATATATATAATACTTTACAGACTAATTCTAATACTACATAAAATTCACACATTATAAAATATATTGTAAACATTCTAAATTTTTCTTAACTCTACTACTTACGACTACTACCGGATTTTTCTTTAGTTTGTGAGTTACTCTTGTTATAGAATTACTCCTTAAGTAATTTGTTACTTAATTATTACTCATATTCGATGTCAGCTGACTTCTCACTTTGCTCTACTTTCGATGAATAGGATTCAAGGTTGATCAGGCCTCGTACCTATTTATACGATTAGGTAGCCAAATGTTACTCAAGTACTCTTTAGCAGTTGAGTACAAAACATATACCTTTTACTACATTTATTTTGCTTGCACTCTACCATTTCCTTCTTTGTGATAACGTTTTATCTGCGAAATATGTGTTCTTCGTACATATTTTTGAGTAGAGGGTTCGTACAGGGCTACAGTTACTGGAGTTAAGTATCTGTGAATTTGATAAGGACCGCACCATCGGTATGATAGCTTGGAGGTTGTCTTATCGATTGCACTACTCGTAGGGTGTGTTTTATACATTACTAAGTCACCGATTTGGTACTTTACTTCATTATTATTATTATTATTTCGCTCGTGATATTTCCTTGATTTCGCTAAGTTTGCTCGTAAATTAGCGCGAGCTTCATTCCAGATTTTCTTTATATTTTTATCCCTAATTTCAAGGGGTAGCAACTCATGTATTTTCCACTTAGTGGATAATGGGTGGTTAGGTTTGTATTTGAACAATAATTCGAATGGGGTAGACTTATGTCCTTCATGATAGGCTGAATTAAAGGCGAATTGTATCCAGGATAGGTTCTGGTCCCAAGACGTATGGTCGTTTGCATGGTAGGCTATTAAAGCAGATTTTAGGTTTCGCAAATACCTTTCAGCTATATTACCTTGTGGACGATACTCTGTAGTGGTAATGTGGTCTATTCCTAATTTGAAACACATGTTCCTGAATTCCTTAGACTTAAACTGTGGTCCGTTATCCAACACTAGATGGACGGGAGTACCGAACTCTTTAAATAATCTATGCTGTAAAATACTTACGGTGGTTGAAGCCAATGCTCGCCGCATGGGGTACATCCAGACAAATTTGATGAAAGAATCTACGCAAATTAGTAACATTGTATTTCTTGATTTAGAACGCGGGTAGGGTCCTGAAAAGTCTAAATAAATTTTGGAGAACGGGGTAGCAGGAATCTCTGAGATTAATTGACTTATTTGGCTGTTTCTCGCTGGTTTGCTGAGTGCACACAACTTACACCTTTTCACGAAATTAGCGATCTCACTGTTCATATTTTCCCAATGATATTCTTTACGAATTCGATGTATGGTTTTATTTATTCCCATATGTGCTCCAATGGTTGAAGAGTGATAGTATTCCATCAGCATAGGTTTAATAATATCAGGGGCGATTATTCGTAAATATTTTCCGTTCGCTATTCTATAACATAACACTCTCTTACTTAATATGTATTTTTCTGACTTATTTCCTTTATCGAGTTGTTCAATAATTGGTCTCAACCGGGGGTCTTGTTGTTGATACTGGGCTAATTCTGTAAATGCAAGAGGAAATTCGGTAATTAAAGTATTGATAATCGGCGTTTCTCTACTCTCCTTGTTTTCGTATGTTTTACTACTCGGCTGGAACATATGTGACAGTGTATCAGCAACTACGTTTTGGGTGCCTCTAATATGTTGTACTTTGAATTTAAAACAATTTAATCTTAATAGCCATCTTCCGATACGACCTAACTGTTTTGGGTGATTTAGTAGCCAAGATAATGCTTGATTATCTGTTTCTAACAAAAACTCTTTATGTTCTAAAAAAGGTTTGAACTTTTCAAAAGCGAAAACGATAGCTAAACATTCTAATTCGTATGCGGAGTATTTCTTTTCTTGGTCTGTCAGGGTGCGTGAAGCGTAACTAATAGGTAATCTAGAGTTATCTACTTCCTGATATATTACTGCACCTAGGGCTACACTTGAACTGTCTGTCTTCACTACAAACGGTTTTGTAAAATCGGCTAATTGTAGTACTGGGGGTGATATGATGCTTTCTTTTAATTTCTCGAATGCGGTTTGGTGTTGCTCATTCCACTCAAATTTAACTCCCTTCTTTCTTAAAGTATTTAGAGGTGTTCGATATTTCGGATCGAACCGGTCATTATTTTCATTTTCCGAAGTTGGCACTATGGGTTTTGTAGGGTCTATGCATGCATTTGGACCTGAAGCTTTTGTCGTACGCCAGCCATCTTAGTGTCATCATCCACGAGTCGGGACTCCTCGGCAGGTAGAAATCCGTGCATTTAACCCATCCTCTTCCCAACCAGTCTATCCTGCCTGAGTGTCAGGATCAACCCAGTCGTGAGATTACGGTAAGTCATTTTCATGTTATTTATGTCTTGTTAGCAATTCTGCATGCTGCAGCTTTAGAGCTCACCAGAGGCTACCAAATTATCAAGTAAGAAAGCCGTCTTACTTTCAATCTTTTAAAATATTATCGTTCATCTATTTACTACCAGAGGATTCATGAGGTTGCTAGCTTTTTCAGTTAAATTGCTTGCCGTCACGACTGGGAGCACGTGTTTCGTAATTTTGTGCATGTTGCTGCTGGTGGTTCGAGACTCAGTAAATGGGTTATAAGTCAGTTTTGGCTGCGTGATTTTCATTTTGATTACCAACGTGCCGTGCCGTTTCGTTTTTTGTGCCTGCTCGTGGTTGTTTTGCATGCCGTTAATTTTTTAATTTCATGAATGTTCGTCATTTGCATGCTATCGCACGGAAGCACGTTGGTATAATATGCATATGAACTACGAGTTGGTTGGTGTCAGCAGTTTTGTCGTGTGTGCATGGCCAGGTGGGCAAACATTGTGTCAAAATTTTGCACCTTGTTTTTTGGGTAGTCGTTTAATTACTGGGTCAAGTCTGGTGAAGTTTGTTTCCGTCCTGTCAAGGTTTACGTTCCACGTGAAATTGCGCGCTACGTGTTTGCGACTGTCAGGTGTAAAGGGAACGGTTTTAGGTTATCCGGGTTTCGGTATAGCCTGCCTTTGTATTTAATTTTTTTGGCATTGACTATTACCTTTAGGTGCGGTTTATATTTTGCATATGCGATATCCTGTCCATACACGCCGCGTTGACCATCAATTTTGGCATTTAATGTGTCCCAGTTATTGTGTTTGGTTCGGTAACTGGTGAATTGTTGTACATTGTACTTTGCTGTGTTTTGTGTGTATTTATTCTGTTTGGTATTATACATGTTTGTTTTTGGGTGCACTTTTGTGTACCATTATTTTGCACCGTATGTGCTGTAATCTTGTGCAACTTGTGTTTTTTGTTGTCGTGCTTTTGCACTGTGTAAATCAATTTGTTGCGTGTTTAATTTATTGTGTTTGGTACTATTCGCCTGTTGGATTGTGTAAGTTGTATTTTGCCTTGCACTAATTTACTTTTGTATTTATCTTGCTCGGTATTGTTTATGAAAAGTAGTTGTGTCAGACGCCTAGTTATCTCGATCACTGTTAGGCTAAGTCGGGTCGTGATTATTGTTCAGTTTCTAATTCTCTTATTAAGGGTGGTTGTCGGTTGCGCGATATTTTTTAATTCAGTATGCCTGCTAAATTGTCGCTGGCAGCTTTTGACCGGACCACTTCGGTGGGAATACTTGCGTTGCAGCATTTAATAAATAGGTTGGAAGGGTTGCCGCAATTAAGGGTCGTGGATCAACATGAAGCCGGTATCTTGGCCTCCAGGTTGTCCGAAAAATATCAAGATCTTCTAGGTAAGGTGGATCCTTACCTATCGGCAGAGTCATTGCCCGAGGGATTGGACGAGGACCACATTTTTTCAGTGGTAGCCCAAATTGAGGATATTTATGTCCGGGGTAGCATTTTAGCTTCAAAACTAACTAAACCAGAGATACCGGTGGGTTCCGGTCGGTTTTCTTCGGCAAGTGGCGGGCACTCAGGTGTTCTCGTTCATGAGTTGCCGAAGCTTTCTTTACCTTGTTTTGATGGCCAGGCCAAATGTTGGTCCGAGTTTTGGTCAAAGTTCACCACATTAGTGGACGAAAGTCCTGCCCTCACTCCAAAGCAGAAATTGTTATATTTATTGACTCATCTTAAGGGTGAGGCGTATGAGAAGGTTGCCGCGCTTCCCATAGTTGACGATAGTTATTCGCTTGCACTGTCAACTCTTAAAAACCGTTATCACAATCCTCGTTTGGCCGCCCGGGTTTATTGTACCAATCTGCTTCAGTTACCAGCCGCTTCTATGCGATCAGCTGCGTCTATTAGAAAATTGGTGGACAGCTTCAATGCTAACTTTTCAGCGTTGTCAGCTCTAAACATTGCTGATATATATTAAGCAATGCGTCTTTTGTATTGTCTAGGCTGGATCTATCATTGCGTGAACGCTTTGAGGCGTCTGTTACGGACAAAGAGAATCTCCCTGCCCTAACAGAAATTATGACATTTTTAACCGTTATGGCGGAACAGAAAGAACAGGCGTCTTTGGAATCGGCTTTACCTGCTCTTCCTAGCACTAGCCACCAGAAAACCCAGAAGGTTTCCTTTTCTAAGGCTACTCCTCTTGCTGTGTCTACGTTATCTGTGGAGGTTACGCAATGGGATGCATCTAGTTCACGTTGCCTTCATTGCGATTCCCGGACCCATTTGCTTCTCAAGTGTCCGGCGTGGCTGAGTAAGGACCCTAGGGCTCGATTTCAGAGTCTTAAAAATAAAAAATGTTGTCTTTCGTGCCTCCAACATAAACATTCGGGCTGGTGCAAAAATAGGTGCAAAACGTGTGGCTCTAAGTACCACCACACTTTACTTCATTTCAAAAATGCCCGTCCGTCTCCGTCTCGTTCACAGCTTTCTGACACAACTGAACTCAAGGCTTCGGGGTCATCGCTTGCTGACCAAGTTGATCTGTCCAGCACTACTCTGACCGTGTCTCTGCCCCATCCTGCAGGGGTTCTGTTAGCCACCTGTCTAGCAGTCTTGTCGTCTCCCAAAGGTGGTTATATTGTAGTTAGGGCCATCCTGGATAGCGCGTCCCATGCTTCTTTCATAACTGAAGCATGTGCATCTCGCTTAAAGTGTGCTTGTTTTGACGCTTCAGTAAGTGTCAGTGGGGTAGGTGATATTGCCACCAAAGCAAAAAAGGTGTGCCATCTGTCCTTGGAAACTTTAAAACGCGAGGTTGTGGCGTCTTACCATGCTTTTATAATTCTTTCTAAGATCTCGTCGGACTCACCTAGGTTCCAGGTGTTGCCTGAAGTTAAGCAGGCTACAAAAGACCTTTTGTTAGCTGACCCTACCTTCGATGTAGCAGCCCCAATTGATGCGTTGTTTGGAGCCGATATTGTAGCAGCTATTCTTATGGGAGAGACTATTCCTTTGGGTGCAGGTTTGCCTGTTGCAGTTAGGACACGTTTTGGCTTTGTGATTATGGGTAGAGCCCCAATTTCACTTAATTGTGCATTGACTTGTGCTAGCGGTCTCACTGGCCTTCCTTTGGATCTAGTATCTGCACATCAGCTTCACTGTCATTTCCACCACTTTTATCCTTCCGTCACAACGTTATCTACGGATACAACAAACCTACTTGAACAAGTTCATCGTTTTTGGGAGGTCGAAGAGCCTCCTGCTGTACCCCACCAATTATCTGAAGAGGATCACTTTGCTGAAAGGTTTTACATGGAGTCAACAAGTCAGTTGCTGTCGGGTCATTACCAGGTGCGCTTGCCGTTCTTCAAAAACTCTTCTCACATTTTGGGAAATTCCCTTAAGGGAGCCATGTCTCGGTTTTTTGCGTTAGAAAGGAAATTTGTGGCGAACAGTCAGTTTAAAAGCCAGTATGTACAATTTATAACGGATTATGTTGCTCAGGGGCATATGTCGTTGGTGTCTGACCCCAATTTTCCAAAATATTTCATCCCTCATCATGGTATCTTTAAAGTTAGAGGTGATACTTCAAAAATAAGGGTGGTGTTTGACGCCAGCATGAAGACGTCCTCTGGGATTTCCTTAAATGATGTGTTATGTGTCGGCCCTAAGTTGCAGACCTTACTGTCCGACGTTTTGACTTTGTTTCGGCGGTTTAGCCATGTTTTCACGTGCGACATCGAACAGATGTATCGCCAAATTGCTATGCATCCTGATGACTCGACGTACCTGTGTGTTTTATGGCGTGATGAGGTTACCGCCCCACTAAGGGTTTTCGCTTTGCGTACCGTTACTTACGGGCTGGCTTGAGCCCCTTTTCAGGCGTTGCGAACCTTGCAGCGGCTGGCTCAGGATGAGGCAGTTAATTTTCCTGCGGGAGCGGCGGTACTTAGTCGTAATATTTTTGTTGATGATATTGCTGCTGGCGCTGATTCAAAATCTGAGCTTTGCAAATTACAACGGGAATTAATTCTGTTGTTGTCTTCAGGAGGGTTCAATTTGAAAAAATGGTGTACTAATCAACCCGACTGCCTACCTGAATCAGCCGCTCCGAGTGATTCCGTCGTTGCTAAGGATAAGGATATTCTGGGTTTAAGTTGGGACCATTCAACCGATTGCTTCTCATTTCCTCCTTTGGCCTGTTGCAGCAATGCTCAGGTTCAATTTACCAAACGTGTCGTGTTATCCCAGATGGCACAATTATTTGACCCATGTGGTTGGCTTTCGCCAGTGATTTTCAGGGCCAAGGCTTTTTTCCAAAAACTCTGGGCTGAGGGCTTGGACTGGGATGCTCCTCTAAGTGATGGCTTAAATGATTACTGGAGTCAATTCCTGTCCTCTTTGAATCATCTTTCGGTAATTACTGTTTCCCGGCCATTCCTCCCTAAAGGTGGGCATACTGAAAGGGTTATATTGCATGGTTTCTGTGATGCTTCCCAGTTGGGTTATGCGGCCGTCCTCTATCTGTCCATTTATACTGACTCTGGTCCTCCGGTGGTTTCGTTGGTGTCGTCTAAAACTAAAGTGGCACCTCTTAAAACTTTATCAATCCCACGTTTGGAGTTGTTGGGAGCTTATCTTTTAGCCAAACTTGTTCGCCATTATGTTGGCTTATTCTCGTCATGTATTCAATTGAGTCAAGTTTTCTTATGGACGGACTCGACGATTGTCTTGGATTGGCTGAATATGCCTACTTTTAAATTGAAGACGTTTATTGCTAATCGGGTGGCTGCCATTACTGAGTGGACCGATACTAAATCTTGGCGTCATGTTCATGATGTTTCTAACCCCGCTGATTTAGCCTCTAGAGGCACGTCACTCGCCAGCCTCCGGTCGTCGACATTGTGGTGGTCAGGGCCAGATTGGTTAAAGTTTGATGCTCTGCAATGGGCCCCTATTAATTATCGCCCGAATCACGATGTGCAAGATGTTGCCTTGGAGACCAAGGTCTCTTCGTTTCTCACTCAGGAGCCCCGGGTGGAATTGTTTGAGCACTTGTCCTCGTGGCCCTAAGTGGTGGGGGTTACCTCAGTCATCTTAAGGTGGGCTATGCCTTCGCGGATTGAAGCTTCCACAGCCATGGATTGGAAGAAGTTGGCTGTTAAGTATATTTTACGCTACATTCAGCGCAGCGTGTTTGGACAGGAGCTCGCGGCTCTTCGTTTAGGTAAGCGGCTCCCGGTCCGCATTCAGCGCCTGGTCCCGTTTATAGATGATTTTGGCCTCATTCGAGTACGCGGTCGCTTGACCAACTCTGCGGTTACTAGACATCGTTTTCCGATTTTACTGCCCAAGCATCACCACCTAGTAGGGTTGCTAATTCATCACACCCATGTGTGGTTAGGTCATGCTGGGCCCTTGCAAGTTCAATTTCAGCTTGCCCAAAATTATTGGATTTTGTCCGCACGTCAGGCAATAAGAACCATAATTTGGAAATGTCTTCCTTGTTTCAGGGCATGTCCTCGCCCCACCAACCCGTTAATGGGGGATTTGCCAATTCCTAGGGTTAATCCGGCACCTCCATTTTATTCTTCCGGCATGGATTATGCGGGCCCCTTTTTGGTACGGGCTTACGCTGTTCGGAAGGCACCTATCGTCAAAGCCTATCTATGCATTTTCATCTGCTTAGCCACTATAGCAGTTCACTTTGAAGTGGCTATGGATCTTTCAACGCCCCAGTTTATTGATGTGTTGAGGCGGTTTATTAGTCGTCGTGGTGCTCCGAAAACACTGTATTCGGATTGTGGTAGGAATTTTGTGGGGTCGCGCTCCGAACTTAAACGGGAGCTCAAAAATGTTCTTTCCAATCCTGACCTGTCAGCTCAGATAACAGCTTTTGCTGTTGACAATAACATTGAATTTAAATTTATCCCTCCGTCTGCCCCTCATCAGGGTGGCTTGTGGGAACGGGCTGTCCAGTCGGCCAAGTTTCACATGAAATGCATGATTGGGACCAGGTCGCTGACCGTAGCCGAATTTTCGTCGTTATGCATTCGCATTGAGGGAATCTTAAATTTTAAATTCCCGTCCTTTGACTGCCCTATCCTCAGATCCAAGTGATTACCAGGCTCTAACGCCTGGTCATTTTTTGGTTGGCCGCCCCATTACCGCGCCCCCGGAAGCTGAAGTCTCATTAAATGAAGGGACCGTCCGTCATTACAAACAAATTGCCGCTTTGCTCCAAGCCTTTTGGAAAAGGTGGCATTTGGAATACCTGACGGCACTTCATGCCAGATCGAAGTGGTCGTCTAAGTCAAGAAATTTAATGGTTGGGGACCTGGTGGTTATGGAGGAACAGAATTCTCCCCCCCTGATGTGGCCTCTTGGCCGAGTTTCAGCTGTGTTTCCGGGGAGCGACGGGGTTGTTCGTCACGCTTCAGTTAAAACCTCCACAGGTTCTTTTGAACGACCGGCTATTAAATTATACCGGTTGCCTATATCTTCTTGATTGGGTTTATCTTGTTTTTTGGGTGAGCAGTATTAGTTTCAATGATTGTTGTGGACTTACTTGACACTTTTCTGGGATTTCCCAGATGATTCCTTCCAGCTGTTGTCCGCAGTGAAGTTTACATTGTGGAGGGTTTCTGGCATGGCATTGTGCCAGTTTATTGGGAGTTATGGATGCTCAACAAATCAACAACAACAAAATAAGTATAAAAAAAAATGATAAAAAAAAGGGGAATAAAGGGAACAAAAAAAAAATAAAAAAGGAAAAAAAATGTAAAAACTAGGGAATACTAACTAAGTTGATTTGCTGAGTTTTACATTGTGTTTGGCTGGGCCATTGTTTATTGTATGTTATTGGGTTTTGTCTGCTCTACCCGAACCTTTCGGATTGCTCGCCTGGTCGATGCGCCCGCGGCGGAGTTATTCGGCATGGTTTTCTAATTAATTGCATGTTTTTCTGTATGTTTGTATTTTCTTGTGTTTGCGTGTGACCCGCTTCTCTGTTGGAGGGTAATTTTTAGAGAGTGTTCCTGTTCACCAAAAGCCAAATTTTTGTAATGCATTTTGGCCATGTCTTTTGGTGTAGTTGGTGGTTGACCCATTGCGGTCAACGGGGGCTGGTGTTCGATATTTCAGATCGAACCGGTCATTATTTTCATTTTCCGAAGTTGGCACTATGGGTTTTGTAGGGTCTATGCATGCATTTGGACCTGAAGCTTTTGTCGTACGCCAGCCATCTTAGTGTCATCATCCACGAGTCGGGACTCCTCGGCAGGTAGAAATCCGTGCATTTAACCCATCCTCTTCCCAACCAGTCTATCCTGCCTGAGTGTCAGGATCAACCCAGTCGTGAGATTACGGTAAGTCATTTTCATGTTATTTATGTCTTGTTAGCAATTCTGCATGCTGCAGCTTTAGAGCTCACCAGAGGCTACCAAATTATCAAGTAAGAAAGCCATCTTACTTTCAATCTTTTAAAATATTATCGTACAAGAGGTGCTGCAATTTCGGCTAGATGTGGGATATACTTGTGGAAATAATTTATCATTCCCAAAAATCGGGCTATTCCTTTCGCATCCCGCGGTGGTAAAAATTCTCTGATAGCACAGGTTCGCTCGGGGTCTATGCTTACCTTTCCGTTGGCTTTTACGATGTGACCTAAAAATGAAAATTGTGTGACAGCAAAATTTACTTTACTGGGGTTTACGGTTAATCCAGCTTTCTCCAATCGGGATAGTACTTCACGTAGATGTTTAAGATGCTGGTCAATTGATTCGCTGTAGATAACGATGTCATCTAAGTAGTGATACACATATTTAAATTTTATATCATGAAATAATTTTTCTAATAATCTGCTACATACAGAACTACCTTGGGATATACCAAAGGGTACCCTCGTAAATTGGTACAGGTTGAAAGGGACGGCAAATGCGGTTAGACGTTTTGATTCTTCCGAGAGGGGTATCTGGTGAAATGCCTGGTTTAGATCCATGATGGTAAAAATTGTTGCTTTCGTAAAATAATGAAAAGCACTGTGGATGTCGGGAAGCGGTATAGATTCAAATTCTATCCGTTTATTTAGTTGCCTGTAGTCCACAACTAGTCTATGTTTGTCGTTACTTTTGGGTACTAAAAACGCGGGTGATGAATAAGATGAAGTAGAGGGTTCGATGACTCCTTGTTCTAACAATTTGTTAATTTGGTTCCTCATTACTTCCATTTTTGGAGGTGATAACTTGTATGGAGCTAAACGTATTACTTTATTGTCGCTCAAATTGATTTTGTACTCTATCAGGTCCGTCAGTCCTAACTTTGGGGTGAGGACGTTGGAGAACTGTTTTATTAATGTCTGCATGTTCCGTCTATCTTTACTTTCCAGATGACCTAATTCAGATTCGTGATGTTTTAGATGTGTAGAAGTAGTTCCAGTACTTTCTCTGTTATTTGCATTATCATCCAAGTTATATTTTCGTGAACGATCGAATTCAAAGTAAAATTTCCTATCGTGAATATCTAGAATTATTCCTGTTTTACTGATAAAATCAGCTCCCAATATTAACTCGGGTCCTAACTCGTCGCATACCAACATTGGAAAATACCACGTTAGATTTTTAATTTTTACTTTAAACGTGATGATAAGTTTTATCATTAAATTTTGTTTATTAGCTGTAGCGCATCTAATATTTACTGATTGACTGCGTTTAACTAAATTGTGTTTGAATAATTTATTGGCTAGCTCTTGACTAATTAAACTTCGCGTTGATCCGGAATCAATTAATCCGAGGGTGGATGTAACACCGAGGTCAACTTGTATATACGGCAATTGACACTTACTGAAATCACATTTATTAATCGCGTTACATTTATCAATAAATTTTCTAACATAGGGGTCTAATTTTCTTTGGTTATTATTATTCTGTTTTAATTTGTTGTCTCTCAGGGGTTTACCTGTTTTCACGATGCTGCGGAAGACACAGGATTTCGGATCTCCCTGCCTTACATGTTTTTTGGATAATGGGTTTTCTGATTGTACTGTTTCCGTTTACAGTTTCTACTGATGTGTCCAGGTTTCCCGCAGTTATAACACACATTTTCTTTACGTGGGGTCTCACTGGTTTCCTGTCGAGGTTGAGGCTCCTTGGACTTACCATGGCCATGAAAATAGGTTGGTCGCCGGAATGGTTGTCTTTCTCGTAGAGTTCTTGCATCTATGACTAGGGCTTGCGTTTCCTTTCTATATTGTGTTGTAGATAGCGATGCATGTCTGTTCTGATCTGCGTACCATACATTTGAAGAGTGAATACTACATTGTTCAAGATCAGCGAAAGTGTGGGGCCTATTTATTAGTGCTAAACGGGAGCGTTCTTCAGGAGATAAGCCTACTAGAATAGTATCGACCAATTGTTTCTCACTCCAGTCAACTTGCAGTAGTCGTGACGATTCTCTGATGTCTGCAATATAGTGGGCCAGTCTTTCATGGGCTCCTTGTACTCGAAGTACGGTATTTCTTTTAATCTCCTCGTAAATTCCTGTGGGGATAAAATATTTGATTATGGTAGTATGAAGTTCTTCTACTGGAAGAGTCGAGTTTAATGATTGCAGTACACGATCTCGTAATGGTGGTTTACATTTGGGTAGGATTACTTGCAGGATTTGCCAATCGTTCAATTGTTGTAGATCTTTTATTTCCAGGAGGTATCTGATGAAATTTAACAGTTTTGTAATACTTAAGCCATCGGTGTAAGGAATTTCATTAATTATTTTCTCTACTGGGTGGGTAATCTTTCCGTAGAGATCTACATTAAAATTTACATTTGGTATACATTTCGAAGGATTTGTGGCTGCATTAGGAGTCGTAATCGCATTCACCTAGTGCGAGTATGGTGACCACTAGGCTGTGGGGGTTCTGATATCGTTAGGGTATTTACTTCTCTACTAGGTAACTGTTCATGAGTCGGTTGTATCTTCGATACGGTGGGTGTTTCGTGGTTCGAGGTGGAGGGAGGGTGTTCTAAAGTAGGGGATTGAACCGAGGAAATATATAATTTTTGTAAGTAGTGCTCAATTTCTTCCATTCTAGATGAGTCTGACTTTCGTCGTAATTCGTTGATAATTATGGGTAATTCACGTAATGCCTCATCCGCAAATTTCTGCACATCAGCAGGGATTACGGTGACGTCGGGCCAGCTTAATAAATTGTTCAACCGGCGGGTTAAATGTTCAATTCGTTGCGTGACGCGCAATATTACAGTAGGTGATTTTTCGTCTTGAAGGTTTTGAGATAATAACATCAGTTCCCTATACTTCGCACAACAGGTTTCTCGTTCGCTGTCATAATCGAGTTCACGCAATCTATCTAACTGCGAGGGTATATCTGATCTGGTTTCGCGTAATGATTTGCGCAATTCAGACACTGTTACGTTCACGTGTTTTAAACCGCGTAAAATAGCTTCGTAGCACAGCTCATCTTTTAATAGATCAGGGTTAAATACAGCCATTTTTGAAATGTGAGTGGCTATAAATACTTATTCTACTATTCGCATTAAATTCTATACTACTCTTTCTTTTTTTTTTTTACACATAAACGATTAAAATGTGAACTTTAATCATTTTACATTGGTAGTGAGAGAGAGAAATCAACGGTTTTTTTTATCAAGGGTAATTTTTTTTTTGGCAAACGATAACAGCCGCAAATTCAAACAGAATCAAATAATGTTTCGCATACAGCCCTCAATTATGGAGTTCTCAAGACCTATTGTTTTTGGTGAAGATCAGTTAAGGGAAAGGGGTAGTTTACCTGCAACGTTTTGTGTTTTAACAAGGGCATTTTCTATGGCAAACGATAACAGCCGCAAATTCAAACAGAATCAAATAATTTTTTGCATACACCCCTAAATTGTAGAGTTCTCAATACCTATTGTTTTTGGTGCAGATCGGTTACGGGAAAGGGGTAGTTTACCTGTAACGTTTTATGTTTTAACAAGGGTATTTTGTATGTCAAACGATAACAGCCGCAAATTCAAACAGAATCAAATAATTTTTTTCATGCAACTCTGAGTTGTAGAGTTTTCAAGACCTACTGTTTTTGGTGAAGATCGGTTAAGGGAAAGGGGTAGTTTACCTGCAGCGTTTTATGTTTTAACATGGGTAATTTTTTCTCTGACGAACGATAACTGCCGCATATGCAAACAGAATCAAATAATTTTTTGCATACATCACTGAATTGTAGAGAACTCAAGGCCTTTTCATTTTGGTGTAGATCGGTTAAGGGGAAGGGGTAGTTTACCTGCAACCTTTTACGTTTTAACAACAGTAAAGTACTTGAAAATTCATTTAAACTTTTTCAAACAATGGTAATTGTTAAAAATAAAATAATTTTGTTGCCAGGCAATTAAATTATAATTTTTTCATTTTAATGTAAATCATGTATGAGAGAAAATATATCGTTCGTGGCAGGCAAGCATATGTAATGTTTACGTTTCCATTTTATTATTATGACTACCGCAATAAAAAGGCAGGGAAGACACACACACACACAATTCGCGTTATTTCTGGCCTCATTCATGTTTATTTTCTTACATTTGCACGCTTTTTAAATGGAAAGTGCCGAAACCCATACCAACATAACGCGTGCAAGCCGAAAAAGTGTCCAGCGTGGATAGCGATTTGCTTCCTGTGGATCGCTGGGCAGTGTAACTGCACATGTTTACAGAGGAACGATTCATAGACATACTTTTCGTCTTTGGGGAATGAACCCTCTGCAAGATGCTGAGGGTCCATGAGTGACTTCGGAGCGCTCCTTTTCCGCGTGTTTGTTCTGTGAAACGTACACTGTAGATTCGCAGCTTTACTCTAAGCAACGCTCAATAGGAAATGTTGAAAATTTGTGTCCACGGTGTACCCTCATACACACTAAACCTGCTCTGATGTTTTAATTACGGACATCATAATATTAAAACTTTGGGAACTTGAGCACTACTTAATGGAGATCAATCATTAACTTATACAAGCCATTAATTTTATGCATATTTTTTATATATATGTGTACAACGTTATCAGCAACAAAGTAGTTTTTGTTAAAATTCCTTCCCGGGATATTTGGCCGTAGTCCAATGTTTTCTACAAAACCAGACGTTTCGGCAATGCCATCGACTTCCATCATCAGTGAAAATCGAGTGCGATAACGTGAGGTGGTATACGTTAGTGACCACAGTACTGTGGTTAAGGCTGAAGCAGTAAGTAGAAAGAAGTAGTTTCTATGGTAATATTTCATTTCGAAAATGATTTTAAATATAAATCTTAGAATATGGAAGTCATGTATGGTTCTCCATACCGATATTTTTATAAGTTTTATATGTGTACTACGTTATTGACAACAAAGAAGTAGTTTCTATGGAAACATTTCATTTCACTTTAACAAAATTCTATATTTTGCATTTTAATTTAAATCACGTATGAGTGAAAATATATCGTTCCTGGCAGGCAAGCATATCTCAATTATGTAATGTTTACTTTTCCAAAGTTTTATTATTGCGATTACTGCAATAAAAAGGCAGGCAACACACACACACACACACACACACACACACACACACACACACACACACACACACACACAATTCGCGTTATTTCTGGCCTCACTCGTGTTTATTTTCTAACATTAGCATGCTTTTTAAATGGAAAGTGCCGAAACCCACACCAACACAACACGTGCAAGCCAAAAAGATGAATCGCGTCAGTGTGGATCGCTGGGCAGTGTTGTTGTATTAAAGCAATTAATACAATCTGTGTACTTATTTCTATTATGATATGAGAATTATAAACTAATATGTGCATGTGTGATGTATGAAAAAAATATAAATATTTTTCTCCTTTGGAAAATTGTTTGACCCTCCTTGAAAATATTTTGACCTCCTTGATGGCTAGTTATTTACTAGCCTGTGTGGAATATATCGTTATGACATGGATCAGAATGGTGGGTGTTAAACAGGAGACACAAACGTATTAAGGAAGAAATGTTTTGCTGAGAAATTTATAATTATACGGGTGAAAAGAATACGGGTGAAAAGAATAGTTGTTCAGGAAATCAGAAGACAAATGGAAAGAAAGAAATCAAGACTCGATTTTAAAAAAGAAAAATCTAGTATAGTATTGACAGGAAAGACTTTGATAACACTATAGACATCCCTCGGTCCCTCGCAGCGAGAGTCCAATTTCATTACAGGATTCAGATCGCAACTACCTGTAGGTGCTCTTTGTTCGACCTACAGACATTTTATCCAAAAGTACAGTCCTTCCTCACGAAGGATGAGGATAGTCTTAATCCACCTGACATGGTGGTACCATTTTAGCTGATACGTAATTTCTTCAGAACTCAAGCATCCACTTATTTAATTAATATATAAATTATTTTAAATATAAATTTTAGGACTTGGAAGTCATGTATGGTTCTCTATACCGATTTTTTTTTCTTTGTTTAGTCCTGCTGTGTGTGTGTTTTCACACCATGTGTACTTTGTGAAAAAGACAATTCTGTTTAACTTTCATCTTTGCTGCATACTGTAACATTACATAAACAGTGATCAACACTGATAAGAAATTGTAATGTGACAAATACAGGGGATTTCGGTTTATTAAATTTTTGGGATGTAGAGAAAATATTTGTAAATTTTATTTCTAACTGTGACCAGGCCACGTGTTGTATAGTAATAAAAGTGTTCTAACAAAGGCACAATACATCTCGATAGTTGTGCAATCAGTACAGAAGAATGCACCCAGCCTCATTTTCCAAGAACTTTGCGAGTGTGTGGAAGTACGTCTGAGCGTGTCACACAAACATGCGTGCGGACCCACGCCGACTTAGGAAACACAAAAAATGGCTAAGAGCAGAATTTCTGTTCACTTCGTTTACCATGCTGGCGGATGTGAGCCTAAGTCGTGACGTCAGCCAGTGCTGCACAAATATCTTATACGAACAGCACACAAACACTTGCATGGGTAACATGGAAATTAACAAGCGACGAAGAACCATGAGGCCTTGTCTTCCATCTAAAAAGACGTAATCGAGTTGGCGGTGAACGCTATGCCGCTCTCGGCAGTCTACGAGAAACCACAACAGCTAATAGACGCACTTAGTGTTGCGTGGGCCCGGTCGGGTTGAACTTTTTAAATAGGAATAACTAAGTGAAATAACGCCTCAATACCGACCGGGACCCAAGGAAATTATGGATGTATAACGGGAGAAGTGCAGTGAACTGCGGGCGAATTGTTTAAAGTGCCGTGAACTGACGAACGGAGAAACGTGTACCCGGGCGGTGTCTCGAGCTATATACAGTTTTAAAATAAAATGGGGTGTTTTAAATAAAAGGTTTTAAATCGTGTGAATGTGTGTGTGAGCAGCTGGGCTGACCTGTATAGGGTAAGAAATATCTAAATGTAAGACATATATATATATACCTATTTCAGAATTTGTTTTTCTCGTGTTCTTGTCATAATGATTTTGGTCTGTCTTAACAGTAATTAAAATTATTTAATTCACTGTAATACCATGTGTTAGTCTAAGTTATTTCGTCATTACCACTTTCTCATTTCTGTGCTGCAAGATTCGTCTAAACGTTCCCGGATTCCTTCTGAATTATTAGTGGGGGGTAGTCAGATTGGAAAATTGTCCCGTTTTTATTTAAGGTAAAGTGTGAAGGTTTCGATATTATAACCTATAAAAATATCGTGGCGACTCTGGGCTTCTGATCAAAATTTTATAAAGCAGGTAAGTGAAAACGATCGCAGGTAAGTTCCTGGCAGTATTTTATTATTTATTTATTTCGATTATTTTGGTTAGTTACATTTGGCGATGCGCTGTCAGGATCCTGATATAATTTTATATGAGGTAGACCTATTTTAAAGCACAGAAAATAGGATGTGGTAATGACGTATTTTGTAAAAAATAGTTATCGTATATAATTACGTACGTGTGTGAGTAGGTTATGTTTGTGTTATTATAGTTTACAGTTGTGTTAGGTGTTTTAGTTCTATAATAATAGTGGTTTTTATACATAAGTGTTATATAAATAAACTTTAAATATGGGCGAAGTACAAGGTAATGATACTGGTTTCGCGTGGGATGAGTGGGAGAATGAATTTAGAGGTGTTGTAGGTGAGATGACAGACGAGGAGTGGGGTAATTTAGATAATAATTTAACCTGAATGGAAGAACAAGAAGAGGGAATATTTGCCGAAATTAAAAAGCATAGTGATGATATTAGTATTGGTAGTAAGATGACAAATAATAAAGGTAAGGTGGTTGAAGTAACAGTGGTAGAGAATAAGACAGTGAATAGGCCTGACGACAGTGTAGGGGTGGATGAAAAAGAGTATACGTTAAATGACATACTTAACCTTTGTAATAAACGTTTTGACGAGTGGGACAATAAATTAGATGAAACAAAGAAAATGATGAATAAACGGTTGGACGAAAATAACAAAATATTGGATGAATGGTTGCGGGAACTAAAGACAGACCGATTAAAGGAGAACTCAGAAGTTGAATTAAAACAGGTAAGTGATAATAATGTTGTTAATGATAGTGAAGAAATAATTAACCAGGTGAGTGCTAACGATAATTCTACTAATGAATTCATAAATAACAGTGACAAAATAGTGGGAGAAGTAGGGTTAACTAGTGAAGATAATGATGGTGATTACAATTCTGAGGTAAGTGGTGATGTTAATATAATTAATTCTAATGATGAAATAATGGTAAAGAATAATAATGATAGAGTTGAGAATAAAGTATTGGATAGTGAGGAGATAGAGATAGTGAGTGAGAGAGAGAAAGTAATAGATTGTAAAGGCGTAGTAATTGATGTTGATGAATTAGATAATGAGTGGAAAGAAAGTTATATTGTGGGTATGAAACAGAGGGTAAATGTTCCCCTTATTTATGATGATTCAATGTGTTCACAAGTGTTGTTTTTGAAGGGCAAGAGTCCCGTGTTAGTAGAAGATTTGAGTTGTTTATTTTTGTTGTATAAGTTTGTACCCTCTGTCTGGAGTAATATTGAAGGTATGAGATGGTGTTATGATGAGGAAGGTTTAGATAGAGAATGGTGTATTGAAAGAGAAACAGAATTGTATAAATTAAAGAGAGACTATAATGAGCTGAAAGAGAGGTTAAATGATATGAAATACTTACCAGTTAAGATAGAGAGTGATGATTCATACTTAAATAATAATAATGTAATCAATGATGATAAAATAATTGACTTGGTGTTGAGAAAAATTACTTACGGAGACTGGACAAAATTAATTGATAGTGACAAGTTTTATGACATAATAAAAGGTATAACGACGGACATAGAGGTAATGGTTTATTATACTAATAATGATAAATTGGGAGTAAACAAAAATGATCTATGCTACAAATATATTAGATATCTATACGACGATGGAGGTTAGATTAAGAAATCAGGGAAGGAACCGTTTAAGTATGTTAATACATGGTAATGACCTAGCTGAATTTTGACATTGAAGTGTGATATAACTGATGAATAAATAATGAATAAAATTTGTAAATAAATATGTAGTGAATTCAATTGTGTGTATTGTAAAATGTTAGGTAAACAATGTGTATGTAGGTAATTGTTGTAATAATAATATTAAAATGTTGCAATTTAAATAAATAACAAAATTAATTTTGAAGACAGTAGTTAGCGAATTGTAATTGTTTTGAGAGCGATTGAATTTGTATTTTCAATAATTAATTTAATTAAAATAATTTGAAATGGTTAAATATTTTTGATTGGTGCAAAGGTTATATAATTGAATTTTCTAATGAATTTAAATTATTTTACGAGATGTGAATTTGGTAATTAAATGATAAATTGTTTTATATGAAATAACACTGTGATTAAATGTTTCAGAGGTTACTTGGAGATATTGGGGTGTATGGTGTATATATTTTGTGTATGTCAGTATGTGAATAATGGACTGTAAGTATAAAAATTGTATAATACCAGTCAGCTATAATAAAATGTGTACAGATGTTTAACTCAATTGAAAGAATTTTAAATGCAATAATGAAAACAACTTGAGATAATAATTTAAAAGGTATTAATAATGTATTTCATAGAATGTGTATAATTTTGAAATGTGTTTTCACTTTGCTAGGAATGTCAGCTGATCAGTAGTAAAATGTCACTGTTAAATTGTTTATTAATGTTCAAGGTAATTACTGTCAAATATAATGTTTTGATGTGTTAAAGATGTTATTTCAAATAATGAGGAAAGTAATTTGATGTTTAAGAATTTTAAATAATTTGTGAAAAATAGCAAAAGATAGATTTTGGGTGATTAATATTTTGTGGGACATGTAGATCAGTCCAAGTTGAGTTAAAGTGGTACTAGAAATGAAAATATTGTTTTGAATCAATGTAATAATGTTGTGAGTTAATGTAGAATTTGAGAAGTATTGATGTTGACACAGTAGTTATGGGGAATATATGTAGAGTTTTGATTGATATATTGATGTTTATAAATGATGATGTTATTTTGTTGTAGTTGAAGTGAGGTAATAAGAATGAGATTTGGGGATGGCAATTTTGTAAGAGGGGATAGTGTAATGGAGGAGTCCGCAACAAAAGGGTTGGGAAGGGAAGGGACCGTTTGGCGCCGGAAAGGGTTACCTTAGGTAGAATCCAGGGACCAACATAAGGGAATGAGCTTTTTTTGGGGGGGGAAACACTTATCCTAAGTACAAAGGGTTAGAGAATATTTTTTTTATATATCGAGAGAATGTGGCGATTTGAGTTTAATAGTAAGTTGGGTTTAGAGATTGTTTGATAGATGTTTTGATAGAGATGGGTGTCATATTAGTTAAAGTTGTTAAGGCTACTAGAGTCAAAGAGGGAAAGATTGTATGTATGCATATTGAGTTATTATAAGTAATTGAATCACCCAAATTAATGGAGAATGAGATGATTAAGTAAAGAGATTTATAGTAAAAAATATAAAATTTTGATTGAAATCAGTGACAATTTTTGATAGAGTTTGAAAATAATGTAAAGCTATAAAGTGTTTATTTGAGTAATTTAAATATCAACTTGATTGTTAATTATAATAATATTTTGTTAATTTTAAATGTTTTATTTTATTATGTTTTTATGTTTAAAGGTAGAATTTTACAGATGTTCAAGTATTTTCAGATGTAACTTGTCTATAACTTATGTACGTCAAGGTTCTTGACTTGACCCAGTTTGGATCAGCTGATAGGTGAGGTCATATACTAGACACGTTTAGCAAGGAAGTAAAGCCAATCTTGCTTTTGATTAATTTGAATAATTTTAAATAATTTCAATATTGAAAAAAGAATATATTTTAATAAATGTAAATTTTTTGAAAAAAAAAATTTCTTGATTTTGCGCCGCCATCTAAGTGATATTTTGAACCCTGATTATGTTATTGTTTGTGTACTATTAGTGTTTTTATTGAATTGTATTGTTTAGAATATAGGTATCATCACATGTTAGAATAAGGATGTTCATATTCTAAGAAATGTTTGACTTGTTTATTTTATAATGAAAAAAAAAAATAATGAAGAGAATTATTCAGTTTAGACGAAAGATTTGTCTTTGATTTTAAAGAAGATAGCTTTTGAATTTTAACTTAAACAAAATTTTAAAACCAGAATGTTTCAATTTTGATAGTATGTAGTATAAGTGTGTGTGAGCCCAGTAACTGCTAAAGGCAACCCAGTTTGCATGTAAGGGGGAACATATCGGTTGAGGATCTGGCATGATATAAGCCAGGGATTTGGATTTTTTGGGGTGGCATGTTAGAAGGCGAGGTGCGCTGTGGTGCGTATGTGTTCGATTTTTCGGTGTTGGGATCTCGCACAGAGAAGTCCAGTGATCTCGTTCAGATGCGTCCATAGTCGCCGAGCCAGGGGGGTCGTTTACCCATGAAGTGTAAGAGCAAAAGGCGGTTGTTGGCACCAGTTCCTCACCGGTCCTCTTAGGGGTTTTCGCAATGAGATTTCTTCTGTTTCGGCAGAAGATCTCTCATTGGGGGGGGGGGGTATTGTAACGTGACAAATACAGGGGATTTCATTTTTATTAAAATTTTGGGGTTTATAGAAAGTGTTTGTAAATTTTAATTTCCAACGGTGACCAGGCCACGTGTTGTATTGTAATAACAGTGTTCTAACAAAGGAACGATACGTATCAACAGTTGTGCAATCGCTAACAAGGTATGCACCCAGCCTCATTTCTAAGAACTCTGCGAGTGTGTGGCAGTACGTCCGAGCGCGTCAAACGAGCATGCGCGCGGACCCACGCCGACTTAGGAAACACAAAAAATGGCTAAGAGCAGAATTTCCGTTCACTTCGTTTACCATGCTGGCGGATGTGAGCCTAAGTTGTGACGTCAGCCAGTGCTAAACCAATATCTTATACGAAAAGCACACAAATAAACTACGTATGTTAAATAGGACATACAAGCGACGAAGAACCATGAGGCCGTGTCTTCCATCTAAAAAGATGAAATCGAGTTGGCCATGAACATATAGCCGCTCTGGGCAGTCTACGAGAAAACACAACAGCTAATAGACGCATTTAGTGTTGCATGGGCCAGGTCAGGTTGAACTTTTTAAAAAATGAACAACTAAGTGAAATAACGCCTCCAGACCGACCGGGACCCAAGGAAATTATGGATGCATAACGGGAGAAGTGTAGTGAACTGCGGGCGAATTGTTTAAAGTGCCGTGAACTGACGAACGGAGAAACGTGTACCCGGGCGGTGTCTCGATCTATATACAGTTTTAAAATAAAATGGGGTGTTTTAAATAAAAGGTTTTAAATCATGTGAATGTGTGTGTGAGCAGCTGGGCTGACCTGTATAGGGTAAGAAATATCTAAATGTAAGATATATATATATATATATACCTATTTCAGAATTTGTTTTTCTCGTGTTCTTGTCATAATGATTTTGGTCTGTCTTAACAGTAATTAAAATTATTTAATTCACTGTAATACCATGTGTTAGTCTAAGTTATTTCGTCATTACCACTTTCTCATT
Source organism: Magicicada septendecula (assembly GCA_034769895.1). Lineage (NCBI taxonomy): Eukaryota > Metazoa > Arthropoda > Insecta > Hemiptera > Cicadidae > Magicicada > Magicicada septendecula. Next base: position 1,191,577,638 of record CM068367.1, on the reverse strand, counting down.
TCTGTGCTGCAAGATTCGTCTAAACGTTCCCGGATTCCTTCTGAATTATTAGTGGGGGGTAGTCAGATTGGAAAATTGTCCCGTTTTTATTTAAGGTAAAGTGTGAAGATTTCGATATTATAACCTATAAAAATATCGTGGCGACTCTGGGCTTCTGATCAAAATTTTATAAAGCAGGTAAGTGAAAACGATCGCAGGTAAGTTCCTGGCAGTATTTTATTATTTATTTATTTCGATTATTTTGGTTAGTTACATTTGGCGACCCTGCCAGGATTTTTCGGTGTTGGGATCTCGCACAGAGAAGTCCAGTGATCTCGTTCAGATGCGTCCATAGTCGCCGAGCCAGGGGGGTTGTTTACCCATGAGGTGTAAGTACAAAAGGGGGTTGCTGGCACCAGTTCCTCACCGGTCCTCTTAGGGGTTATAGCAATGAGATTTCTTCTGTTTTGGCAGAAGATCTCTCATTGGGGGGGGGGGATTGTAACGTGACAAATACAGGGGATTTCGGTTTATTAAATTTTTGGGATTTAGAGAAAATATTTGTAAATTTTATTTCCAACTGTGACCAGGCCACGTGTTGTATAGTAATAAAAGTGTTCTAACAAAGGCACAATACATCTCGACAGTTGTGCAATCAGTACAGAAGAATGCACCCAGCCTCATTTTCCAAGAACTTTGCGAGTGTGTGGAAGTACGTCTGAGCGGGTCACACAAGCACGCGCGCGGACCCACGCCGACTTAGGAAACACAAAAAATGGCTAAGAGCAGAATTTCTGTTCACTTCGTTTACCATGCTGGCGGATGTGAGCCTAAGTCGTGACGTCAGCCAGTGCTGCACAAATATCTTATACGAACAGCACACAAACACTTGCATGGGTAACATGGAAATTAACAAGCGACGAAGAACCATGAGGCCTTGTCTTCCATCTAAAAAGACGTAATCGAGTTGGCGGTGAACGCTATGCCGCTCTGGGCAGTCTACGAGAAACCACAACAGCTAATAGACGCACTTAGTGTCGCGTGGGCCTGGTCGGGTTGAACTTTTTAAATAGGAATAACTAAGTGAAATAACGCCTCAATACCGACCGGGACCCAAGGAAATTATGGATGTATAACGGGAGAAGTGCAGTGAACTGCGGGCGAATTGTTTAAAGTGCCGTGAACTGACGAACGGAGAAACGTGTACCCGGGCGGTGTCTCGAGCTATATACAGTTTTAAAATAAAATGGGGTGTTTTAAATAAAAGGTTTTAAATCGTGTGAATGTGTGTGTGAGCAGCTGGGCTGACCTGTATAGGGTAAGAAATATCTAAATGTAAGACATATATATATATACCTATTTCAGAATTTGTTTTTCTCGTGTTCTTGTCATAATGATTTTGGTCTGTCTTAACAGTAATTAAAATTATTTAATTCACTGTAATACCATGTGTTAGTCTAAGTTATTTCGTCATTACCACTTTCTCATTTCTGTGCTGCAAGATTCGTCTAAACGTTCCCGGATTCCTTCTGAATTATTAGTGGGGGGTAGTCAGATTGGAAAATTGTCCCGTTTTTATTTAAGGTAAAGTGTGAAGGTTTCGATATTATAACCTATAAAAATATCGTGGCGACTCTGGGCTTCTGATCAAAATTTTATAAAGCAGGTAAGTGAAAACGATCGCAGGTAAGTTCCTGGCAGTATTTTATTATTTATTTATTTCGATTATTTTGGTTAGTTACATTTGGCGATGCGCTGTCAGGATCCTGATATAATTTTATATGAGGTAGACCTATTTTAAAGCACAGAAAATAGGATGTGGTAATGACGTATTTTGTAAAAAATAGTTATCGTATATAATTACGTACGTGTGTGAGTAGGTTATGTTTGTGTTATTATAGTTTACAGTTGTGTTAGGTGTTTTAGTTCTATAATAATAGTGGTTTTTATACATAAGTGTTATATAAATAAACTTTAAATATGGGCGAAGTACAAGGTAATGATACTGGTTTCGCGTGGGATGAGTGGGAGAATGAATTTAGAGGTGTTGTAGGTGAGATGACAGACGAGGAGTGGGGTAATTTAGATAATAATTTAACCCGAATGGAAGAACAAGAAGAGGGAATATTTGCCGAAATTAAAAAGCATAGTGATGATATTAGTATTGGTAGTAAGATGACAAATAATAAAGGTAAGGTGGTTGAAGTAACAGTGGTAGAGAATAAGACAGTGAATAGGCCTGACGACAGTGTAGGGGTGGATGAAAAAGAGTATACGTTAAATGACATACTTAACCTTTGTAATAAACGTTTTGACTAGTGGGACAATAAATTAGATGAAACAAAGAAAATGATGAATAAACGGTTGGACGAAAATAACAAAATATTGGATGAATGGTTGCGGGAACTAAAGACAGACCGATTAAAGGAGAACTCAGAAGTTGAATTAAAACAGGTAAGTGATAATAATGTTGTTAATGATAGTGAAGAAATAATTAACCAGGTGAGTGCTAACGATAATTCTACTAATGAATTCATAAATAACAGTGACAAAATAGTGGGAGAAGTAGGGTTAACTAGTGAAGATAATGATGGTGATTACAATTCTGAGGTAAGTGGTGATGTTAATATAATTAATTCTAATGATGAAATAATGGTAAAGAATAATAATGATAGAGTTGAGAATAAAGTATTGGATAGTGAGGAGATAGAGATAGTGAGTGAGAGAGAGAAAGTAATAGATTGTAAAGGCGTAGTAATTGATGTTTATGAATTAGATAATGAGTGGAAAGAAAGTTATATTGTGGGTATGAAACAGAGGGTAAATGTTCCCCTTATTTATGATGATTCAATGTGTTCACAAGTGTTGTTTTTGAAGGGCAAGAGTTCCGTGTTAGTAGAAGATTTGAGTTGTTTATTTTTGTTGTATAAGTTTGTACCCTCTGTCTGGAGTAATATTGAAGGTATGAGATGGTGTTATGATGAGGAAGGTTTAGATAGAGAATGGTGTATTGAAAGAGAAACAGAATTGTATAAATTAAAGAGAGACTATAATGAGCTGAAAGAGAGGTTAAATGATATGAAATACTTACCAGTTAAGATAGAGAGTGATGATTCATACTTAAATAATAATAATGTAATCAATGATGATAAAATAATTGACTTGGTGTTGAGAAAAATTACTTACGGAGACTGGACAAAATTAATTGATAGTGACAAGTTTTATGACATAATAAAAGGTATAACAACGGACATAGAGGTAATGGTTTATTATACTAATAATGATAAACTGGGAGTAAACAAAAATGATCTATGCTACAAATATATTAGATATCTATACGACGATGGAGGTTAGATTAAGAAATCAGGGAAGGAACCGTTTAAGTATGTTAATACATGGTAATGACCTAGCTGAATTTTGACATTGAAGTGTGATATAACTGATGAATAAATAATGAATAAGATTTGTAAATAAATATGTAGTGAATTCAATTGTGTGTATTGTAAAATGTTAGGTAAACAATGTGTATGTAGGTAATTGTTGTAATAATAATATTAAAATGTTGCAATTTAAATAAATAACAAAATTAATTTTGAAGACAGTAGTTAGCGAATTGTAATTGTTTTGAGAGCGATTGAATTTGTATTTTCAATAATGAATTTAATTAAAATAATTTGAAATGGTTAAATATTTTTGATTGGTGCAAAGGTTATATAATTGAATTTTCTAATGAATTTAAATTATTTTACGAGATGTGAATTTGGTAATTAAATGATAAATTGTTTTATATGAAATAACACTGTGATTAAATGTTTCAGAGGTTACTTGGAGATATTGGGGTGTATGGTGTATATATTTTGTGTATGTCAGTATGTGAATAATGGACTGTAAGTATAAAAATTGTATAATACCAGTCAGCTATAATAAAATGTGTACAGATGTTTAACTCAATTGAAAGAATTTTAAATGCAATAATGAAAACAACTTGAGATAATAATTTAAAAGGTATTAATAATGTATTTCATAGAATGTGTATAATTTTGAAATGTGTTTTCACTTTGCTAGGAATGTCAGCTGATCAGTAGTAAAATGTCACTGTTAAATTGTTTATTAATGTTCAAGGTAATTACTGTCAAATATAATGTTTTGATGTGTTAAAGATGTTATTTCAAATAATGAGGAAAGTAATTTGATGTTTAAGAATTTTAAATAATTTGTGAAAAATAGCAAAAGATAGATTTTGGGTGATTAATATTTTGTGGGACATGTAGATCAGTCCAAGTTGAGTTAAAGTGGTACTAGAAATGAAAATATTGTTTTGAATTAATGTAATAATGTTGTGAGTTAATGTAGAATTTGAGAAGTATTGATGTTGACACAGTAGTTATGGGGAATATATGTAGAGTTTTGATTGATATATTGATGTTTATAAATGATGATGTTATTTTGTTGTAGTTGAAGTGAGGTAATAAGAATGAGATTTGGGGATGGCAATTTTGTAAGAGGGGATAGTGTAATGGAGGAGTCCGCAACAAAAGGGTTGGGACGGGAAGGGACCGTTTGGCGCCGGAAAGGGTTACCTTAGGTAGAATCCAGGGACCAACATAAGGGAATGAGCTTTTTGGGGGGGGGGAACACTTATCCTAAGTACAAAGGGTTAGAGAATATTTTTTTTATATATCGAGAGAATGTGGCGATTTGAGTTTAATAGTAAGTTGGGTTTAGAGATTGTTTGATAGATGTTTTGATAGAGATGGGTGTCATATTAGTTAAAGTTGTTAAGGCTATTAGAGTCAAAGAGGGAAAGATTGTATGTATGCATATTGAGTTATTATAAGTAATTGAATCACCCAAATTAATGGAGAATGAGATGATTAAGTAAAGAGATTTATAGTAAAAAATATAAAATTTTGATTGAAATCAGTGACAATTTTTGATAGAGTTTGAAAATAATGTAAAGCTATAAAGTGTTTATTTGAGTAATTTAAATATCAACTTGATTGTTAATTATAATAATATTTTGTTAATTTTAAATGTTTTATTTTATTATGTTTTTATGTTTAAAGGTAGAATTTTACAGATGTTCAAGTATTTTCAGATGTAACTTGTCTATAACTTATGTAGGTCAAGGTTCTTGACTTGACCCAGTTTGGATCAGCTGATAGGTGAGGTCATATACTAGACACGTTTAGCAAGGAAGTAAAGCCAATCTTGCTTTTGATTAATTTGAATAATTTCAATATTGAAAAAAGAATATATTTTAATAAATGTAAATTTTTTGAATTAAAAAATTTTTTTTTGAAAAAAAAAAAAATTTCTTGATTTTGCGCCTGCCATCTAAGTGATATTTTGAACCCTGATTATGTTATTGTTTGTGTACTATTAGTGTTTTTATTGAATTGTATTGTTTAGAATATAGGTATCATCACATGTTAGAATAAGGATGTTCATATTCTAAGAAATGTTTGACTTGTTTATTTTATAATGAAAAAAAAAATAATGAAGAGAATTATTCAGTTTAGACGAAAGATTTGTCTTTGATTTTAAAGAAGATAGCTTTTGAATTTTAACTTAAACAAAATTTTAAAACCAGAATGTTTCAATTTTGATAGTATGTAGTATAAGTGTGTGTGAGCCCAGTAACTGCTAAAGGCAGCCCAGTTTGCATGTAAGGGGGAACATATCGGTTGAGGATCTGGCATGATATAAGCCAGGGATTTAGATTTTTTGGGGTGTCATGTTAGAAGGCGAGGTGCGCTGTGGTGCGTATCTGTTCGATTTTTCGGTGTTGGGATCTCGCACAGAGAAGTCCAGTGATCTCGTTCAGATGCGTCCATAGTCGCCGAGCCAGGGGGGTCGTTTACCCATGAAGTGTAAGAGCAAAAGGCGGTTGTTGGCACCAGTTCCTCACCGGTCCTCTTAGGGGTTTTCGCAATGAGATTTCTTCTGTTTCGGCAGAAGATCTCTCATTGGGGGGGGGGTATTGTAACGTGACAAATACAGGGGATTTCATTTTTATTAAAATTTTGGGGTTTATAGAAAGTGTTTGTAAATTTTAATTTCCAACGGTGACCAGGCCACGTGTTGTATTGTAATAACAGTGTTCTAACAAAGGAACGATACGTATCAACAGTTGTGCAATCGCTAACAAGGTATGCACCCAGCCTCATTTTCTAAGAACTCTGCGAGTGTGTGGCAGTACGTCCGAGCGCGTCAAACGAGCATGCGCGCGGACCCACGCCGACTTAGGAAACACAAAAAATGGCTAAGAGCAGAATTTCCGTTCACTTCGTTTACCATGCTGGCGGATGTGAGCCTAAGTTGTGACGTCAGCCAGTGCTAAACCAATATCTTATACGAACAGCACACAAATAAACTACGTATGTTAAATAGGACATACAAGCGACGAAGAACCATGAGGCCGTGTCTTCCATCTAAAAAGACGAAATCGAGTTGGCCATGAACATATAGTCGCTCTGGGCAGTCTACGAGAAAACACAACAGCTAATAGACGCATTTAGTGTTGCATGGGCCAGGTCAGGTTGAACTTTTTAAAAAATGAACAACTAAGTGAAATAACGCCTCCAGACCGACCGGGACCCAAGGAAATTATGGATGCATAACGGGAGAAGTGTAGTGAACTGCGGGCGAATTGTTTAAAGTGCCGTGAACTGACGAACGGAGAAACGTGTACCCGGGCGGTGTCTCGATCTATATACAGTTTTAAAATAAAATGGGGTGTTTTAAATAAAAGGTTTTAAATCGTGTGAATGTGTGTGTGAGCAGCTGGGCTGACCTGTATAGGGTAAGAAATATCTAAAGGTAAGACATATATATATATATATATATATATATATACCTATTTCAGAATTTGTTTTTCTCGTGTTCTTGTCATAATGATTTTGGTCTGTCTTAACAGTAATTAAAATTATTTAATTCACTGTAATACCATGTGTTAGTCTAAGTTATTTCGTCATTACCACTTTCTCATTTCTGTGCTGCAAGATTCGTCTAAACGTTCCCGGATTCCTTCTGAATTATTAGTGGGGGGTAGTCAGATTGGAAAATTGTCCCGTTTTTATTTAAGGTAAAGTGTGAAGATTTCGATATTATAACCTATAAAAATATCGTGGCGACTCTGGGCTTCTGATCAAAATTTTATAAAGCAGGTAAGTGAAAACGATCGCAGGTAAGTTCCTGGCAGTATTTTATTATTTATTTATTTCGATTATTTTGGTTAGTTACATTTGGCGAACCTGCCAGGATTTTTCGGTGTTGGGATCTCGCACAGAGAAGTCCAGTGATCTCGTTCAGATGCGTCCATAGTCGCTGAGCCAGGGGGGTTGTTTACCCATGAGGTGTAAGTACAAAAGGGGGTTGTTGGCACCAGTTCCTCACCGGTCCTCTTAGGGGTTATAGCAATGAGATTTCTTCTGTTTCGGCAGAAGATCTCTCATGGGGGGGGGGGTATTGTAACGTGACAAATACAGGGGATTTCGGTTTATTAAATTTTTGGGATTTAGAGAAAATATTTGTTAATTTTATTTCCAACTGTGACCAGGCCACGTGTTGTATAGTAATAAAAGTGTTCTAACAAAGGCACAATACATCTCGACAGTTGTGCAATCAGTACAGAAGAATGCACCCAGCCTCATTTTCCAAGAACTTTGCGAGTGTGTGGAAGTACGTCTGAGCGCGTCACACAAGCACGCGCGCGGACCCACGCCGACTTAGGAAACACAAAAAATGGCTAAGAGCAGAATTTCTGTTCACTTCGTTTACCATGCTGGCGGATGTGAGCCTAAGTCGTGACATCAGCCAGTGCTGCACAAATATCTTATACGAACAGCACACAAACACTTGCATGGGTAACATGGAAATTAACAAGCGACGAAGAACCATGAGGCCTTGTCTTCCATCTAAAAAGACGTAATCGAGTTGGCGGTGAACGCTATGCCGCTCTGGGCAGTCTACGAGAAACCACAACAGCTAATAGACGCACTTAGTGTCGCGTGGGCCTGGTCGGGTTGAACTTTTTAAATAGGAATAACTAAGTGAAATAACGCCTCAATACCGACCGGGACCCAAGGAAATTATGGATGTATAACGGGAGAAGTGCAGTGAACTGCGGGCGAATTGTTTAAAGTGCCGTGAACTGACGAACGGAGAAACGTGTACCCGGGCGGTGTCTCGAGCTATATACAGTTTTAAAATAAAATGGGGTGTTTTAAATAAAAGGTTTTAAATCGTGTGAATGTGTGTGTGAGCAGCTGGGCTGACCTGTATAGGGTAAGAAATATCTAAATGTAAGACATATATATATATACCTATTTCAGAATTTGTTTTTCTCGTGTTCTTGTCATAATGATTTTGGTCTGTCTTAACAGTAATTAAAATTATTTAATTCACTGTAATACCATGTGTTAGTCTAAGTTATTTCGTCATTACCACTTTCTCATTTCTGTGCTGCAAGATTCGTCTAAACGTTCCCGGATTCCTTCTGAATCCGGGAAGTGGGGGGTAGTCAGATTGGAAAATTGTCCCGTTTTTTATTTAAGGTAAAGTGTGAAGGTTTCGATATTATAACCTATAAAAATATCGTGGCGACTCTGGGCTTCTGATCAAAATTTTATAAAGCAGGTAAGTGAAAACGATCGCAGGTAAGTTCCTGGCAGTATTTTATTATTTATTTATTTCGATTATTTTGGTTAGTTACATTTGGCGATGCGCTGTCAGGATCCTGATATAATTTTATATGAGGTAGACCTATTTTAAAGCACAGAAAATAGGATGTGGTAATGACGTATTTTGTAAAAAATAGTTATCGTATATAATTACGTACGTGTGTGAGTAGGTTATGTTTGTGTTATTATAGTTTACAGTTGTGTTAGGTGTTTTAGTTCTATAATAATAGTGGTTTTTATACATAAGTGTTATATAAATAAACTTTAAATATGGGCGAAGTACAAGGTAATGATACTGGTTTCGCGTGGGATGAGTGGGAGAATGAATTTAGAGGTGTTGTAGGTGAGATGACAGACGAGGAGTGGGGTAATTTAGATAATAATTTAACCCGAATGGAAGAACAAGAAGAGGGAATATTTGCCGAAATTAAAAAGCATAGTGATGATATTAGTATTGGTAGTAAGATGACAAATAATAAAGGTAAGGTGGTTGAAGTAACAGTGGTAGAGAATAAGACAGTGAATAGGCCTGACGACAGTGTAGGGGTGGATGAAAAAGAGTATACGTTAAATGACATACTTAACCTTTGTAATAAACGTTTTGACGAGTGGGACAAAAAATTAGATGAAACAAAGAAAATGATGAATAAACGGTTGGACGAAAATAACAAAATATTGGATGAATGGTTGCGGGAACTAAAGACAGACCGATTAAAGGAGAACTCAGAAGTTGAATTAAAACAGGTAAGTGATAATAATGTTGTTAATGATAGTGAAGAAATAATTAACCAGGTGTGCTAACGATAATTCTACTAATGAATTCATAAATAACAGTGACAAAATAGTGGGAGAAGTAGGGTTAACTAGTGAAGATAATGATGGTGATTACAATTCTGAGGTAAGTGGTGATGTTAATATAATTAATTCTAATGATGAAATAATGGTAAAGAATAATAATGATAGAGTTGAGAATAAAGTATTGGATAGTGAGGAGATAGAGATAGTGAGTGAGAGAGAGAAAGTAATAGATTGTAAAGGCGTAGTAATTGATGTTGATGAATTAGATAATGAGTGGAAAGAAAGTTATATTGTGGGTATGAAACAGAGGGTAAATGTTCCCCTTATTTATGATGATTCAATGTGTTCACAAGTGTTGTTTTTGAAGGGCAAGAGTCCCGTGTTAGTAGAAGATTTGAGTTGTTTATTTTTGTTGTATAAGTTTGTACCCTCTGTCTGGAGTAATATTGAAGGTATGAGATGGTGTTATGATGAGGAAGGTTTAGATAGAGAATGGTGTATTGAAAGAGAAACAGAATTGTATAAATTAAAGAGAGACTATAATGAGCTGAAAGAGAGGTTAAATGATATGAAATACTTACCAGTTAAGATAGAGAGTGATGATTCATACTTAAATAATAATAATGTAATCAATGATGATAAAATAATTGACTTGGTGTTGAGAAAAATTACTTACGGAGACTGGACAAAATTAATTGATAGTGACAAGTTTTATGACATAATAAAAGGTATAACGACGGACATAGAGGTAATGGTTTATTATACTAATAATGATAAACTGGGAGTAAACAAAAATGATCTATGCTACAAATATATTAGATATCTATACGACGATGGAGGTTAGATTAAGAAATCAGGGAAGGAACCGTTTAAGTGTGTTAATACATGGTAATGACCTAGCTGAATTTTGACATTGAAGTGTGATATAACTGATGAATAAATAATGAATAAGATTTGTAAATAAATATGTAGTGAATTCAATTGTGTGTATTGTAAAATGTTAGGTAAACAATGTGTATGTAGGTAATTGTTGTAATAATAATATTAAAATGTTGCAATTTAAATAAATAACAAAATTAATTTTGAAGACAGTAGTTAGCGAATTGTAATTGTTTTGAGAGCGATTGAATTTGTATTTTCAATAATGAATTTAATTAAAATAATTTGAAATGGTTAAATATTTTTGATTGGTGCAAAGGTTATATAATTGAATTTTCTAATGAATTTAAATTATTTTACGAGATGTGAATTTGGTAATTAAATGATAAATTGTTTTATATGAAATAACACTGTGATTAAATGTTTCAGAGGTTACTTGGAGATATTGGGGTGTATGGTGTATATATTTTGTGTATGTCAGTATGTGAATAATGGACTGTAAGTATAAAAATTGTATAATACCAGTCAGCTATAATAAAATGTGTACAGATGTTTAACTCAATTGAAAGAATTTTAAATGCAATAATGAAAACAACTTGAGATAATAATTTAAAAGGTATTAATAATGTATTTCATAGAATGTGTATAATTTTGAAATGTGTTTTCACTTTGCTAGGAATGTCAGCTGATCAGTAGTAAAATGTCACTGTTAAATTGTTTATTAATGTTCAAGGTAATTACTGTCAAATATAATGTTTTGATGTGTTAAAGATGTTATTTCAAATAATGAGGAAAGTAATTTGATGTTTAAGAATTTTAAATAATTTGTGAAAAATAGCAAAAGATAGATTTTGGGTGATTAATATTTTGTGGGACATGTAGATCAGTCCAAGTTGAGTTAAAGTGGTACTAGAAATGAAAATATTGTTTTGAATTAATGTAATAATGTTGTGAGTTAATGTAGAATTTGAGAAGTATTGATGTTGACACAGTAGTTATGGGGAATATATGTAGAGTTTTGATTGATATATTGATGTTTATAAATGATGATGTTATTTTGTTGTAGTTGAAGTGAGGTAATAAGAATGAGATTTGGGGATGGCAATTTTGTAAGAGGGGATAGTGTAATGGAGGAGTCCGCAACAAAAGGGTTGGGACGGGAAGGGACCATTTGGCGCTGGAAAGGGTTACCTTAGGTAGAATCCAGGGACCAACATAAGGGAATGAGCTTTTTTGGGGGGGGGGAACACTTATCCTAAGTACAAAGGGTTAGAGAATATTTTTTTTATATATCGAGAGAATGTGGCGATTTGAGTTTAATAGTAAGTTGGGTTTAGAGATTGTTTGATAGATGTTTTGATAGAGATGGGTGTCATATTAGTTAAAGTTGTTAAGGCTATTAGAGTCAAAGAGGGAAAGATTGTATGTATGCATATTGAGTTATTATAAGTAATTGAATCACCCAAATTAATGGAGAATGAGATGATTAAGTAAAGAGATTTATAGTAAAAAATATAAAATTTTGATTGAAATCAGTGACAATTTTTGATAGAGTTTGAAAATAATGTAAAGCTATAAAGTGTTTATTTGAGTAATTTAAATATCAACTTGATTGTTAATTATAATAATATTTTGTTAATTTTAAATGTTTTATTTTATTATGTTTTTATGTTTAAAGGTAGAATTTTACAGATGTTCAAGTATTTTCAGATGTAACTTGTCTATAACTTATGTAGGTCAAGGTTCTTGACTTGACCCAGTTTGGATCAGCTGATAGGTGAGGTCATATACTAGACACGTTTAGCAAGGAAGTAAAGCCAATCTTGCTTTTGATTAATTTGAATAATTTTAAATAATTTCAATATTGAAAAAAGAATATATTTTAATAAATGTAAATTTTTTGAATTAAAAAATTTTTTTTTGAAAAAAAAAAATTTCTTGATTTTGCGCCTGCCATCTAAGTGATATTTTGAACCCTGATTATGTTATTGTTTGTGTACTATTAGTGTTTTTATTGAATTGTATTGTTTAGAATATAGGTATCATCACATGTTAGAATAAGGATGTTCATATTCTAAGAATTGTTTGACTTGTTTATTTTATAATGAAAAAAAAAATAATGAAGAGAATTATTCAGTTTAGACGAAAGATTTGTCTTTGATTTTAAAGAAGATAGCTTTTGAATTTTAACTTAAACAAAATTTTAAAACCAGAATGTTTCAATTTTGATAGTATGTAGTATAAGTGTGTGTGAGCCCAGTAACTGCTAAAGGCAGCCCAGTTTGCATGTAAGGGGGAACATATCGGTTGAGGATCTGGCATGATATAAGCCAGGGATTTGGATTTTTTGGGGTGGCATGTTAGAAGGCGAGGTGCGCTGTGGTGCGTATCTGTTCGATTTTTCGGTGTTGGGATCTCGCACAGAGAAGTCCAGTGATCTCGTTCAGATGCGTCCATAGTCGCCGAGCCAGGGGGGTCGTTTACCCATGAAGTGTAAGAGCAAAAGGCGGTTGTTGGCACCAGTTCCTCACCGGTCCTCTTAGGGGTTTTCGCAATGAGATTTCTTCTGTTTCGGCAGAAGATCTCTCATTGGGGGGGGTATTGTAACGTGACAAATACAGGGGATTTCATTTTTATTAAAATTTTGGGGTTTATAGAAAGTGTTTGTAAATTTTAATTTCCAACGGTGACCAGGCCACGTGTTGTATTGTAATAACAGTGTTCTAACAAAGGAACGATACGTATCAACAGTTGTGCAATCGCTAACAAGGTATGCACCCAGCCTCATTTTCTAAGAACTCTGCGAGTGTGTGGCAGTACGTCCGAGCGCGTCAAACGAGCATGCGCGCGGACCCACGCCGACTTAGGAAACACAAAAAATGGCTAAGAGCAGAATTTCCGTTCACTTCGTTTACCATGCTGGCGGATGTGAGCCTAAGTTGTGACGTCAGCCAGTGCTAAACCAATATCTTATACGAACAGCACACAAATAAACTACGTATGTTAAATAGGACATACAAGCGACGAAGAACCATGAGGCCGTGTCTTCCATCTAAAAAGACGAAATCGAGTTGGCCATGAACATATAGCCGCTCTGGGCAGTCTACGAGAAAACACAACAGCTAATAGACGCATTTAGTGTTGCATGGGCCAGGTCAGGTTGAACTTTTTAAAAAATGAACAACTAAGTGAAATAACGCCTCCAGACCGACCGGGACCCAAGGAAATTATGGATGCATAACGGGAGAAGTGTAGTGAACTGCGGGCGAATTGTTTAAAGTGCCGTGAACTGACGAACGGAGAAACGTGTACCCGGGCGGTGTCTCGATCTATATACAGTTTTAAAATAAAATGGGGTGTTTTAAATAAAAGGTTTTAAATCGTGTGAATGTGTGTGTGAGCAGCTGGGCTGACCTGTATAGGGTAAGAAATATCTAAATGTAAGACATATATATATATATATATATATATATATATATACCTATTTCAGAATTTGTTTTTCTCGTGTTCTTGTCATAATGATTTTGGTCTGTCTTAACAGTAATTAAAATTATTTAATTCACTGTAATACCATGTGTTAGTCTAAGTTATTTCGTCATTACCACTTTCTCATTTCTGTGCTGCAAGATTCGTCTAAACGTTCCCGGATTCCTTCTAAATTATTAGTGGGGGGTAGTCAGATTGGAAAATTGTCCCGTTTTTATTTAAGGTAAAGTGTGAAGATTTCGATGTTATAACCTATAAAAATATCGTGGCGACTCTGGGCTTCTGATCAAAATTTTATAAAGCAGGTAAGTGAAAACGATCGCAGGTAAGTTCCTGGCAGTATTTTATTATTTATTTATTTCGATTATTTTGGTTAGTTACATTTGGCGACCCTGCCAGGATTTTTCGGTGTTGGGATCTCGCACAGAGAAGTCCAGTGATCTCGTTCAGATGCGTCCATAGTCGCCGAGCCAGGGGGGTTGTTTACCCATGAGGTGTAAGTACAAAAGGGGGTTGCTGGCACCAGTTCCTCACCGGTCCTCTTAGGGGTTATAGCAATGAGATTTCTTCTGTTTTGGCAGAAGATCTCTCATTAGGGGGGGGTATTGTAACGTGACAAATACAGGGGATTTCGGTTTATTAAATTTTTGGGATTTAGAGAAAATATTTGTAAATTTTATTTCCAACTGTGACCAGGCCACGTGTTGTATAGTAATAAAAGTGTTCTAACAAAGGCACAATACATCTCGACAGTTGTGCAATCAGTACAGAAGAATGCACCCAGCCTCATTTTCCAAGAACTTTGCGAGTGTGTGGAAGTACGTCTGAGCGCGTCACACAAGCACGCGCGCGGACCCACGCCGACTTAGGAAACACAAAAAATGGCTAAGAGCAGAATTTCTGTTCACTTCGTTTACCATGCTGGCGGATGTGAGCCTAAGTCGTGACGTCAGCCAGTGCTGCACAAATATCTTATACGAACAGCACACAAACACTTGCATGGGTAACATGGAAATTAACAAGCGACGAAGAACCATGAGGCCTTGTCTTCCATCTAAAAAGACGTAATCGAGTTGGCGGTGAACGCTATGCCGCTCTGGGCAGTCTACGAGAAACCACAACAGCTAATAGACGCACTTAGTGTCGCGTGGGCCTGGTCGGGTTGAACTTTTTAAATAGGAATAACTAAGTGAAATAACGCCTCAATACCGACCGGGACCCAAGGAAATTATGGATGTATAACGGGAGAAGTGCAGTGAACTGCGGGCGAATTGTTTAAAGTGCCGTGAACTGACGAACGGAGAAACGTGTACCCGGGCGGTGTCTCGAGCTATATACAGTTTTAAAATAAAATGGGGTGTTTTAAATAAAAGGTTTTAAATCGTGTGAATGTGTGTGTGAGCAGCTGGGCTGACCTGTATAGGGTAAGAAATATCTAAATGTAAGACATATATATATATACCTATTTCAGAATTTGTTTTTCTCGTGTTCTTGTCATAATGATTTTGGTCTGTCTTAACAGTAATTAAAATTATTTAATTCACTGTAATACCATGTGTTAGTCTAAGTTATTTCGTCATTACCACTTTCTCATTTCTGTGCTGCAAGATTCGTCTAAACGTTCCCGGATTCCTTCTGAATTATTAGTGGGGGGTAGTCAGATTGGAAAATTGTCCCGTTTTTATTTAAGGTAAAGTGTGAAGGTTTCGATATTATAACCTATAAAAATATCGTGGCGACTCTGGGCTTCTGATCAAAATTTTATAAAGCAGGTAAGTGAAAACGATCGCAGGTAAGTTCCTGGCAGTATTTTATTATTTATTTATTTCGATTATTTTGGTTAGTTACATTTGGCGATGCGCTGTCAGGATCCTGATATAATTTTATATGAGGTAGACCTATTTTAAAGCACAGAAAATAGGATGTGGTAATGACGTATTTTGTAAAAAATAGTTATCGTATATAATTACGTACGTGTGTGAGTAGGTTATGTTTGTGTTATTATAGTTTACAGTTGTGTTAGGTGTTTTAGTTCTATAATAATAGTGGTTTTTATACATAAGTGTTATATAAATAAACTTTAAATATGGGCGAAGTACAAGGTAATGATACTGGTTTCGCGTGGGATGAGTGGGAGAATGAATTTAGAGGTGTTGTAGGTGAGATGACAGACGAGGAGTGGGGTAATTTAGATAATAATTTAACCCGAATGGAAGAACAAGAAGAGGGAATATTTGCCGAAATTAAAAAGCATAGTGATGATATTAGTATTGGTAGTAAGATGACAAATAATAAAGGTAAGGTGGTTGAAGTAACAGTGGTAGAGAATAAGACAGTGAATAGGCCTGACGACAGTGTAGGGGTGGATGAAAAAGAGTATACGTTAAATGACATACTTAACCTTTGTAATAAACGTTTTGACGAGTGGGACAATAAATTAGATGAAACAAAGAAAATGATGAATAAACGGTTGGACGAAAATAACAAAATATTGGATGAATGGTTGCGGGAACTAAAGACAGACCGATTAAAGGAGAACTCAGAAGTTGAATTAAAACAGGTAAGTGATAATAATGTTGTTAATGATAGTGAAGAAATAATTAACCAGGTGAGTGCTAACGATAATTCTACTAATGAATTCATAAATAACAGTGACAAAATAGTGGGAGAAGTAGGGTTAACTAGTGAAGATAATGATGGTGATTACAATTCTGAGGTAAGTGGTGATGTTAATATAATTAATTCTAATGATGAAATAATGGTAAAGAATAATAATGATAGAGTTGAGAATAAAGTATTGGATAGTGAGGAGATAGAGATAGTGAGTGAGAGAGAGAAAGTAATAGATTGTAAAGGCGTAGTAATTGATGTTTATGAATTAGATAATGAGTGGAAAGAAAGTTATATTGTGGGTATGAAACAGAGGGTAAATGTTCCCCTTATTTATGATGATTCAATGTGTTCACAAGTGTTGTTTTTGAAGGGCAAGAGTCCCGTGTTAGTAGAAGATTTGAGTTGTTTATTTTTGTTGTATAAGTTTGTACCCTCTGTCTGGAGTAATATTGAAGGTATGAGATGGTGTTATGATGAGGAAGGTTTAGATAGAGAATGGTGTATTGAAAGAGAAACAGAATTGTATAAATTAAAGAGAGACTATAATGAGCTGAAAGAGAGGTTAAATGATATGAAATACTTACCAGTTAAGATAGAGAGTGATGATTCATACTTAAATAATAATAATGTAATCAATGATGATAAAATAATTGACTTGGTGTTGAGAAAAATTACTTACGGAGACTGGACAAAATTAATTGATAGTGACAAGTTTTATGACATAATAAAAGGTATAACAACGGACATAGAGGTAATGGTTTATTATACTAATAATGATAAACTGGGAGTAAACAAAAATGATCTATGCTACAAATATATTAGATATCTATACGACGATGGAGGTTAGATTAAGAAATCAGGGAAGGAACCGTTTAAGTATGTTAATACATGGTAATGACCTAGCTGAATTTTGACATTGAAGTGTGATATAACTGATGAATAAATAATGAATAAGATTTGTAAATAAATATGTAGTGAATTCAATTGTGTGTATTGTAAAATGTTAGGTAAACAATGTGTATGTAGGTAATTGTTGTAATAATAATATTAAAATGTTGCAATTTAAATAAATAACAAAATTAATTTTGAAGACAGTAGTTAGCGAATTGTAATTGTTTTGAGAGCGATTGAATTTGTATTTTCAATAATGAATTTAATTAAAATAATTTGAAATGGTTAAATATTTTTGATTGGTGCAAAGGTTATATAATTGAATTTTCTAATGAATTTAAATTATTTTACGAGATGTGAATTTGGTAATTAAATGATAAATTGTTTTATATGAAATAACACTGTGATTAAATGTTTCAGAGGTTACTTGGAGATATTGGGGTGTATGGTGTATATATTTTGTGTATGTCAGTATGTGAATAATGGACTGTAAGTATAAAAATTGTATAATACCAGTCAGCTATAATAAAATGTGTACAGATGTTTAACTCAATTGAAAGAATTTTAAATGCAATAATGAAAACAACTTGAGATAATAATTTAAAAGGTATTAATAATGTATTTCATAGAATGTGTATAATTTTGAAATGTGTTTTCACTTTGCTAGGAATGTCAGCTGATCAGTAGTAAAATGTCACTGTTAAATTGTTTATTAATGTTCAAGGTAATTACTGTCAAATATAATGTTTTGATGTGTTAAAGATGTTATTTCAAATAATGAGGAAAGTAATTTGATGTTTAAGAATTTTAAATAATTTGTGAAAAATAGCAAAAGATAGATTTTGGGTGATTAATATTTTGTGGGACATGTAGATCAGTCCAAGTTGAGTTAAAGTGGTACTAGAAATGAAAATATTGTTTTGAATTAATGTAATAATGTTGTGAGTTAATGTAGAATTTGAGAAGTATTGATGTTGACACAGTAGTTATGGGGAATATATGTAGAGTTTTGATTGATATATTGATGTTTATAAATGATGATGTTATTTTGTTGTAGTTGAAGTGAGGTAATAAGAATGAGATTTGGGGATGGCAATTTTGTAAGAGGGGATAGTGTAATGGAGGAGTCCGCAACAAAAGGGTTGGGACGGGAAGGGACCATTTGGCGCTGGAAAGGGTTACCTTAGGTAGAATCCAGGGACCAACATAAGGGAATGAGCTTTTTGGGGGGGGGGGAACACTTATCCTAAGTACAAAGGGTTAGAGAATATTTTTTTTATATATCGAGAGAATGTGGCGATTTGAGTTTAATAGTAAGTTGGGTTTAGAGATTGTTTGATAGATGTTTTGATAGAGATGGGTGTCATATTAGTTAAAGTTGTTAAGGCTATTAGAGTCAAAGAGGGAAAGATTGTATGTATGCATATTGAGTTATTATAAGTAATTGAATCACCCAAATTAATGGAGAATGAGATGATTAAGTAAAGAGATTTATAGTAAAAAATATAAAATTTTGATTGAAATCAGTGACAATTTTTGATAGAGTTTGAAAATAATGTAAAGCTATAAAGTGTTTATTTGAGTAATTTAAATATCAACTTGATTGTTAATTATAATAATATTTTGTTAATTTTAAATGTTTTATTTTATTATGTTTTTATGTTTAAAGGTAGAATTTTACAGATGTTCAAGTATTTTCAGATGTAACTTGTCTATAACTTATGTAGGTCAAGGTTCTTGACTTGACCCAGTTTGGATCAGCTGATAGGTGAGGTCATATACTAGACACGTTTAGCAAGGAAGTAAAGCCAATCTTGCTTTTGATTAATTTGAATAATTTTAAATAATTTCAATATTGAAAAAAGAATATATTTTAATAAATGTAAATTTTTTGAATTAAAAAATTTTTTTTTGAAAAAAAAAAATTTCTTGATTTTGCGCCTGCCATCTAAGTGATATTTTGAACCCTGATTATGTTATTGTTTGTGTACTATTAGTGTTTTTATTGAATTGTATTGTTTAGAATATAGGTATCATCACATGTTAGAATAAGGATGTTCATATTCTAAGAAATGTTTGACTTGTTTATTTTATAATGAAAAAAAAAATAATGAAGAGAATTATTCAGTTTAGACGAAAGATTTGTCTTTGATTTTAAAGAAGATAGCTTTTGAATTTTAACTTAAACAAAATTTTAAAACCAGAATGTTTCAATTTTGATAGTATGTAGTATAAGTGTGTGTGAGCCCAGTAACTGCTAAAGGCAGCCCAGTTTGCATGTAAGGGGGAACATATCGGTTGAGGATCTGGCATGATATAAGCCAGGGATTTGGATTTTTTGGGGTGGCATGTTAGAAGGCGAGGTGCGCTGTGGTGCGTATCTGTTCGATTTTTCGGTGTTGGGATCTCGCACAGAGAAGTCCAGTGATCTCGTTCAGATGCGTCCATAGTCGCCGAGCCAGGGGGGTCGTTTACCCATGAAGTGTAAGAGCAAAAGGCGGTTGTTGGCACCAGTTCCTCACCGGTCCTCTTAGGGGTTTTCGCAATGAGATTTCTTCTGTTTCGGCAGAAGATCTCTCATTGGGGGGGGGGTATTGTAACGTGACAAATACAGGGGATTTCATTTTTATTAAAATTTTGGGGTTTATAGAAAGTGTTTGTAAATTTTAATTTCCAACGGTGACCAGGCCACGTGTTGTATTGTAATAACAGTGTTCTAACAAAGGAACGATACGTATCAACAGTTGTGCAATCGCTAACAAGGTATGCACCCAGCCTCATTTTCTAAGAACTCTGCGAGTGTGTGGCAGTACGTCCGAGCGCGTCAAACGAGCATGCGCGCGGACCCACGCCGACTTAGGAAACACAAAAAATGGCTAAGAGCAGAATTTCCGTTCACTTCGTTTACCATGCTGGCGGATGTGAGCCTAAGTTGTGACGTCAGCCAGTGCTAAACCAATATCTTATACGAACAGCACACAAATAAACTACGTATGTTAAATAGGACATACAAGCGACGAAGAACCATGAGGCCGTGTCTTCCATCTAAAAAGACGAAATCGAGTTGGCCATGAACATATAGCCGCTCTGGGCAGTCTACGAGAAAACACAACAGCTAATAGACGCATTTAGTGTTGCATGGGCCAGGTCAGGTTGAACTTTTTAAAAAATGAACAACTAAGTGAAATAACGCCTCCAGACCGACCGGGACCCAAGGAAATTATGGATGCATAACGGGAGAAGTGTAGTGAACTGCGGGCGAATTGTTTAAAGTGCCGTGAACTGACGAACGGAGAAACGTGTACCCGGGCGGTGTCTCGATCTATATACAGTTTTAAAATAAAATGGGGTGTTTTAAATAAAAGGTTTTAAATCGTGTGAATGTGTGTGTGAGCAGCTGGGCTGACCTGTATAGGGTAAGAAATATCTAAATGTAAGACATATATATATATATATATATACCTATTTCAGAATTTGTTTTTCTCGTGTTCTTGTCATAATGATTTTGGTCTGTCTTAACAGTAATTAAAATTATTTAATTCACTGTAATACCATGTGTTAGTCTAAGTTATTTCGTCATTACCACTTTCTCATTTCTGTGCTGCAAGATTCGTCTAAACGTTCCCGGATTCCTTCTAAATTATTAGTGGGGGGTAGTCAGATTGGAAAATTGTCCCGTTTTTATTTAAGGTAAAGTGTGAAGATTTCGATATTATAACCTATAAAAATATCGTGGCGACTCTGGGCTTCTGATCAAAATTTTATAAAGCAGGTAAGTGAAAACGATCGCAGGTAAGTTCCTGGCAGTATTTTATTATTTATTTATTTCGATTATTTTGGTTAGTTACATTTGGCGACCCTGCCAGGATTTTTCGGTGTTGGGATCTCGCACAGAGAAGTCCAGTGATCTCGTTCAGATGCGTCCATAGTCGCCGAGCCAGGGGGGTTGTTTACCCATGAGGTGTAAGTACAAAAGGGGGTTGCTGGCACCAGTTCCTCACCGGTCCTCTTAGGGGTTATAGCAATGAGATTTCTTCTGTTTTGGCAGAAGATCTCTCATTGGGGGGGGGGGGGTATTGTAACGTGACAAATACAGGGGATTTCGGTTTATTAAATTTTTGGGATTTAGAGAAAATATTTGTAAATTTTATTTCCAACTGTGACCAGGCCACGTGTTGTATAGTAATAAAAGTGTTCTAACAAAGGCACAATACATCTCGACAGTTGTGCAATCAGTACAGAAGAATGCACCCAGCCTCATTTTCCAAGAACTTTGCGAGTGTGTGGAAGTACGTCTGAGCGCGTCACACAAGCACGCGCGCGGACCCACGCCGACTTAGGAAACACAAAAAATGGCTAAGAGCAGAATTTCTGTTCACTTCGTTTACCATGCTGGCGGATGTGAGCCTAAGTCGTGACGTCAGCCAGTGCTGCACAAATATCTTATACGAACAGCACACAAACACTTGCATGGGTAACATGGAAATTAACAAGCGACGAAGAACCATGAGGCCTTGTCTTCCATCTAAAAAGACGTAATCGAGTTGGCGGTGAACGCTATGCCGCTCTGGGCAGTCTACGAGAAACCACAACAGCTAATAGACGCACTTAGTGTCGCGTGGGCCTGGTCGGGTTGAACTTTTTAAATAGGAATAACTAAGTGAAATAACGCCTCAATACCGACCGGGACCCAAGGAAATTATGGATGTATAACGGGAGAAGTGCAGTGAACTGCGGGCGAATTGTTTAAAGTGCCGTGAACTGACGAACGGAGAAACGTGTACCCGGGCGGTGTCTCGAGCTATATACAGTTTTAAAATAAAATGGGGTGTTTTAAATAAAAGGTTTTAAATCGTGTGAATGTGTGTGTGAGCAGCTGGGCTGACCTGTATAGGGTAAGAAATATCTAAATGTAAGACATATATATATATATACCTATTTCAGAATTTGTTTTTCTCGTGTTCTTGTCATAATGATTTTGGTCTGTCTTAACAGTAATTAAAATTATTTAATTCACTGTAATACCATGTGTTAGTCTAAGTTATTTCGTCATTACCACTTTCTCATTTCTGTGCTGCAAGATTCGTCTAAACGTTCCCGGATTCCTTCTGAATTATTAGTGGGGGGTAGTCAGATTGGAAAATTGTCCCGTTTTTATTTAAGGTAAAGTGTGAAGGTTTCGATATTATAACCTATAAAAATATCGTGGCGACTCTGGGCTTCTGATCAAAATTTTATAAAGCAGGTAAGTGAAAACGATCGCAGGTAAGTTCCTGGCAGTATTTTATTATTTATTTATTTCGATTATTTTGGTTAGTTACATTTGGCGATGCGCTGTCAGGATCCTGATATAATTTTATATGAGGTAGACCTATTTTAAAGCACAGAAAATAGGATGTGGTAATGACGTATTTTGTAAAAAATAGTTATCGTATATAATTACGTACGTGTGTGAGTAGGTTATGTTTGTGTTATTATAGTTTACAGTTGTGTTAGGTGTTTTAGTTCTATAATAATAGTGGTTTTTATACATAAGTGTTATATAAATAAACTTTAAATATGGGCGAAGTACAAGGTAATGATACTGGTTTCGCGTGGGATGAGTGGGAGAATGAATTTAGAGGTGTTGTAGGTGAGATGACAGACGAGGAGTGGGGTAATTTAGATAATAATTTAACCCGAATGGAAGAACAAGAAGAGGGAATATTTGCCGAAATTAAAAAGCATAGTGATGATATTAGTATTGGTAGTAAGATGACAAATAATAAAGGTAAGGTGGTTGAAGTAACAGTGGTAGAGAATAAGACAGTGAATAGGCCTGACGACAGTGTAGGGGTGGATGAAAAAGAGTATACGTTAAATGACATACTTAACCTTTGTAATAAACGTTTTGACGAGTGGGACAATAAATTAGATGAAACAAAGAAAATGATGAATAAACGGTTGGACGAAAATAACAAAATATTGGATGAATGGTTGCGGGAACTAAAGACAGACCGATTAAAGGAGAACTCAGAAGTTGAATTAAAACAGGTAAGTGATAATAATGTTGTTAATGATAGTGAAGAAATAATTAACCAGGTGAGTGCTAACGATAATTCTACTAATGAATTCATAAATAACAGTGACAAAATAGTGGGAGAAGTAGGGTTAACTAGTGAAGATAATGATGGTGATTACAATTCTGAGGTAAGTGGTGATGTTAATATAATTAATTCTAATGATGAAATAATGGTAAAGAATAATAATGATAGAGTTGAGAATAAAGTATTGGATAGTGAGGAGATAGAGATAGTGAGTGAGAGAGAGAAAGTAATAGATTGTAAAGGCGTAGTAATTGATGTTTATGAATTAGATAATGAGTGGAAAGAAAGTTATATTGTGGGTATGAAACAGAGGGTAAATGTTCCCCTTATTTATGATGATTCAATGTGTTCACAAGTGTTGTTTTTGAAGGGCAAGAGTCCCGTGTTAGTAGAAGATTTGAGTTGTTTATTTTTGTTGTATAAGTTTGTACCCTCTGTCTGGAGTAATATTGAAGGTATGAGATGGTGTTATGATGAGGAAGGTTTAGATAGAGAATGGTGTATTGAAAGAGAAACAGAATTGTATAAATTAAAGAGAGACTATAATGAGCTGAAAGAGAGGTTAAATGATATGAAATACTTACCAGTTAAGATAGAGAGTGATGATTCATACTTAAATAATAATAATGTAATCAATGATGATAAAATAATTGACTTGGTGTTGAGAAAAATTACTTACGGAGACTGGACAAAATTAATTGATAGTGACAAGTTTTATGACATAATAAAAGGTATAACAACGGACATAGAGGTAATGGTTTATTATACTAATAATGATAAACTGGGAGTAAACAAAAATGATCTATGCTACAAATATATTAGATATCTATACGACGATGGAGGTTAGATTAAGAAATCAGGGAAGGAACCGTTTAAGTATGTTAATACATGGTAATGACCTAGCTGAATTTTGACATTGAAGTGTGATATAACTGATGAATAAATAATGAATAAGATTTGTAAATAAATATGTAGTGAATTCAATTGTGTGTATTGTAAAATGTTAGGTAAACAATGTGTATGTAGGTAATTGTTGTAATAATAATATTAAAATGTTGCAATTTAAATAAATAACAAAATTAATTTTGAAGACAGTAGTTAGCGAATTGTAATTGTTTTGAGAGCGATTGAATTTGTATTTTCAATAATGAATTTAATTAAAATAATTTGAAATGGTTAAATATTTTTGATTGGTGCAAAGGTTATATAATTGAATTTTCTAATGAATTTAAATTATTTTACGAGATGTGAATTTGGTAATTAAATGATAAATTGTTTTATATGAAATAACACTGTGATTAAATGTTTCAGAGGTTACTTGGAGATATTGGGGTGTATGGTGTATATATTTTGTGTATGTCAGTATGTGAATAATGGACTGTAAGTATAAAAATTGTATAATACCAGTCAGCTATAATAAAATGTGTACAGATGTTTAACTCAATTGAAAGAATTTTAAATGCAATAATGAAAACAACTTGAGATAATAATTTAAAAGGTATTAATAATGTATTTCATAGAATGTGTATAATTTTGAAATGTGTTTTCACTTTGCTAGGAATGTCAGCTGATCAGTAGTAAAATGTCACTGTTAAATTGTTTATTAATGTTCAAGGTAATTACTGTCAAATATAATGTTTTGATGTGTTAAAGATGTTATTTCAAATAATGAGGAAAGTAATTTGATGTTTAAGAATTTTAAATAATTTGTGAAAAATAGCAAAAGATAGATTTTGGGTGATTAATATTTTGTGGGACATGTAGATCAGTCCAAGTTGAGTTAAAGTGGTACTAGAAATGAAAATATTGTTTTGAATTAATGTAATAATGTTGTGAGTTAATGTAGAATTTGAGAAGTATTGATGTTGACACAGTAGTTATGGGGAATATATGTAGAGTTTTGATTGATATATTGATGTTTATAAATGATGATGTTATTTTGTTGTAGTTGAAGTGAGGTAATAAGAATGAGATTTGGGGATGGCAATTTTGTAAGAGGGGATAGTGTAATGGAGGAGTCCGCAACAAAAGGGTTGGGACGGGAAGGGACCATTTGGCGCTGGAAAGGGTTACCTTAGGTAGAATCCAGGGACCAACATAAGGGAATGAGCTTTTTGGGGGGGGGAACACTTATCCTAAGTACAAAGGGTTAGAGAATATTTTTTTTATATATCGAGAGAATGTGGCGATTTGAGTTTAATAGTAAGTTGGGTTTAGAGATTGTTTGATAGATGTTTTGATAGAGATGGGTGTCATATTAGTTAAAGTTGTTAAGGCTATTAGAGTCAAAGAGGGAAAGATTGTATGTATGCATATTGAGTTATTATAAGTAATTGAATCACCCAAATTAATGGAGAATGAGATGATTAAGTAAAGAGATTTATAGTAAAAAATATAAAATTTTGATTGAAATCAGTGACAATTTTTGATAGAGTTTGAAAATAATGTAAAGCTATAAAGTGTTTATTTGAGTAATTTAAATATCAACTTGATTGTTAATTATAATAATATTTTGTTAATTTTAAATGTTTTATTTTATTATGTTTTTATGTTTAAAGGTAGAATTTTACAGATGTTCAAGTATTTTCAGATGTAACTTGTCTATAACTTATGTAGGTCAAGGTTCTTGACTTGACCCAGTTTGGATCAGCTGATAGGTGAGGTCATATACTAGACACGTTTAGCAAGGAAGTAAAGCCAATCTTGCTTTTGATTAATTTGAATAATTTTAAATAATTTCAATATTGAAAAAAGAATATATTTTAATAAATGTAAATTTTTTGAATTAAAAAATTTTTTTTTGAAAAAAAAAAATTTCTTGATTTTGCGCCTGCCATCTAAGTGATATTTTGAACCCTGATTATGTTATTGTTTGTGTACTATTAGTGTTTTTATTGAATTGTATTGTTTAGAATATAGGTATCATCACATGTTAGAATAAGGATGTTCATATTCTAAGAAATGTTTGACTTGTTTATTTTATAATGAAAAAAAAAATAATGAAGAGAATTATTCAGTTTAGACGAAAGATTTGTCTTTGATTTTAAAGAAGATAGCTTTTGAATTTTAACTTAAACAAAATTTTAAAACCAGAATGTTTCAATTTTGATAGTATGTAGTATAAGTGTGTGTGAGCCCAGTAACTGCTAAAGGCAGCCCAGTTTGCATGTAAGGGGGAACATATCGGTTGAGGATCTGGCATGATATAAGCCAGGGATTTGGATTTTTTGGGGTGGCATGTTAGAAGGCGAGGTGCGCTGTGGTGCGTATCTGTTCGATTTTTCGGTGTTGGGATCTCGCACAGAGAAGTCCAGTGATCTCGTTCAGATGCGTCCATAGTCGCCGAGCCAGGGGGGTCGTTTACCCATGAAGTGTAAGAGCAAAAGGCGGTTGTTGGCACCAGTTCCTCACCGGTCCTCTTAGGGGTTTTCGCAATGAGATTTCTTCTGTTTCGGCAGAAGATCTCTCATTGGGGGGGGGTATTGTAACGTGACAAATACAGGGGATTTCATTTTTATTAAAATTTTGGGGTTTATAGAAAGTGTTTGTAAATTTTAATTTCCAACGGTGACCAGGCCACGTGTTGTATTGTAATAACAGTGTTCTAACAAAGGAACGATACGTATCAACAGTTGTGCAATCGCTAACAAGGTATGCACCCAGCCTCATTTTCTAAGAACTCTGCGAGTGTGTGGCAGTACGTCCGAGCGCGTCAAACGAGCATGCGCGCGGACCCACGCCGACTTAGGAAACACAAAAAATGGCTAAGAGCAGAATTTCCGTTCACTTCGTTTACCATGCTGGCGGATGTGAGCCTAAGTTGTGACGTCAGCCAGTGCTAAACCAATATCTTATACGAACAGCACACAAATAAACTACGTATGTTAAATAGGACATACAAGCGACGAAGAACCATGAGGCCGTGTCTTCCATCTAAAAAGACGAAATCGAGTTGGCCATGAACATATAGCCGCTCTGGGCAGTCTACGAGAAAACACAACAGCTAATAGACGCATTTAGTGTTGCATGGGCCAGGTCAGGTTGAACTTTTTAAAAAATGAACAACTAAGTGAAATAACGCCTCCAGACCGACCGGGACCCAAGGAAATTATGGATGCATAACGGGAGAAGTGTAGTGAACTGCGGGCGAATTGTTTAAAGTGCCGTGAACTGACGAACGGAGAAACGTGTACCCGGGCGGTGTCTCGATCTATATACAGTTTTAAAATAAAATGGGGTGTTTTAAATAAAAGGTTTTAAATCGTGTGAATGTGTGTGTGAGCAGCTGGGCTGACCTGTATAGGGTAAGAAATATCTAAATGTAAGACATATATATATATATATATATATACCTATTTCAGAATTTGTTTTTCTCGTGTTCTTGTCATAATGATTTTGGTCTGTCTTAACAGTAATTAAAATTATTTAATTCACTGTAATACCACGTGTTAGTCTAAGTTATTTCGTCATTACCACTTTCTCATTTCTGTGCTGCAAGATTCGTCTAAACGTTCCCGGATTCCTTCTGAATTATTAGTGGGGGGTAGTCAGATTGGAAAATTGTCCCGTTTTTATTTAAGGTAAAGTGTGAAGATTTCGATATTATAACCTATAAAAATATCGTGGCGACTCTGGGCTTCTGATCAAAATTTTATAAAGCAGGTAAGTGAAAACGATCGCAGGTAAGTTCCTGGCAGTATTTTATTATTTATTTATTTCGATTATTTTGGTTAGTTACATTTGGCGACCCTGCCAGGATTTTTCGGTGTTGGGATCTCGCACAGAGAAGTCCAGTGATCTCGTTCAGATGCGTCCATAGTCGCCGAGCCAGGGGGGTTGTTTACCCATGAGGTGTAAGTACAAAAGGGGGTTGCTGGCACCAGTTCCTCACCGGTCCTCTTAGGGGTTATAGCAATGAGATTTCTTCTGTTTTGGCAGAAGATCTCTCATTGGGGGGGGGTATTGTAACGTGACAA
The DNA here is from genome assembly GCA_034769895.1 of Magicicada septendecula. NCBI lineage: Eukaryota > Metazoa > Arthropoda > Insecta > Hemiptera > Cicadidae > Magicicada > Magicicada septendecula. Next base: position 1,191,549,246 of record CM068367.1, on the reverse strand, counting down.
ATACAGGGGATTTCGGTTTATTAAATTTTTGGGATTTAGAGAAAATATTTGTAAATTTTATTTCCAACTGTGACCAGGCCACGTGTTGTATAGTAATAAAAGTGTTCTAACAAAGGCACAATACATCTCGACAGTTGTGCAATCAGTACAGAAGAATGCACCCAGCCTCATTTTCCAAGAACTTTGCGAGTGTGTGGAAGTACGTCTGAGCGCGTCACACAAGCACGCGCGCGGACCCACGCCGACTTAGGAAACACAAAAAATGGCTAAGAGCAGAATGTCTGTTCACTTCGTTTACCATGCTGGCGGATGTGAGCCTAAGTCGTGACGTCAGCCAGTGCTGCACAAATATCTTATACGAACAGCACACAAACACTTGCATGGGTAACATGGAAATTAACAAGCGACGAAGAACCATGAGGCCTTGTCTTCCATCTAAAAAGACGTAATCGAGTTGGCGGTGAACGCTATGCCGCTCTGGGCAGTCTACGAGAAACCACAACAGCTAATAGACGCACTTAGTGTCGCGTGGGCCTGGTCGGGTTGAACTTTTTAAATAGGAATAACTAAGTGAAATAACGCCTCAATACCGACCGGGACCCAAGGAAATTATGGATGTATAACGGGAGAAGTGCAGTGAACTGCGGGCGAATTGTTTAAAGTGCCGTGAACTGACGAACGGAGAAACGTGTACCCGGGCGGTGTCTCGAGCTATATACAGTTTTAAAATAAAATGGGGTGTTTTAAATAAAAGGTTTTAAATCGTGTGAATGTGTGTGTGAGCAGCTGGGCTGACCTGTATAGGGTAAGAAATATCTAAATGTAAGACATATATATATATACCTATTTCAGAATTTGTTTTTCTCGTGTTCTTGTCATAATGATTTTGGTCTGTCTTAACAGTAATTAAAATTATTTAATTCACTGTAATACCATGTGTTAGTCTAAGTTATTTCGTCATTACCACTTTCTCATTTCTGTGCTGCAAGATTCGTCTAAACGTTCCCGGATTCCTTCTGAATTATTAGTGGGGGGTAGTCAGATTGGAAAATTGTCCCGTTTTTATTTAAGGTAAAGTGTGAAGGTTTCGATATTATAACCTATAAAAATATCGTGGCGACTCTGGGCTTCTGATCAAAATTTTATAAAGCAGGTAAGTGAAAACGATCGCAGGTAAGTTCCTGGCAGTATTTTATTATTTATTTATTTCGATTATTTTGGTTAGTTACATTTGGCGATGCGCTGTCAGGATCCTGATATAATTTTATATGAGGTAGACCTATTTTAAAGCACAGAAAATAGGATGTGGTAATGACGTATTTTGTAAAAAATAGTTATCGTATATAATTACGTACGTGTGTGAGTAGGTTATGTTTGTGTTATTATAGTTTACAGTTGTGTTAGGTGTTTTAGTTCTATAATAATAGTGGTTTTTATACATAAGTGTTATATAAATAAACTTTAAATATGGGCGAAGTACAAGGTAATGATACTGGTTTCGCGTGGGATGAGTGGGAGAATGAATTTAGAGGTGTTGTAGGTGAGATGACAGACGAGGAGTGGGGTAATTTAGATAATAATTTAACCCGAATGGAAGAACAAGAAGAGGGAATATTTGCCGAAATTAAAAAGCATAGTGATGATATTAGTATTGGTAGTAAGATGACAAATAATAAAGGTAAGGTGGTTGAAGTAACAGTGGTAGAGAATAAGACAGTGAATAGGCCTGACGACAGTGTAGGGGTGGATGAAAAAGAGTATACGTTAAATGACATACTTAACCTTTGTAATAAACGTTTTGACGAGTGGGACAATAAATTAGATGAAACAAAGAAAATGATGAATAAACGGTTGGACGAAAATAACAAAATATTGGATGAATGGTTGCGGGAACTAAAGACAGACCGATTAAAGGAGAACTCAGAAGTTGAATTAAAACAGGTAAGTGATAATAATGTTGTTAATGATAGTGAAGAAATAATTAACCAGGTGAGTGCTAACGATAATTCTACTAATGAATTCATAAATAACAGTGACAAAATAGTGGGAGAAGTAGGGTTAACTAGTGAAGATAATGATGGTGATTACAATTCTGAGGTAAGTGGTGATGTTAATATAATTAATTCTAATGATGAAATAATGGTAAAGAATAATAATGATAGAGTTGAGAATAAAGTATTGGATAGTGAGGAGATAGAGATAGTGAGTGAGAGAGAGAAAGTAATAGATTGTAAAGGCGTAGTAATTGATGTTTATGAATTAGATAATGAGTGGAAAGAAAGTTATATTGTGGGTATGAAACAGAGGGTAAATGTTCCCCTTATTTATGATGATTCAATGTGTTCACAAGTGTTGTTTTTGAAGGGCAAGAGTCCCGTGTTAGTAGAAGATTTGAGTTGTTTATTTTTCTTGTATAAGTTTGTACCCTCTGTCTGGAGTAATATTGAAGGTATGAGATGGTGTTATGATGAGGAAGGTTTAGATAGAGAATGGTGTATTGAAAGAGAAACAGAATTGTATAAATTAAAGAGAGACTATAATGAGCTGAAAGAGAGGTTAAATGATATGAAATACTTACCAGTTAAGATAGAGAGTGATGATTCATACTTAAATAATAATAATGTAATCAATGATGATAAAATAATTGACTTGGTGTTGAGAAAAATTACTTACGGAGACTGGACAAAATTAATTGATAGTGACAAGTTTTATGACATAATAAAAGGTATAACAACGGACATAGAGGTAATGGTTTATTATACTAATAATGATAAACTGGGAGTAAACAAAAATGATCTATGCTACAAATATATTAGATATCTATACGACGATGGAGGTTAGATTAAGAAATCAGGGAAGGAACCGTTTAAGTATGTTAATACATGGTAATGACCTAGCTGAATTTTGACATTGAAGTGTGATATAACTGATGAATAAATAATGAATAAGATTTGTAAATAAATATGTAGTGAATTCAATTGTGTGTATTGTAAAATGTTAGGTAAACAATGTGTATGTAGGTAATTGTTGTAATAATAATATTAAAATGTTGCAATTTAAATAAATAACAAAATTAATTTTGAAGACAGTAGTTAGCGAATTGTAATTGTTTTGAGAGCGATTGAATTTGTATTTTCAATAATGAATTTAATTAAAATAATTTGAAATGGTTAAATATTTTTGATTGGTGCAAAGGTTATATAATTGAATTTTCTAATGAATTTAAATTATTTTACGAGATGTGAATTTGGTAATTAAATGATAAATTGTTTTATATGAAATAACACTGTGATTAAATGTTTCAGAGGTTACTTGGAGATATTGGGGTGTATGGTGTATATATTTTGTGTATGTCAGTATGTGAATAATGGACTGTAAGTATAAAAATTGTATAATACCAGTCAGCTATAATAAAATGTGTACAGATGTTTAACTCAATTGAAAGAATTTTAAATGCAATAATGAAAACAACTTGAGATAATAATTTAAAAGGTATTAATAATGTATTTCATAGAATGTGTATAATTTTGAAATGTGTTTTCACTTTGCTAGGAATGTCAGCTGATCAGTAGTAAAATGTCACTGTTAAATTGTTTATTAATGTTCAAGGTAATTACTGTCAAATATAATGTTTTGATGTGTTAAAGATGTTATTTCAAATAATGAGGAAAGTAATTTGATGTTTAAGAATTTTAAATAATTTGTGAAAAATAGCAAAAGATAGATTTTGGGTGATTAATATTTTGTGGGACATGTAGATCAGTCCAAGTTGAGTTAAAGTGGTACTAGAAATGAAAATATTGTTTTGAATTAATGTAATAATGTTGTGAGTTAATGTAGAATTTGAGAAGTATTGATGTTGACACAGTAGTTATGGGGAATATATGTAGAGTTTTGATTGATATATTGATGTTTATAAATGATGATGTTATTTTGTTGTAGTTGAAGTGAGGTAATAAGAATGAGATTTGGGGATGGCAATTTTGTAAGAGGGGATAGTGTAATGGAGGAGTCCGCAACAAAAGGGTTGGGACGGGAAGGGACCGTTTGGCGCCGGAAAGGGTTACCTTAGGTAGAATCCAGGGACCAACATAAGGGAATGAGCTTTTTGGGGGGGGGGAACACTTATCCTAAGTACAAAGGGTTAGAGAATATTTTTTTTATATATCGAGAGAATGTGGCGATTTGAGTTTAATAGTAAGTTGGGTTTAGAGATTGTTTGATAGATGTTTTGATAGAGATGGGTGTCATATTAGTTAAAGTTGTTAAGGCTATTAGAGTCAAAGAGGGAAAGATTGTATGTATGCATATTGAGTTATTATAAGTAATTGAATCACCCAAATTAATGGAGAATGAGATGATTAAGTAAAGAGATTTATAGTAAAAAATATAAAATTTTGATTGAAATCAGTGACAATTTTTGATAGAGTTTGAAAATAATGTAAAGCTATAAAGTGTTTATTTGAGTAATTTAAATATCAACTTGATTGTTAATTATAATAATATTTTGTTAATTTTAAATGTTTTATTTTATTATGTTTTTATGTTTAAAGGTAGAATTTTACAGATGTTCAAGTATTTTCAGATGTAACTTGTCTATAACTTATGTAGGTCAAGGTTCTTGACTTGACCCAGTTTGGATCAGCTGATAGGTGAGGTCATATACTAGACACGTTTAGCAAGGAAGTAAAGCCAATCTTGCTTTTGATTAATTTGAATAATTTCAATATTGAAAAAAGAATATATTTTAATAAATGTAAATTTTTTGAATTAAAAAATTTTTTTTTGAAAAAAAAAAAATTTCTTGATTTTGCGCCTGCCATCTAAGTGATATTTTGAACCCTGATTATGTTATTGTTTGTGTACTATTAGTGTTTTTATTGAATTGTATTGTTTAGAATATAGGTATCATCACATGTTAGAATAAGGATGTTCGTATTCTAAGAAATGTTTGACTTGTTTATTTTATAATGAAAAAAAAAATAATGAAGAGAATTATTCAGTTTAGACGAAAGATTTGTCTTTGATTTTAAAGAAGATAGCTTTTGAATTTTAACTTAAACAAAATTTTAAAACCAGAATGTTTCAATTTTGATAGTATGTAGTATAAGTGTGTGTGAGCCCAGTAACTGCTAAAGGCAGCCCAGTTTGCATGTAAGGGGGAACATATCGGTTGAGGATCTGGCATGATATAAGCCAGGGATTTAGATTTTTTGGGGTGGCATGTTAGAAGGCGAGGTGCGCTGTGGTGCGTATCTGTTCGATTTTTCGGTTTTGGGATCTCGCACAGAGAAGTCCAGTGATCTCGTTCAGATGCGTCCATAGTCGCCGAGCCAGGGGGGTCGTTTACCCATGAAGTGTAAGAGCAAAAGGCGGTTGTTGGCACCAGTTCCTCACCGGTCCTCTTAGGGGTTTTCGCAATGAGATTTCTTCTGTTTCGGCAGAAGATCTCTCATTGGGGGGGGGGGTATTGTAACGTGACAAATACTGGGGATTTCATTTTTATTAAAATTTTGGGGTTTATAGAAAGTGTTTGTAAATTTTAATTTCCAACGGTGACCAGGCCACGTGTTGTATTGTAATAACAGTGTTCTAACAAAGGAACGATACGTATCAACAGTTGTGCAATCGCTAACAAGGTATGCACCCAGCCTCATTTTCTAAGAACTCTGCGAGTGTGTGGCAGTACGTCCGAGCGCGTCAAACGAGCATGCGCGCGGACCCACGCCGACTTAGGAAACACAAAAAATGGCTAAGAGCAGAATTTCCGTTCACTTCGTTTACCATGCTGGCGGATGTGAGCCTAAGTTGTGACGTCAGCCAGTGCTAAACCAATATCTTATACGAACAGCACACAAATAAACTACGTATGTTAAATAGGACATACAAGCGACGAAGAACCATGAGGCCGTGTCTTCCATCTAAAAAGACGAAATCGAGTTGGCCATGAACATATAGCCGCTCTGGGCAGTCTACGAGAAAACACAACAGCTAATAGACGCATTTAGTGTTGCATGGGCCAGGTCAGGTTGAACTTTTTAAAAAATGAACAACTAAGTGAAATAACGCCTCCAGACCGACCGGGACCCAAGGAAATTATGGATGCATAACGGGAGAAGTGTAGTGAACTGCGGGCGAATTGTTTAAAATGCCGTGAACTGACGAACGGAGAAACGTGTACCCGGGCGGTGTCTCGAGCTATATACAGTTTTAAAATAAAATGGGGTGTTTTAAATAAAAGGTTTTAAATCGTGTGAATGTGTGTGTGAGCAGCTGGGCTGACCTGTATAGGGTAAGAAATATCTAAATGTAAGACATATATATATATATATATACCTATTTCAGAATTTGTTTTTCTCGTGTTCTTGTCATAATGATTTTGGTCTGTCTTAACAGTAATTAAAATTATTTAATTCACTGTAATACCATGTGTTAGTCTAAGTTATTTCGTCATTACCACTTTCTCATTTCTGTGCTGCAAGATTCGTCTAAACGTTCCCGGATTCCTTCTGAATTATTAGTGGGGGGTAGTCACATTGCAAAATTGCCCCGTTTTTTATTTAAGGTAAAGTGTGAAGGTTTCGATATTATAACCTATAAAAATATCGTGGCGACTCTGGGCTTCTGATCAAAATTTTATAAAGCAGGTAAGTGAAAACGATCACAGGTAAGTTCCTGGCAGTATTTTATTATTTATTTATTTCGATTATTTTGGTTAGTTACATTTGGCGATGCGCTGTCAGGATCCTGATATAATTTTATATGAGGTAGACCTATTTTAAAGCACAGAAAATAGGATGTGGTAATGACGTATTTTGTAAAAAATAGTTATCGTATATAATTACGTACGTGTGTGAGTAGGTTATGTTTGTGTTATTATAGTTTACAGTTGTGTTAGGTGTTTTAGTTCTATAATAATAGTGGTTTTTATACATAAGTGTTATATAAATAAACTTTAAATATGGGCGAAGTACAAGGTAATGATACTGGTTTCGCGTGGGATGAGTGGGAGAATGAATTTAGAGGTGTTGTAGGTGAGATGACAGACGAGGAGTGGGGTAATTTAGATAATAATTTAACCCGAATGGAAGAACAAGAAGAGGGAATATTTGCCGAAATTAAAAAGCATAGTGATGATATTAGTATTGGTAGTAAGATGACAAATAATAAAGGTAAGGTGGTTGAAGTAACAGTGGTAGAGAATAAGACAGTGAATAGGCCTGACGACAGTGTAGGGGTGGATGAAAAAGAGTATACGTTAAATGACATACTTAACCTTTGTAATAAACGTTTTGACGAGTGGGACAAAAAATTAGATGAAACAAAGAAAATGATGAATAAACGGTTGGACGAAAATAACAAAATATTGGATGAATGGTTGCGGGAACTAAAGACAGACCGATTAAAGGAGAACTCAGAAGTTGAATTAAAACAGGTAAGTGATAATAATGTTGTTAATGATAGTGAAGAAATAATTAACCAGGTGAGTGCTAACAATAATTCTACTAATGCATTCATAAATAACAGTGACAAAATAGTGGGAGAAGTAGGGTTAACTAGTGAAGATAATGATGGTGATTACAATTCTGAGGTAAGTGGTGATGTTAATATAATTAATTCTAATGATGAAATAATGGTAAAGAATAATAATGATAGAGTTGAGAATAAAGTATTGGATAGTGAGGAGATAGAGATAGTGAGTGAGAGAGAGAAAGTAATAGATTGTAAAGGTGTAGTAATTGATGTTGATGAATTAGATAATGAGTGGAAAGAAAGTTATATTGTGGGTATGAAACAGAGGGTAAATGTTCCCCTTATTTATGATGATTCAATGTGTTCACAAGTGTTGTTTTTGAAGGGCAAGAGTCCCGTGTTAGTAGAAGATTTGAGTTGTTTATTTTTGTTGTATAAGTTTGTACCCTCTGTCTGGAGTAATATTGAAGGTATGAGATGGTGTTATGATGAGGAAGGTTTAGATAGAGAATGGTGTATTGAAAGAGAGGTTAAATGATATGAAATACTTACCAGTTAAGATAGAGAGTGATGATTCATACTTAAATAATAATAATGTAATCAATGATGATAAAATAATTGACTTGGTGTTGAGAAAAATTACTTACGGAGACTGGACAAAATTAATTGATAGTGACAAGTTTTATGACATAATAAAAGGTATAATGACGGACATAGAGGTAATGGTTTATTATACAAATAATGATAAATTGGGAGTAAAGAAAAATGATCTATGCTACAAATATATTAGATATCTATACGACGATGGAGGTTAGATTAAGATAACAGGGAAGGAACCGTTTAAGTATGTTAATACATGGTAATGACCTAGCTGAATTTTGACATTGAAGTGTGATATAACTGATGAATAAATAATGAATAAGATTTGTAAATAAATATGTAGTGAATTCAATTGTGTGTATTGTAAAATGTTAGGTAAACAATGTGTATGTAGGTAATTGTTGTAATAATAATATTAAAATGTTGCAATTTAAATAAATAACAAAATTAATTTTGAAGACAGTAGTTAGCGAAGTGTAATTATTTTGAGAGCGATTGAATTTGTATTTTCAATAATTAATTTAATTAAAATAATTTGAAATGGTTAAATATTTTTGATTGGTGCAAAGGTTATATAATTGAATTTTCTAATGAATTTAAATTATTTTACGAGATGTGAATTTGGTAATTAAATGATAAATTGTTTTATATGAAATAACACTGTGATTAAATGTTTCAGAGGTTACTTGGAGATATTGGGGTGTATGGTGTATATATTTTGTGTATGTCAGTATGTGAATAATGGACTGTAAGTATAAAAATTGTATAATACCAGTCAGCTATAATAAAATGTGTACAGATGTTTAACTCAATTGAAAGAATTTTAAATGCAATAATGAAAACAACTTGAGATAATAATTTAAAAGGTATTAATAATGTATTTCATAGAATGTGTATAATTTTGAAATGTGTTTTCACTTTGCTAGGAATGTCAGCTGATCAGTAGTAAAATGTCACTGTTAAATTGTTTATTAATGTTCAAGGTAATTACTGTCAAATATAATGTTTTGATGTGTTAAAGATGTTATTTCAAATAATGAGGAAAGTAATTTGATGTTTAAGAATTTTAAATAATTTGTGAAAAATAGCAAAAGATAGATTTTGGGTGATTAATATTTTGTGGGACATGTAGATCAGTCCAAGTTGAGTTAAAGTGGTACTAGAAATGAAAATATTGTTTTGAATTAATGTAATAATGTTGTGAGTTAATGTAGAATTTGAGAAGTATTGATGTTGACACAGTAGTTATGGGGAATATATGTAGAGTTTTGATTGATATATTGATGTTTATAAATGATGATGTTATTTTGTTGTAGTTGAAGTGAGGTAATAAGAATGAGATTTGGGGATGGCAATTTTGTAAGAGGGGATAGTGTAATGGAGGAGTCCGCAACAAAAGGGTTGGGACGGGAAGGGACCGTTTGGCGCCGGAAAGGGTTACCTTAGGTAGAATCCAGGGACCAACATAAGGGAATGAGCTTTTTGGGGGGGGGGGAAACACTTATCCTAAGTACAAAGGGTTAGAGAATATTTTTTTTATATATCGAGAGAATGTGGCGATTTGAGTTTAATAGTAAGTTGGGTTTAGAGATTGTTTGATAGATGTTTTGATAGAGATGGGTGTCATATTAGTTAAAGTTGTTAAGGCTATTAGAGTCAAAGAGGGAAAGATTGTATGTATGCATATTGAGTTATTATAAGTAATTGAATCACCCAAATTAATGGAGAATGAGATGATTAAGTAAAGAGATTTATAGTAAAAAATATAAAATTTTGATTGAAATCAGTGACAATTTTTGATAGAGTTTGAAAATAATGTAAAGCTATAAAGTGTTTATTTGAGTAATTTAAATATCAACTTGATTGTTAATTATAATAATATTTTGTTAATTTTAAATGTTTTATTTTATTATGTTTTTATGTTTAAAGGTAGAATTTTACAGATGTTCAAGTATTTTCAGATGTAACTTGTCTATAACTTATGTAGGTCAAGGTTCTTGACTTGACCCAGTTTGGATCAGCTGATAGGTGAGGTCATATACTAGACACGTTTAGCAAGGAAGTAAAGCCAATCTTGGTTTTGATTAATTTGAATAATTTTAAATAATTTCAATATTGAAAAAAGAATATATTTTAATAAATGTAAATTTTTTGAATTAAACAATTTTTTTTTGAAAAAAAAAAAATTTCTTGATTTTGCGCCGCCATCTAAGTGATATTTTGAACCCTGATTATGTTATTGTTTGTGTACTATTAGTGTTTTTATTGAATTGTATTGTTTAGAATATAGGTATCATCACATGTTAGAATAAGGATGTTCATATTCTAAGAAATGTTTGACTTGTTTATTTTATAATGAAAAAAAAAAATAATGAAGAGAATTATTCAGTTTAGACGAAAGATTTGTCTTTGATTTTAAAGAAGATAGCTTTTGAATTTTAACTTAAACAAAATTTTAAAACCAGAATGTTTCAATTTTGATAGTATGTAGTATAAGTGTGTGTGAGCCCAGTAACTGCTAAAGGCAGCCCAGTTTGCATGTAAGGGGGAACATATCGGTTGAGGATCTGGCATGATATAAGCCAGGGATTTGGATTTTTTGGGGTGGCATGTTAGAAGGCGAGGTGCGCTGTGGTGCGTATCTGTTCGATTTTTCGGTTTTGGGATCTCGCACAGAGAAGTCCAGTGATCTCGTTCAGATGCGTCCATAGTCGCCAAGCCAGGGGGGTCGTTTACCCATGAAGTGTAAGAGCAAAAGGCGGTTGTTGGCACCAGTTCCTCACCGGTCCTCTTAGGGGTTTTCGCAATGAGATTTCTTCTGTTTCGGGAGAAGATCTCTCATGGGGGGGGGGGTATTGTAACGTGACAAATACAGGGGATTTCATTTTTATTAAAATTTTGGGGTTTATAGAAAGTGTTTGTAAATTTTAATTTCCAACGGTGACCAGGCCACGTGTTGTATTGTAATAACAGTGTTCTAACAAAGGAACGATACGTATCAACAGTTGTGCAATCGCTAACAAGGTATGCACCCAGCCTCATTTTCTAAGAACTCTGCGAGTGTGTGGCAGTACGTCCGAGCGCGTCAAACGAGCATGCGCGCGGACCCACGCCGACTTAGGAAACACAAAAAATGGCTAAGAGCAGAATTTCCGTTCACTTCGTTTACCATGCTGGCGGATGTGAGCCTAAGTTGTGACGTCAGCCAGTGCTAAACCAATATCTTATACGAACAGCACACAAATAAACTACGTGTGTTAAATAGGACATACAAGCGACGAAGAACCATGAGGCCGTGTCTTCCATCTAAAAAGACGAAATTGAGTTGGCCATGAACATATAGCCGCTCTGGGCAGTCTACGAGAAAACACAACAGCTAATAGACGCATTTAGTGTTGCGTGGGCCAGGTCGGGTTGAACTTTTTAAAAAATGAACAACTAAGTGAAATAACGCCTCCAGACCGACCGGGACCCAAGGAAATTATGGATACATAACGGGAGAAGTGTAGTGAACTGCGGGCGAATTGTTTAAAGTGCCGTGAACTGACGAACGGAGAAACGTGTACCCGGGCGGTGTCTCGATCTATATACAGTTTTAAAATAAAATGGGGTGTTTTAAATAAAAGGTTTTAAATCATGTGAATGTGTGTGTGAGCAGCTGGGCTGACCTGTATAGGGTAAGAAATATCTAAATGTAAGACATATATATATATATATATATATATACCTATTTCAGAATTTGTTTTTCTCGTGTTCTTGTCATAATGATTTTGGTCTGTCTTAACAGTAATTAAAATTATTTAATTCACTGTAATACCATGTGTGAGTCTAAGTTATTTCGTCATTACCACTTTCTCATTTCTGTGCTGCAAGATTCGTCTAAACGTTCCCGGATTCCTTCTGAATTATTAGTGGGGGGTAGTCAGATTGGAAAATTGTCCCGTTTTTATTTAAGGTAAAGTGTGAAGATTTCGATATTATAACCTATAAAAATATCGTGGCGACTCTGGGCTTCTGATCAAAATTTTATAAAGCAGGTAAGTGAAAACGATCGCAGGTAAGTTCCTGGCAGTATTTTATTATTTATTTATTTCGATTATTTTGGTTAGTTACATTTGGCGACCCTGCCAGTATTTTTCGTTGTTGGGATCTCGCACAGAGAAGTCCAGTGATCTCGTTCAGATGCGTCCATAGTCGCCGAGCCAGGGGGGTTGTTTACCCATGAGGTGTAAGTACAAAAGGGAGTTGTTGGCACCAGTTCCTCACCGGTCCTCTTAGGGGTTATAGCAATGAGATTTCTTCTGTTTCGGCAGAAGATCTCTCATTGGGGGGGGGTATTGTAACGTGACAAATACAGGGGATTTCGGTTTATTAAATTTTTGGGATTTAGAGAAAATATTTGTAAATTTTATTTCCAACTGTGACCAGGCCACGTGTTGTATAGTAATAAAAGTGTTCTAACAAAGGCACAATACATCTCGACAGTTGTGCAATCAGTACAGAAGAATGCACCCAGCCTCATTTTCCAAGAACTTTGCGAGTGTGTGGAAGTACGTCTGAGCGCGTCACACAAGCACGCGCGCGGACCCACGCCGACTTAGGAAACACAAAAAATGGCTAAGAGCAGAATGTCTGTTCACTTCGTTTACCATGCTGGCGGATGTGAGCCTAAGTCGTGACGTCAGCCAGTGCTGCACAAATATCTTATACGAACAGCACACAAACACTTGCATGGGTAACATGGAAATTAACAAGCGACGAAGAACCATGAGGCCTTGTCTTCCATCTAAAAAGACGTAATCGAGTTGGCGGTGAACGCTATGCCGCTCTGGGCAGTCTACGAGAAACCACAACAGCTAATAGACGCACTTAGTGTCGCGTGGGCCTGGTCGGGTTGAACTTTTTAAATAGGAATAACTAAGTGAAATAACGCCTCAATACCGACCGGGACCCAAGGAAATTATGGATGTATAACGGGAGAAGTGCAGTGAACTGTGGGCGAATTGTTTAAAGTGCCGTGAACTGACGAACGGAGAAACGTGTACCTGGGCGGTGTCTCGAGCTATATACAGTTTTAAAATAAAATAGGGTGTTTTAAATAAAAGGTTTAAAATCGTGTGAATGTGTGTGTGAGCAGCTGGGCTGACCTGTATAGGGTAAGAAATATCTAAATGTAAGACATATATATATATATATATACCTATTTCAGAATTTGTTTTTCTCGTGTTCTTGTCATAATGATTTTGGTCTGTCTTAACAGTAATTAAAATTATTTAATTCACTGTAATCCATGTGTTAGTCTAAGTTATTTCGTCATTACCACTTTCTCATTTCTGTGCTGCAAGATTCGTCTAAACGTTCCCGGATTCCTTCTGAATTATTAGTGGGGGGTAGTCAGATTGCAAAATTGTCCCGTTTTTTATTTAAGGTAAAGTGTGAAGGTTTTGATATTATAACCTATAAAAATATCGTGGCGACTCTGGGTTTCTGATCAAAATTTTATAAAGCAGGTAAGTGAAAACGATCGCAGGTAAGTTCCTGGCAGTATTTTATTATTTATTTATTTCGATTATTTTGGTTAGTTACAAAATAAAGGAGTATTTGTATAATAATAAGAGTAAAAAGTCAGTAGTTACCCAATCCAAAAGTAAGAAATGAGGGATTAAGTATCATGCTATGAAAACATTTGTACCATAAAACATTGTAGCAATTAAAAACAATGTACTAAGTGTTACCATAAAAGTGTGGTGTGTACAAAGTGCAACATAGTATGATATGTGTAAATGTTAAAAACTGAAAAAGACATCAATCACAAATAGTGAAGATGCAGTACTATAGTAATAAACTATAAGTTTAATAATAAGTTGTTGTAGTTTTGTGTTGTTAGGCCACAAAGGCAATATCAATGTAATTAAAATATTATTTTGTTTATGTTTAAAGGATCCAGGGTTATATAAGAAATTAATAATTGCTAATTAAAATAAAGTAAAGAGATGGGGGAAAATAAAATAGTGCCTAGAGTAATAATACATTAACAGAAATATAAGTCAGAAATAAACCAAGTTAAAAATCATTAAATTATAAAATACAAGTAGCTAAGTTTAAGTAAAGAAATGAAGAAAAACATTATATAAATTAAATTTAATTATAGTTAAAAATTATAAAGGAGTATTTTTGCTAAACAAGGGAAGAAATAATAATAATTAATACTAGCCTATTTCTTGGATTTCGTTGTCCATGACGTGTCCGTTACTTAACTAAATATCACTATTACATTAACGACTCGGAACACTAGGTTTTTTATAGTAAAAGCATAAAGTTTGACCATACAGCCTGAACCGGTTTTCTCCTTTAAAAGGCTTCTTCAGAGGCTGCCGCTGGTAGCGCTGTCCGTCTTGTTGTGGGCGATGGAATCGAGTTTCGAAAGATCGATGCTGTGTGTGTGTGGGGTGAGATATGTTCAAATAATGCGTGCGATTTGAATTGTGTCTGTTCGTTTAGGATGTCGTTTTTATTTGTTTTTGTGTGTTTGTATATTTCCAATTGTTCTAGAGTGTCTAGTTTTCGGCCTTTTGTGTGTATGTCATGTCAGCCTAGAATGTTCATGTCATTGTCGATGTTTTTATATGTGTGGTTTGCTTCAATGAGGTGGTTTGCAAAGGTGGATTCTGTAGTGGAGTGGAGTGCCTTTGTGTGTTCAATGTATCTCTGTTTGAAGCTACGTCCTGTCTGGCCTGTGTAGAATTTATTGCAATTTGAGCAATTTAGCTTGTAAACACCGGGTAGATCGAATTTGTTTTGTGCTTTGTGTGTGTGTTTTGATAGTGTGTGTTCCGTTTTGTTAGTAGTTTTGTAAGCAATTCTGTATCCTGCTTTTTTGAATTTGTGGGCTATTTTTTCAGTTTGTTTGTTGATGTATGTTAGTGTTATGAATTTGTTGTTTTCTGTCTTTGTCTGTTGTTTGTTTTGTGTAGGAGTTTACTGACTATTGTTCTGTCATATCCGTTAGATTCTGCTAGATATTTTATCGTGTTTAGTTCATCTTTGTAGTCTTTTTCATCTAAGGGGATGTTGTTAAGTCTATGTATCATGGTTCTGAAGGCAGCTAGTTTGTGTTGTATTGGGTGATTGGAGGAGTTGTGTATTAGTGTGTCAATTGTAGTTGGTTTTCTGTATATACTGAATTTGTGCCTGTGTTCTAGTTTTGTGATGGAGAGGTCTAAGAAGTTTATGGTATTGTTGTGTTCGTATTCTGCAGTAAAGGTTATGTTATTATGTACTTTGTTTATGTGCGTTAGTAACTGTTCACATTGTCTTTTGTTTCCCCTGTATAGTATTAGAATGTCATCAACGTATCTGTGCCAATATAGTATTTTATGTGAGTGTCTGTCATTGTTTGTGAGTATTTTTGTTTTTTCTAAGTGTTGGAGGAAGACTTCAGCTAGAATGCTGGATATGGGGGAGCTCATGGGTAAGCCATTGTTCTGTGTGTAGTATTTATTGTTATAAGTAAAGTAGTTTTATTTTGTGATAATGTTCAGAGTTTCTGTTATTTCGTTGATAAGTTCGTCTGGTGTGTTGTTCTGTTTGAGTTTGTTTTGTAGGATCGTGACTGTTTCAAAGATGGGGATGTTTGTGTACTGGTTTTTAATGTCAAAGGAGGCTAATGTGGCATTATGGGGGATGTGTATGTCTTTTATTTTTGTTACTAGGTCTGTGTTGTTTTTACTGCAATGCTGTTGTCTAGTTGTATGTATTGTCTGATAATTTTGTCTAGATATTTTACGAGTTTGTGTGCAGGGGCATTACGGTAGTTGATAATGGGGCGGATCGGAATATCTTCTTTATGGATTTTGGGAAGCGCTTGGAGGGTAGGGGCTGATGGTCGGATTTGTTTCATGTAGGACTTTTGTTTGTGTGTCATTATGTGTTTGGCTTTGTTGGCTAGTTGTTTTACTGTGTTTTGGTATCTGTCGGTGGGGTCGTGTTTTAGTTCTGTGATGTTCTGTTCCATGAAGTTTTGTACTTTTTTGTGTAGGTTGTCTGTGGGGATGATTACAGTTGTGTTGCCTTTGTCTGCTTTTACAAATGTGATGTTGTGTTTGTGTGCCTTTTCCCTCAGTTTGATGGCTGTGTATTTCTGAGTTGTGGTTGTTGTTGTCTGGTGTCTTATGTGCTCCTATTATATTGTTTATGTTATGTCTTAGTGTGTCTTGATGTTCTGGTGCTGTGTTTTGTATATTTGTTTCAGTGTCAACTATGAGTTTTGTTAGTGTTTGTAATGTATGTTATGTTTTAGGCCTTTATCAAGGAGTGTTTGTTCGTTTTTAGTGAGTGTGACGTTTCTGTCGTGTTTTGTCTGTATGTTATGTATTTGTTTTTTTGTCCATTCATTTGTGTGATGTATTAGTTCAGTCATGTAATTGTGTCCGTATATGTTGGCGATCTGTAGGTGTAGCGTTAGTGCTTTGCGGTTGAGAGCGTCTTTTTTCTTATATAGCTGTTTTATGGATTCTTTTATGTATGTCCTTTATGGGATGTTTTGTGTTATTTGAGTGGCCTGGTTGTTGTGTTTTATTTTGATTTGAGCGTACTTTGGTGTTATTGATTTGTTTAGGCAAGTTTTATTGAATGTTATGTGAGCAACAATTTTCTAACCTTTAATATTGTGAATTTGTACGTTTGGACTGTAGCCCGTCTTGCTGAGTTAAATTCTTGGATTTCATTGTCCATGACGTGTCCGTTACTTAACTAAATATCACTATTACATTATCGACTCGGAACACTAGGTTTTTTTATAGTAAAAACATAAAGTTTTACCTTACAGCCTGAACAAGACGGACAGGGCTACCAGCGGCAGCGTCTGAAGAAGCCTTTTAAAGGAGAAAACCGGTTCAGGTAATGTGAAAAGTTACTAACGTACATAAACAAAGTACATAAAAACATAACCTTTACTGCCGAATACGAACACAACAATACCATAAACTTCTTAGACCTCTCCATCACAAAACTAGAACACAGGCACAAATTCAGTATATACAGAAAACCAACTACAATTGACACACTAATACACAACTCCTCCAATCACCCAATACAACACAAACTAGCTGCCTTCAGAACCATGATACATAGACTTAACAACATCCCCTTAGATGAAAAAGACTACAAAGACGAACTAAACACGATAAAATATCTAGCAGAATCTAACGGATATGACAGAACAATAGTCAGTAAACTCCTACACAAAACAAACAACAGACAAAGACAGAAAACAACAAATTTATAACACTAACATACATCAACAAACAAACTGAAAAAATAGCCCACAAATTCAAAAAAGCAGGATACAGAATCGCTTACAAAACTACTAACAAAACAGAACACACACTATCAAAACACACACACAAAGCACAAAACAAATTCGATCTACCCGGTGTTTACAAGCTAAATTGCTCAAATTGCAATAAATTCTACATAGGCCAGACAGGACG
This sequence comes from Magicicada septendecula, assembly GCA_034769895.1. Lineage (NCBI taxonomy): Eukaryota > Metazoa > Arthropoda > Insecta > Hemiptera > Cicadidae > Magicicada > Magicicada septendecula. The sequence goes on along the minus strand of CM068367.1, from coordinate 1,191,531,682 downwards.
TAGCTTCAAACAGAGATACATTGAACACACAAAGGCACTCCACTCCACTACAGAATCCACCTTTGCAAACCACCTCATTGAAGCAAACCACACATATAAAAACATCGACAATGACACGAACATTCTAGGCTGACATGACATACACACAAAAGGCCGAAAACTAGACACTCTAGAACAATTGGAAATATACAAACACACAAAAACAAATAAAAACGACATCCTAAACAAACAGACACAATTCAAATCGCACGCATTATTCGAACATATCTCACCCCACACACACAGCATCGATCTTTCAAAACTCGTTTCCGTCGCCCACAACAAGACGGACAGCGCTACCAGCGGCAGCCTCTGAAGAAGCCTTTTAAAGGAGAATACCGGTTCAGGCTGTAACGTAAAACTTTATGCTTTTACTATAAAAAACCTAGTGTTCCGAGTCGTTAATGTAATAGTGATATTTACTAGCCTATTTACTAAAACTGTACCTAGGTTAGCCAATAAAAACTCATCAATTTCTTGGTTACTAAGAGTAACTAATCAACAAGAATTGTGAATTGTTAAATTGGTTTTCAAGTGAGTAGACGACCAAAAAATAATGTCTAGCAAATTAAAAAATTTAATACGTACAGCTCGGAAAAACCACCATACTAAATTAATGAAACGATTCAGCACAAGCAACTACATCTGAGACATCCGTTGAAGCACAATAATTAATGCCAGAAACTCGAAGAACATAGAAAATTCATCTCACCATCTAATGGCCTGGAAATTTTGAACTGTAACTTCTTGGGTGAGGATGCCTACCTTAATAAACTAAAAAATTACACATAACCAACAAGTAACAAACACTAGAGACAGTACCACATCTTACAATTTATAAGAAAACTCAGTGTGAACATTATAAACTTTATTTTATTTAACCAAAAAATAGTCAAAACGTGGGTACACTGTAAATCTACAGCAGCCATCTTACTTTCATTGCCTTCAGTGTGAATACGTAGTCTGTGCTCTGGCGTTTAAAAAACGAACTTGTTGAATCAGACTTTAAGAAAACAAATATTAATTAATGTAAAGTATGATACTATTAACTAAGCATTTCTGACTTTCTTATAGTTCAAAGAATCCTCAAAATAACCCTGAGAAAAATAATTTATTAATTTTAATAGTAACTGTAATTGAATACATCTGTTGTGTTATATGAAAAAACTAATATCGAAAAATGTTGTGATTTCGAAAATAATCGATTGTAAACTCATGATTTGGAGGTAATAATTCCAGAAAAATTAAACTAAATTCAATCAATAAATACCTTTCTTTTAGGTAATTGACTGTGTATTATTACTTGTAGATAGCAGCTTTGTTACAGGAAAAGGTTAATAGCAGAGAAGAGGAAGAAAATTAACTCCAACATCAGCACGTATGAAATACGCCAGACAACATAACCTTTCAATTGGTTAGAAAGTGGAAAACAGCTGATGCCACGCGCGAAAAAATCAAACGATTAAATCGTATTCAAGAGAGGAATTCTCTCGCTCTCTCTCTCTCTCTCTCTCTATCTCTATCTCTCCTACCCATTTACAAACAACTGAACAGATATAATACCTAATAAAGAATACTGTGGTTTATTGGTCAATACAAAAGAATCACACACTCCCAATTAAAAATAAATAACACTATCAGAGTATAAACAGACGTAACAAATCAAATCTAGACGACGAATACGCCGGAAAGAGGCGGAGACGTTGCAATATTTAGTATCTGGTTACTGTAAAGTTAGTGATGCTTTTAGCAATCATTCATGAGTATATGGGTGCATGGAATCTGGCATAGGTAGACATATGGACGGGAGTTCACTGCGTTATCAATGGGAGCTCTCTTTTTGGGGAAAACAGAAACTTAGAAACTTTGTTTTTTCCAACTGACAGCCACTATGTATGATGCACATATGTAGGTTTTGTCTAATGTTTAAATGTGTTCTTTAACCCCCCCCCCCACCAACCAAACCAACTACTGCAACCACCAGCTGCCACTGAGTTCAAGATGTGCTATAAGGGTTTCTGTATGGAGAATAACCTTATGTATTCATCACATCTGACTCAAATCACACACCGTCGTAGTTGTTCCCAGGTTGTGCAGCACCCAGATCCAAGACATATTCCATGAGAATGCTGAGGCCGGAATCTAGTGACAGAAACCTACTAGTCCATACATCAAAGGTTCTTCTGGGTTTCCATGAGATGGGATACTGCCAGCTATGTACAGACATGTTGCATCTGTGCCTGTAGTAAGCCAAGCAACCAGAAGGCTGACACCAGTATGCGAGGGAGATGGCCATACCAGCCTTGGGAAGTCTTCACACTTGACTTGATTGGCCTACAGTCCAGAATGTCACAAGGAAAGATGGGAATCATAGTGATCATGGACATATTCTGCTGCTGAGGGGGCTTTCCTGATTCCAGAAGTCACGACTAGACAGACCCTGACAATATTAAGAACAAAATCCTTCAGTTGCTATGGTTATCCACGATGTCTGTTGGCTGACAATTCACTTCCCATCAATGACAACAAGTACTAGTGACATGGGGCACTGAACATTGGACAACTCCCATCTATAACCCAAGGGCAAACTCAGCAGAGTGGCAAAATCAAGAGCTGAAGAGAATGTTGAGAATCCACCTGGTAGACGACGGGCATAAAACCTGGTACCAACATCTATCCCAGTCACTTTACACTCTACACCATAGTCAGCAGAATCACTGGCTAATCACCAGCTGGACTGTTTCTGGGTTGACTATTATACAGAACCAGTGATTGAGGGATCAGCCACCATACAGAAGAAGGTCATGCAAATCCAGAATTATGGTTGAAAAGACGTCAACCAGAGGTTGATAAGAAATGAGACGAGGCAAAGCTATGGAGCCTCAAAGAAGCCAAGAAGCAGGACATTGAGGAGGAGAAGATATGAAATCCAAGGGACTTAGTGTTGCAAAGGAATCACACTCTCAGCAGCATGCAGAGTTAGCCCAGAAGTAGGTAGGACAGTTTGAGATAGATCCATACCTGGGGAATGGTGTGTATTCCATAACGACATTCCCACCAGTGAAAGTCCATGCAGCCAAGTTGAAGGTGGTAAAACAACCTGTATGACCAGATTACACAAGGGTCAGCATATAGATAGAAGAGAACAAATCTAGTGGTGACTCTTCAGGGATTGAAGAACCACGATACAACCTTCGGCGGAGAAGACAACATTTTGTATATACTAAATAGATTTGTAAATTTATAATACTTGTGAACTTTGGAGATTTTATATATGACTGTGGCTGTGGGTTTTATTGGGGGGGGGGGAAATAATTGTTGTATATTAGAAAACCCCCAACCCACATTAAAGTAATATTATCAATACTGTACATGATACTGTAATTGCTATTCTTAAAACTATTTGTCATTAGGATAACACTAGGTTAAGTGTTTGGTTATGTTACTCACGTATGTTTCTCACATTATTCACAGTTGATATATAACTTAAGTATATCGATGCATACTATTTACAGAATACACTAAATGTTCTGTACCAATGTACAATGCATTTGTGGACAGTCATAGTTTATTCTAGTAAGTGATGTATGTTGGTGAATTAAGTCATTACCAAACTATATAAAGAACTGTAAGAGACAGAGTAGTCAGAATTGATTATACGAGTTGGTGAGTTGAGTTACAGAATTAGTGTGCGTATTTGATACCACATTTGTGGATCAATATTATGTTTGTGTGTTATCTTTTTGTTTGTATAATTATGGTTGTCATTAATCGATGTCAGAGTTGTGAATTGAAATTTGTATTTTCTGTTTTATATATTTACTTGTGACAAATCATTTGTCATAACAATAAATAAACAAGGTGTCGACAGTTTTATTTTATCACTGCATAGAAGACAACTGAATAGCAAATTAGGGAAGATGAGTGTAATTCTTGAACTTAAAAAACAGTAATAATAGTTAAGAAGGGAACAGCTATAACAGTTTAAAAGGATTAAGGAACTGGAAAGAAGATAGTTTTAGTTCCTAGTTTTAAGGACTAACTGGGTAATTTATCAGCAAGAATTTTATGTTGCTATGAAACAAACCAGTGGTTCAAAGAAGAGAAAGCACTCACCCAGGGTCTACTGCAGACATATTACAGAAATCACTAGTTGATATACAGAATGCCTATGGCAATTTAATTACCTTTATGCCATTAGAACTAAGGTAGAATGCCAAGTACTGTTTAGCTAAGGGTGAGGGAAGGTTTAGCCATGTTGAGCCAAAACAAAACAGGTTTTGTTTGGATTCAAAACAATACAGACAAGGATAAATAATGAACAGAAATTGGAATACTGATGAAGATCACATGCATAAAAGACACAATCTCGAAAATCATGTTAAACGAGGGTTAGCAGAGCATCTTAACTAAGACTTTATAACATTGGTTTTACGGAGATTCTAGCAGAATTTACATAACGACCGTTTAGGGAGTGCTACATGTGGGTTCCCATGTAACTGCATGGTCTAATAGATCTGGGTAATAAGAGGGCTGGGATACTATAAACATTCTGCTTTTGTCAAAACACTTGTCCAAAGAAAGTGGAATGTGATATTTAGCATAACTGTGATGAATCACCCAAAGTAAGCAATCTCTGACTGACTCAAATCATGGACTCAATCTTGGTGATTTAAATTTAGTTCATAAATTTGACGAGATCTCTCACTTTCAACCCTTTTTTTTCCATCTGTACTGAGCTTGGGTATCCAGAACTGGACAGATAGGCAACACAACCATTTTTTATTGGGAAATTATATCCAGGCACTATATTTATTATTGCTATTTAAATCCAGCTACCTATGATTCTTTACCATTGACTAAAGCTATTGATCATTTTGCATTGTATAATTAGGTTTAGGTTGATCCTTAACAAAATAATCAGAATTGCATTAAACACAACCATCATAAATGTCACTGCACAATAGATAGGGGGCAGGTGTTTTCTGGATATACAGCATTTAGTATTTTTCACATGGGTACTTTCAGATTCATTACATTACCAATGACAAGACAAGTTCAAAAAAGTTAATTTACGGTATATTTATTCACTGTTCTATTATTTTCACAAATCATCCTTGAAACATTTTGTCTGAATATAATAAATTCAATGAAAGCCCAAGCTGATGGACTTTTGTTTTGAGACACTATACTTTTTTTACTATCTGGACAACATCTTCATCATTGACAATGTGATCTTTTCCAACTTTCTGTGGCTGATGTTTAACTGATGATCCCCAAACAAGTGCACTGTAAAATTACAATTCAGTATTACATTTGTTTAAACTTAAACAGGGTGTTTTATACATTTTTATGTCTAATACTAATTTTTTTTCTAACACAGATTACAGAACAAAACACACACACACACACACACACACACACACACACACACACACACACACACACACACACACACACACACACACACACACACACACACACACACACACACACACACACACACACACACACACACACACACACACACACACACACACACACACACAATGAAACATTAAAAATATAAAAGGTAAAATGTTTTCCCCAAAATTCTCATAAAAGTGGAACATTTACATAACTGAATTGGTAGATTTACGGTATATAATATAAAATGAGATTCACAGAAATAAATGACTTAAAATAATTTAGTACCACTGGAATATTTAAAATTGTACTCTCCTATCCAAAATCTTGGTAAAACAAACTAATATATGCACACTTATATAAGAGCTATTCACAAATTTCCTTTGAATTGGCTAGTGTACACAACCTGGCTGCCAGGACAAAACAGCAATTGAGTAGTACCAACCAACAAACTTAGAGATTGTTATGCACCAACCCATTGTCTATTATACCAACCCACTGTCACTGTTTAGGTCATGTTATGGTACATGTTACTGCTTCTCCTGACAGTGTCGAGATCTAAAACATGCTCAAAAAGTTGAACAAATTGTGCATGCTACACACTTTGCTTTAGATTTTCTGAACTTTCATATGAATTATGTACAAGATGGTCTCCAAAACAACTACATAACATAAACAAAAGAAGCTACAGCTTTGAAAGAAAGTTTAATCAGGTAAACTTTCCTGATTACCTCAAAAATGGAGATCTGTTTTTTCTATTTATTTTATTGAGACAGCCAATCTATCAATTTACATCTCATAAAAAAAAAATAAAACAACTTTACAGAATTATGCAAGGGAATGAGTCATGGGTAACATTTGTGACCGTCACAAATTTTGTGTTATTTGATTTAGACTATGGAAGAGTCCAAGCATAATCATTCACTTTAGATAAAGCCCAATTCAGATAAACACAAAGAAAATGTGATTGAATTCAAATAGAATCAGGGGAACAGAGGTTAATGCAAAACAAAGGACATGAAGGATGTTTTTCTCATGACAATGAGTGTCCCAAATCATGGCTTGAACAAAGTTTTACATGAGCAATATGCCTGGATTTGACACTGACTACCATCTTTTCACAAAGATAAAGTTATGGTCAGTTACTCAGTACTACCTTGAAGCCAATGGAGAGGTTAAGGATGGTTAACAGTTACTGCCTGGGTCCCCTAGTGCCAGATTATGACAAGTGCCTGAATGCTTGAATATGTGTGGTGACTATATTGATAAGTAGTTTTTGTGTACAAAGTAAGATATTTTTCTCTGTATTTGATTTTTCAGCCAACAGGAAGGTAATTTTTTAATAGCTTTCATAAAATATAATCCACAATTTTTGAAACTTCTACATAAGTTTTCCAGAGACCAATGGAAAAATATCATTAAAGAACTATTGATGAATCATAAATGAACATTTCTGTTACTTTTTTCTGTTTCGATTGTGGACATGTTTTTTTCTCTATTATATGAATACCTTTTTTTAGTATCCTGTTACATATACGAGGGGCAGTCAAAAAGTTAGTTGCACTTGCATAAAAAACGCAACATGTAGATTATGAAAAAACTTTTATTTATATGAAAGTACAATTAAAGATCTATTTTTCTATAAAGTCCTCAAGTTTATTCAAACACTTATCATAGCGCAACACGAGCTTCTCTATTCCTTTGTTAAAAAAATCCTGTCCAACGTCTGATAGCCATTCCTGCGTCACAATTTGGACTTCTTCATTGGTAAAATATCGCCGCTTTGCAAGGGCCTCTTTCATAGGACCGAACACGTGGAAGTCACACGGCGCAAGATCAGGACTGTAAGTAGGGTGTTCCCACTCCTCCCACTTAAACGTTTCGAGAAGTTCCTTCGTAATGCGTGCCGAATGAGGTGTTGCATTGCCATGCCGAAGCACAATCCCTTTTGTCAGTTTTCCAGGCCGTCGATCTTTAATCGCATTTCTCAGCCTTTTTAAGGTTTCACAGTATGATACTGAATTAATCGTAGACCCCTTCGGCATAAATTCAGGATGCACAACACCTTTGTTATCGAAGAAAATGGTCAGCATCACCTTTCCGACAGACGGAACCTTTCGGCACTTTTTTGGAGGTGGGGAATGAGGATGTTTCCACTCATGCGAACTTCGTTTCATTTCGGGTGAAAAATGATGAACTCCGAAAAAAATTTCATCTCCGGTAACAATTTTGTCCACAAAGTCATTACCTTCCTTCTCATATCGATCCAAAAACTTGAGAGCTGACAGAAAACGTTTTCCCTTGTGTTCTTCTGTCAATAAACGAGGCACCCATCGAGCGCAAATTTTTCGACATTGCAGTTTCTCAGAGATGATGTAGTGTACACTTCCATGCGAAATACGCAATTCGGCTACAATTTCGTCTACTGTGATTCGCCTATTTGCAAGCACCAATTGGTGAACCCGTTCAATGTTGTCATCTGTGACCGAAGTTGATGGCCTTCCCTGCCGGTAATCGTCCTCCATATTCGTGCGGCCATTTTCAAACAACTCGCACCATTTTGTGATGGCCTGGCGTGAAAATGCTGTCACCATACACTTCTCTCAACTGGCAATGAATAGGGTATAAATAGTAGGGTTGCACCCCTTTGCCCACAGAAAACGAGTCACTGCGCGTAATTCTAACTTGGATGCAACTTGCAAATGACGCGACATATTTGATGGCTAACAATGGACTAACTGTTCCAACCACGTAGACGCGTTAATAAAGCTGAGGAAACGGAAGTTCAAACCAGTGTTGCCAACAACTTTCATCAAAATATCCCTTGTAGAAAAAAAAAAATACGGTCTAGTGCAACTAACTTTTTGACTGCCCCTCATACATACGATGAACTTGTGAAAAATCTTGCCTGATTCACATACAAATATTCTGACAGTTATTGTTACTATGACAGTTAATTCTCAACTCTTAAACAAAATCCTGAGGAGCACCAATAAAATATTTTTTGATGGAATGTAGCAGAAATTAATCTGGTTGTTGAAACACACTCGTGCAATACATAAAACACTTTCACACTTATTCACTTTACAATTTTATTACAATCCTCATGAATTTGGTACTTGCTGATTATATACACTTATTTACAACATTTTACACAAATTAACTGTCTTCTACATAAATTCTGGTAAATGCAAAACATGAATTGAAAAGGAGCAAATCCAGCATGTTAATCAATAATTAAAATAATGAAATGTCTGGTTTGTTAAATATACGAGGGACGTTCATGTCAATCCGGGACTTTTGTTAGACTAGTGTAAATGGAGATTCCTCCGCATTCTGTTGGTCGTACATATGAAGTACAAGTGTCAGCTATTACCGCATGGCATGTTGTATTGTTACACAATAACAACAGTCGTAAAGAACATGGCGTCCAATGCACATGTGGAACAGCATGTTGTAACGAAATTTCTTGTGAATGAAGGCGTAAAACAAGGTGAGATTTATTCACGACTCCTTGCACAGTACGGTGATGAGACTCTTAGTCGCAGTAAAACATATGAGTGGTGCAAACGTTTTAAAGAAGGCCGTACATCAGTGAGTGACGATCCCGGTCGAAGTGGTTCAGAGCCTACTGTAGTCATTCCCATGAACATTCAGTGAGTGGAAGAACTGATCCTTGATAATCGTTGGATAACTTGTCAGTAAATTGCAAAAGAAATACATGTGTCTGTGGCAATTGTAAACAAAATCATTCATGAACATCTGAAGTTCAGTAAGGTTAGTGCACATTGGGTACCAAGACAGCTTTTCCTCGATAGAATTGTTACCTGCGATGAAACGTGGGTCCATCATTTCACCCCGGAATCAAAACATGCATCAAAGCAGTGGAAGCATGTGGACTCACCACATCCCAAAAAATTTCAAACAATTGTTTCTGCAGGCAAAGTTATGGCCTCAATTTTTTGGGATAAAAATGGCACCATTCACGTCGATTTTCTACCCTGTGGAGTCAATATTAACAGTGAGTACTACTGAAAAGTTCTTAGAGATGTGCACAATGCTCTCAAGAAAAAATGGCCTGGTGTGAACACTAAAGGCATTCTGTTTCTGCAGGATAATGCACGCCCGCATACAGCCCACCACACGACATGCACGCTACAAGATCTTGGCTGGTAGTTATTGCCACACCCCCCTTACAGTCCAGATCCCGCTCCCAGCGATTTTCACCTGTTCGGGCCATTGAAGTTGTTCCTGGGAGGCCAGCATTCCAACAGTGACGATGAGATGAAGCAGTCAGTCATATCTTGGTTTCAAAGTAACGACAAATCTTTCTACACTGCAGGTAGTGTAGTGTACGCTAGTGAAACGCTGGGATAAATGTCTAAATGTAGCAGGGGATTACATTGAGAAATAAAAGTGTTTTTTACTATCATAAATGTGTTCTATATTTATTAAAAATTAATAGTCCCGGATTGACATGAACATCCCTCGTACTATAACTCATGCACAGACTAAAAAGGATTGTTCAAAAATAACATATACTTTTAAATGTATTGTAAACATTTAAATTAAGACTGAAGTTTTCTCATAAAAATGAAATACTTATGAAATTTATAGCTTAGTTATAAAGCCCTATTTATTAAAAAAAATAATATATAAAACATATTTATATAGTATATATTTAATATAAATTAATTTGCAAAGATTTCATTTTTAAGAGAGCTTTTTAATTTCGTTGCCTTTTTATTTAAAAATTGTTCTAAATAAGATGAACTACAGTTAAACTTGTTAAACTCATAAATATGAAACACTGTAATCTTTCACTTCTGTTTGTCAATAGACGTTCATGTGGTTACAAAGTATTCGGAAATTTATTTGAGCTGTTCTTGTTATTCTCTTACAGTAAACAAAATTTTTGAAAGGTTTCAGATCCAGTTTTACCAAATATGGTAAAAAAATTTTGTTAGCTCTCAGCTTTAGTTTGCAGGGCATTAGGAAATCGCAAAGATGCCTTTGAATGTTGTCACAAAAACTTTTATAGGCCAACACCCGATGTTCACAGTATGATACCACTTGGCGCAATCACTAAAGAAAGGCATTGTTGACTATTTCTGCCTTCCAACCTCATGCTGCCATCTGTTTTCACACTATAGAATTCACCTTGAAACTTTTTGGTACCCCCTGTAAACTAATATCATATGGTAGTTCTCTCTCTGTCACACACACACACACGCGCGCGCGCGCGCGCGCGCGCGCGAATATTGTATCCTACATACTGTTAATTTCTTTGTACATTTTTTTTATACGCTCTGCACCTTTAAATGTTTATACGAGAAAAATGTCTATTACATTGAAAAACTCATTATATATCATATATATTGTAACAGGACAGATTTGAGGGGTTTTTCTTTATTAAGAGTTAATGGTAGAGGTGCGTTACCCATTTGGGGCCTCAGTTTTTAACAGCAGACCTTCCCATAGGGAACGCCCAGTTGCACATTTGTACAGAAAGCTTGTCAACAGGCACCGATTCCTGGTGCTCTGGAATGTGAAAGCGTGCGGACATGCGTGTCCGTACAGATGAATAATCACGAACTTTTAATGAGCCCCAGGTCATATGGTTCTCGGCCAGCTTACGGTAGACTCGCACTCAGAGAAGAGACTAAGGAGGAGAGATCACGTGGCACCTTTTAACCAATCATGGAGCAAGTTGCCGCTCCAGAGAACTTTTTAGGCCATTTTGGACGCGTGGTGTTCAGCGTCTGTCGTTCTACAGCTTCAGCTTCGGCCGGTTCAGCACAAAGGTTCGCGAGCAGGAAAATCTATTAAAACTTTCAAAAAATGTGGTTTAAATTATAATTTAAAGTGGCATAAAAATGTGAGAACTAATTTTGGACAAAAGTGAGAGAAGACGTAAGGAGTACAAAGCATAGTTTGCAGCGACGACATCATCACCGTAACCATATGACAAACTAATAATTATGAAATTCTAATAAAAGAGCTCTAAACAAATAAAACTAAGTATGAAAGTCGAGTATCAATGAGAGAAATTACTGGGTTGCCTTTCTATAATTTAAGTAATTACTTACTTTAAGTATAATATAAAAAGAAAAATAATGACAAGAATGCTATACTTTGTATATCTTTGGTAAATGGGGTGTAACCCTCAATATTAAAATCTGTTGTATTCGAACTCTGATTATTAGTTGAAAAGGAAGTTATATCATTATTTTATATCTAAAAGTGAATATTACACAACTTGTTCAATAAATGTTGTGGGAGTTAACGAGAAATGAGAGTTGAGTTCATTAATAAAATAAACCCTAAGTCACGCTTATAGACCATGAGTTCGTGTGAAGAATCCTGGCATACGAAAGGTAAGAGAAATTGTTATTAATTATTATGTGGTAAGTGAACGATTACATTTGGCACCTCGAACTTGGACAGTTTTTACAAATTCAATTTTGTACAAACCACACTTACTCGTGGGTATAAGCGTGATTTGGAGGTTAAATGGTAATGCGTACTAATTATGTATAAAGAAGTGATGTAAGTTATAGTTAAGTGGTACCTACATTATACTATATTGAATAGTAGATTATATAAATAAATCACCTTGTATCCGTCGTGTGAGTGAATCACAAGGTGATTTATTTATATAATCTACTATTCCTACGCGACTTGGATACCAAGAACCAACATGCATTTTAAATATATTGAATAATACTGAATACATTTAAGATTGATTTTTTATGTAGAGGAAAATCTCATAAATAAGATAAAAATGGATAATAATGAAAATAAAGTCAGTATGACTGGCGTAATTGTCACGGGGGAGGTAGAAATTCATTTAGACCCTAATGCGGTCAAAGGAAGCGTTGTAAACGAATTGGATGATATAAATGATTCAGGAATGGAGATAACTCCAAGCCTGATAGACGAAAATAATTTGACACAATCTGTAATAATAAATAATGGAGAAGCAAAATCTACTCGCGCAGTGACAAAAATAAAAGAAAAAGAGTTGTCAATAAATGACCTATTTAACCTTATCAGTAAACGTTTTGATGCCAATGATGAAAGGTTTGATAATAAATTTGATAAATTAAGCAGGGATGTTAGTGAATTGAAAGAACACAATAAAGATGTAAAGAGTAGTTTCGAAGTACAGAATAACAAGTTCGATGAAATAAACAATAAGTTTGATAAAATAAGTAGTGATTTTGATGAAGTAAATGTCAAACTAAATGAACAAAAAATAAGATGTGACAGTAATTTCAGCGAGTTAAAAAACCATATTAATGAAATAAATACGCATTTTGAAAATACAAAGGAGATATTTGATAGTAACTTTAACAAATTAGAACGAAATATTGAGAAAATGGGAGTGTGGAGAATAAATACAGGTGAGTGTAACAAGAACAAAAATAGTGAAGAAATAATTAATAACTAGGTAAGTGATAATTACAGTAATGAGTCTAATATTGAAGTAAAAAGCGATAGCAGTGATATAATTAAAAATGGGGTGTTAGAGAGTAAGGTGTTTAATATTGAGAGTGATAATGAAGTGTTTGTTGAAGTAGAGTTTAATAGCGAAGTGTTAGCGAGTGTTGATGAAATAGTGAGAGAGTGTGATGAAAGGTTAGGGTGGCAAAGGGCACATTTTCCCCGTGATGTAAGTGGAGTAAGGACTCCGCTAGTTGTGATGTTTGAGACAAAGGTTCCTCCAGAGGTTATGTGGAAGACGAGGTGTCTTCGAGTAGTCCCTTAATTTTTTGTGGTGTTCTTGGAAGAGCCAAGAAGTGTAGTAAGTTTTGGTGCCCTTTGCATGGAGTGAAGTAGGTCAGAGGTGTTGTGACCGATGTTATGATGAGAAATATGTTGAGAGAGATAGAATGATAGAGGTATTTAAGTTAAATGGAGGTTATGAGGGGTTAGTTAAGAGATTAGAATTTGAGGGAATAAACTATATGAAATGCTTACCTTGTGAAATAGATATTGATGATTATTTGGATAATACCACTGTAGATGATAAACACTTACCTTGTGAGGTGATGGACATAGTAGACGAGTATGATGATATAACTTATATGGGAATAACAAATGATACTAAGGGGGAATTTACCATGCCAAATGTCGACAGGAATTTCGAGTTAATAGTAGGCAATAAGGGTTATAACTACTACATTGATACAATGGAGGAAATTAATGGTGAGGGTTATTATAATAATAATAACAATGTGTCTGTAATGGTAAATGAATGGTGTAAACGTAAGATAAGACTAGTTTACGATGATGGGGGTTAGAAACAGTGAATGAAATTTTATTATTTTAGTTCATGGTAACTACTTGGCTAAATTAGGTAATGAGGTGGGGTAAACAATAAAATAATGACGAAAAAGAAAAAATTGTAAATAAATTTATAGTGACATTAATTGTGTTTGGGTTGGAAAATGTATTTTATGTGAACAATGTGTGTAGGTAGTAGAAATTGATTTAATAATAATAATATTTTATCAGACTAAATAAATAATGAGAGTTTGTAATAAATGAATTGTAATTGCTTTGGAATAAGGTAATTAAAGTAATGTTTTGTTTAAATAACTGATTGAATTAAAATAAATTGTAGAGGAATTAATCGATTTAAATGTGGTAGAAATAAATTTTGATAATGAATTTAAATGATTTTTCTGAGATTTGAAATTGATAATAAATAGTAAATGAGTAAATGTAGAAGGTGTTTAGTTGTGGAGGCATATGGTTGTTATGATGTATCAGAAATTACATAGGGATATGTACAATATATTTGTTGTAATGAATGTTTATAATTTTGAGTCTATGACAGTATTCATATTCTTATTTAGTTGAATGATTGACCATATGTAGGTAGGAATTTTATAATGCAATTGAAGTAGAATAAAATGTTTGAATAATAAATTTTAAATGAGTTTCAAAGGTTTTAAATTAAGTGATTAAATTAATTTGAGGTAGTTATGAATTTTCTAGTATAATTTTCAATGATCATATTAATGTAAAATGTTGTAAAAGATGGAGTTTGGGTGATAATAATTATTCCAATAAGGCAGTTAAGACAACAAAGTTAATTTTAAATGGGTATTAGACAAAATACGAATTTTGGAAGAAAAGTAATACAGAAACGGGTCAGTAGTAGGGACACAGTAGTGAGAGTGATTGTATGTAGAGAAGGCGAGAGTAATGTAATTGGAGAGTAAATAGAGGGTACATATATTTTGTAGTGAGGGTGGAGGTGTAAGGAGTCCTCAACGCAAGGCGTTGTGGCGGGTAGTAGAGGGTTTAAGGGGAGTGATTGCCGTGGAATGGAAGGGCAAGAGGTTGCGTATGCTAATTAGAGGGGAGGGAACACACATCCTAGGTACAAAGAGGGTATCAGGTATTTGATAGTAAGAGGGGAATGATTTAAGTGGAGTTAGAGAATTAAGTGGAGGCAAATATTATTGAGAGATTGGTGTCACCCTATGCAAATCTGTTAGTGGTTGTTAGAAGGAAGAAGGGGGTAAGGTTATATTTAAATACCCATTCAATAAATCAAATCATTGTGAATGACTGAGAATCACCCAAACCAATTGATGATGCAAATAGTTAACAGAAATTCATAGTTGAAATGTAATAATAAACGTAACAAGTGAAAGAGTTAATAGAATTTGAAACTAAACTTAAAACTGAAGTGTTTGTAAATGGTATTCAGATGCAAATGAGGTGTTTATTTTAATGAAATGAATTTTGTGTTCGTTATGAGTATTTATGTTTATTATGTTATTGTGTAGCAACGGTAAACTTGTATTATGTATCAGCTGATTCATAATGTTTATATTATGTTATATTTTGTAACCATGTGTAATTGTATTGGCATACCTGCCAACTTTCCAAAAGGCCAATCAGTAAAAATCCCGTGCGTCAAAATACGTCCGAACCCGCGCGTCAAAACATGCAAAGAACCTGCGCGTCAAAATGCAGTTTAACAACACAAAATGCATGCATATTTTTCACTTCAGATAATTAGAGTTCTATAGCATTAATACAATATTCTAAAGGACAAAATATTTAACGTGAATTAAACGACCACAAGTACTTGTAAAATTTATCAATGAAATCCACTTACCCAACGTTATTCGTAGGCTATGCACACAACCGAAGAAAATTTTGCAGAAAAGAGTATCTTGCTGCACTTCAAACCAAAAAGATAATTATATACTGCGACAATACAAATAAGTGAGGTACTGAGCATGAAATATAAAAATTTAAATTTACTTAATAAACTGTAAATAATTAATAATATATTAGAAATAAGCATGTTAGGGATTGCAAGCTTGGCTCAGACAAAAATATGAACAGGTGTTTCGACCTGAATCGACGTGCACACACACACACACACAAATGTAACTGAAAGTGTGTACACCAGTATTTTGCTAGTGTGTGTGAACGCAGGTCTCTGCAGGCGAGTTTGCCACCCCAAGATGAATAATTGCACAATTACTGTTTTTCCGTAATTATTCATAAACTAGAATTAAGAATTAAAATCCAAAAGCACCATAAAATGTAAATAAATTTACTAAATACTGTGTACGAAAACCACGCGAAAGTGACACACCGTACAAGTGCAATAGTGAAATAACTGTGTACAAATCGAAAGGGTTAAGTTGCAATGTCCAAAATTACAGTGAACATGTGTTATAAAATTAGTTATAAGATAAATATAAGATTATACTTACAAGACTCTGCAATTCGCAGAAATATAAAAAATAGCGAATTTGACAAAGAGTGGGGGAACTGAAGCAAAGACAGTTTCTAACATGTCGATTTCGGATCACTGCAGGGTGTCGACCAAGACATGGGTATAAATAGGACACGCAAGCTGCGGTGATTCTCTTTCTTGAATCATCCACGGTGCAGCGGGAGCTTATGCCCGTCAGCACGGCGTATTTATTTTTTTTCCGTAAACAGTTTAAATTTGCCAGTTACGTACAAATACGTAACTAAGCTGTAAAGACAATCATTTTAATTAATAACAGCACTACTTAAGAAGAGCCATTAATGATTCGACACTAGACAAGAGAAGAGTTCCAGAGAGAGATACGACGCTGGACAAGAGAAGAGTTCCAGAGAGAGATACGACGCTGGACAAGAGGAGAGTTCCAGAGAGAGAGAGAGAGAGAGAGCCGACGCTGGACAAGAGGAGAAGAGAGACAGCCGACGCTGGAGGCGAGACGAGGACGAACACCGATGGAACAAAAATGATCGAGTATGATTGACGACAATAAGGTGATAGACAACTTATTCATATCTTAATCATACAAAGAATTCAAAGACAGTTATAGACATTAATATTTTATTTAAAAATAAGAGCAATGTTTCTTGTATAGTAGAGTTAAAATCATAGATGTTTTAGAAATACGATTAACGTAACAAGAGCTCAAATTAATATGTCAGTAAGGATGTATATTTCTTAAGCCTTACGGCATAATAACAAATAATAACTAATGTTTTAAAATCGAAGTCAGTGCCATGTGCACATATTTTTTTATAGTATCAAATAAATTTTAATTACCGTTTCAAGTTACATAGAGTTCTTATTGCAGATACACCTGACACCCAATTTAAATGTTATATTGTTTAAAGAATTTGTCAATCTTGAACGTGAGATCGTTCACACCTATTTATGTGTATGTAACGTTGCATAAATTTGGTGCTCCAAGATCGTGGGGCTCCACAAATTTAAATTAAATTAAATTTGCAAATTGTCACGTTGCAATACAGTACACTGAAGTTATTTATATTATTTACAATCACATGCACTTCCTTTAGTCAGATTTAAGGGATAAACTTGTAGCTTGTTTAGCTTTCTTTAAAAAGTCTTTAGAAAAAGTGCTTTTATGACATGGTTCAAAACTGTTCGTCTTCAAAATGGAAATGGCTTCCAGAGTTCCAGTGGACATAGATGACCTGAATTGAGTCCTATTCTTCTTAACTAGGCTAAAAATCCGCTCGCATTCTGCATTACTATGCGGTATTGTAAGAATAGACAACATGAATCTAGAGATTCTGTCGAATTTATGATGTCCATCAGCTTCAAGGATGTTTGACACCTGAGCCCATGTAGAAACAACCGAACCCTGTTTACCTTCAACAGAAGACAAGTCATCTATCTGAAGGGCTGCAAACTGCCTTTGGAGTTCATTGACAGCATCATCTCTTGTTTCATTTCCTTTCCGCAACAGAATAATGGGAAACTTCTCCAAAAAGAAATTAACGGAAGAAAACTGAGCTTCTTCGATGCTGTCAAGTTTTGCAACCTGTGCATGCTTCAGGACATCACTCCTGAAAGGGAACTTATTGACCATGTAATCACAGGCAGTACAGAAATAGTTTCTGACAGACGAAAAATAGAGATTTGTCTTCATCTTTCAGTGTCTTAACCAAGTTCTGGGTTTGAATGCCAATAATCAATTCCTCGTCAACTTTCTGGTTCTGGATAGGATGATACTGGACATCAAGCAATGCAGAGCCTTTAATTACACTTGGTTTCACAAACTTAGTGAGCGTCTGTTTCAACAGATCCATCATTGAGCTGAATAATATGTGAATATGCGGGGAATCACTCTGAAGCATGGGATAGTCACATGCAGAAAAGTGCAAATAGCCTTGTTAAGGTCCCAAGAATGAAACATGAACAGCTTTTCTTCGCGAGATGTAGTGGGATTCACGTTTCGCAGAACTGGCGTGTCACATTTGGAAGAACGTGCCATTCTTTTGGCTTCAGATGAGGAGGAGCAATCGAGAAGTCTCTTTTTCTGGTTGTCATCAGATCTACTGCAGCCTGCTTTAGGAATGGTGAAGAATGACAAACTGGCAGAAACGTTTGGAGCACTCACTACTTCATCCTTGAAAAACGAAAGAACTGGATCCCACTGATCTAATAATCTGTCTAAACACCTGCCTAAGGATAGCCACTTGTGCACACATGCTTCAACAATTTCTTTATTTCTTTTCCATGCAAACTTTGAAATTTCTGAAGCCGTTCTTTTCTCTTGGCACTCTTCTCCAGGTAATAGAAAAGGTCAACAAGAATCTTATCGATTCTGAGTGGTAAACTTGCTGCAGCTTTCTCAGCAGCTAAATTAATGAGATGGCAGCTGCAACCAATGCCAAAAATATCTGCACGAGCTTCTTTCAGAACTGCAAGAACCCCATTTTTCTGTCCAATCATAACAGGAGCATTGTCCGAACAGAATGCACGACAGTTTTTAATTGGTATTTTGTGGAATTCCAATTGCGATAGTAGCAGCTTATCAATGTTGCGTCCAGTCGAATCTCCTTCCAATGCTGGTACCGATAACATTTTCTTGCACAGCATCATAAAATGTAACCACTATCGGATACAGCTTCGAACTAGTGTCATTGCTTCCATCTGTGGACAACCAAAATGGTCCATTCTGTAGACATGTGACAATTTCTTGGGTTGTACAACGTGCCATTTCGTTCAAAACACACGTTGTTTTCGTGCGACCACAGCCATACATTTTAGCAATTTCCGATGTAGGAACATCCTTCTGAACAAGGCTCCTGCATGATCAGCTGCAGCCAGTGGTATGTTGTGCTCTATTAGAAAAGAAGTAAACAAACAGTCGGCTTGAATAACATCATAATTACTATCTCCAGCTTTGGTAAAGAAACTATGTATTTTCTGATTCCCTGCCTTTGACTCAAATTACTGAGATGTTTAGCACACTTAATATGATTTGTAATGTCATTTTTGCCGCCATGTGCTATATTAATATCACACGCACACACGGTACAAAACGCAAATTTTTCTCCTTTTCTGGATTTCAAGATGCATGGGAATTCCAAAGAATAGGATTCCCTGAACACCTGAAAATACTGTTTTTTCGTGGATTCACTCATGATTTCTGATAAACAACACAGTCATAAAGCGACAAACACAATTCACGTTATCCCACAACTCACAACATAACCTTTGTATTGAAATAAGTGAAGACAAAAATGAAGCAAAAATAGCGACAAGCACAAGTCACGTTTTTTTCAAACTTGCAGCATAACCTCGACTTCCCAACGCGTTGAGAAAAATACGACGCAAAATAAACGATGAGCACGATTCACAAGGTCTTTCCCCAATTACAACACAACATATTCTCAGCTTCCAAACACATGGTGCAAATAAAATGAAGATAAACAAGCGACGAGCACAATTCACGATTTCTTTAAAAACAATTCCAGCACAACCTTGACTTCCCAACACGTTGCGTAAAACACGAAGAAAATGCAACGAGCGCAATTCACACGTTATTCCATAACTATAATATACAATCTCAGCTACGTAACTTGCATCCAACCACGCCAAGTCAGCGAAACAAAGAATACTTTAACCACGCTTCAATCGGAGCGGCTTGCGAACCAACTAGTCGATCTCGCAACTCAAATATATCGATATAGAACGACTGCATTTCAGCCGGAAAGCATTGTATTCATATAGGAATGTATTCATGGTCGAAAACTGTAACGACCGGAAAATGCGATGTATCGAATACTCATGGGTCACACACATCGAGATAATATATTATATCGATGGTCACACAACATGTACCGGTAGCATGCGGAAGCTCGTTCTGGCGCGAATTTTGAAAATAAGGTCATCGTACGTAAAATCGTAAAATATCGTAGTTCATCCGTAAAGCCGTAAAACACATGCTATTCCATAAATTTTACGGAAAAACCGTAAAAGTTGGCAGGTATGTATTTGAATAGATGATAGAAATAAGTTGTTCGTTTTATAATGATTGTTAACATATAGTTAAGGAAATTTAAATTCATGTTAAAGTATTTTGAATTTTGAAATTGAAATGATTAATTAAAAGAGAGGAAGTCAATTAACTTAAAATAGTAACTTTGGGAATGAACTTTAAATAAATGAATGAATTTTATTTTGTTTTGAAATGATAATATCCAAACAAACAATTAAAAGTTCAGAAATGGGAGTGAATGTTATTTAAAGGTAAATATGAAATGTTTATGTGAATTTTACATTAATAATTAATATTTGGAGATAGTGTGTTTAAAATAGTAAGGCACATATGTACGCACCCAGTAGGCCTACTTTGCTAAAGGCAATCCAGTATTGATAAAGGGACATATATCGGTTGAGGATCTGGTTTGGAATAAGGCCAGTTATGGAATTTTATTGAAATGTTACAAGGTTAGGTGATACTGTGGTGTGTTTCTGTCTCATTTTACGGTGTTGGGATCTCGGAGAGAGAAGTCCAGTAATGTCGTTCAGGTGCAGCCATAGTCGCCGAGCCAGGGGGGTAGTTTACCCATGATGTCTTAAGGAATAAAGGGGGGTTGTTGGCGCCATATCCTCGCTGATCCTCTTAGGGTTTGGCAATGAGAGTTTTTCTGTTTCGGCAGAAAACCTCTCATTGGGGGGGGGTTATTGTAACGGGACAGATTGAGGGGTTTTTCTTTATTAAGATTTAATGGTAGAAGTGCGTTACCCATTTGGGGCCTCAGTTTTTAACAGTAGACCTTCCCACAGGGAATGCCCAGTTGCACATTTGTACAGAAAGCTTGTCAACAGGCACCGATTCCTGATGCTCTGGAATGTGAAAGCGTGCGGACATGCGTACCCGTACAGATGAATAATCACGAACTTTTAACGAGCCCCAGGTCATATGGTTCTCGGCCAGCTTACGGTAGACTCGCACTCAGAGAAGAACTAAGGAGGAGAGATCATGTGGCGCCTTTTAACCAATCATGGAGCAAGTTGCCGCTCCAGAGAACTTTTTAGGCCATTTTGGACGCATGGTGTTCAGCGTCTGTCGTTATACAGCTGCGGCTTCGGCCGGTTCAGCACAAAGGCTCGCGAGCAGGAAAATCTATTAAAACTTTCAAAAAATGTGGTTTAAATTATAATTTAAAGTGGCATAAAAATGTGAGAACTAATTACAATTCAGTGGCGTCAAAATTAAATTGTGAGAACTAATTTCGGACAAAAGTGAGAGAAGACGTAAGGAGTACAAAGCATAGTTTGCAGCGACGACATCATCACCGTAACCATATGACAAACTAATGATTATGAAATTCTAATAAAAGAGCTCTAAACAAATAAAACGAAGTATGAAAGTCGAGTATCAATGAGAGAAATTACTGGGTTGCCTTTCTATAATTTAAGTAATTACTTACTTTAAGTATAATATAAAAAGAAAAATAATGACAAGAATGCTATACTTTGTATATCTTTGGTAAATGGGGTGTAACCCTCAATATTAAAATCTGTTGTATTTGGACTCTGATTATTAGTTGAAATGGAAGTCATATCATTTTATATCTAAAAGTGAATATTACACAACTTGTTCAATAAATGTTGTGGGAGTTAACGAGAAATGAGAGTTGAGTTCATTAATAAAATAAACCCTAAGTCACGCTTATAGACCCGAGTTCGTGTGAAGAATCCTGGCATACGAAAGGTGAGAGAAATTGTTATTAATTATTATGTGGTAAGTAAGTGAACGATTACAATATATATATAAACTACATATTATATTATCATATTATATTAAAAACCTCTAATACATAGCAAACTTCTTTTTCCATTATAAAGCTAGAGTTTTTGCAAAACATATGTAAGGTATGTTAGGCTCTCCTGGGAGGAAAGGATATTATTTCTGGATCTGATTCTATAGATAAAAGTAAGAAAAAAAGTCATATGAACGTAGGTCTGAAAATGCTCTGTTTGCAAGTTATGGTCAGATAAAAATAATGCCCATATTTTTGTTCAAAAGAAAAAATAATACAAAAATTCCTGGAACACAAATTAGGGCCAATATTTAGTTTGACCTGACATAGGCTATACAAAAAAAGGGGAACCAAATGTGTTTTTTTTTCAAGAAAATTGGTGAAAAGTGCAAAAAATCGAAGTAAAAACACATTATTTTTTAAAGGTTAGGCATACAACAACTTTGTTAAATTGCTTCTAATCTGAATGTGAACCATTGTTGTTCATAAGTAAGGTAATGTATTTGCTTACCCTTGGCTGTTAGAATTGTACCGTAATTATTTGTATTACATTTCACTTGTATTATAAATAAATTTCCATTTCAAAAGCCATATACATAAATCATATTAGCATATTTGGTATACAAGGATGTGTGAGGCTTGTTAAAACGCAACTGAAACCGAAGAGAAGTTCTTATAAGAACAAATTAAATTTAAAACCAACTGAATCTCAATTAAATTGTTATGGATAAGAATTAGACTCACATTTAAAATACAAATAAACACAATTCAAACAGCAAATGTTGCAATTAAAATGCAACAGTGTTATGGACAGCAGTAAGATTACATTACAATTCATATAGGGAGTGATGATAATGCGTTGTTCAAATAAACTTAAAAATTTCTGGAAAAAAAGACGACTTTTTTGTTTAATTTCGAAACATAATATTTTCTGTCATGTTTTATTGCTAATTAAAGTCAAATTTTACTTTCATATTTGTGTTTGTTCTTACCTGATATTATTCCACATAAGTTTTTCTCAGAAAGAAATTCTCCACAATTTGATTTAAAAGTTTTCTTTGTTTATTATCAATTTAGCGAAGTTTTTGTACACAAAACCTGAAAAATTATGTTTTTGACTCAATTTGTTGCATTTTGCAGCAATTTTCTTGAAAACTACTAAATAACATATATCAGGAACCATGTTTTTTGTACACTCTATGTCAGTTCCATTAACATATGGACACACTTAATTTTTCCCGTATAATTTATGTTCCACAAATTATTTGCATTATTTTACCCTGTGGCCGAGTATAATTTTCTTGGCCATAACTCATGACCACAGTATTTCCAGACCTATGTTTATATGACTTCTTTTTTGATTTTTATATGTGGAATCACCTCCTGAAACCCTTTCCTCATGGAACACCTGAGTAGGAAAATTACTTTCAGAAAAAGGTATTATCATGCTAATACAATGAGCGCTTAGTTACTGTGAGAAATTCAAGAGTCACTATAAAGAAAAAGAATCATCTATACATTTTACAAAAAAATTATCATTACAAGGTCAGTTTTTTATCAGAGCAGATATACTTGGTAGCCTACTTTTGGTACTCTAGAATATATGAACATTTCTGAATGACTGTTCAGTACAAAAAATTTACAAACAAACAACAAGGTTTAAGTAACAGAAATTTATAAATAAAGTAATGGTGAAATACATACTATTTAAATTCCTTTGCAATTGATCTATGTAGTTTGTTACAGAAGTCTTCCACACTTCGTTTATCTGTATGTAAAACGACGGGTGATGTATAATCTGGCAGTTGTCCTTTAGGTTTTGTGTATCTGACAAAAACAAATAATAATTATTTTCACACTTAGTAACATTCTATAGGATGGCAAAGGACCACGACATTCATTTAAATAGAATAAATGACTAATTAAGCCATGAACAAAGATTGGAAATTAGAAAAGCAATATCTTAATTGTTTTGAAGTATGTAAAGGCTTGTACTGTTTCCTTGCGTGAGAGATAAAAAAAACATGACAGTTTGTTTCAATTACAATTTCACTTGTCTTTTAATAGTATCACTGATATAATATATAAAAAATGTAGTCTTGCTAGACTTAGGTTAACAATAATAATGTATATTTCAAAGCTACAAACCCAATTCTGATAAATTTATACAGACAATTTTAGACAGATTTTATGCTCACCTTATCAGAGGTAAACCACAAAAGTACAGTATTAAAGGCTGTACTATTTTATTTCAAACACGTTATATTATTACTGTTATGTTTTGATATTAAAGATATTTATTATATAATGTATATAATAAAGAACATGCATCATTAAGGGAACATATGTTAGAATCTGACACCCACTCACATTCTAATAAGTTCCAAATATTCCCACATTTTCTCCAACAAATCATCAAAATTCCATTTGTGATGTGCTGATATTGGTACCGTATGAGGTATTTTGTATATTATATCCAGTTCTTCAATACTGATCTGATCTGTAACAACAAAATCAAGACTAAAGTGGATGATCTGCAACAAAACCAATACAAAAGTTTTAAATTTTGTAACATAAATTGTAATACCTATACCATGTATAAAGCATTCATCTATATGTTCACAAAACAGTAAAATGACCAATCTAGTGTTTTCATTGATAGAATGCTAAAATAAAAAAAAAAAAAATAAGTAATAGAAAAATATGGCTATTAACATCCTCAATTTTGTGATTTAAGGATAACAGCAAGATTCTGGCATATACATAAAGGATATAAATATTGCATTATTGAGCAACGTGCTGTGCTAAATGTATTTATGTAATACTGAATAATGCTGATATGGCATAATCCTGGGCCATGGTATGATTGAGTATACGTATGCTTATCTAACCTAATCTACAGTATTTTCTTATTAATTTTTTAATAGATTGCACATAATGATTAATGTTTTTGTGGAGTTTCATTAACAGACTAGTGTCATATTTTAAATCGATTTTTCCATTATCCAATTTTTTACCGCTGTTAAATTTATTTTTGAATTCAATACTATTCAAATGGTTATAAAACAAGAATACATTGTTTTAAATGAATATGATAAATTGCCATTTAAAGGATATTTAACAAACTTTCATATTTCATTAAATTTTTTTATTACGTAGAAAAAACATGTGTTTCATTAAATTTCTGATAAAAATAGAAAGATGTATTCATTTTTTGCCATTGGATACAATTTTCTAAAGTAAATTTAGCATTAATGATTTTTGATTGTTAGTATTTTTAGGAGTCTTGGACCATAATTTGCCCAATTATATCCTACAATGGGTAAAACACATTGAAGAAAACTGAATACATTTTGATTTTATAAGGATTTTTGTTGTTGTAAAGTACAATGCACATTTCTTCCAAGAAAATAACAAAAATATAACCTGAGAACAAGACTTTTCTCAAGATGTAAAAAATAATATATCTCAATGTTAGTATTCTCAATTACGTACATTAAAAAAATAATCATCCACTAGTATCTTATACATTTTTACCAAAAACTGGAGAGGAAAAGCAAAATTAAAAGAAACAGGATAGCATTATGTTTTTTTTTTTTTTGTAGAATTGATATTTGCAAGAATATTCTAAAAAAATGTCTGTCACTCTTTAGCTGATAGAAATTTAGCTAAAAGAAATAGGGGATATATAACCACAACATTTCTTTGTCAACTTCAAAAAAATTATGCGCTAACAGAAGAAAAAACAAACAGATAATTGTTTAGCCAACTAACATACACTCAACAACTGCATATTAGTATATATAATTAAAATAGAAAGGAAACATCTACTCTGAGACAGTCATTTGTTAAAAACACAGTGTTCTGCAAATTGCATATGTGTACATCCATGCACTTTCTTTTATTTTATTAAAATTGAAATAAGCGTACCTATTTTATTAAGTAAATAAATACATGGCATGTAAATACGATTTCCTTCTACAACATCTATCAAGTCATCACTCGTTGCATCGCAACGTAGAGCAATATCCGCATTATGTATCCTATATTCAGACAGTATGGTTTTCACGGTTTCTAGATCTAATTCTGACTGCTGCACCTATAACATATGCACGCACATATATTAACTCTGCTTTGGGAGAAAATTGCAGTAAGAACGCTTTATTGTACAATTACTGATAATCTTGTAATCTTAAAAACATCAGTTTTTTTTTTAAAGATCAAAGACCAACAAACACTAAACATGATTTGCACAAACACACATACTTATAGTACAACAGACTTGTACTTAATGTCAGTTTGTTCCTTATATCCAGAACATAGTATCAACTACACTGTCATAAAAATACCAATCTATGTATGTTTACAAAATAATATAATTATTAAGTAGTATACAAAAATTAATTGGGTCATTATATAAGTAATTAGAGTACTGTAATATTAAATCTATATCTATAATTATTTTCAGGTCAGTAAGACAAAAGATACAATTATCAAAATGATTCATTAAGACAAATGGTCCGTTGAACAAAATTATCTTCGAAAAAATATTAGTATACTGTGCCACTGAACCTTCAAAAGATGTGTAGTAAGTTTTTGACAGAATGTCTTAACAAACAACCGATAAAACCAACAGCCAGTTAAGCAGCATGTCATACAAAGTCACACTGGAACAAGTTTATTTTAGTGACTGGAGCACAACTGTGGTGGGCAGAGGCGTAGCTAAGGGGGGGGGGGCAAGAGGGCAGCCGCCCCGGGTGGAAAAGTGAGCATAGACTTGAAAAAATTGTTTTCAGTTTATAAAACTGAAACAACTTGTTTCTTTGATATGATTATTCCTTTCATAAAGGAAGCATAACCAGCCACCTTGTCTGTTGACATAAACCTTGCATGTTAAACAGTATTAGTCTATTTATTTTAAAGCATCGTAATTATGGTTCATTATGATAACAAATTACGCTGTAATAAATATTATTATAAAAGGACATTGTGATACCAAGTGGAGTTCAAAAGCAGATGCGGTGAAAGCAATATCCACTCCGCTGGATGAAGAGTGATCGCTGCACTGGAGAAACTGAGGGATAAACCGACTGAAATAACTGATACGAGGGAAGATGCAGCATTTACAATTAATGCAATAAAAAACTTTAATTTTGTGACCTCGCTCTTTTTTCTGGATAGATATTCTTTTTTCTATTTAAAATATCCAGACAATCTTGCAGACTAAAGGAATAAGCTTTATTCAAGCATTGACACTTCTGAAGATTCTATTGTACAAATTAAAAGTTTGCAGGAATGAGCTGTGTGACAATGTCATTACTAAGGCAGAGCAGGTATGTAATAAATGGGGTGTCAGTATCACAAAAAGGATAAGAAAAAAGTGCACAATGCCAAGGGAGTATGCAGACGATTCTGAATTAACAGTTCAGCAAGAAATGCGATGTTCTCTAATAGAAATTTTGGACAAACTGTCAGTTGAAATTTCAAGCCATTTCTCTAACATTAAGGACTTAGAAAAACGTTTTGAGTTCCTCTGTAAATTTGAGGTGTACGAAAATGATGGGAATTTACATTTCAAGGAACAGCTTTCCCAAATCAATATTAAGTGCACAGTGCTTGCAAAAGTATCCACATGACCTAAACAGTGAAGAATTGTTCAGTGACTTGAAAGACGTTATACTTTTATTAAAAAGGGCAAAAATTAACGAAGAACAAATGGACTTTACACCTCAGGGACTGCTACAATAGATTTCTTCAACGGGATTAGAAGCCTACAAAACACTAGCAACAGCTTTAACAATGTTTTCGTACTTTACCAGTGTCTGTGTCTTCTTGTGAAAGATCGTTTAGTAAACTTAAATTGATTAAATCGTAAGACAGGGTAACAATATCTCAAGACAGGGTATCAAATGTAGCGATACTTGCAAATTGGAAACGACATTGCTTCGTCTTTAGATTAAAGTGATTGAATAACCGACTTTGCAGCAATTAAGACCAGGAAAGTTACATTTTAAAATGTCTTGTTTTAAAAATTTATTAAATATTAAGTGTTTATTAATGAAAGACAGAACCATTAACCTGTAATAGTAAGTGAATTTGTTACTAATAAATGTATACAAACTGAATACCGGTAATATGTAATTTCTTAATTTTGACTTAACAAATATTCTTAAGACGTTTGCTGGACGTGCTTTCATACAAAAATCTACACATTTGCATTTATTAAGTACTTTGTTCACTGAATGGGCTTTCATTTTTGCTCTTGTGTCCCCTTTTTAATTGTGAAGATGAGGGGGCCGATGATCTTCTTGCCCCGGGCGCCAAAAAACCTAGCTATGCCACTGGTGGTGAGAGGAAGGAAAGTATTTCTAATGTGCATAGAAAATTATTTAAACTATAGTACATAGTTTCTAAGACACCTATTGCTTTTGCCTTCCAGTAAAAGCCAGTTGACTAGTTGGACCACTCAAACAGTCTAAGGAGACACCATGGAGAGTTATGAGACTAGTTGTGCTACCATATCTTCCATTTAGTGTCTAGAATGTTTTTAATTGCATGTGCAACATCTGATGAAAAGACGAAGTAAATCAAAGGCAGTTGAAGTAATAGTGGAATTTGTTAGTAAACATAGAGGTGGAAGAGGGAAATGAAGGTTTGTCAGGAATATATGAGGGTAGGCTGAAAAGTAATGCACACATGCTTGTAGAACACGAACGAAAAGAAATAGCAAGATGGGGCAAAAAGTAAATAAAAGTACATTCCTTAGCTTCAAAATTATATATTTATTTTTCAACATAGTCGCCGTTAAGTCTAACACATTTCTCCCAACGCGTAACAAGTTTTTTTATCCCGTCACTGAAATATTCTTCCGACTTTTCTCGAATCCAGGACGCGACAGCTGCCTTCACCTCATCGTCCGAGGTGCAATGATTACCCTTGAGGTCTCTCTTGAGTAGAGGAAAAAAATAGAAATCGCAAGGCGCGAGATCAGGGGAGTAGGGAGGGTGTGGAATCGGTTCAAACTTCAGGTTTCGCAGAGCCTCTTGGGTTGCGCACGAGGTGTGTGGACGAGCATTGTCATGTTGCAAGATTATTGGCGCCATGCTGCCTCTAACCCGACGTTGGAGGTGTTTTAGATCATTTTGAATCAAATCGTCGAAGAGTTTGCGATGTTCATCGTCTGTGGCAGTGATCGGACATCCGCTGCGTTTTTTGTCATCAATTACGGCTTTTCCAGGCTCGCAACCACGAAATTTTATTACCCATCGATTCACAGTAGACCTATCAACAGCATCGTCACCATAAACAGCCTTAAACGACGATGAATCTCATTAGGAATCACATTTTCAGCAGTTAAAAATTCGATAACCGCACGCTGTTTAACTCGCGTTGACATAGCACTACAACACGTCTCCATACATCTGCTACTTAAAGCGTATTGTTGTACGAAATTCCTTCAAACTGCGCATGCATTTGGAGGGGGAATGGTACTCCCGAATGCCACCAGGTGCGCTTCTGTAGGTAATTTTGTTCGTGTTCTACAAGCATGTGTGCATTACTTTTCAGCCTACCCTCGTAGATAAAATTCATAGTATTGTTAAATATTTTACATAGACATTTAGTTTAATTAAAAATGTCATTCTTAATTCACATGTAATACGTGTATGGTTATACGTTACTTTATTTACTTGTAATATGTAAATAAGACCAAATCCAGAATTTCTACAGAAATACTGTAAGCAGACATTATCTACTACTTGACTTTCATGATAATTACATATTTCATCAGGAGACTAATATAGTAGACCAAATGTCATACACATAATATATTAGATATTATAATGTACCTCGTGCCGTCGTCTTACTGGTACCTCTGTAAAATGTTGAAATGTGTCAGAGTGTAACTTGTGTATGTGTGTTGTGACAGCAGCGGTATGCGAACATCTGATCTCCGGTACCAGCAGTGGACACAGCGAGCCAATCCGGCATCAGCAGCTGCCGAGACGTGACCAACTACGTGTTCGGAGCTAGCCAATCAGCGATCCCGGTTAGTTAATAAAACCCGGGCCGGCAGAAAATTTTGCGCACTCTTCATCGCCATGCAATCGGACGCACTTCATCTCCTCTCCTCTCTCGGATGACATCGAGGCAGAGTCAGCGGAAGGAACAGCCGAAGAATAGAACCGCCGCCGTTCTTGCGTCTTCGCACTCCCGTTCCGCGCCAGTGATGGATTTCGCTGGGCCGGCAGCCGACTCTACAACCGGTGCCGAAAGAAGAGGAGGACTGTAGTACGCCACGAACAGTGGGCGCAGCCACCGAACATCTTAGCGCGGCACAACCAACATCAGCCTGCTCGCCACAAGGTCCTTTTTAAGGCCACCAAAAAAAACTAGAGTGTACGATTGGCGCCATTTGTCATGCGGCAAGCCTTTTGTCCGGTGACAAGTGGCGCCCAACGTGGGGCAGCGATCATCTTGCTGATGCAAGATCCAGCCACGCCAGCGAGCTACCAGCCGGCACACCAATCAACATGGCGCCCAACAGACACCTCCACAACATCTGGAGAAGAGCAGTAGGCTGGCTTCCGGAGAGCATTCAAGACCCGGTGGAGTTGTGACAGCAGCGGTATGCGAACATCTGCTCTCCGGTACCAGCGGTGGACACAGCAAGCCAATCCGGCATCAGCAGCCGCTGAGACGTGACCAACTACGTGTTCGGAGCTAGCCAATCAGCGATCCCGGTTAGTTAATAAAACCCGGGCCAGCAGAAAATTTTGCGCACTCTTCATCGCCACGCAATCGGATGCACTTCATTTCCTCTCCTCTCTCGGACAACATCGAGGCGGAGTCAGCCGGAAGGAACAGCCGAAGAATAGAACCGCCGCCGTTCTTGCGTCTTCGCACTCCCGTTCCGCGCCAGCGATGGATTTCGCTGGGCCGGCAGCCGACTCTACAACCGGTGCCGAAAGAAGAGGAGGACTGTAGTACGCCACGAACAGCGGGCGCAGCCGCCGAACATCTTAGCGCGGCACAACCAACATCAGCCTGCTCACCACAAGGTCCTTTTGAGGGCCACCAAAAAAACTAGAGTGTACGATTGGCGCCATTTGTCATGCGGCAAGCCTTTTGTCCGGTGACAGTGTCTTACCACTTCGTCCTCGCACGGTAACGTAACTAACGATGCTTGAGTCCGTAGCGAACGTACGGATAACCAGGTATCGTAGTCCCCGATCTGAGGTTCACTAGTAGTGTATAATTCCCGGGTGGCGCCAAATTGTTTATGGAAAACAATTAAAAATAAATTATTACCAGCGGTTCTGCTCAGGCTGTGTGAATAATTCAATTCGTCCCGCCGTTTCTCGATTTGTATAATCGAGCTGGCAGTTACAGTATTCACTGCTTGAGCGCTAGTTATCACGTCAGAGACATTCGCTGTAAATTATAATTTTAAGAATACACTTTCCTACTGAAAATAAAACACAAATTTACATACACAGTATTGACTTATTAGCGATTTGATATTACTTTTTTCATAGACACAAGTTATAATTGATTTTTTATATAATTTTGCATCGGTTATTTCATTATGAGATGTTCTCTCTGGGTTTTACAAATCGATTTTGAACGTGATTAACATACAGTATGGCGTTCTGCCAAACAAGTCGACAAATATTTTCGTTCAAATTTTGTGAATTCTTTTGATCACGTTAAAAGGCTCAGATGCAATTACAATAATAAAAATACACAACCTTATAATGTTTCCACTTAAATATTGTAACGTGTAACTATAAATGTTTTGTTGAAGTGTAGTAGAAGTGTTTTAAAGGTTGTAATGTACCAAATTTGGTAGTTACATAGAGTAAACAATTATTACGTCAAGTGACGGGAAATCATGAAAATAGTTCTAAGTATGTAAAGCAATGGAAACAAAAAGTGAGTATCTACAGATACATTATTGTAAAATTCCATCAAAGGAGAAGGAAGTGTAATACAGCATCATCGAGTACAAAAGAGAGAAAGAAAATGACCACAAGCCAATATAAAATGTTAGAAACCAGGCCCAATAGATTCCAACAGTGAGGGGAAACAACAAAAATAATAACTATGTAAGATGAAAAGAAGACAACAGATTCCCAACAGTGAGGGGAACCAACAAAAATCATGACTATGTAAAATGAAAAGAGACAACTCAAGAGCAACCACAACGATGGCAAACCAACCAATCTATTTATGAATATAAATACTATGGAACAACGACTACTACAAATGGAAATATTGAAGAAGACGTTTAAACCAAAAGAAGAAAGAAAGAAGATGAGCAAGGAAACATGACACGAAGAGTGAAGATAATGTATGTACAATACAAGAAATCACCATTCACCAAGTATACAAGGAACTATACTAGTGACCGGAAGAAGAATAACGATTATCAACTATGAAGAAACAGTGTTTAGCATATTTAAGAAATCACAAACAATAATAGTGAATACTTAATGTAAGTGTGAGAACCTGTAACAAGTTAACCAATTTTAACCTAAATAAACCCCACAGACAATACAAGTGAGAAGGTTTATAACAGAGGAAAATGTGTTACCTTTATAGTGGAAACATCAAAGATTAAATAGTTAAAATGCACAGACAATTAGTGTGACCAATTTAATCAAGATTGTAATCCAAAATAGATAATCATAAGACCACCAAGAGAAATGTAAGATAGAACAGTAAAATCATTGTTCATAGAAACTGATAATAAAAGCTTTGTTAAGTTTTAAAATGAAATATAACTGAATGCCATGGCAAGACAGAATACAATATAAAGAAAGTCCAGAAAAAATAATAACAAACAAGCTAGTTTGTTAAGTATCAAACAACAAAGGTACCAGAAATTAGGTACAACACAACAAGAAATGTAATACCATTACATTAAGAATATTTGTGTTATTGTTTAGAAAAATAGTGTAAACATGTGTATTAATCAACAATTAAACCATTGTAATAGAATACCATAATGAAGTCATAATAGTAGAAGTGAATACTGCATATATGTTGCACATTGATACATAACCCCATAGGGAGTGCACCTATAACACAAAATCATATATGTTAATTAAACCAAACAACCATCAACAATTGTTTCAGTCAAAGATTCATTATAAATAATGATGCACACTAATAAGTAATATTTTATACTGAAATACACAGCACATAAAGCAGATTAAATATGATAGCACAAAGCTAGATGAAAAGAAACCCAATATGACAAGCTAGTTAAGCAAAATACATTATTAAAACTTGTCCAAGGATTACTGAAAGTGTTACCAGTAGTTAGAAAAATATCTAGTACTACTATGAGAACAGATCATAAGTATAAGAATAGTAAGTTTATAGACAAATTATTGAAAACTAAATGACTATGATTGTGGAATCAAATGTAAACAAACACTATGTAGCAAGTTAGTTAAGCAAAATGCACCATCCAAACTTGTTCAAAGGTAAATAAAAATGTTATCAGTAGTCAGAAGGATATCTGATAGTACTATGAGAATATATATCAAATGTAATAATAGCAATTTAGTTGTTGATTTATTAAAAAATAACTGACTGCCATGTCATAACCTGATGTAAACAAACCCAATACTAAGAGTTGGAAAGCTTTCAGATAGCGAAAGACTAATAAATACATTAAATTAACAAGGTACTATAGTTGTACACTATTTTCATTTGTAACATTATATACCTTATATGGTAAAATGATTGACAAAGTGACAATTTAAAGAAAAGAGAACAGAAGGTATCTTGATAAGACTATTAGTATATGAAAAACAACATTTTTCATATAACAAAGTGTAAACCGATGTAAATAAATGTATATATTATTGTTAGAATACTAAACAAATGTCATTAGATAAGAAATAATAATGTTATAAGCGATTATAAATAATCGAATATGGACGTTTGAAGACGCCATTACCAAATATTGTTTGAATAGTAATTGCACCTATTTTCTGTATTAAACAATTGAGAAATGGACTCAAAACGTTTAATAAGGAGTGTTATTGTGTAATTAGAATAAGATCTGGAGAAATAAACTTATTAATTTTAAGATTCACCATAGGAATTTGTGAAATAGTTGTAGTGAGTTAATAATGGACGGATTTTATCCTTGTTTAGACTTTATTTAAAGCCCAAGGTGTCCGCGATCTATTGCCACTAACTATTCAACGATATGGCAATTAATAAAAAAGTTACAGCAATTATAAACTTTTTAATCATTTTGTGTATCAACGCTTACGTCACTATAATCTCCAACCCATATAAGAAATTGGTACAAAATTAAAAGTTTTATTTAACCGAGGTGTTTTGGGGTGGAGAGTTCGAAAATTTAAACCAATCAAATGAATTAAAACAACCAGACAAGCAAGAGACGCTTAGGTGAAGCGTCCCAGTCATCATTCAGTCGTCAAAGAGTCTACCGGCATAATTCGACGGGCAAGGTCGATGAAGAAATGTATGAAGTTGTATTTAAATTGTGCGCGACACGTTCATGAGTCACGCTATACACACATAACCTATACATAACAAAGAAATAACGAGTGTACAGTGCGGAGTGAATTCAAATAATAAATACGGCCAGTGTATAATAACGGTCGTATTTTCGAGTTTTGTGTTTTATAAAAAACCAGGGAGTACTATATTTTCATTATTTAACAAATAAAATGGAAATAATAATTTCTGTTAGTGAACGGAGAATTATTGTTTGGGTACTACTCTAGTCAGTAGTATCGAAGTGTATTAATTATGATGAAATTATCAGAATTAAATAAAAGAATTATTTCGCATTTATTAACTTAAGAAATAAATGTTTTACGATTTTATCATAATTAAAGAAGTCAATATTAATTTAAATATTACAAATAGGAGTGAAATGATTAGTCGCTCAATTGACTCATTTCGTTTGATTTGACTAATAAATAATTTTTTTGCGAAAGATATTCTAATTAACTGATAGTTACACATCAGACGCATTATGAATAAAATATATGTGTTTAGATTATTAAGAACTCAATGAATAATTTACTTATCCACAATAACTACTTACGTTTATTAGCTAACCTAGAAATAATAACGACAACTTTGTCACATTTTCATAAGTCTGTTCTCAAGTAATATAAATCAAATGAAAGCTATCACAAGAGTTTTTTTTCTTATTATAGATTTTTTTCTCTTGCCAATAAATGATTTTTATAACCAACTATTAAATAATAATAGTACATTTTAGCAGTGCAGCTCAACGCACGTGTTATTAAAGTAACTGCTGTGTCCTTATAACCAGCGTACGATAGTACAATAGTTATCGATTTTATGGTACCGACTTGTAATTTTAATATTTGTTTTTTTTTTTATATTAATTCTTTATTAAATATTGTTATAAAAGATAACATCTTCTATCTGGTATCATGCAACTTCCAAGATCACACGAACTTGGTAATTTAACTGTGTAAAGAGGACATAACCTCTCTAACTAAAATTATTGTATCAACCCTCAGTGTTACCAGCCTTGAGGTTAAAAGAGTTTCTTTTTAAAAATTGTTCATAATAACTATTATTTTGTAAAGATATTAGTGATTGATTGTTTATTTAAAAGAGTTAATGGCATTTCAGAACTGTTAATAAATCTAAATTATTTTTACCAGTGGAAAGAGTTTTTTGATTTCAAAATAAAATAGTTTAATTCTCATAACTAGTTCTATCAGAAGGTGGCGGCAGAATTTGAATATTCATTATAATTCAAATCACAATTAAGCCCTTATTTTATTTTATTGTGCATGTGTATTACTTAGGGTATTCAAGTAGAATATCCACATGTATGTATAAAGTGTATGTTGCAGCAGAAGCAGTCACCAAACAGAACAGTAATAACATCCACATATGGTAAGTGGGGAGGTGAACAGTGAAGTGCTAAAATATTTTTTAATTGAAAGATTTAAACGGGAATACCCACACAACTATTATTAATAATCAACACTAATAATAATAATTCCATTTTAAAATTTTAATATCTTATTATCTTGTATCGTTGTGGATACCGGAGAGTATCTACACACACTCATCTACAGAATCTGTTCTATAACAGATTGACTAGCCCAACAGTGGGGCTTTAATTGATATTACACAGAATCTGATCTGTAAAAGATTGGCGCCCAATGTCTGAGCGCGGATTAGGGAGAAAACAATTAGCAATTTAGGCAATTAAACCAATAATTTCCTCACCTAATTCGTCGAGAGACAGCAAGTGCATTACCAGCATATCAAGATGTTCGGATATACAAAAGCACAAGAGCCACAAATAATAGAGTTAATAATGAGTATACAGGAAGGCTATCGGTCGATGATGAAGAAGATGGATGAAAGTTTTCAGTCATTGAAGGAAGACTTGAGTAAAAAATTGGATGATTGCCATAATAGTACAATAGAGTCAATAGATAGGACCAGAGAAGATGGCAGGAAATTCAGAGAAAACCTAAGAAAAGAGAGGGAACAATCAATGGAACAATCCAACCCGAAGATAGATGACCATCAAATGGAGGTTGAAGAAGTAACTGAAGATAAAAACATAGAACAAGCAAGTACAGAGCCTGAAGATAGTGGAGAAAAGAAGATCCAAATAATTCAAGAAACAGAAGAGGTGAAGATGGAAGAAAGAAGAACCATACGTCCAAAGAAGACAAGGGTTACAAAAGAATTGATTGAAATGACTCGAGGCGGCCTGATTAATATGATCAACTTACCAATCGTCAACCATGAAGAAGGGATCTTCAGTAAGGAGTATCGGAGGAGTTTCATGCAGATAGACGAGGAGGAAGATTATGTAACAACGAAAAAGAAGATGACCAATAAAATATTACAACCAAAAATTTCCAAAAGAAGAGTGAGATATTTTAAGAAAAAGGAAGGCTATCAAGAACAATGGGACCGGATTATCGAAGGGTACGCCGGAGAAATAAGAGAACTGAGGAAGAAGAGGAGCCAATTAATGGAAGGACCCAATCAGAAGACAGATGACGGTCAAACAGAATTGGAAGAGTTACCAAATATCAGCACTAACAACGACCAGGAAACCACTGAACACATGTATACTAAAAATAGAGAGAAGAAGAAAACAGAAGAATGGAAGGCAAAGACCTAATAGCACTCAAATGGAAAAACCAGATGATAGCCAGATATATGTCGAGAACGGACAGGAGTATGAACACTGAAGAAGTTCGAATGACAAGAAGAGAGGAGAGCGATGACTACGGATAAAAATGAATAAAAAATACATTGAAATATGGGACGGATTGATATGATAACCAATAATGCTGACACAAGCTTCAATGAAACGGTATATCGAAGATTAAATTATAAGATAAAAGTGAAATATGGCGATGAAAATTATTTGTTACTAATAGTAAGTGAAAAATGAAAATATAATTGTGAAAATAAGTATTGACTATATGAAATAAAAGTGAAATATAGCGATGAAGATTATTGTTTATTAATAAATGAAAAATGAAAATATGATTGTGAAAATAAATGTTGACTATATGAAGAAAGGATGGAATATTGCTATGAAGATTATTTGTTGTTTATATTAAATAGGAAGTGAATATATAACTATGAAAATGAACGTTGACTATATTGTAATTTTGTAATGTAAAAATATGTTCCAAAGAAGTTATGTAAGGATAAATAAAATTGTATTTACAAGTAAAATACCATCCTACCCGTACTACCAATGAAAGAAAAAATAATACTATACGAGATCGACACACAACAACTACAGCATGAATATATACTTCCTAGAGCCACGTCAACAAGTAAAACACCATCCTACCCGTACTACCAATGAAGGAAAAAATATAATTATACGAGACTGACACCCAAGATCTTTGGCACAAATTAATTCCAAGAGCCACGTCAACAAGTAAAAACAACAACATACCCATACTGATAAAAGAGGAGACAGTGAACTAGATGATATATAAAAGAAGAAGAAGAAAATAAGAAGTTGGAGGAACAAAACCGAATAAGTATCATTAATGTAGATAAGAGATAACACACAACCATAGTGTTTTCTAGTGTCTTTTACTAGAAGAGAGCCTATA
This sequence comes from Magicicada septendecula, assembly GCA_034769895.1. Classification (NCBI taxonomy): domain Eukaryota; kingdom Metazoa; phylum Arthropoda; class Insecta; order Hemiptera; family Cicadidae; genus Magicicada; species Magicicada septendecula. The sequence goes on along the minus strand of CM068367.1, from coordinate 1,191,493,523 downwards.
CCAAATGGACTATATCTCAATTGAAACCATGAGAAAATATATTCATGAATTGTATCCAGAGAAGTAAACCCCGAAAACAAAGAAGATTATGAAATGACGTTTAATGTAATACAAAGAGAAGAGATTAATTGATGACGAAGAAGAATGAAAAAATAATATATTAACGAAGATGATCATGAGAGTATACCAGTGATGAAATGTAAAACAAACTGTCCCTGTAATATGTGAAGAATTTAGTTGAGTTGAATCAAGAAGAAGAGAGTATAACCATGTATAAACCGCAGATGCGTGAGATAATCCCAAGGATATTTATTATTTGTTGAAAGAACGACCACTTTATGTTTTTTGATTATTTGAGATGAATTGACTGATGAATAATGCCAGCAATCATTTGTTATTATTGATGGAGATGATGTGCCTCCGTATTTATTGATGTTAGTATGGCCAGTGGAGTTGTATGCCAAAGTGAGCCGCTCTGAACTGCCCCAGCTAAACCAATCAAATGAATTAAAACAACCAGACAAGCAAGAGACGCTTAGGTGAAGCGTCCCAGTCATCATTCAGTCGTCAAAGAGTCTACCGGCATGATTCGACGGGCAAGGTCGATGAAGAAATGTATGAAGTTGTATTTAAATTGTGCGCGACACGTTCACGAGTCACGCTATACACACATAACCTATACATAACAAAGAAATAATGAGTGTACAGTGCGGAGTGAATTCAAATAATAAATACGGCCAGTGTATAATAACGGTCGTATTTTCGAGTTTTGTGTTTTATAAAAAACCAGGGAGTACTATATTTTCATTATTTAACAAATAAAATGGAAATAATAATTTCTGTTAGTGAACGGAGAATTATTGTTTGGGTACTACTCTAGTCAGTAGTATCGAAGTGTATTAATTATGATGAAATTATCAGAATTAAATAAAAGAATTATTTCGCATTTATTAACTTAAGAAATAAATGTTTTACGATTTTATCGTAATTAAAGAAGTCAATATAAATTTAAATATTACAAATAGGAGTGAAATGATTAGTCGCTCAATTGACTCATTTTGTTTGATTTGACTAATAAATAATTTTTTTGCGAAAGATATTCTAATTAACTGATAGTTACACATCAGACGTATTATGAATAAAATATATGTGTTTAGATTATTAAGAACTCAATGAATAATTTACTTATCCACAATAACTACTTACGTTTATTAGCTAACCTAGAAATAATAACGACAACTTTGTCACATTTTCATAAGTCTGTTCTCAAGTAATATAAATCAAATGAAAGCTATCACAAGAGTTTTTTCTTATTATAGATTTTTTTTTCTCTTGCCAATAAATGATTTTTATAACCAACTATTAAATAATAATAGTACATTTTAGCAGTGCAGCTCAATGCACGTGTTATTAAAGTAACTGCTGTGTCCTTATATCCAGCGTACGATAGTACAATAGTTATCGATTTTATGGTACCGACTTGTAATTTTAATATTTGTTTTTTTTTTTATATTAATTCTTTATTAAATATTGTTATAAAAGATAACATCTTCTATCTGGTATCATGCAACTTCCAAGATCACACGAACTTGGTAATTTAACTGTGTAAAGAGGACATAACCTCTCTAACTAAAATTATTGTATCAACCCTCAGTGTTACCAGCCTTGAGGTTAAAAGAGTTTCTTTTTAAAAATTGTTCATAATAACTATTATTTTGTAAAGATATTAGTGATTGATTGTTTATTTAAAAGAGTTAATGGCATTTCAGAACTGTTAATAAATCTAAATTATTTTTACCAGTGGAAAGAGTTTTTTGATTTCAAAATAAAATAGTTTAATTCTCATAACTAGTTCTATCAGAAGGTGGCGGCAGAATTTGAATATTCATTATAATTCAAATCACATTAAGCCCTTATTTTATTTTATTGTGCATGCGTATTACTTAGGGTATTCAAGTAGAATATCCACATGTATGTATAAAGTGTATGTTGCAGCAGAAGCAGTCACCAAACAGAACAGTAATAACATCCACATATGGTAAGTGGGGAGGTGAACAGTGAAGTGGTAAAATATTTTTTAATTGAAAGATTTAAACGGGAATACCCACACAACTATTATTAATAATCAACACTAATAATAATAATTCCATTTTAAAATTTTAATATCTTATTATCTTGTATCGTTGTGGATACCGGAGAGTATCTACACACACTCATTTACAGAATCTGTTCTATAACAGATTGACGAACCCAACTCGGGGCTTTAATTGATATTACCACGAATCTGTTTTGTAACAGATTGGCGCTCCATCGCGGGGCAGGATTGACAGAAGACAACACCTTCAAATAATAAAATCTATATATACATATCTGTTCTGTAACAAGGTTCGTACATTAATGATAGGTTATCTTTATACTTTGACCAATATACAGTGTCTTAATATATTTATTTAATCTTTGAAAGAGAATAAAATTGATTCAGTGGTATTTCAAAATATAGTGAGAAATATTCAAAGTGCGTCATTTCGGAAGTTTATATAATTTATTGGATACTTAACGGCTTTGTAGCATGTGATTACTCTGTTGGTCGGGAATGAAGGAATGTGGCTGCAATATAACTCAGTTTTCATTTATTCGGACTTCGGGCATCTTTTTCAAAGTATTTTGATTCATTTATTCACTTCGTCTTGAAATAAAACGTCTTCTCCATCAGGTAATTGTGTTCAGTGATAGTCAGACTCCTTCTCGTTCAATTTTGATAAGTTAATTTACTTTTAAAACATTTTAAATATGAAAATAGGTTGCTCTGAATTCTGGCGTCTGTTTTACTTGAGCGTCACTTTCTGAGTAATCATATTCAACGGTAATTACGTCTTCAACCATCGTTTCCATGGTTACGCAATTATTCTGATTGGGCTAGCTTGACATCAAACCATTGTTATCAAAATTTGAATTCTTTTCAAATCTTCCTATATCTTCTGACTTCCTTCCTTCTCTTATTTTCCTTCCTAAGTATTAATTATTAGCACTGTCATTTGTATTTTCTCACAAAGATTATTTTGGTATCCCACAATATTGGGTTTTTCATATTTTATAAGTTTACAATTAATTTAATACTTACTAATTACATTTCTCTGTTTACATAACTCCTTATTTTAATATTTTGTTTTTAATAACATTTACCATTCATCCTTGGTTAATTGGTCAACTTGGATTTGTCAATTACTTGGCTACTTTCATACAATTAGTATTTGTTTATGTTTGACCGTTAGGCCTGTTTCAAGTCTAAGTAGCCATTACTGGTTTTTGATTGTTTCATACACATTATATCTCATTTTGTTCCAGATCGTTATTTGTTTTTATAATTAGGTTTATTATCTATGGAGGTGTTTTGGTTCAGTCTTGTGTGATTTTTGTGTGTAACAACTGCGTTATTCATTATTTCTTGCTAATTATGTACTAACAGTTTTCTCTTTTATAACTCAAACATTGTTTCCTTTCCTTATTTTTTAATTACTCTGCCAATGTCAATAATATGGCTATTAATTACTACCTTTTCAACATATAACATATAATATTTAGGTCTATGTTTGGGATAATTACCCAATCCATATCCTATTCATAAATAATTGTTTATACAATTAATTAACACTTATTATTTAATACTGGTGTATAATTCATTACTTCTGATTTATTGTTCGGGTGATAAACAATCTCACCACTATTGTTTCTTTTTTTTATCAATTCACTTTAGGGTAAGTTCACTTTCACTAGGTTAACTTCCGTTTACTTCTCACTATTTTACTCTCTTTCTCTACACAGAAATATATAATTATTAATATCATGTCTTTCTCTATTAACAACTTACATGTATTCCTAACTCTTTGGCTAGTGTATTTTTAGCTATCGTTCTTTATTCATGATTATTTACAATTGTCATTCACAATCAATACTAACATTCATTATTTATTTGGGTCTTTACCGGTTTCATTTTCTTTATTATTTTTGATTACATTATTTCTCCCTTCTCTATTTTTTATTTTTTATTCCTTGTCTTTGTTTTCTTGACGTGTTTAATTTTCTTTTCTTCATCTTTGGTTTGTTCCCTCTTGGTTCTCATGTTTCTTCACCTTCACTTCTCATCTTGTTTATTTTATTTTGGTTCTTAACTGGCCAATCTCTGGGGTTGGGTCAATGTCGTTTGTCTGTCAGTCTAGTCATTGAGTTTCTTTAATAATCACTTTTGGTTTATAACTCTTTCTCCTTCTTTCTTAATTACTTTTTACATTTTTACTCTCCACATTATTTATTTATTAAAATATAGTATTATTTAGCTTTTTTTTTTACATACTTATTGTTATCAAAATTGATCTGAAATGTGGCGATGTTATATAATGCCCTTCCACCAAAATTGATCATTTTATAAAACGTGATTCTCAGTTTGATGAAATTATCAATTGTATTGTATCATTTTCTTCTTAAATTGTCCGGCTTCTTTTTTTTTTTACGAACTGGCTCATTTATTTTTTGTTATAAATTATTCCCTATAAATCTTATTTTCCCTAACTATCCCTACTTTGTAGCTGAAATCGATTCGGATGGGCTCTATTGGCTTACCTAACTCTGTCGTTCAAAACTACTCTTATTCTGTAATCAGGGGAACATCATCCCTGCTCAGTTAAATGATTGCTGGACTTATTCAACAGTCAATCTCAATTAATGAATCTTTAATATAGTCATCTCGTGACTCATAATAATAATAATAATCATAATATTTGTTGGGAATCTTTTACTTTTGTATTTCATTATTGCTCAGTTCGAGTCATATATTTTTACTTCCATATTCCTTAAGGAATGGAAGTATGGTGATGGCAAAAAAAATCGTGTTCGAGATTAATGCAGATTCTGATTCTACTACACTCAAAACATGAAAAAAGTCGTTTTCCGAAAAGTGTCTGTGTGTGTGTCTGTCTGTCTATGTGTCTGTGTGTCTATCTGTAGATTTTTTTTCTATGGCAAACGATAACTGCCGAAAATTCAAACAGAATCAAATAATTTTTTGCATACAGCCCTGATTTGTAGAGTACTCACGACCTATTGTTTTGGTGAAGATCGGTTGAGGGAAAGGGGTAGTTTACCTGCAACGGTTTTTTTTTATCAAGGGAAATTTTTTTTTTTGGCAAACGATAACAGCCGCAAATTCAAACAGAATTAAATAATGTTTCGTATACAGCCCTGAATTGTAGAGTTTTCAAGACCTATTGTTTTTGGTGAAGATCGGTTAAGGGAAAGGGGTAGTTTACCTGTAATGATTTATGTTTTAACAAGGGTATTTCCTATGGCAAACGATAACAGCCGCAAATTCAAACAGAATCAAACGATTATTTGCATACAGCCCTAAATTGTAGAGTTCTCAAGACCTATTGTTTTTGGTGAAGATCGGTTGAGGGAAAGGGGTAGTTTACCTGCAACGTTTTTTTAACAAGGGTATTTTCTATGGCAAACGATAACAGCCGCAAATTCAAACAGAATCAAATAATGTTTTGCATACATCCCTGAATTGTAGAGGTCTCAAGGACTTTCGATTTTGGTGAAGATCGGTTAAGGGGAAGGGGCAACTGGTTGTTGCCAGGCAATAAAATTAAAATTTTTTCATTTTAATGTAATATAATATTTTTCATTTAATACGGCAATAAAAAGGCAGGTAAGACACACACACACACACACACACACACAATTCACGTTATTTCTGGCCTCACTCATGTTTATTTTCTTACGTTTGCACGCTTTTTAAATGGAAAGTGCCGAAACCCACACCAACATAACGCGTGCAAGCCGAAAAAATGGACATCAATTTGCTTACTGGCGAAGCTAGTAGTTAATGAATGGGTAGGCAAAAATCTTATCTTAAATTTTTTTTTAAGGAATCACTAAAAGGACGGTGGGTCAAATCGGACGCTGAGGTAGAGTTTGCTGTAACCGAATGGTTCCACAAACAGCCGTAAGAATTTTACTAGCAGGGAATCTACAGGTTAGCGCAACAGTGGAACTCATGTCTTAATGTTATTGGAGACTTCTTTTAAAATCGTTGAATAAAAAATGCTTTACAGCTCTATACGTGTGTCTATTGAACAATCCTTGTATTAGTCATACACAATAATACAACTGATTGAACTTCAAATTTTTAAACTTGATTAGTTTCTATATATATGTTTAATGTTACAAATAATTCAAATAACAATCTTGATCATCTGTTAGTTCAGCGGAATAACAGTGACACTTTTAATAACCGCATAAAATAAACACTTAGAAACAACACAGGCGCTTTAACTTAACTGTTTGGACCACAGAAGTGAGGCATGCCTCAACGCTCTATGTGTACAGCGCGGGACAATCCCCCCTCCCTACACTTCCCTATCACACCACTACATTGCTTACATACGATGTATACAAAAAACGCTGAGGCAAGTTCAGGTTGCCTCATTCGCTTTAAACGAACTATGCCGAATCTCACCTGTCACCATCTAGCGGTCGCTCAATAAAGCACGTTTCGGTTTAATAAATTTGACAGTCGCAGTAACAATGTATAATCTTTACGTTATGTAGTTCATACGTATTTATAATTTTTATTCTACAGAATTTTTTAGGGTAGGCATTGCCTCAATTGCCTCCATATAACTTCGCCACTGATATATATGTGTACAACGTTATCGGCAACAAAGAAGTAGTTTTTGTTAAAATTCCTTCCCGGGATATTTGGCCGTAGTCCAATGTTTTCTAGAACACCAGACATTTCGGCAATGCCATCGACTTCCATCATCAGTGAAAATCGAGTGCGATAACGTGAGGTGGTATACGTTAGTGACCACAGTACTGTGGTTAAGGCTGAAGCAGTAACTAGAAAGAAGTAGTTTCTATGGTAATATTTCATTTCGAAAATGATTTTAAATATAAATCTTAGAATATGGAAGTCATGTATGGTTCTCCATACCGATTTTTTCATCTTTCTTTATGGATACTCTTTGATAATATTTGAAGCATTGCTTTTCATTGATATAATTCACATTTTCATTCATTTTTAATTACTCTTTTGTTCCATCTCATTTCATATTATAATTCTTAGAATGTTTATTTTACTTATTTCGTTTTTTGATCATTGGCTTGTTTAATTTTACTTCCCCTCTTTTTCTAAATATTTGTGGAAGTTGATCATTTTGACTGATATATTTTTTTTTTTCATAATTTTTTACATATCATAGTAAGTTAGTGCTTCTTACTGGTTAGGAATTTTTGTAGCTTATTCCTTTATAGTATGTTTTCCTTTTTATGCCTCATATCTTGGCTAAAGATTTTTGTAACTTAATCTTATTTTGTAGGAATGTTCTGTAACTTCACTCCTTTATTATTATTTTTTATTGAAATATTATAGTAAGTTTGTGTTTCTTACTTTATATGGATTCTTGGTAATTTTATTTCTCCATTTTTTAATTGGTCTAAAATATTATCGAAATATTTTCGTAAGTTGTTCTTACATAACTTTTTTCAATTTTGAAATTCATTTTTTATATTTTTCCTTGTTATTTATTAGCAACCTTATTTGTTTGTCTTAATATCTCTTTTAATTTCAAAGTAATTTGGTTGCTTTATATCTTACGTTTTTTTTTTCTCAGTCATGTTTGGCTGTCATAATATTTTTCAATTGATGCCTGATTGTATACCCCCTTTATCTTCTTAGTGATGGGGTTAGTGATTTCATAAGTGTTATTGCCCTTGTCTGTTGTAATAGTGTACGGTCCTACGTATAGTAACTTTTTTGTAATGCCTTCTATTGAGCTGGGTAATTCTCTGTTTTTTATCAGCACACTCTCTCCTATCTGGTACTTGATAGTATTTTGATGGTTTTTTGAGTATTTATTTTTCTGTTGCTCTACCTTCTCTGCGATTCTGTTATAAATTTTTCTTTTTTCGAATTGGTATTCGGTATTGGTGGGAAATTTAATTAGATCATTTATCTCTCTCGGTGGTGGTCGCTCAAACATCATTGAGTATGGTGTGGCTTCAGTGAAGTTGTGGTAGGCCAAGTTTATAAATTCTTCAGTGGATTTTATGTAATTGTGCCATTCCTTTTGCTTATTATGGCAGTAGGTCCTCAGAATTCGACCCACAACTCTAAGTACTCTCTCAGCTGGGTTACTGCTGGGGTGATAAACGGATGTTTTGTAGGTCTTAATACCATGTTCCCAGAGTTTGCTTTTCCATAGATTTTCTTTAAACTGAGTCCCATGATCGGTTATGATGGCCATAGGTTTTCCCACTTCTGGTATAAAGTTGTTTAACAAGATTTCAATAATTTTCTTGGTAGTAGCACAGTTAATGGGAGTACAATTTAGTATATTTGGTAAAGTGATCGAATATGATTATAATGAATTTAAATCGGTGTCTTCCTCCACTGCGAGGAAATAGACCACAAATATCAAGGAATACTCTTTCCAATTTTTGACTTGATATTATGGGTATCATCATACCCTCTTTTTTAGAGTTGTTGCACTTTACCATTTGACAGATGTGACATTTTTGTATAGTTCTGTTCACCTTTCGATAAATACTCTTGATATACACTTGTTCCTCTAGTGCCTTTACTACTTTCATGGCACCCATATGGCCGTACCGGATGTGGTAGTCCAAGATCAGTTGTTCTTCTACAATAGATGGAATTACTAGTTTCCATTCTCCAATGTTAGAGTTATTTTTAATGAATAATAAGTTGTCGTGTACTTTATAACTGTACAATGGGTTCTTCTTCTTTTAATATTCTATCTCGGATACTCACTATTTTTGGGTCCACATTTTGCTGTTTGCTTATTTCCAGCGTTATTTTTTCCAGATCTGTTCTATCCTTGATTATGTTATATACCTTGACTAGCAGTTCTTTCTCTCCCCCGAAAGTTTGTTGCTGGATGTTGATACGGGATAATATATCAGCAGCTGTGTTTTTCTTTCCTGGTATGTATTCCCAGTTAATATGGTATTCCTGTAGTAGTAATATCCATCGGGTTAGTTTTCCATGACTGAGCTTGCATTGTTTAAGGAAAGATATGGATCTATGGTCACTTCTCACGGTTATGTTGTATCCTAAAATGTACGTCCTGAATTTGTTGCAGGCGAACACAACACTTAGTAGTTCTTTCTCCGTGATGTGGTAATTCCTTTCAAATGCATTTAAGGTTCTACTTGCAAAACTTATGACCATATGTTGCCCCTTATCATCTTCTTGATACAATACAGCACCGACACTCACATCACAGTTCATGAAGAATGGCTTTTTGAAATCTGGATGGCGTAAAATGACGGTGTCTAAAAATTTCTCTTTTATTTGTGCAAATACTTCGTCTTGTTCAGCTCCCCATGTCCATTTATTTTTAGCGGATAACTGTTTTTGAAATTGTGTTGTTAGCTTGGAATAATTGTCCTGGAATTTCCGATAATAATTGCATATTCCAAGGAAAGACTGTAGCTGTTTTTTGTTTTTAGGTGTGGGGAATCGTTGTATTGCTTCAACCTTCTCTGATGAAGGGGAGATGCCTTCTTCTGTCAGATTAAAACCTAAAAATTGTACCTTGCTGGCTATGAATTTTGATTTATCCAGCTTAAGGGTAATATTGTTATCTGATAATTTTTTCAAAACTGTCTCCACTCTATCACAGTGTTCTTGCCAATTTGATGAGGTGATCAACAAGTCATCTACGTATACAGTAGTAAAATTAAGTACCTCTTGTCCCAATATCTGATCCATACACTTGACGAATACTGCAACCGAATTGATCAGTCCGAATGGCAGTCTTTTGAATTGGTAGTTTCTCCCATCGAACAGAAAAGCTAAGTATTTTCTACTGTTCGGATGTAGCTCCACCTGCCAGTATCCACATACTGTATCCCATGCGCTGATGTATTTAATACCATGGAACTTCTTTAGAATCTCTTCAATTTCGCCTGGGGATGTTCTATCATTTACGATCATTTTATTGATCTCTCTAGCATCGAGGCATATTCTTACTTTTCCATCCTTTTTCGGTATCGCCACTATTGGACTTGTATATGGTGATTGGCTTAATTCTATGATATCATCTTCCATCATCTGGTTGATCTCTGCCCTCACTGCATTCCTTTGAGAGTAGGCGATAGGATATGATTTTTTTCTTAAAATCAACGGGCTCTTTGAATATGATTTTACATTGGTAATCTTTTACCTTGCCCGGGGCATCAGAAAAAATATGTCGATATTTATTGTAGATGTTTAAGAGATCCTCTGCCTGGTGAACACTAATCTGTTGGTCTCTTACTTCTCTTTGGAATTGTCTGATTTCCTCCAGCTTGTTTGACCATAGTTCTTCATCCTTCCATTCATTTACTATTTTTCCATGTGATTGTTGACAATAATTATTTTGTAACATGGTGCAATAGTTGGTTACTGAAGGTAAGTTACTACCCTTCACTATACTTGTTGTCCATATTCCATGTTCAGTGTTTAGTGACACTTCTCCTTGCCGCAGATCAATTATGGCAGAGTATTGTCGGAGTATATCACATCCAACAAGTATTGAGAACGGCAGGCCGCTGGCAACAAGAAAAGACATAGTGAATGTTAGGCCTTTACTATTAAGTTCCAGGGACACTTGTTTTGTTTCCTGACAGTTTTGTTCTGTCTGCCGGTAGCACGAATGATTGTCACGTTGTTTATTGGTAGAGTTGGTATAGGTACACTACTTTCCTGTTGTAGTCTGCTTAACTCTACTTGGTCAATTAAAGATATATTAGATCCAGTATCGATCATTAATGTTGACATACTCCATTTATTTGGGCATTTACGTACACTATCTCACTGTTTCGACTAGGCATTGGTTGATTACTTTCTTCAATCAACTCGTCTCTAATATTTTTTAGATAATTCGTTTGTATTATAGTGATTATATTCTCAGTCGTCTTACATTCTGCAAGAGATCGGTCCAGTGATGGGCTGTTCACAGTTTTCACTGGCCTTAGGCGTTTAAATGAGGGTTGACCTCATTATCTCTAACTTCATTAGCGTTTAATGGTTGGTTAGTGATTGGCTCCTGTTGATTATTCCTGTTGTCTACGTCATTCCTGGTATTTTCTTCGAATGCATGGCTTCTTGTGTCGGGTACCTGGTTAAAGTACGTTCGTCGATAGTTAGATTGGGGATAGTTTCTTCCTGGACTCCGTTGTCTTTGTCCTCTTATGTAATTTACCTGGGGTCGGTATCCTTGGTTGTTGTTGTTATTATTACCGTTTCCAGGGCGATAAGAGTTATTATGACCATTCTGTGGGTAGTTACCCCTGTAGTTGTTCCGGAAATTGTTATTATAGTTCCCATTCCTGTTGAAGTTTCTGGGTATATTATTGCCCCGTTGGTTCCCTTAATAATTGTTAGGGTGGTTTTGTGGTGGCTTATTATCCCCTTGTTGGTTTGGTGATGAAGGTCCTTCATTTACTCTATTACTTCTGAAGCTTGATACTCTATTTTTCCGGTATTGCCACTCGTGCTCATGGCTCTCTAACAGACTAGCCATGTCTTGAATGGTATTTACCTGGCTGTACATCCGTGCTTTTTGTATGGCGTCATCGTAATGGTAAGACAATTGTATTACAAGACACTCTTCCCGGATGCGTGGTTCCAAATTTCTCGCCATGCAGATCTTTCCCAGGAAGTAGGATGTGAGAGATTGTCCATTTTGACTCTCATACCTCCTGTTGCTCAGGTTATTGCGGACCATGTTCTGGGTCGATTCGGACCAGTATTTAGCCTTGAATTGGGTCTTAAATTCTTGAATGCTTTGGATGTCTGGTCTTGTGGCAGTCCACCAGTTGTCGTAGGTCTCTTTGAACATTTCGTCCAGCATTCCTCTTACTGTTGTCCATCGGGTCTCTCGATTTTTGATTATTAACTCTTCCACCCTCTTCAGGAATTCAATAGGGTTCCTTTTATAATTACGGAAGTTAATTGTATCTCTATTGTCCGCGTGTACGATATGGTTACTGTTACATGGTCGGTCACGCCAGGCGCCCACTTCTTCCCGTAACGACTCTTCTAGTCTGTGCATCTCATCGATCCTTTGTTTGTTTTTGTCCACTTTGCTGTCTATTTTATTTAAATTGCTGTACACCCCTTCCATTCTTTCTCCCAGGTCTGTTCGTACAGCTGCTATCTCCTTCTGGTTTTCTTCCCGGACTAGATGTATGTCCTGGTCCATCTGTTCACATCTTTTGGCTGTTTCTTCGTGACATTCCTCAATTCTCCTTTTATTTTCTCCTTCGAGGTTGTTCATTTTATTGAGTACTTCCGCACGGACTTCAGAAACATTTTCGTTGGTTTTCTCTAGTTTCTCCAACGTTTCTCCAACTTATTAATTTTAAGATTCACCATAGGAATTTGTGAAATAGTTGTAGTGAGTTAATAATGGACGGATTTTATCCTTGTTTAGACTTTATTTAAAGCCCAAGGTGTCCGCGATCTATTGCCACTAACTATTCAACGATATGGCAATTAATAAAAAAGTTACAGCAATTATAAACTTTTTAATCATTTTGTGTATCAACGCTTACGTCACTATAATCTCCAACCCATATAAGAAATTGGTACAAAATTAAAAGTTTTATTTAACCGAGGTGTTTTGGGGTGGAGAGTTCGACAATTTAAACCAATCAAATGAATTAAAACAACCAGACAAGCAAGAGACGCTTAGGTGAAGCGTCCCAGTCATCATTCAGTCGTCAAAGAGTCTACCGGCATAATTCGACGGGCAAGGTCGATGAAGAAATGTATGAAGTTGTATTTAAATTGTGCGCGACACGTTCATGAGTCACGCTATACACACATAACCTATACATAACAAAGAAATAACGAGTGTACAGTGCGGAGTGAATTCAAATAATAAATACGGCCAGTGTATAATAACGGTCGTATTTTCGAGTTTTGTGTTTTATAAAAAACCAGGGAGTACTATATTTTCATTATTTAACAAATAAAATGGAAATAATAATTTCTGTTAGTGAACGGAGAATTATTGTTTGGGTACTACTCTAGTCAGTAGTATCGAAGTGTATTAATTATGATGAAATTATCAGAATTAAATAAAAGAATTATTTCGCATTTATTAACTTAAGAAATAAATGTTTTACGATTTTATCATAATTAAAGAAGTCAATATTAATTTAAATATTACAAATAGGAGTGAAATGATTAGTCGCTCAATTGACTCATTTCGTTTGATTTGACTAATAAATAATTTTTTTGCGAAAGATATTCTAATTAACTGATAGTTACACATCAGACGCATTATGAATAAAATATATGTGTTTAGATTATTAAGAACTCAATGAATAATTTACTTATCCACAATAACTACTTACGTTTATTAGCTAACCTAGAAATAATAACGACAACTTTGTCACATTTTCATAAGTCTGTTCTCAAGTAATATAAATCAAATGAAAGCTATCACAAGAGTTTTTTTTTCTTATTATAGATTTTTTTCTCTTGCCAATAAATGATTTTTATAACCAACTATTAAATAATAATAGTACATTTTAGCAGTGCAGCTCAACGCACGTGTTATTAAAGTAACTGCTGTGTCCTTATAACCAGCGTACGATAGTACAATAGTTATCGATTTTATGGTACCGACTTGTAATTTTAATATTTGTTTGTTTTTTTTATATTAATTCTTTATTAAATATTGTTATAAAAGATAACATCTTGTATCTGGTATCATGCAACTTCCAAGATCACACGAACTTGGTAATTTAACTGTGTAAAGAGGACATAACCTCTCTAACTAAAATTATTGTATCAACCCTCAGTGTTACCAGCCTTGAGGTTAAAAGAGTTTCTTTTTAAAAATTGTTCATAATAACTATTATTTTGTAAAGATATTAGTGATTGATTGTTTATTTAAAAGAGTTAATGGCATTTCAGAACTGTTAATAAATCTAAATTATTTTTACCAGTGGAAAGAGTTTTTTGATTTCAAAATAAAATAGTTTAATTCTCATAACTAGTTCTATCAGAAGGTGGCGGCAGAATTTGAATATTCATTATAATTCAAATCACAATTAAGCCCTTATTTTATTTTATTGTGCATGTGTATTACTTAAGGTATTCAAGTAGAATATCCACATGTATGTATAAAGTGTATGTTGCAGCAGAAGCAGTCACCAAACAGAACAGTAATAACATCCACATATGGTAAGTGGGGAGGTGAACAGTGAAGTGCTAAAATATTTTTTAATTGAAAGATTTAAACGGGAATACCCACACAACTATTATTAATAATCAACACTAATAATAATAATTCCATTTTAAAATTTTAATATCTTATTATCTTGTATCGTTGTGGATACCGGAGAGTATCTACACACACTCATCTACAGAATCTGTTCTATAACAGATTGACTAGCCCAACAGTGGGGCTTTAATTGATATTACACAGAATCTGATATGTAAAAGATTGGCGCCCAACGTCTGAGCGCGGATTAGGGAGAAAACAATTAGCAATTTAGGCAATTAAACCAATAATTTCCTCACCTAATTCGTCGAGAGACAGCAAGTGCATTACCAGCATATCAAGATGTTCGGATATACAAAAGCACAAGAGCCACAAATAATAGAGTTAATAATGAGTATACAGGAAGGCTATCGGTCGATGATGAAGAAGATGGATGAAAGTTTTCAGTCATTGAAGGAAGACTTGAGTAAAAAATTGGATGATTGCCATAATAGTACAATAGAGTCAATAGATAGGACCAGAGAAGATGGCAGGAAATTCAGAGAAAACCTAAGAAAAGAGAGGGAACAATCAATGGAACAATCCAACCCGAAGATAGATGACCATCAAATGGAGGTTGAAGAAGTAACTGAAGATAAAAACATAGAACAAGCAAGTACAGAGCCTGAAGATAGTGGAGAAAAGAAGATCCAAATAATTCAAGAAACGGAAGAGGTGAAGATGGAAGAAAGAAAAACCATACGTCCAAAGAAGACAAGGGTTACAAAAGAATTGATTGAAATGACTCGAGGCGGCCTGATTAATATGATCAACTTACCAATCGTCAACCATGAAGAAGGGATCTTCAGTAAGGAGTATCGGAGGAGTTTCATGCAGATAGACGAGGAGGAAGATTATGTAACAACGAAAAAGAAGATGACCAATAAAATATTACAACCAAAAATTTCCAAAAGAAGAGTGAGATATTTTAAGAAAAAGGAAGGCTATCAAGAACAATGGGACCGGATTATCGAAGGGTACGCCGGAGAAATAAGAGAACTGAGGAAGAAGAGGAGCCAATTAATGGAAGGACCCAATCAGAAGACAGATGACGGTCAAACAGAATTGGAAGAGTTACCAAATATCAGCACTAACAACGACCAGGAAACCACTGAACACATGTATACTAAAAATAGAGAGAAGAAGAAAACAGAAGAATGGAAGGCAAAGACCTAATAGCACTCAAATGGAAAAACCAGATGATAGCCAGATATATGTCGAGAACGGACAGGAGTATGAACACTGAAGAAGTTCGAACGACAAGAAGAGAGGAGAGCGATGACTACGGATAAAAATGAATAAAAAATACATTGAAATATGGGACGGATTGATATGATAACCAATAATGCTGACACAAGCTTCAATGAAACGGTATATCGAAGATTAAATTATAAGATAAAAGTGAAATATGGCGATGAAAATTATTTGTTACTAATAGTAAGTGAAAAATGAAAATATAATTGTGAAAATAAGTATTGACTATATGAAATAAAAGTGAAATATAGCGATGAAGATTATTGTTTATTAATAAATGAAAAATGAAAATATGATTGTGAAAATAAATGTTGACTATATGAAGAAAGGATGGAATATTGCTATGAAGATTATTTGTTGTTTATATTAAATAGGAAGTGAATATATAACTATGAAAATGAACGTTGACTATATTGTAATTTTGTAATGTAAAAATATGTTTTAAAGAAGTTATGTAAGGATAAATAAAATTGTATTTACAAGTAAAATACCATCCTACCCGTACTACCAATGAAAGAAAAAATAATACTATACGAGATCGACACACAACAACTACAGCATGAATATATACTTCCTAGAGCCACGTCAACAAGTAAAACACCATCCTACCCGTACTACCAATGAAGGAAAAAATATAATTATACGAGACTGACACCCAAGATCTTTGGCACAAATTAATTCCAAGAGCCACGTCAACAAGTAAAAACAACAACATACCCATACTGATAAAAGAGGAGACAGTGAACTAGATGATATATAAAAGAAGAAGAAGAAAATAAGAAGTTGGAGGAACAAAACCGAATAAGTATCATTAATGTAGATAAGAGATAACACACAACCATAGTGTTTTCTAGTGTCTTTTACTAGAAGAGAGCCTATACCAAATGGACTATATCTCAATTGAAACCATGAGAAAATATATTCATGAATTGTATCCAGAGAAGTAAACCCCGAAAACAAAGAAGATTATGAAATGACGTTTAATGTAATACAAAGAGAAGAGATTAATTGATGACGAAGAAGAATGAAAAAATAATATATTAACGAAGATGATCATGAGAGTATACCAGTGATGAAATGTAAAACAAACTGTCCCTGTAATATGTGAAGAATTTAGTTGAGTTGAATCAAGAAGAAGAGAGTATAACCATGTATAAACCGCAGATGCGTGAGATAATCCCAAGGATATTTATTATTTGTTGAAAGAACGACCACTTTATGTTTTTTGATTATTTGAGATGAATTGACTGATGAATAATGCCAGCAATCATTTGTTATTATTGATGGAGATGATGTGCCTCCGTATTTATTGATGTTAGTATGGCCAGTGGAGTTGTATGCCAAAGTGAGCCGCTCTGAACTGCCCCAGCTAAACCAATCAAATAAATTAAAACAACCAGACAAGCAAGAGACGCTTAGGTGAAGCGTCCCAGTCATCATTCAGTCGTCAAAGAGTCTACCGGCATGATTCGACGGGCAAGGTCGATGAAGAAATGTATGAAGTTGTATTTAAATTGTGCGCGACACGTTCATGAGTCACGCTATACACACATAACCTATACATAACAAAGAAATAATGAGTGTACAGTGCGGAGTGAATTCAAATAATAAATACGGCCAGTGTATAATAACGGTCGTATTTTCGAGTTTTGTGTTTTATAAAAAACCAGGGAGTACTATATTTTCATTATTTAACAAATAAAATGGAAATAATAATTTCTGTTAGTGAACGGAGAATTATTGTTTGGGTACTACTCTAGTCAGTAGTATCGAAGTGTATTAATTATGATGAAATTATCAGAATTAAATAAAAGAATTATTTCGCATTTATTAACTTAAGAAATAAATGTTTTACGATTTTATCGTAATTAAAGAAGTCAATATAAATTTAAATATTACAAATAGGAGTGAAATGATTAGTCGCTGAATTGACTCATTTTGTTTGATTTGACTAATAAATAATTTTTTTGCGAAAGATATTCTAATTAACTGATAGTTACACATCAGACGTATTATGAATAAAATATATGTGTTTAGATTATTAAGAACTCAATGAATAATTTACTTATCCACAATAACTACTTACGTTTATTAGCTAACCTAGAAATAATAACGACAACTTTGTCACATTTTCATAAGTCTGTTCTCAAGTAATATAAATCAAATGAAAGCTATCACAAGAGTTTTTTCTTATTATAGATTTTTTTTTCTCTTGCCAATAAATGATTTTTATAACCAACTATTAAATAATAATAGTACATTTTAGCAGTGCAGCTCAATGCACGTGTTATTAAAGTAACTGCTGTGTCCTTATATCCAGCGTACGATAGTACAATAGTTATCGATTTTATGGTACCGACTTGTAATTTTAATATTTGTTTTTTTTTTTTATATTAATTCTTTATTAAATATTGTTATAAAAGATAACATCTTCTATCTGGTATCATGCAACTTCCAAGATCACACGAACTTGGTAATTTAACTGTGTAAAGAGGACATAACCTCTCTAACTAAAATTATTGTATCAACCCTCAGTGTTACCAGCCTTGAGGTTAAAAGTTTCTTTTTAAAAATTGTTCATAATAACTATTATTTTGTAAAGATATTAGTGATTGATTGTTTATTTAAAAGAGTTAATGGCATTTCAGAACTGTTAATAAATCTAAATTATTTTTACCAGTGGAAAGAGTTTTTTGATTTCAAAATAAAATAGTTTAATTCTCATAACTAGTTCTATCAGAAGGTGGCGGCAGAATTTGAATATTCATTATAATTCAAATCACATTAAGCCCTTATTTTATTTTATTGTGCATGCGTATTACTTAGGGTATTCAAGTAGAATATCCACATGTATGTATAAAGTGTATGTTGCAGCAGAAGCAGTCACCAAACAGAACAGTAATAACATCCACATATGGTAAGTGGGGAGGTGAACAGTGAAGTGCTAAAATATTTTTTAATTGAAAGATTTAAACGGGAATACCCACACAACTATTATTAATAATCAACACTAATAATAATAATTCCATTTTAAAATTTTAATATCTTATTATCTTGTATCGTTGTGGATACCGGAGAGTATCTACACACACTCATTTACAGAATCTGTTCTATAACAGATTGACGAACCCAACTCGGGGCTTTAATTGATATTACCACGAATCTGTTTTGTAACAGATTGGCGCTCCATCGCGGGGCAGGATTGACAGAAGACAACACCTTCAAATAATAAAATCTATATATACATATCTGTTCTGTAACAAGGTTCGTACATTAATGATAGGTTATCTTTATACTTTGACCAATATACAGTGTCTTAATATATTTATTTAATCTTTGAAAGAGAATAAAATTGATTCAGTGGTATTTCAAAATATAGTGAGAAATATTCAAAGTGCGTCATTTCGGAAGTTTATATAATTTATTGGATACTTAACGGCTTTGTAGCATGTGATTACTCTGTTGGTCGGGAATGAAGGAATGTGGCTGCAATATAATTCAGTTTTCATTTATTCGGACTTCGGGCATCTTTTTCAAAGTATTTTGATTCATTTATTCACTTCGTCTTGAAATAAAACGTCTTCTCCATCAGGTAATTGTGTTCAGTGATAGTCAGACTCCTTCTCGTTCAATTTTGATAAGTTAATTTACTTTTAAAACATTTTAAATATGAAAATAGGTTGCTCTGAATTCTGGCGTCTGTTTTACTTGAGCGTCACTTTCTGAGTAATCATATTCAACGGTAATTACGTCTTCAACCATCGTTTCCATGGTTACACAATTATTCTGATTGGGCTAGCTTGACATCAAACCATTGTTATCAAAATTTGAATTCTTTTCAAATCTTCCTATATCTTCTGACTTCCTTCCTTCTCTTATTTTCCTTCCTAAGTATTAATTATTAGCACTGTCATTTGTATTTTCTCACAAAGATTATTTTGGTATCCCACAATATTGGGTTTTTCATATTTTATAAGTTTACAATTAATTTAATACTTACTAATTACATTTCTCTGTTTACATAACTCCTTATTTTAATATTTTGTTTTTAATAACATTTACCATTCATCCTTGGTTAATTGGTCAACTTGGATTTGTCAATTACTTGGCTACTTTCATACAATTAGTATTTGTTTATGTTTGACCGTTAGGCCTGTTTCAAGTCTAAGTAGCCATTACTGGTTTTTGATTGTTTCATACACATTATATCTCATTTTGTTCCAGATCGTTATTTGTTTTTATAATTAGATTTATTATCTATGGAGGTGTTTTGGTTCAGTCTTGTGTGATTTTTGTGTGTAACAACTGCGTTATTCATTATTTCTTGCTAATTATGTACTAACAGTTTTCTCTTTTATAACTCAAACATTGTTTCCTTTCCTTATTTTTTAATTACTCTGCCAATGTCAATAATATGGCTATTAATTACTACCTTTTCAACATATAACATATAATATTTAGGTCTATGTTTGGGATAATTACCCAATCCATATCCTATTCATAAATAATTGTTTATACAATTAATTAACACTTATTATTTAATACTGGTGTATAATTCATTACTTCTGATTTATTGTTCGGGTGATAAACAATCTCACCACTATTGTTTCTTTTTTTTATCAATTCACTTTAGGGTAAGTTCACTTTCACTAGGTTAACTTCCGTTTACTTCTCACTATTTTACTCTCTTTCTCTACACAGAAATATATAATTATTAATATCATGTCTTTCTCTATTAACAACTTACATGTATTCCTAACTCTTTGGCTAGTGTATTTTTAGCTATCGTTCTTTATTCATGATTATTTACAATTGTCATTCACAATCAATACTAACATTCATTATTTATTTGGGTCTTTACCGGTTTCATTTTCTTTATTATTTTTGATTACATTATTTCTCCCTTCTCTATTTTTTATTTTTTATTCCTTGTCTTTGTTTTCTTGACGTGTTTCATTTTCTTTTCTTCATCTTTGGTTTGTTCCCTCTTGGTTCTCATGTTTCTTCTCCTTCACTTCTCATCTTGTTTATTTTATTTTGGTTCTTAACTGGCCAATCTCTGGGGTTGGGTCAATGTCGTTTGTCTGTCAGTCTAGTCATTGAGTTTCTTTAATAATCACTTTTGGTTTATAACTCTTTCTCCTTCTTCCTTAATTACTTTTTACATTTTTACTCTCCACATTATTTATTTATTAAAATATAGTATTATTTAGCTTTTTTTTTTTACATACTTATTGTTATCAAAATTGATCTGAAATGTGGCGATGTTATATAATGCCCTTCCACCAAAATTGATCATTTTATAAAACGTGATTCTAAGTTTGATGAAATTATCAATTGTATTGTATCATTTTCTTCTTAAATTGTCCGGCTTCTTTTTTTTTTACGAACTGGCTCATTTATTTTTTGTTATAAATTATTCCCTATAAATCTTATTTTCCCTAACTATCCCTACTTTGTAGCTGAAATCGATTCGGATGGGCTCTATTGGCTTACCTAACTCTGTCGTTCAAAACTACTCTTATTCTGAGATCAGGGGAACATCATCCCTGCTCAGTTAAATGATTGCTGGACTTATTCAACAGTCAATCTCAATTAATGAATCTTTAATATAGTCATCTCGTGACTCATAATAATAATAATAATCATAATATTTGTTGGGAATCTTTTACTTTTGTATTTCATTATTGCTCAGTTCGAGTCATATATTTTTACTTCCATATTCCTTAAGGAATGGAAGTATGGTGATGGCAAAAAAAATCGTGTTCGAGATTAATGCAGATTCTGATTCTACTACACTCAAAACATGAAAAAAGTCGTTTTCTGAAAAGTGTCTGTGTGTGTGTCTGTCTGTCTATGTGTCTGTGTGTCTATCTGTAGATTTTTTTTCTATGGCAAACGATAACTGCCGAAAATTCAAACAGAATCAAATAATTTTTTGCATACAGCCCTGATTTGTAGAGTACTCACGACCTATTGTTTTGGTGAAGATCGGTTGAGGGAAAGGGGTAGTTTACCTGCAACGGTTTTTTTTTTATCAAGGGAAATTTTTTTTTTTGGCAAACGATAACAGCCGCAAATTCAAACAGAATTAAATAATGTTTCGTATACAGCCCTGAATTGTAGAGTTTTCAAGACCTATTGTTTTTGGTGAAGATCGGTTAAGGGAAAGGGGTAGTTTACCTGTAACGTTTTATGTTTTAACAAGGGTATTTCCTATGGCAAACGATAACAGCCGCAAATTCAAACAGAATCAAACGATTATTTGCATACAGCCCTAAATTGTAGAGTTCTCAAGACCTATTGTTTTTGGTGAAGATCGGTTGAGGGAAAGGGGTAGTTTACCTGCAACGTTTTTTTAACAAGGGTATTTTCTATGGCAAACGATAACAGCCGCAAATTCAAACAGAATCAAATAATGTTTTGCATACATCCCTGAATTGTAGAGGTCTCAAGGACTTTCGATTTTGGTGAAGATCGGTTAAGGGGAAGGGGCAACTGGTTGTTGCCAGGCAATAAAATTAAAATTTTTTCATTTTAATGTAATATAATATTTTTCATTTAATACGGCAATAAAAAGGCAGGTAAGACACAAACACACACACACACACACACACACACACACACACACACACACACACACACACACACACACACACACACACACACACACACACACACAATTCACGTTATTTCTGGCCTCACTCATGTTTATTTTCTTACGTTTGCACGCTTTTTAAATGGAAAGTGCCGAAACCCACACCAACATAACGCGTGCAAGCCGAAAAAATGGACATCAATTTGCTTACTGGCGAAGCTAGTAGTTAATGAATGGGTAGGCAAAAATCTTATCTTAAATTTTTTTTTAAGGAATCACTAAAAGGACGGTGGGTCAAATCGGACGCTGAGGTAGAGTTTGCTGTAACCGAATGGTTCCACAAACAGCCGTAAGAATTTTACTAGCAGGGAATCTACAGGTTAGCGCAACAGTGGAACTCATGTCTTAATGTTATTGGAGACTTCTTTTAAAATCGTTGAATAAAAAATGCTTTACAGCTCTATACGTGTGTCTATTGAACAATCCTTGTATTAGTCATACACAATAATACAACTGATTGAACTTCAAATTTTTAAACTTGATTAGTTTCTATATATATGTTTAATGTTACAAATAATTCAAATAACAATCTTGATCATCTGTTAGTTCAGCGGAATAACAGTGACACTTTTAATAACCGCATAAAATAAACACTTAGAAACAACACAGGCGCTTTAACTTAACTGTTTGGACCACAGAAGTGAGGCATGCCTCAACGCTCTATGTGTACAGCGCGGGACAATCCCCCCTCCCTACACTTCCCTATCACACCACTACATTGCTTACATACGATGTACACAAAAAACGCTGAGGCAAGTTCAGGTTGCCTCATTCGCTTTAAACGAACTATGCCGAATCTCACCTGTCACCATCTAGCGGTCGCTCAATAAAGCACGTTTCGGTTTAATAAATTTGACAGTCGCAGTAACAATGTATAATCTTTACGTTATGTAGTTCATACGTATTTATAGTTTTTATTCTACAGAATTTTTTAGGGTAGGCATTGCCTCAATTGCCTCCATGTAACTTCGCCACTGATATATATGTGTACAACGTTATCGGCAACAAAGTAGTTTTTGTTAAAATTCCTTCCCGGGATATTTGGCCGTAGTCCAATGTTTTCTACAACACCAGACATTTCGGCAATGCCATCGACTTCCATCATCAGTGAAAATCGAGTGCGATAACGTGAGGTGGTATACGTTAGTGACCACAGTACTGTGGTTAAGGCTGAAGCAGTAACTAGAAAGAAGTAGTTTCTATGGTAATATTTCATTTCGAAAATGATTTTAAATATAAATCTTAGAATATGGAAGTCATGTATGGTTCTCCATACCGATTTTTTCATCTTTCTTTATGGATACTCTTTGATAATATTTGAAGCATTGCTTTTCATTGATATAATTCACATTTTCATTCATTTTTAATTACTCTTTTGTTCCATCTCATTTCATATTATAATTCTTAGAATGTTTATTTTACTTATTTCGTTTTTTGATCATTGGCTTGTTTAATTTTACTTCCCCTCTTTTTCTAAATATTTGTGGAAGTTGATCATTTTGACTGATATATTTTTTTTTCATAATTTTTTACATATCATAGTAAGTTAGTGCTTCTTACTGGTTAGGAATTTTTGTAGCTTATTCCTTTATAGTATGTTTTGCTTTTTATGCCTCATATCTTGGCTAAAGATTTTTGTAACTTAATCTTATTTTGTAGGAATGTTCTGTAACTTCACTCCTTTATTATTATTTTTTATTGAAATATTATAGTAAGTTTGTGTTTCTTACTTTATATGGATTCTTGGTAATTTTATTTCTCCATTTTTTAATTGGTCTAAAATATTATCGAAATATTTTCGTAAGTTGTTCTTACATAACTTTTTTCAATTTTGAAATTCATTTTTTATATTTTTCCTTGTTATTTATTAGCAACCTTATTTGTTTGTCTTAATATCTCTTTTAATTTCAAAGTAATTTGGTTGCTTTATATCTTACGTTTTTTTTTCTCAGTCATGTTTGGCTGTCATAATATTTTTCAATTGATGCCTGATTGTATACCCCCTTTATCTTCTTAGTGATGGGGTTAGTGATTTCATAAGTGTTATTGCCCTTGTCTGTTGTAATAGTGTACGGTCCTACGTATAGTAACTTTTTTGTAATGCCTTCTATTGAGCTGGGTAATTCTCTGTTTTTTATCAGCACACTCTCTCCTATCTGGTACTTGATAGTATTTTGATGGTTTTTTGAGTATTTATTTTTCTGTTGCTCTACCTTCTCTGCGATTCTGTTATAAATTTTTCTTTTTTCGAATTGGTATTCGGTATTGGTGGGAAATTTAATTAGATCATTTATCTCTCTCGGTGGTGGTCGCTCAAACATCATTGAGTATGGTGTGGCTTCAGTGAAGTTGTGGTAGGCCAAGTTTATAAATTCTTCAGTGGATTTTATGTAATTGTGCCATTCCTTTTGCTTATTATGGCAGTAGGTCCTCAGAATTCGACCCACAACTCTAAGTACTCTCTCAGCTGGGTTACTGCTGGGGTGATAAACGGATGTTTTGTAGGTCTTAATACCATGTTCCCAGAGTTTGCTTTTCCATAGATTTTCTTTAAACTGAGTCCCATGATCGGTTATGATGGCCATAGGTTTTCCCACTTCTGGTATAAAGTTGTTTAACAAGATTTCAATAATTTTCTTGGTAGTAGCACAGTTAATGGGAGTACAATTTAGTATATTTGGTAAAGTGATCGAATATGATTATAATGAATTTAAATCGGTGTCTTCCTCCACTGCGAGGAAATAGACCACAAATATCAAGGAATACTCTTTCCAATTTTTGACTTGATATTATGGGTATCATCATACCCTCTTTTTTAGAGTTGTTGCACTTTACCATTTGACAGATGTGACATTTTTGTATAGTTCTGTTCACCTTTCGATAAATACTCTTGATATACACTTGTTCCTCTAGTGCCTTTACTACTTTCATGGCACCCATATGGCCGTACCGGATGTGGTAGTCCAAGATCAGTTGTTCTTCTACAATAGATGGAATTACTAGTTTCCATTCTCCAATGTTAGAGTTATTTTTAATGAATAATAAGTTGTCGTGTACTTTATAACTGTACAATGGGTTCTTCTTCTTTTAATATTCTATCTCGGATACTCACTATTTTTGGGTCCACATTTTGCTGTTTGCTTATTTCCAGCGTTATTTTTTCCAGATCTGTTCTATCCTTGATTATGTTATATACCTTGACTAGCAGTTCTTTCTCTCCCCCGAACGTTTGTTGCTGGATGTTGATACGGGATAATATATCAGCAGCTGTGTTTTTCTTTCCTGGTATGTATTCCCAGTTAATATGGTATTCCTGTAGTAGTAATATCCATCGGGTTAGTTTTCCATGACTGAGCTTGCATTGTTTAAGGAAAGATATGGATCTATGGTCACTTCTCACGGTTATGTTGTATCCTAAAATGTACGTCCTGAATTTGTTGCAGGCGAACACAACACTTAGTAGTTCTTTCTCCGTGATGTGGTAATTCCTTTCAAATGCATTTAAGGTTCTACTTGCAAAACTTATGACCATATGTTGCCCCTTATCATCTTCTTGATACAATACAGCACCGACACTCACATCACAGTTCATGAAGAATGGCTTTTTGAAATCTGGATGGCGTAAAATGACGGTGTCTAAAAATTTCTCTTTTATTTGTGCAAATACTTCGTCTTGTTCAGCTCCCCATGTCCATTTATTTTTAGCGGATAACTGTTTTTGAAATTGTGTTGTTAGCTTGGAATAATTGTCCTGGAATTTCCGATAATAATTGCATATTCCAAGGAAAGACTGTAGCTGTTTTTTGTTTTTAGGTGTGGGGAATCGTTGTATTGCTTCAACCTTCTCTGATGAAGGGGAGATGCCTTCTTCTGTCAGATTAAAACCTAAAAATTGTACCTTGCTGGCTATGAATTTTGATTTATCCAGCTTAAGGGTAATATTGTTATCTGATAATTTTTTCAAAACTGTCTCCACTCTATCACAGTGTTCTTGCCAATTTGATGAGGTGATCAACAAGTCATCTACGTATACAGTAGTAAAATTAAGTACCTCTTGTCCCAATATCTGATCCATACACTTGACGAATACTGCAACCGAATTGATCAGTCCGAATGGCAGTCTTTTGAATTGGTAGTTTCTCCCATCGAACAGAAAAGCTAAGTATTTTCTACTGTTCGGATGTAGCTCCACCTGCCAGTATCCACATACTGTATCCCATGCGCTGATGTATTTAATACCATGGAACTTCTTTAGAATCTCTTCAATTTCGCCTGGGGATGTTCTATCATTTACGATCATTTTATTGATCTCTCTAGCATTGAGGCATATTCTTACTTTTCCATCCTTTTTCGGTATCGCCACTATTGGACTTGTATATGGTGATTGGCTTAATTCTATGATATCATCTTCCATCATCTGGTTGATCTCTGCCCTCACTGCATTCCTTTGAGAGTAGGCGATAGGATATGATTTTTTTCTTAAAATCAACGGGCTCTTTGAATATGATTTTACATTGGTAATCTTTTACCTTGCCCGGGGCATCAGAAAAAATATGTCGATATTTATTGTAGATGTTTACGAGATCCTCTGCCTGGTGAACACTAATCTGTTGGTCTCTTACTTCTCTTTGGAATTGTCTGATTTCCTCCAGCTTGTTTGACCATAGTTCTTCATCCTTCCATTCATTTACTATTTTTCCATGTGATTGTTGACAATAATTATTTTGTAACATGGTGCAATAGTTGGTTACTGAAGGTAAGTTACTACCCTTCACTATACTTGTTGTCCATATTCCATGTTCAGTGTTTAGTGACACTTCTCCTTGCCGCAGATCAATTATGGCAGAGTATTGTCGGAGTATATCACATCCAACAAGTATTGAGAACGGCAGGCCGCTGGCAACAAGAAAAGACATAGTGAATGTTAGGCCTTTACTATTAAGTTCCAGGGACACTTGTTTTGTTTCCTGACAGTTTTGTTCTGTCTGCCGGTAGCACGAATGATTGTCACATTGTTTATTGGTAGAGTTGGTATAGGTGCACTACTTTCCTGTTGTAGTCTGCTTAACTCTACTTGGTCAATTAAAGATATATTAGATCCAGTATCGATCATTAATGTTGACATACTCCATTTATTTGGGCATTTACGTACACTATCTCACTGTTTCGACTAGGCATTGGTTGATTACTTTCTTCAATCAACTCGTCTCTAATATTTTTTAGATAATTCGTTTGTATTATAGTGATTATATTCTCAGTCGTCTTACATTCTGCAAGAGATCGGTCCAGTGATGGGCTGTTCACAGTTTTCACTGGCCTTAGGCGTTTAAATGAGGGTTGACCTCATTATCTCTAACTTCATTAGCGTTTAATGGTTGGTTAGTGATTGGCTCCTGTTGATTATTCCTGTTGTCTACGTCATTCCTGGTATTTTCTTCGAATGCATGGCTTCTTGTGTCGGGTACCTGGTTAAAGTACGTTCGTCGATAGTTAGATTGGGGATAGTTTCTTCCTGGACTCCGTTGTCTTTGTCCTCTTATGTAATTTACCTGGGGTCGGTATCCTTGGTTGTTGTTGTTATTATTACCGTTTCCAGGGCGATAAGAGTTATTATGACCATTCTGTGGGTAGTTACCCCTGTAGTTGTTCCGGAAATTGTTATTATAGTTCCCATTCCTGTTGAAGTTTCTGGGTATATTATTGCCCCGTTGGTTCCCTTAATAATTGTTAGGGTGGTTTTGTGGTGGCTTATTATCCCCTTGTTGGTTTGGTGATGAAGGTCCTTCATTTACTCTATTACTTCTGAAGCTTGATACTCTATTTTTCCGGTATTGCCACTCGTGCTCATGGCTCTCTAACAGACTAGCCATGTCTTGAATGGTCTTTACCTGGCTGTACATCCGTGCTTTTTGTATGGCGTCATCGTAATGGTAAGACAATTGTATTACAAGACACTCTTCCCGGATGCGTGGTTCCAAATTTCTCGCCATGCAGATCTTTCCCAGGAAGTAGGATGTGAGAGATTGTCCATTTTGACTCTCATACCTCCTGTTGCTCAGGTTATTGCGGACCATGTTCTGGGTCGATTCGGACCAGTATTTAGCCTTGAATTGGGTCTTAAATTCTTGAATGCTTTGGATGTCTAATCTTGTGGCAGTCCACCAGTTGTCGTAGGTCTCTTTGAACATTTCGTCCAGCATTCCTCTTACTGTTGTCCATCGGGTCTCTCGATTTTTGATTATTAACTCTTCCACCCTCTTCAGGAATTCAATAGGGTTCCTTTTATAATTACGGAAGTTAATTGTATCTCTATTGTCCGCGTGTACGATATGGTTACTGTTACATGGTCGGTCACGCCAGGCGCCCACTTCTTCCCGTAACGACTCTTCTAGTCTGTGCATCTCATCGATCCTTTGTTTGTTTTTGTCCACATTGCTGTCTATTTTATTTAAATTGCTGTACACCCCTTCCATTCTTTCTCCCAGGTCTGTTCGTACAGCTGCTATCTCCTTCTGGTTTTCTTCCCGGACTAGATGTATGTCCTGGTCCATCTGTTCACATCTTTTGGCTGTTTCTTCGTGACATTGCTCAATTCTCCTTTTATTTTCTCCTTCGAGGTTGTTCATTTTATTGAGTACTTCCGCACGGACTTCAGAAACATTTTCGTTGGTTTTCTCTAGTTTCTCCAACGTTTCTCCAACTTATTAATTTTAAGATTCACCATAGGAATTTGTGAAATAGTTGTAGTGAGTTAATAATGGACGGATTTTATCCTTGTTTAGACTTTATTTAAAGCCCAAGGTGTCCGCGATCTATTGCCACTAACTATTCAACGATATGGCAATTAATAAAAAAGTTACAGCAATTATAAACTTTTTAATCATTTTGTGTATCAACGCTTACGTCACTATAATCTCCAACCCATATAAGAAATTGGTACAAAATTAAAAGTTTTATTTAACCGAGGTGTTTTGGGGTGGAGAGTTCGACAATTTAAACCAATCAAATGAATTAAAACAACCAGACAAGCAAGAGACGCTTAGGTGAAGCGTCCCAGTCATCATTCAGTCGTCAAAGAGTCTACCGGCATAATTCGACGGGCAAGGTCGATGAAGAAATGTATGAAGTTGTATTTAAATTGTGCGCGACACGTTCATGAGTCACGCTATACACACATAACCTATACATAACAAAGAAATAACGAGTGTACAGTGCGGAGTGAATTCAAATAATAAATACGGCCAGTGTATAATAACGGTCGTATTTTCGAGTTTTGTGTTTTATAAAAAACCAGGGAGTACTATATTTTCATTATTTAACAAATAAAATGGAAATAATAATTTCTGTTAGTGAACGGAGAATTATTGTTTGGGTACTACTCTAGTCAGTAGTATCGAAGTGTATTAATTATGATGAAATTATCAGAATTAAATAAAAGAATTATTTCGCATTTATTAACTTAAGAAATAAATGTTTTACGATTTTATCATAATTAAAGAAGTCAATATTAATTTAAATATTACAAATAGGAGTGAAATGATTAGTCGCTCAATTGACTCATTTCGTTTGATTTGACTAATAAATAATTTTTTTGCGAAAGATATTCTAATTAACTGATAGTTACACATCAGACGCATTATGAATAAAATATATGTGTTTAGATTATTAAGAACTCAATGAATAATTTACTTATCCACAATAACTACTTACGTTTATTAGCTAACCTAGAAATAATAACGACAACTTTGTCACATTTTCATAAGTCTGTTCTCAAGTAATATAAATCAAATGAAAGCTATCACAAGAGTTTTTTTTTCTTATTATAGATTTTTTTCTCTTGCCAATAAATGATTTTTATAACCAACTATTAAATAATAATAGTACATTTTAGCAGTGCAGCTCAACGCACGTGTTATTAAAGTAACTGCTGTGTCCTTATAACCAGCGTACGATAGTACAATAGTTATCGATTTTATGGTACCGACTTGTAATTTTAATATTTGTTTGTTTTTTTTATATTAATTCTTTATTAAATATTGTTATAAAAGATAACATCTTGTATCTGGTATCATGCAACTTCCAAGATCACACGAACTTGGTAATTTAACTGTGTAAAGAGGACATAACCTCTCTAACTAAAATTATTGTATCAACCCTCAGTGTTACCAGCCTTGAGGTTAAGAGTTTCTTTTTAAAAATTGTTCATAATAACTATTATTTTGTAAAGATATTAGTGATTGATTGTTTATTTAAAAGAGTTAATGGCATTTCAGAACTGTTAATAAATCTAAATTATTTTTACCAGTGGAAAGAGTTTTTTGATTTCAAAATAAAATAGTTTAATTCTCATAACTAGTTCTATCAGAAGGTGGCGGCAGAATTTGAATATTCATTATAATTCAAATCACAATTAAGCCCTTATTTTATTGTGCATGTGTATTACTTAGGGTATTCAAGTAGAATATCCACATGTATGTATAAAGTGTATGTTGCAGCAGAAGCAGTCACCAAACAGAACAGTAATAACATCCACATATGGTAAGTGGGGAGGTGAACAGTGAAGTGCTAAAATATTTTTTAATTGAAAGATTTAAACGGGAATACCCACACAACTATTATTAATAATCAACACTAATAATAATAATTCCATTTAAAAATTTTAATATCTTATTATCTTGTATCGTTGTGGATACCGGAGAGTATCTACACACACTCATCTACAGAATCTGTTCTATAACAGATTGACTAGCCCAACAGTGGGGCTTTAATTGATATTACACAGAATCTGATATGTAAAAGATTGGCGCCCAACGTCTGAGCGCGGATTAGGGAGAAAACAATTAGCAATTTAGGCAATTAAACCAATAATTTCCTCACCTAATTCGTCGAGAGACAGCAAGTGCATTACCAGCATATCAAGATGTTCGGATATACAAAAGCACAAGAGCCACAAATAATAGAGTTAATAATGAGTATACAGGAAGGCTATCGGTCGATGATGAAGAAGATGGATGAAAGTTTTCAGTCATTGAAGGAAGACTTGAGTAAAAAATTGGATGATTGCCATAATAGTACAATAGAGTCAATAGATAGGACCAGAGAAGATGGCAGGAAATTCAGAGAAAACCTAAGAAAAGAGAGGGAACAATCAATGGAACAATCCAACCCGAAGATAGATGACCATCAAATGGAGGTTGAAGAAGTAACTGAAGATAAAAACATAGAACAAGCAAGTACAGAGCCTGAAGATAGTGGAGAAAAGAAGATCCAAATAATTCAAGAAACGGAAGAGGTGAAGATGGAAGAAAGAAGAACCATACGTCCAAAGAAGACAAGGGTTACAAAAGAATTGATTGAAATGACTCGAGGCGGCCTGATTAATATGATCAACTTACCAATCGTGAACCATGAAGAAGGGATCTTCAGTAAGGAGTATCGGAGGAGTTTCATGCAGATAGACGAGGAGGAAGATTATGTAACAACGAAAAAGATGACCAATAAAATATTACAACCAAAAATTTCCAAAAGAAGAGTGAGATATTTTAAGAAAAAGGAAGGCTATCAAGAACAATGGGACCGGATTATCGAAGGGTACGCCGGAGAAATAAGAGAACTGAGGAAGAAGAGGAGCCAATTAATGGAAGGACCCAATCAGAAGACAGATGACGGTCAAACAGAATTGGAAGAGTTACCAAATATCAGCACTAACAACGACCAGGAAACCACTGAACACATGTATACTAAAAATAGAGAGAAGAAGAAAACAGAAGAATGGAAGGCAAAGACCTAATAGCACTCAAATGGAAAAACCAGATGATAGCCAGATATATGTCGAGAACGGACAGGAGTATGAACACTGAAGAAGTTCGAACGACAAGAAGAGAGGAGAGCGATGACTACGGATAAAAATGAATAAAAAATACATTGAAATATGGGACGGATTGATATGATAACCAATAATGCTGACACAAGCTTCAATGAAACGGTATATCGAAGATTAAATTATAAGATAAAAGTGAAATATGGCGATGAAAATTATTTGTTACTAATAGTAAGTGAAAAATGAAAATATAATTGTGAAAATAAGTATTGACTATATGAAATAAAAGTGAAATATAGCGATGAAGATTATTGTTTATTAATAAATGAAAAATGAAAATATGATTGTGAAAATAAATGTTGACTATATGAAGAAAGGATGGAATATTGCTATGAAGATTATTTGTTGTTTATATTAAATAGGAAGTGAATATATAACTATGAAAATGAACGTTGACTATATTGTAATTTTGTAATGTAAAAATATGTTCCAAAGAAGTTATGTAAGGATAAATAAAATTGTATTTACAAGTAAAATACCATCCTACCCGTACTACCAATGAAAGAAAAAATAATACTATACGAGATCGACACACAACAACTACAGCATGAATATATACTTCCTAGAGCCACGTCAACAAGTAAAACACCATCCTACCCGTACTACCAATGAAGGAAAAAATATAATTATACGAGACTGACACCCAAGATCTTTGGCACAAATTAATTCCAAGAGCCACGTCAACAAGTAAAAACAACAACATACCCATACTGATAAAAGAGGAGACAGTGAACTAGATGATATATAAAAGAAGAAGAAGAAAATAAGAAGTTGGAGGAACAAAACCGAATAAGTATCATTAATGTAGATAAGAGATAACACACAACCATAGTGTTTTCTAGTGTCTTTTACTAGAAGAGAGCCTATACCAAATGGACTATATCTCAATTGAAACCATGAGAAAATATATTCATGAATTGTATCCAGAGAAGTAAACCCCGAAAACAAAGAAGATTATGAAATGACGTTTAATGTAATACAAAGAGAAGAGATTAATTGATGACGAAGAAGAATGAAAAAATAATATATTAACGAAGATGATCATGAGAGTATACCAGTGATGAAATGTAAAACAAACTGTCCCTGTAATATGTGAAGAATTTAGTTGAGTTGAATCAAGAAGAAGAGAGTATAACCATGTATAAACCGCAGATGCGTGAGATAATCCCAAGGATATTTATTATTTGTTGAAAGAACGACCACTTTATGTTTTTTGATTATTTGAGATGAATTGACTGATGAATAATGCCAGCAATCATTTGTTATTATTGATGGAGATGATGTGCCTCCGTATTTATTGATGTTAGTATGGCCAGTGGAGTTGTATGCCAAAGTGAGCCGCTCTGAACTGCCCCAGCTAAACCAATCAAATGAATTAAAACAACCAGACAAGCAAGAGACGCTTAGGTGAAGCGTCCCAGTCATCATTCAGTCGTCAAAGAGTCTACCGGCATGATTCGACGGGCAAGGTCGATGAAGAAATGTATGAAGTTGTATTTAAATTGTGCGCGACACGTTCATGAGTCACGCTATACACACATAACCTATACATAACAAAGAAATAATGAGTGTACAGTGCGGAGTGAATTCAAATAATAAATACGGCCAGTGTATAATAACGGTCGTATTTTCGAGTTTTGTGTTTTATAAAAAACCAGGGAGTACTATATTTTCATTATTTAACAAATAAAATGGAAATAATAATTTCTGTTAGTGAACGGAGAATTATTGTTTGGGTACTACTCTAGTCAGTAGTATCGAAGTGTATTAATTATGATGAAATTATCAGAATTAAATAAAAGAATTATTTCGCATTTATTAACTTAAGAAATAAATGTTTTACGATTTTATCGTAATTAAAGAAGTCAATATAAATTTAAATATTACAAATAGGAGTGAAATGATTAGTCGCTCAATTGACTCATTTTGTTTGATTTGACTAATAAATAATTTTTTTGCGAAAGATATTCTAATTAACTGATAGTTACACATCAGACGTATTATGAATAAAATATATGTGTTTAGATTATTAATAACTCAATGAATAATTTACTTATCCACAATAACTACTTACGTTTATTAGCTAACCTAGAAATAATAACGACAACTTTGTCACATTTTCATAAGTCTGTTCTCAAGTAATATAAATCAAATGAAAGCTATCACAAGAGTTTTTTCTTATTATAGATTTTTTTTTCTCTTGCCAATAAATGATTTTTATAACCAACTATTAAATAATAATAGTACATTTTAGCAGTGCAGCTCAATGCACGTGTTATTAAAGTAACTGCTGTGTCCTTATATCCAGCGTACGATAGTACAATAGTTATCGATTTTATGGTACCGACTTGTAATTTTAATATTTGTTTTTTTTTTATATTAATTCTTTATTAAATATTGTTATAAAAGATAACATCTTCTATCTGGTATCATGCAACTTCCAAGATCACACGAACTTGGTAATTTAACTGTGTAAAGAGGACATAACCTCTCTAACTAAAATTATTGTATCAACCCTCAGTGTTACCAGCCTTGAGGTTAAAAGAGTTTCTTTTTAAAAATTGTTCATAATAACTATTATTTTGTAAAGATATTAGTGATTGATTGTTTATTTAAAAGAGTTAATGGCATTTCAGAACTGTTAATAAATCTAAATTATTTTTACCAGTGGAAAGAGTTTTTTGATTTCAAAATAAAATAGTTTAATTCTCATAACTAGTTCTATCAGAAGGTGGCGGCAGAATTTGAATATTCATTATAATTCAAATCACATTAAGCCCTTATTTTATTTTATTGTGCATGCGTATTACTTAGGGTATTCAAGTAGAATATCCACATGTATGTATAAAGTGTATGTTGCAGCAGAAGCAGTCACCAAACAGAACAGTAATAACATCCACATATGGTAAGTGGGGAGGTGAACAGTGAAGTGCTAAAATATTTTTTAATTGAAAGATTTAAACGGGAATACCCACACAACTATTATTAATAATCAACACTAATAATAATAATTCCATTTTAAAATTTTAATATCTTATTATCTTGTATCGTTGTGGATACCGGAGAGTATCTACACACACTCATTTACAGAATCTGTTCTATAACAGATTGACGAACCCAACTCGGGGCTTTAATTGATATTACCACGAATCTGTTTTGTAACAGATTGGCGCTCCATCGCGGGGCAGGATTGACAGAAGACAACACCTTCAAATAATAAAATCTATATATACATATCTGTTCTGTAACAAGGTTCGTACATTAATGATAGGTTATCTTTATACTTTGACCAATATACAGTGTCTTAATATATTTATTTAATCTTTGAAAGAGAATAAAATTGATTCAGTGGTATTTCAAAATATAGTGAGAAATATTCAAAGTGCGTCATTTCGGAAGTTTATATAATTTATTGGATACTTAACGGCTTTGTAGCATGTGATTACTCTGTTGGTCGGGAATGAAGGAATGTGGCTGCAATATAATTCAGTTTTCATTTATTCGGACTTCGGGCATCTTTTTCAAAGTATTTTGATTCATTTATTCACTTCGTCTTGAAATAAAACGTCTTCTCCATCAGGTAATTGTGTTCAGTGATAGTCAGACTCCTTCTCGTTCAATTTTGATAAGTTAATTTACTTTTAAAACATTTTAAATATGAAAATAGGTTGCTCTGAATTCTGGCGTCTGTTTTACTTGAGCGTCACTTTCTGAGTAATCATATTCAACGGTAATTACGTCTTCAACCATCGTTTCCATGGTTACACAATTATTCTGATTGGGCTAGCTTGACATCAAACCATTGTTATCAAAATTTGAATTCTTTTCAAATCTTCCTATATCTTCTGACTTCCTTCCTTCTCTTATTTTCCTTCCTAAGTATTAATTATTAGCACTGTCATTTGTATTTTCTTACAAAGATTATTTTGGTATCCCACAATATTGGGTTTTTCATATTTTATAAGTTTACAATTAATTTAATACTTACTAATTACATTTCTCTGTTTACATAACTCCTTATTTTAATATTTTGTTTTTAATAACATTTACCATTCATCCTTGGTTAATTGGTCAACTTGGATTTGTCAATTACTTGGCTACTTTCATACAATTAGTATTTGTTTATGTTTGACCGTTAGGCCTGTTTCAAGTCTAAGTAGCCATTACTGGTTTTTGATTGTTTCATACACATTATATCTCATTTTGTTCCAGATCGTTATTTGTTTTTATAATTAGGTTTATTATCTATGGAGGTGTTTTGGTTCAGTCTTGTGTGATTTTTGTGTGTAACAACTGCGTTATTCATTATTTCTTGCTAATTATGTACTAACAGTTTTCTCTTTTATAACTCAAACATTGTTTCCTTTCCTTATTTTTTAATTACTCTGCCAATGTCAATAATATGGCTATTAATTACTACCTTTTCAACATATAACATATAATATTTAGGTCTATGTTTGGGATAATTACCCAATCCATATCATATTCATAAATAATTGTTTATACAATTAATTAACACTTATTATTTAATACTGGTGTATAATTCATTACTTCTGATTTATTGTTCGGGTGATAAACAATCTCACCACTATTGTTTCTTTTTTTTATCAATTCACTTTAGGGTAAGTTCACTTTCACTAGGTTAACTTCCGTTTACTTCTCACTATTTTACTCTCTTTCTCTACACAGAAATATATAATTATTAATATCATGTCTTTCTCTATTAACAACTTACATGTATTCCTAACTCTTTGGCTAGTGTATTTTTAGCTATCATTCTTTATTCATGATTATTTACAATTGTCATTCACAATCAATACTAACATTCATTATTTATTTGGGTCTTTACCGGTTTCATTTTCTTTATTATTTTTGATTACATTATTTCTCCCTTCTCTATTTTTTATTTTTTATTCCTTGTCTTTGTTTTCTTGACGTGTTTAATTTTCTTTTCTTCATCTTTGGTTTGTTCCCTCTTGGTTCTCATGTTTCTTCTCCTTCACTTCTCATCTTGTTTATTTTATTTTGGTTCTTAACTGGCCAATCTCTGGGGTTGGGTCAATGTCGTTTGTCTGTCAGTCTAGTCATTGAGTTTCTTTAATAATCACTTTTGGTTTATAACTCTTTCTCCTTCTTTCTTAATTACTTTTTACATTTTTACTCTCCACATTATTTATTTATTAAAATATAGTATTATTTAGCTTTTTTTTTTACATACTTATTGTTATCAAAATTGATCTGAAATGTGGCGATGTTATATAATGCCCTTCCACCAAAATTGATCATTTTATAAAACGTGATTCTAAGTTTGATGAAATTATCAATTGTATTGTATCATTTTCTTCTTAAATTGTCCGGCTTCTTTTTTTTTTTACGAACTGGCTCATTTATTTTTTGTTATAAATTATTCCCTATAAATCTTATTTTCCCTAACTATCCCTACTTTGTAGCTGAAATCGATTCGGATGGGCTCTATTGGCTTACCTAACTCTGTCGTTCAAAACTACTCTTATTCTGAGATCAGGGGAACATCATCCCTGCTCAGTTAAATGATTGCTGGACTTATTCAACAGTCAATCTCAATTAATGAATCTTTAATATAGTCATCTCGTGACTCATAATAATAATAATAATCATAATATTTGTTGGGAATCTTTTACTTTTGTATTTCATTATTGCTCAGTTCGAGTCATATATTTTTACTTCCATATTCCTTAAGGAATGGAAGTATGGTGATGGCAAAAAAAATCGTGTTCGAGATTAATGCAGATTCTGATTCTACTACACTCAAAACATGAAAAAAGTCGTTTTCTGAAAAGTGTCTGTGTGTGTGTCTGTCTGTCTATGTGTCTGTGTGCCTATCTGTAGATTTTTTTTCTATGGCAAACGATAACTGCCGAAAATTCAAACAGAATCAAATAATTTTTTGCATACAGCCCTGATTTGTAGAGTACTCACGACCTATTGTTTTGGTGAAGATCGGTTGAGGGAAAGGGGTAGTTTACCTGCAACGGTTTTTTTTTTATCAAGGGAAATTTTTTTTTTTGGCAAACGATAACAGCCGCAAATTCAAACAGAATTAAATAATGTTTCGTATACAGCCCTGAATTGTAGAGTTTTCAAGACCTATTGTTTTTGGTGAAGATCGGTTAAGGGAAAGGGGTAGTTTACCTGTAACGTTTTATGTTTTAACAAGGGTATTTCCTATGGCAAACGATAACAGCCGCAAATTCAAACAGAATCAAACGATTATTTGCATACAGCCCTAAATTGTAGAGTTCTCAAGACCTATTGTTTTTGGTGAAGATCGGTTGAGGGAAAGGGGTAGTTTACCTGCAACGTTTTTTTAACAAGGGTATTTTCTATGGCAAACGATAACAGCCGCAAATTCAAACAGAATCAAATAATGTTTTGCATACATCCCTGAATTGTAGAGGTCTCAAGGACTTTCGATTTTGGTGAAGATCGGTTAAGGGGAAGGGGCAACTGGTTGTTGCCAGGCAATAAAATTAAAATTTTTTCATTTTAATGTAATATAATATTTTTCATTTAATACGGCAATAAAAAGGCAGGTAAGACACAAACACACACACACACACACACACACACACACACACACACAATTCACGTTATTTCTGGCCTCACTCATGTTTATTTTCTTACGTTTGCACGCTTTTTAAATGGAAAGTGCCGAAACCCACACCAACATAACGCGTGCAAGCCGAAAAAATGGACATCAATTTGCTTACTGGCGAAGCTAGTAGTTAATGAATGGGTAGGCAAAAATCTTATCTTAAATTTTTTTTTAAGGAATCACTAAAAGGACGGTGGGTCAAATCGGACGCTGAGGTAGAGTTTGCTGTAACCGAATGGTTCCACAAACAGCCGTAAGAATTTTACTAGCAGGGAATCTACAGGTTAGCGCAACAGTGGAACTCATGTCTTAATGTTATTGGAGACTTCTTTTAAAATCGTTGAATAAAAAATGCTTTACAGCTCTATACGTGTGTCTATTGAACAATCCTTGTATTAGTCATACACAATAATACAACTGATTGAACTTCAAATTTTTAAACTTGATTAGTTTCTATATATATGTTTAATGTTACAAATAATTCAAATAACAATCTTGATCATCTGTTAGTTCAGCGGAATAACAGTGACACTTTTAATAACCGCATAAAATAAACACTTAGAAACAACACAGGCGCTTTAACTTAACTGTTTGGACCACAGAAGTGAGGCATGCCTCAACGCTCTATGTGTACAGCGCGGGACAATCCCCCCTCCCTACACTTCCCTATCACACCACTACATTGCTTACATACGATGTACACAAAAAACGCTGAGGCAAGTTCAGGTTGCCTCATTCGCTTTAAACGAACTATGCCGAATCTCACCTGTCACCATCTAGCGGTCGCTCAATAAAGCACGTTTCGGTTTAATAAATTTGACAGTCGCAGTAACAATGTATAATCTTTACGTTATGTAGTTCATACATATTTATAATTTTTATTCTACAGAATTTTTTAGGGTAGGCATTGCCTCAATTGCCTCCATGTAACTTCGCCACTGATATATATGTGTACAACGTTATCGGCAACAAAGAAGTAGTTTTTGTTAAAATTCCTTCCCGGGATATTTGGCCGTAGTCCAATGTTTTCTACAACACCAGACATTTCGGCAATGCCATCGACTTCCATCATCAGTGAAAATCGAGTGCGATAACGTGAGGTGGTATACGTTAGTGACCACAGTACTGTGGTTAAGGCTGAAGCAGTAACTAGAAAGAAGTAGTTTCTATGGTAATATTTCATTTCGAAAATGATTTTAAATATAAATCTTAGAATATGGAAGTCATGTATGGTTCTCCATACCGATTTTTTCATCTTTCTTTATGGATACTCTTTGATAATATTTGAAGCATTGCTTTTCATTGATATAATTAACATTTTCATTCATTTTTAATTACTCTTTTGTTCCATCTCATTTCATATTATAATTCTTAGAATGTTTATTTTACTTATTTCGTTTTTTGATCATTGGCTTGTTTAATTTTACTTCCCCTCTTTTTCTAAATATTTGTGGAAGTTGATCATTTTGACTGATATATTTTTTTTTTCATAATTTTTTACATATCATAGTAAGTTAGTGCTTCTTACTGGTTAGGAATTTTTGTAGCTTATTCCTTTATAGTATGTTTTGCTTTTTATGCCTCATATCTTGGCTAAAGATTTTTGTAACTTAATCTTATTTTGTAGGAATGTTCTGTAACTTCACTCCTTTATTATTATTTTTTATTGAAATATTATAGTAAGTTTGTGTTTCTTACTTTATATGGATTCTTGGTAATTTTATTTCTCCATTTTTTAATTGGTCTAAAATATTATCGAAATATTTTCGTAAGTTGTTCTTACATAACTTTTTTCAATTTTGAAATTCATTTTTTATATTTTTCCTTGTTATTTATTAGCAACCTTATTTGTTTGTCTTAATATCTCTTTTAATTTCAAAGTAATTTGGTTGCTTTATATCTTACGTTTTTTTTTCTCAGTCATGTTTGCTGTCATAATATTTTTCAATCGATGCCTGATTGTATACCCCCTTTATCTTCTTAGTGATGGGGTTAGTGATTTCATAAGTGTTATTGCCCTTGTCTGTTGTAATAGTGTACGGTCCTACGTATAGTAACTTTTTTGTAATGCCTTCTATTGAGCTGGGTAATTCTCTGTTTTTTATCAGCACACTCTCTCCTATCTGGTACTTGATAGTATTTTGATGGTTTTTTGAGTATTTATTTTTCTGTTGCTCTACCTTCTCTGCGATTCTGTTATAAATTTTTCTTTTTTCGAATTGGTATTCGGTATTGGTGGGAAATTTAATTAGATCATTTATCTCTCTCGGTGGTGGTCGCTCAAACATCATTGAGTATGGTGTGGCTTCAGTGAAGTTGTGGTAGGCCAAGTTTATAAATTCTTCAGTGGATTTTATGTAAGTGTGCCATTCCTTTTGCTTATTATGGCAGTAGGTCCTCAGAATTCGACCCACAACTCTAAGTACTCTCTCAGCTGGGTTACTGCTGGGGTGATAAACGGATGTTTTGTAGGTCTTAATACCATGTTCCCAGAGTTTGCTTTTCCATAGATTTTCTTTAAACTGAGTCCCATGATCGGTTATGATGGCCATAGGTTTTCCCACTTCTGGTATAAAGTTGTTTAACAAGATTTCAATAATTTTCTTGGTAGTAGCACAGTTAATGGAGTACAATTTAGTATATTTGGTAAAGTGATCGAATATGATTATAATGAATTTAAATCGGTGTCTTCCTCCACTGCGAGGAAATAGACCACAAATATCAAGGAATACTCTTTCCAATTTTTGACTTGATATTATGGGTATCATCATACCCTCTTTTTTAGAGTTGTTGCACTTTACCATTTGACAGATGTGACATTTTTGTATAGTTCTGTTCACCTTTCGATAAATACTCTTGATATACACTTGTTCCTCTAGTGCCTTTACTACTTTCATGGCACCCATATGGCCGTACCGGATGTGGTAGTCCAAGATCAGTTGTTCTTCTACAATAGATGGAATTACTAGTTTCCATTCTCCAATGTTAGAGTTATTTTTAATGAATAATAAGTTGTCGTGTACTTTATAATACTGTACAATGGGTTCTTCTTCTTTTAATATTCTCTCTCTGATACTCACTATTTTTGGGTCCACATTTTGCTGTTTGCTTATTTCCAGCGTTATTTTTTCCAGATCTGTTCTATCCTTGATTATGTTATATACCTTGACTAGCAGTTCTTTCTCTCCCCCGAAAGTTTGTTGCTGGATGTTGATACGGGATAATATATCAGCAGCTGTGTTTTTCTTTCCTGGTATGTATTCCCAGTTAATATGGTATTCCTGTAGTAGTAATATCCATCGGGTTAGTCTTCCATGACTGAGCTTGCATTGTTTAAGGAAAGATATGGATCTATGGTCACTTCTCACGGTTATGTTGTATCCTAAAATGTACGTCCTGAATTTGTTGCAGGCGAACACAACACTTAGTAGTTCTTTCTCCGTGATGTGGTAATTCCTTTCAAATGCATTTAAGGTTCTACTTGCAAAACTTATGACCATATGTTGCCCCTTATCATCTTCTTGATACAATACAGCACTGACACTCACATCACAGTTCATGAAGAATGGCTTTTTGAAATCTGGATGGCGTAAAATGACGGTGTCTAAAAATTTCTCTTTTATTTGTGCAAATACTTCGTCTTGTTCAGCTCCCCATGTCCATTTATTTTTAGCGGATAACTGTTTTTGAAATTGTGTTGTTAGCTTGGAATAATTGTCCTGGAATTTCCGATAATAATTGCATATTCCAAGGAAAGACTGTAGCTGTTTTTTGTTTTTAGGTGTGGGGAATCGTTGTATTGCTTCAACCTTCTCTGATGAAGGGGAGATGCCTTCTTCTGTCAGATTAAAACCTAAAAATTGTACCTTGCTGGCTATGAATTTTGATTTATCCAGCTTAAGGGTAATATTGTTATCTGATAATTTTTTCAAAACTGTCTCCACTCTATCACAGTGTTCTTGCCAATTTGATGAGGTGATCAACAAGTCATCTACGTATACAGTAGTAAAATTAAGTACCTCTTGTCCCAATATCTGATCCATACACTTGACGAATACTGCAACCGAATTGATCAGTCCGAATGGCAGTCTTTTGAATTGGTAGTTTCTCCCATCGAACAGAAAAGCTAAGTATTTTCTACTGTTCGGATGTAGCTCCACCTGCCAGTATCCACATACTGTATCCCATGCGCTGATGTATTTAATACCATGGAACTTCTTTAGAAACTCTTCAATTTCGCCTGGGGATGTTCTATCATTTACGATCATTTTATTGATCTCTCTAGCATCGAGGCATATTCTTACTTTTCCATCCTTTTTCGGTATCGCCACTATTGGACTTGTATATGGTGATTGGCTTAATTCTATGATATCATCTTCCATCATCTGGTTGATCTCTGCCCTCACTGCATTCCTTTGAGAGTAGGCGATAGGATATGATTTTTTTCTTAAAATCAACGGGCTCTTTGAATATGATTTTACATTGGTAATCTTTTACCTTGCCCGGGGCATCAGAAAAAATATGTCGATATTTATTGTAGATGTTTACGAGATCCTCTGCCTGGTGAACACTAATCTGTTGGTCTCTTACTTCTCTTTGGAATTGTCTGATTTCCTCCAGCTTGTTTGACCATAGTTCTTCATCCTTCCATTCATTTACTATTTTTCCATGTGATTGTTGACAATAATTATTTTGTAACATGGTGCAATAGTTGGTTACTGAAGGTAAGTTACTACCCTTCACTATACTTGTTGTCCATATTCCATGTTCAGTGTTTAGTGACACTTCTCCTTGCCGCAGATCAATTATGGCAGAGTATTGTCGGAGTATATCACATCCAACAAGTATTGAGAACGGCAGGCCGCTGGCAACAAGAAAAGACATAGTGAATGTTAGGCCTTTACTATTAAGTTCCAGGGACACTTGTTTTGTTTCCTGACAGTTTTGTTCTGTCTGCCGGTAGCACGAATGATTGTCACGTTGTTTATTGGTAGAGTTGGTATAGGTACACTACTTTCCTGTTGTAGTCTGCTTAACTCTACTTGGTCAATTAAAGATATATTAGATCCAGTATCGATCATTAATGTTGACATACTCCATTTATTTGGGCATTTACGTACACTATCTCACTGTTTCGACTAGGCATTGGTTGATTACTTTCTTCAATCAACTCGTCTCTAATATTTTTTAGATAATTCGTTTGTATTATAGTGATTATATTCTCGGTCGTCTTACATTCTCCAAGAGATCGGTCCAGTGATGGGCTGTTCACAGTTTTCACTGGCCTTAGGCGTTTAAATGAGGGTTGACCTCATTATCTCTAACTTCATTAGCGTTTTAATGGTTGGTTAGTGATTGGCTCCTGTTGATTATTCCTGTTGTCTACGTCATTCCTGGTATTTTCTTCGAATGCATGGCTTCCTGTGTCGGGTACCTGGTTAAAGTACGTTCGTCGATAGTTAGATTGGGGATAGTTTCTTCCTGGACTCCGTTGTCTTTGTCCTCTTATGTAATTTACCTGGGGTCGGTATCCTTGGTTGTTGTTGTTATTACTACCGTTTCCAGGGCGATAAGAGTTATTATGACCATTCTGTGGGTAGTTACCCCTGTAGTTGTTCC
Organism: Magicicada septendecula; assembly: GCA_034769895.1. Taxonomy (NCBI): domain Eukaryota; kingdom Metazoa; phylum Arthropoda; class Insecta; order Hemiptera; family Cicadidae; genus Magicicada; species Magicicada septendecula. The sequence goes on along the minus strand of CM068367.1, from coordinate 1,191,449,136 downwards.
GGAAATTGTTATTATAGTTCCCATTCCTGTTGAAGTTTCTGGGTATATTATTGCCCCGTTGGTTCCCTTAATAATTGTTAGGGTGGTTTTGTGGTGGCTTATTATCCCCTTGTTGGTTTGGTGATGAAGGTCCTTCGTTTACTCTATTACTTCTGAAGCTTGATACTCTATTTTTCCGGTATTGCCACTCGTGCTCATGGCTCTCTAACAGACTAGCCATGTCTTGAATGGTCTTTACCTGGCTGTACATCCGTGCTTTTTGTATGGCGTCATCGTAATGGTAAGACAATTGTATTACAAGACACTCTTCCCGGATGCGTGGTTCCAAATTTCTCGCCATGCAGATCTTTCCCAGGAAGTAGGATGTGAGAGATTGTCCATTTTGACTCTCATACCTCCTGTTGCTCAGATTATTGCGGACCATGTTCTGGGTCGATTCGGACCAGTATTTAGCCTTGAATTGGGTCTTAAATTCTTGAATGCTTTGGATGTCTGGTCTTGTGGCAGTCCACCAGTTGTCGTAGGTCTCTTTGAACATTTCGTCCAGCATTCCTCTTACTGTTGTCCATCGGGTCTCTCGATTTTTGATTATTAACTCTTCCACCCTCTTCAGGAATTCAATAGGGTTCCTTTTATAATTACGGAAGTTAATTGTATCTCTATTGTCCGCGTGTACGATATGGTTACTGTTACATGGTTGGTCACGCCAGGCGTCCACTTCTTCCCGTAACGACTCTTCTAGTCTGTGCATCTCATCGATCCTTTGTTTGTTTTTGTCCACTTTGCTGTCTATTTTATTTAAATTGCTGTACACCCCTTCCATTCTTTCTCCCAGGTCTGTTCGTACAGCTGCTATCTCCTTCTGGTTTTCTTCCCGGACTAGATGTATGTCCTGGTCCATCTGTTCACATCTTTTGGCTGTTTCTTCGTGACATTCCTCAATTCTCCTTTTATTTTCTCCTTCGAGGTTGTTCATTTTATTGAGTACTTCCGCACGGACTTCAGAAACATTTTCGTTGGTTTTCTCTAGTTTCTCCGTTTCCTCTAATTTTTCATTTGTTTCAGTGATCTGTTGTTTAGTTTCTAGCCAGTATTCCATCAATTGGTGTTGTAACGTTTCGTTGTTTTGGTTAATTGTTTGTCTTAACTCTTCCTTAGTACTTTCATTGGTACTAATTATTTTTTCATTGATTTGCTTCAAACTCTCCTCACTCTTGTCAAATTTTTGGTTAATTTGTTTTAAACTGTCATTGGTTTCTTTCTTCATACTATTCAGATTTTCCTCATTCTTGTCTAATTTTCTATTAATCAACTCCCATAATTGTTGTAAATCCATGCCTCCTTTGGCTTCCTGCCTGTCACCCGCCTGTGGTTCCCTCTCTCTGTCTTGGGTTGGTTCTGTTGTGGTTACTGTTGTCTCCACTTCTTCAATCGATGTTCCTTCCTCTTCTTCCCCTCTATTTTCTTCCATCTCTTTGTCCTTCACCAATTTTTTCGATAATCCTCTAGTATGCATCCTGATCTCCTTTTGTGACCGCCGCTAGAAAATAGACCAAAATACACCGCTCCTTTTCCTCCACTGCGAGGAAATAGACCACAAATATCAAGGAATACTCTTTCCAATTTTTGACTTGATATTATGGGTATCATCATGATTGTATACCCCCTTTATCTTCTTAGTGATGGGGTTAGTGATTTCATAAGTGTTATTGCCCTTGTCTTTTGTAATAGTGTACGGTCCTACGTATAGTAACTTTTTTGTAATGCCTTCTATTGAGCTGGGTAATTCTCTGTTTTTTATCAGTACACTCTCTCCTATCTGGTACTTGATAGTATTTTGATGGTTTTTTGAGTATTTATTTTTCTGTTGCTCTACCTTCTCTGCGATTCTGTTATAAATTTTTCTTTTTTCGAATTGGTATTCGGTATTGGTGGGAAATTTAATTAGATCATTTATCTCTCTCGGTGGTGGTCGCTCAAACATCATTGAGTATGGTGTGGCTTCAGTGAAGTTGTGGTAGGCCAAGTTTATAAATTCTTCAGTGGATTTTATGTAATTGTGCCATTCCTTTTGCTTATTATGGCAGTAGGTCCTCAGAATTCGACCCACAACTCTAAGTACTCTCTCAGCTGGGTTACTGCTGGGGTGATAAACGGATGTTTTGTAGGTCTTAATACCATGTTCCCAGAGTTTGCTTTTCCATAGATTTTCTTTAAACTGAGTCCCATGATCGGTTATGATGGCCATAGGTTTTCCCACTTCTGGTATAAAGTTGCTTAACAAGATTTCAATAATTTTCTTGGTAGTAGCACAGTTAATGGAGTACAATTTAGTATATTTGGTAAAGTGATCGAATATGATTATAATGAATTTAAATCGGTGTCTTCCTCCACTGCGAGGAAATAGACCACAAATATCAAGGAATACTCTTTCCAATTTTTGACTTGATATTATGGGTATCATCATACCCTCTTTTTTAGAGTTGTTGCACTTTACCATTTGACAGATGTGACATTTTTGTATAGTTCTGTTCACCTTTCGATAAATACTCTTGATATACACTTGTTCCTCTAGTGCCTTTACTACTTTCATGGCACCCATATGGCCGTACCGGATGTGGTAGTCCAAGATCAGTTGTTCTTCTACAATAGATGGAATTACTAGTTTCCATTCTCCAATGTTAGAGTTATTTTTAATGAATAATAAGTTGTCGTGTACTTTATAATACTGTACAATGGGTTCTTCTTCTTTTAATATTCTCTCTCGGATACTCACTATTTTTGGGTCCACATTTTGCTGTTTGCTTATTTCCAGCATTATTTTTTCCAGATCTGTTCTATCCTTGATTATGTTATATACCTTGACTAGCAGTTCTTTCTCTCCCCCGAAAGTTTGTTGCTGGATGTTGATACGGGATAATATATCAGCAGCTGTGTTTTTCTTTCCTGGTATGTATTCCCAGTTAATATGGTATTCCTGTAGTAGTAATATCCATCGGGTTAGTCTTCCATGACTGAGCTTGCATTGTTTAAGGAAAGATATGGATCTATGGTCACTTCTCATGGTTATGTTGTATCCTAAAATGTACGTCCTGAATTTGTTGCAGGCGAACACAACACTTAGTAGTTCTTTCTCCGTGATGTGGTAATTCCTTTCAAATGCATTTAAGGTTCTACTTGCAAAACTTATGACCATATGTTGCCCCTTATCATCTTCTTGATACAATACAGCACCGACACTCACATCACAGTTCATGAAGAATGGCTTTTTGAAATCTGGATGGCGTAAAATGACGGTGTCTAAAAATTTCTCTTTTATTTGTGCAAATACTTCGTCTTGTTCAGCTCCCCATGTCCATTTATTTTTAGCGGATAACTGTTTTTGAAATTGTGTTGTTAGCTTGGAATAATTGTCCTGGAATTTCCGATAATAATTGCATATTCCAAGGAAAGACTGTAGCTGTTTTTTGTTTTTAGGTGTGGGGAATCGTTGTATTGCTTCAACCTTCTCTGATGAAGGGGAGATGCCTTCTTCTGTCAGATTAAAACCTAAAAATTGTACCTTGCTGGCTATGAATTTTGATTTATCCAGCTTAAGGGTAATATTATCTGATAATTTTTTCAAAACTGTCTCCACTCTATCACAGTGTTCTTGCCAATTTGATGAGGTGATCAACAAGTCATCTATGTATACAGTAGTAAAATTAAGTACCTCTTGTCCCAATATCTGATCCATACACTTGACGAATACTGCAACCGAATTGATCAGTCCGAATGGCAGTCTTTTGAATTGGTAGTTTCTCCCATCGAACAGAAAAGCTAAGTATTTTCTACTGTTCGGATGTAGCTCCACCTGCCAGTATCCACATACTGTATCCCATGCGCTGATGTATTTAATACCATGGAACTTCTTTAGAATCTCTTCAATTTCGCCTGGGGATGTTCTATCATTTACGATCATTTTATTGATCTCTCTAGCATCGAGGCATATTCTTACTTTTCCATCCTTTTTCGGTATCGCCACTATTGGACTTGTATATGGTGATTGGCTTAATTCTATGATATCATCTTCCATCATCTGGTTGATCTCTGCCCTCACTGCATTCCTTTGAGAGTAGGCGATAGGATATGATTTTTTTCTTAAAATCAACGGGCTCTTTGAATATGATTTTACATTGGTAATCTTTTACCTTGCCCGGGGCATCAGAAAAAATATGTCGATATTTATTGTAGATGTTTACGAGATCCTCTGCCTGGTGAACACTAATCTGTTGGTCTCTTACTTCTCTTTGGAATTGTCTGATTTCCTCCAGCTTGTTTGACCATAGTTCTTCATCCTTCCATTCATTTACTATTTTTCCATGTGATTGTTGACAATAATTATTTTGTAACATGGTGCAATAGTTGGTTACTGAAGGTAAGTTACTACCCTTCACTATACTTGTTGTCCATATTCCATGTTCAGTGTTTAGTGACACTTCTCCTTGCCGCAGATCAATTATGGCAGAGTATTGTCGGAGTATATCACATCCAACAAGTATTGAGAACGGCAGGCCGCTGGCAACAAGAAAAGACATAGTGAATGTTAGGCCTTTACTATTAAGTTCCAGGGACACTTGTTTCCTGACAGTTTTGTTCTGTCTGCCGGTAGCACCAATGATTGTCACGTTGTTTATTGGTAGAGTTGGTATAGGTACACTACTTTCCTGTTGTAGTCTGCTTAACTCTACTTGGTCAATTAAAGATATATTAGATCCAGTATCGATCATTAATGTTGACATACTCCATTTATTTGGGCATTTACGTACACTATCTCACTGTTTCGACTAGGCATTGGTTGATTACTTTCTTCAATCAACTCGTCTCTAATATTTTTTAGATAATTCGTTTGTATTATAGTGATTATATTCTCGGTCGTCTTACATTCTCCAAGAGATCGGTCCAGTGATGGGCTGTTCACAGTTTTCACTGGCCTTAGGCGTTTAAATGAGGGTTGACCTCATTATCTCTAACTTCATTAGCGTTTAATGGTTGGTTAGTGATTGGCTCCTGTTGATTATTCCTGTTGTCTACGTCATTCCTGGTATTTTCTTCGAATGCATGGCTTCTTGTGTCGGGTACCTGGTTAAAGTACGTTCGTCGATAGTTAGATTGGGGATAGTTTCTTCCTGGACTCCGTTGTCTTTGTCCTCTTATGTAATTTACCTGGGGTCGGTATCCTTGGTTGTTGTTGTTATTATTACCGTTTCCAGGGCGATAAGAGTTATTATGACCATTCTGTGGGTAGTTACCCCTGTAGTTGTTCCGGAAATTGTTATTATAGTTCCCATTCCTGTTGAAGTTTCTGGGTATATTATTGCCCCGTTGGTTCCCTTAATAATTGTTAGGGTGGTTTTGTGGTGGCTTATTATCCCCTTGTTGGTTTGGTGATGAAGGTCCTTCGTTTACTCTATTACTTCTGAAGCTTGATACTCTATTTTTCCGGTATTGCCACTCGTGCTCATGGCTCTCTAACAGACTAGCCATGTCTTGAATGGTCTTTACCTGGCTGTACATCCGTGCTTTTTGTATGGCGTCATCGTAATGGTAAGACAATTGTATTACAAGACACTCTTCCCGGATGCGTGGTTCCAAATTTCTCGCCATGCAGATCTTTCCCAGGAAGTAGGATGTGAGAGATTGTCCATTTTGACTCTCATACCTCCTGTTGCTCAGGTTATTGCGGACCATGTTCTGGGTCGATTCGGACCAGTATTTAGCCTTGAATTGGGTCTTAAATTCTTGAATGCTTTGGATGTCTGGTCTTGTGGCAGTCCACCAGTTGTCGTAGGTCTCTTTGAACATTTCGTCCAGCATTCCTCTTACTGTTGTCCATCGGGTCTCTCGATTTTTGATTATTAACTCTTCCACCCTCTTCAGGAATTCAATAGGGTTCCTTTTATAATTACGGAAGTTAATTGTATCTCTATTGTCCGCGTGTACGATATGGTTACTGTTACATGGTCGGTCACGCCAGGCGTCCACTTCTTCCCGTAACGACTCTTCTAGTCTGTGCATCTCATCGATCCTTTGTTTGTTTTTGTCCACTTTGCTGTCTATTTTATTTAAATTGCTGTACACCCCTTCCATTCTTTCTCCCAGGTCTGTTCGTACAGCTGCTATCTCCTTCTGGTTTTCTTCCCGGACTAGATGTATGTCCTGGTCCATCTGTTCACATCTTTTGGCTGTTTCTTCGTGACATTCCTCAATTCTCCTTTTATTTTCTCCTTCGAGGTTGTTCATTTTATTGAGTACTTCCGCACGGACTTCAGAAACATTTTCGTTGGTTTTCTCTAGTTTCTCCGTTTCCTCTAATTTTTCATTTGTTTCAGTGATCTGTTGTTTAGTTTCTAGCCAGTATTCCATCAATTGGTGTTGTAACGTTTCGTTGTTTTGGTTAATTGTTTGTCTTAACTCTTCCTTAGTACTTTCATTGGTACTAATTATTTTTTCATTGATTTGCTTCAAACTCTCCTCACTCTTGTCAAATTTTTGGTTAATTTGTTTTAAACTGTCATTGGTTTCTTTCTTCATACTATTCAGATTTTCCTCATTCTTGTCTAATTTTCTATTAATCAACTCCCATAATTGTTGTAAATCCATGCCTCCTTTGGCTTCCTGCCTGTCACCCGCCTGTGGTTCCCTCTCTCTGTCTTGGGTTGGTTCTGTTGTGGTTACTGTTGTCTCCACTTCTTCAATCGATGTTCCTTCCTCTTCTTCCCCTCTATTTTCTTCCATCTCTTTGTCCTTCACCAATTTTTTCGATAATCCTCTAGTATGCATCCTGATCTCCTTTTGTGACCGCCGCTAGAAAATAGACCAAAATACACCGCTCCTTTTCCTCCACTGCGAGGAAATAGACCACAAATATCAAGGAATACTCTTTCCAATTTTTGACTTGATATTATGGGTATCATCATGATTGTATACCCCCTTTATCTTCTTAGTGATGGGGTTAGTGATTTCATAAGTGTTATTGCCCTTGTCTTTTGTAATAGTGTACGGTCCTACGTATAGTAACTTTTTTGTAATGCCTTCTATTGAGCTGGGTAATTCTCTGTTTTTTATCAGTACACTCTCTCCTATCTGGTACTTGATAGTATTTTGATGGTTTTTTGAGTATTTATTTTTCTGTTGCTCTACCTTCTCTGCGATTCTGTTATAAATTTTTCTTTTTTCGAATTGGTATTCGGTATTGGTGGGAAATTTAATTAGATCATTTATCTCTCTCGGTGGTGGTCGCTCAAACATCATTGAGTATGGTGTGGCTTCAGTGAAGTTGTGGTAGGCCAAGTTTATAAATTCTTCAGTGGATTTTATGTAATTGTGCCATTCCTTTTGCTTATTATGGCAGTAGGTCCTCAGAATTCGACCCACAACTCTAAGTACTCTCTCAGCTGGGTTACTGCTGGGGTGATAAACGGATGTTTTGTAGGTCTTAATACCATGTTCCCAGAGTTTGCTTTTCCATAGATTTTCTTTAAACTGAGTCCCATGATCGGTTATGATGGCCATAGGTTTTCCCACTTCTGGTATAAAGTTGCTTAACAAGATTTCAATAATTTTCTTGGTAGTAGCACAGTTAATGGAGTACAATTTAGTATATTTGGTAAAGTGATCGAATATGATTATAATGAATTTAAATCGGTGTCTTCCTCCACTGCGAGGAAATAGACCACAAATATCAAGGAATACTCTTTCCAATTTTTGACTTGATATTATGGGTATCATCATACCCTCTTTTTTAGAGTTGTTGCACTTTACCATTTGACAGATGTGACATTTTTGTATAGTTCTGTTCACCTTTCGATAAATACTCTTGATATACACTTGTTCCTCTAGTGCCTTTACTACTTTCATGGCACCCATATGGCCGTACCGGATGTGGTAGTCCAAGATCAGTTGTTCTTCTACAATAGATGGAATTACTAGTTTCCATTCTCCAATGTTAGAGTTATTTTTAATGAATAATAAGTTGTCGTGTACTTTATAATACTGTACAATGGGTTCTTCTTCTTTTAATATTCTCTCTCGGATACTCACTATTTTTGGGTCCACATTTTGCTGTTTGCTTATTTCCAGCATTATTTTTTCCAGATCTGTTCTATCCTTGATTATGTTATATACCTTGACTAGCAGTTCTTTCTCTCCCCCGAAAGTTTGTTGCTGGATGTTGATACGGGATAATATATCAGCAGCTGTGTTTTTCTTTCCTGGTATGTATTCCCAGTTAATATGGTATTCCTGTAGTAGTAATATCCATCGGGTTAGTCTTCCATGACTGAGCTTGCATTGTTTAAGGAAAGATATGGATCTATGGTCACTTCTCATGGTTATGTTGTATCCTAAAATATACGTCCTGAATTTGTTGCAGGCGAACACAACACTTAGTAGTTCTTTCTCCGTGATGTGGTAATTCCTTTCAAATGCATTTAAGGTTCTACTTGCAAAACTTATGACCATATGTTGCCCCTTATCATCTTCTTGATACAATACAGCACCGACACTCACATCACAGTTCATGAAGAATGGCTTTTTGAAATCTGGATGGCGTAAAATGACGGTGTCTAAAAATTTCTCTTTTATTTGTGCAAATACTTCGTCTTGTTCAGCTCCCCATGTCCATTTATTTTTAGCGGATAACTGTTTTTGAAATTGTGTTGTTAGCTTGGAATAATTGTCCTGGAATTTCCGATAATAATTGCATATTCCAAGGAAAGACTGTAGCTGTTTTTTGTTTTTAGGTGTGGGGAATCGTTGTATTGCTTCAACCTTCTCTGATGAAGGGGAGATGCCTTCTTCTGTCAGATTAAAACCTAAAAATTGTACCTTGCTGGCTATGAATTTTGATTTATCCAGCTTAAGGGTAATATTATCTGATAATTTTTTCAAAACTGTCTCCACTCTATCACAGTGTTCTTGCCAATTTGATGAGGT